>JAGFNQ010005900.1:238787-883892 GCA_024364735.1 Boesenbergia rotunda
AAGGCTACGGGGACATAGAACTGTAATGTCGTTTACTCCAGTAGGCCAAAACTGCTTGCTTCTACAAGGGAAAATACGATCCATGTAAACTCACTTCCAAGTTTCAGAATAAAAAAAATGCTCACAATAAGGAAGTGTATCTATGTTCCTGTGAATGATTACGGCAATAGCATGTGAGCAAGGAAGTCCTGAAATTTGAAACTTCCCACAATGACAAAACTTTTTTTCCAAATCAACAATGTATGAAGTGCCCCATGTTTCTACTTCCATTTCTGATTGAGAGTAAGGGTGAACCTTATAAGCTCTTGCTTTCTCTCTCCTTGAATCCATTTCTTTTGTAGCATAAGGTGTCAAAGCAAGCTGCCATTTGGAGACTTGCTCTCTACGGTTATAGAACCATTGAGCAACTTTTCTTCTTGTATTATCAATTAACCTGTTTATGGGAAGCTCACGTGTAGACTTGAACAAAGCATTTAAGCTCTCCACACAATTCGTGGTAAGCATTCTGTACCTTCTCCCTGTAAAGTGTGCATTTGCCCACCTTTTAGGGTCAATGTTGTGAAGCCACTTATGGGCAACTGGATGTTTTTCAAGCATTGTCTGCATTATCATATCATATTGGAGTGTTGTGTTGGCTCGTGCTGCTGCCCAAAACAAACCTACAGCAGCTCTACTTCCAGTATCAGTTACCATATTACAACACATGTGGTGGCAACAAAAGGCATAATGCGCGTTTGGGTAGACTTTTCTAACTGCTGATATAATGCCCCGATGTCTATCTGATACTATGGTGATTGAGTGATCATTGACACCAAAGAACCTCTTTGTATGCTCCAAAAACCACTCCCATGCAGACCCACATTCAACTTCAGCTATTGCGAAGGCAACTGGAAGAACATTGTCATTACCATCAATCGTCGTTGCAATCAACATTACTCCCGGAAACTTTCCTCTTAGGTGTGTGGCATCAATTCCGATAAGTCTACGCAAATAAGACCTGAAAACCCTTCGGCAAGCACCAAAACCCCAAAAACACCGCTGGAACTAATTGTCACCATTCGTGCATAGTGCCACATACGTTTCAGGATCTCTAGCTCTTAACTCACGCAGATATTGTGGAAGATCTCTGTAAGCCTCATCATAATCTCCAACAACCTTTTTCAATGCTTTCTCCCTAGCTATGTATGCTTTTCTGTATGATATGGTCACTCCAAATCTAGCTTTAATATCTGATATAATCATACTTGGTTTGTATTGTTCATTATGAAGAAATTGCTCTTCAACAAAAGAAGCAACAAATGATGAAGAGCATGCATGATGATCAGCACTTTCCCTAACAGTTCCGCATTAGTGTTCCTTTATATATTTTGTAACAGTGAACTCTACTTCCCCCCTTGCTACTACTCTCCATGTACATGGTTGGTTGAAGCACACTGCTTTAACTCTATTTTTCGGGTGTCAACTGGGTTATATCTCATATGCTTAATCATGGCATGTTTGACAAGTGCATTCTTGAATTCTTCTCTAGATGGGAATATCTGCCCCACAAAAAATTCATGTCCATCTCTTGCCTGTAACTCTCCAATTGGCTCAGCAAGCAATCGAGAATTTAAAATATAAGGATCTTCAGCTAATGGAAACTCCTCCTCTAAGTCACTGTACTCATCTAGAGGGAAATCATATTCCTCAATCTGCATATCATCGGCTTGAAATTCTAGTACACTTGTAATGGGTCTAATTCATTTGCATTCCGGATTTCAATTCCTTCCTCCCCACTCCAAGTTGCCTCAAAGAATTCAACAACTCTTGAAGAAGAATTCAAACCCTCACCTTCTATATTAGTTGCTTCTTCATTTAGATCAATTGTCAAATTCCTTGTAATTTCTGATCCATTCCCCGTGACAGCATTATCATCAAGAGTATTCCATATTTCGGAGATAATTTCGTCAACATCATTATCATCCCTGAAAAATAAATTACAATTACATTTAGCAAACTTTGAAAAACATAATCAAGGACCTAGGAAGGCCCAAACCTCTAACCTTGCTGAAAAACCCGAAAATTTTCCCACTTGAGGCCCACCCTCGGCCTGAAATGGAGGTATTCAGGCCCAGTTTAAGTGCTTTCAGGCCCACCCTGGCCCTGCCAATTTTTTATTTCAGGCCCTCCATTGGGCCTGAAATGATTTATTTCAGGCCCACGGTGGGCCTGAAATGATTTATTTCAGGCCCACCGTGGGCCTGAAATCATTTTATTTCAGGCCCACCGTGGGCCTGAAATCATTTTATTTCAGGCCCACCCCCTTGTGCCTCCCAGGGCCTGAATCAATAAATCCAATGATTTCAGCACCTGTAAGGACCTGAAATCTTTTCATTTCAGGCCCTGGGAGGACCTGAATTCCTTTTTTTTCAGGCCCTAGGTGGACCTGAATTCATTTTTTTTTCAGCCCCTGCCAATGCCTGAAAACAACATATTTGATTCACTCCTAGGGCCTGAAATCTAATGATATCATGTACTCCTAGGGATTTAACTCCTTTAATTTCTGGCCCTTCTAGGGCCTGATATGGTAATATATCATCCCTAGGTCGAATTCAAGTATTTTTTTATCTTCATTTTAACAAATTTCACAGAGCCTTATTATGTAATCATATCACCCTTAGACTCCTCCAAACATACAAATTGTAGCAAGAGTTGATAAGTATAAAACCAGGTCTGATACAATATCAAAGATGACAATCATACGTACATTACTATTTGTATTTGTTACCAATCTGTTGCTTGCTTTTTCTCCTTCAACACCTATCTTCCTCAGCTGCCTTGATCAATTGAGTTGTGCAAAGTCGAAATATATACGTACCCTCGTGATGATTCGACTTTTGCAAGTTAGTATTATATATATAGGCTGAGAATATTTCCACTGCCTTGCCATCCGAATCACATATTCTTATTTTACTGCAAAAGTGGTTCGGATGTCTCGAAAATGGGAATGGAAAAGGTTTATTGTGGCGCCAAGGGTATAATAGGAAGTTTACTTAAAGGGCTGCGCCCTTTGGTAAAATAGAAACCATGGGACGCCCTTTGGTAATTTCGTATTGTTACGTACGCCCTTTGGTAAATTGCCGAAGTATATATAGAGCTATTATAAAGCAATCATTAATTATGATTGATTCTATCTATGGAAAATAATGAAAACAAATTAATTCTAATTAATTAATTTATATTGAAGGAAAGAAAATAATTAAGGATGGAAAGGTCATTAATTGCAAAATCAATCAATGAATTATTCAATGAAATATTCCTTTAATACTCCCTCTAAAGTTGGATTGTGAATGTAAGAATGTCCAACTTGCCAACAAGTAGTGTGTGAAAAGTAGTTTGTCCTAAGGCCTTGGTAAATATATCCGCAACTTGATGTTCACTTGAAATGTAAGCCATTTTGATTTCTCCTTTGTCAATATATTCACGGATTAAATGACAGTCAATCTCGATATGCTTTATTTTTTCATGAAAAACTATGGTTGTCGTTGTATAGAGTCATGACTGCCTAATTGTCGTAGTATAGAGTCATTGTCTAGGAATGAATAATACGCAAATTTTGTAATAAATATTTTATCCAAGTTATCTCACAAGCAGCTGATGTCATAGATCTATACTCTACTTCGGCTGAAGATCTAGATACGGTTGTTTGCTCGCTTAAAAAACAGACAACATCTCCCCTGTACGACGGACAATCTGGATTATTTATACATATTATCTCATACATAATATGACTCATCCATTACAAATATAAAATACTCTACAAACACGTAGTATAAAAGATAATAATAAAAAGAATCACATATTCCAATTAAAACTCTAAAGAAAAACCAATGACAAACATACCCAGACTATACATAAATCTACTGAAATGATAAATACCTGTCTAATAAAGTAAATACGAAAATAAAGATAATGCGGAAAATAGAGTAAATACAGAAATAAAGACAATGTAGAAAAACTCTAATACGCTCGACACCATGGGGTTGACAACTGGATTATCTCCTGACTCTAAGTAATTCATCTATCGGCTACCTGAAACAAAATTAGATAGTAGGGGTGGTGAGTCCGGGCGGACTCTGCGGATATAAGAGCAGATAAATGCACGAAATAATAAAAGGTATAATAAGTAGAAAAACAACAGTATACAGTCTCTGAAATAGAATATCATATGTACATGTGTAAAAATAATGACAGTGTAATAATAAACCGTTCATGTATGTCAACCAAATGCAATAATCATAGCTCATACAAATACAATAAACATAAGAAAATGCAAGATGCAATAAATGCATATGATGCAATAACATACGTCACCCCTGACGCTAGTCAAGCTGCCATCATATCACATCTGTGAGGCCGAGTGAGTAGGGTTGTGACAACTGTATGCACTCCAACAACTACCCTACTATAAGTGGTTAAGTGGACAGAATGTTGGGGAGCCAACTATTCCAAAACCCAAGAAAAAAGGGGGAGCCATCAACAACTCTGTTATCCCTCGAAAAACAACGATGAGGGTGCCAACTATTTCTGAATATAAAATTTTTCTCATGATTTTTTTTATTTACCAACAGATTACCGATAGAATATTGTGTAGGACCGATGCATGTGAGAAAGGGGGTGAATCACATGTGTTTTAAAAACTACATTTTTGGTTTTAGAAAAATCGAGTGCTTAGCGAAAAGTAAACTTAAGTCAAAGAAAGCACAAAAAGAACTTAACATAATTTTTACTTAATTCAGAACCTTTGATGATTCCTACTCCAAGATCCAGGTTCCTTGGACCTCTCCGACGGGTAATCTACTAATATTCTCTTCCAAGAAACCTCCGAAAGAGCAATCGAGTACAAGTACTAGGAAGGTGCAACACCCAACACCTTCTTTTGCAGTTAAGTTGAATATGCAGAACAGTAAAAGTTATCAACACAAAGATAGAGTAAATGATTGAGCTTATGTGTTGGAGTCAGCTTGCCAATAGTGTTCAGGCATAGTAGAGTAGTAGTACGACAATAGCATAAGAGCGTCACAGCAGAATGATCAAAGAGGTAAGCGTGGAAATTCTATGTGAAATTCTGGCTGAATCTTCCTTTTAAAGAATCTTACGGGCATCTCCATCCTCAACTAGGACGCCTTACTCCCGAATTCAATCACATGCACAAACTGTGCATTTTATCCTTCTAAAGGCACCCTCAATTCCATCCGAGGCTCCTCAAGTCGATCTAAGGCACCTCAGTTCCAATTTGAAGATCCTCCGATCCACAGTTTAACACAGTAATCTTTCGAAAATCATAACTTATTCCGAACTTGGAATCAGGCTCTGTAGCGATCGCACATCCAAAATTCAAAGATCTACGTATGTCTCTAGTTAGAAAAATATATGCATGAACAGTTTATATATGTTTTTGAGTTAGATCCTATCTTCCGAAAGCCACAATCTAATCATGGTCTCAACTTAGGCATCCAAAATGACTCTAAGTTGAACTGTGCCCACAATCTCACCGGGGACTCACTCTCATTGAGAATCTCTCCTCCAATGACTTACCTCCACTTATCAATTATAGATTTATTTAACTTCTTTGACTCACCAGGTTTTCCTGTCAGATGCTCCATCTGAATTTCAGCCAGTTGTCAGGTCTCACAATTGGACTTCCTGCCAAGTATTAACCTACCTGAGCTTCAGTCAATTGTAAGGTTTCGCGAATCCAACTGGACTTTTTGCTATGTATCAACCTACTTGGGCTTCAGTCTAGTATCAATTCCTAAGTCTTTCAATCTTGCATACTTGGTAAAAAGATTAGATAAATACAACATCTAACTTTAACTATTTTTATTTATCAAAACTTTGAGTTTAATTATTAATGCAAACTCCACCAACATATTATTTCCGTTGGTGACGTATAAATACGGAATTATGATATATCACCAACGAAATAATGTATTCCATTAGAAATCATAGACGGAATAATGACTTCCATCAGTTTGTTCTAACAAAATCAGTTATTCTGTCAGTATTTTCATAATGAAAATAAATTTTTCGATAGCAAACTACTCGAAAATCAATATTCCGTCGGTTATTGCCAACAAAAATAAATATTTCATCATTAATTTTAATTATAGAATTTGAATTCCATCGGTAAAATTCGTCTACGAAATTTATATTCCATTGGAAGAACCCGTTTATGACCCAATATATTACAATGCCTTAGGTTTAGCCATTATTCCATCGTTAGATTCAATTAACGAAAAAATTCCGACGAAATATTTCTTCAGTATTAGCGGATTTTTTTTTTTTAGTGTTAGCAGATCTTAACAACATTATACAAAATCTGACCATAAATTCAATCCAAGTCAATCCTTTCATATGATCTGATCTATTCTGGAAGTTCATAATGAGAAAAACTAATATGATCGTTCAAATGAACAAAAGACATTCAAACAAAATAATAATAATAATAATCGATTTAGAAAATTAAATAAATAAAAAATAAAAGTGTAAAATTTCTTTCGTGAACCGTTTTACCAAACCCCCACGCCTGCTCCCCACTCGGATTCCCGGAGACGTCCGTCAGGTTCAAATCATTCGGGTTAGATCCGCCACACCACCCTCGTTCTATCTCGCAGAGCCCACTGCCATGTGACTCCAGATAGTGTTCCGTGCCCAACTTTTCCCACCGCGTAGCGGTTGTCGGTGGCTTTTTCCAATCTCCCGATGCCCCTTTAAAAAAATTGGAAAATAGTGGACCGCCAATACGTACCCGGGTGGCATCTAACCCGGCGTAAAATAACGTAGCGCGATGGCCCACATGACAAGACGTGTCGACTGTGTCTTTTCCTGCCACATGGAAACGATGGCTGGTCACTAATATTATTGATTTTAGTGGGGCCAGGCATCACTCCATCGCGCATGGCCAATTACAATGCGGATATTCCGAAGGGTCAGCTCCTGTGGTTAGGCACCGCCACATCGACGGAAATTCAGCGGGAGGAAAACGCCGATGACGTCATCCGTCCACCGCTGCGTTGAATTACAGCGTTTCGATCGAGAATCGACGGCCGCCGGCGCTCGCGAGGTTCCGCCTCGTTGGTTAATTTTAGAATCTGGTATAAACCGCATTTTAGTGAACCGAATAAATAAATTTACATATTAGTGTACCTAATTTTTATAATACCTAAATCACATATTATATCCTAAAATATCCTATCTTTTTATATATAATTCATCAAAATCTAAAAAATTATAAATTATTTCAAATCAAAACTAATATACTTTTAAAAACCTAATTATATCCCCAGATCTAAATGTAATAATATAAATTAAGAACAATAAATTAAATTAAATTAAAAATATATCCCTAATTTTTTTTTACTTTTACTATTCAAAAATTTATTACTCTTAATTCATGCTCAAATAAGAAGCTATATATATCTTGAAGAGATTTTCAAAAATATATTCATAATCAAAATGATTCGAAATTTTCTAATCTATTATTCAATTTTAAACTGACGAATTAACTTATGTCATTCGAAAATTTTAAAATTTGATATCTTTCAAATCAAGAGAGTTATAGAAATTTATTGATAGTATTGATTAATGAGTAATATTCATTTTTAGGTTTATAAGTTTAAAATTTTACTATCTTAATTTATATTATCAAATTTAAATATAAGGATTAAAAAATTAATGAATCAAATAATAATCAAATTTGGAACAACAATTTGGTCCTAAGTTTTCTCCAACGCCACATAGGTAAATTGAAAAATGCTTGTGATAGGCGGTCCAAAACTAATATCCCATGATTACATATTTTATTTGGAGATTTTTTTTAATATATTGTAATTGAGGATTGAATTATATATATCTGGATGCTGTACTATAAGTCTATAATCCCAAAAATATACATGAGAATATAAATACATAAAAAGGTGACACAAATATATACATTTTAATTTGAAATAATTCATAATTTTTTAAGTCCGTCCATTGATTTTAAATTAAAATTGGATGATGGATCTAAAACTAGAGCCCAGAGGAGTATTTTAAGAATATAATAAGTAATTTAGATGTTTTGAAAATAAGATACTTGATTTGAATAATATTAAAATTTATTTACTTATGCGGTTCCGTAATGCAGTATAAATACCCCCACTTCCCCTCGGCTTCTTTCCCCGATCCGATCTGTCGATTCATCGGCGTCAGGGCGAAAGCTGGCACCGCATGTTCCAGTTCGCAGGCTGCACGAAGAATTCGACTGCTCTTCAGAATTCGTTCTTGAATTGGTTGCTTGCTTGATCGTTTGCATCATTGCTTGTTGCTGTCGTTGGATCGAGAACCGGGGATAGGTCGAAATAAAAAGCACGGCATGGACGGGCGAAAGCAACAGGAGAAGAAGAGGTTGCGAAAGAGCAAGAAGAAGGGGTTGCGAATGGGGTGCGGCTCGGTGGCAACCTCCGAGCGTTGCATCTCCTGCACCACCTTCAACATCCTTGCGCCGATCTACAAGAGACTCAGCCAGGAGGTGAGTAGCCGTTCTCTGTTCGTTGATTTGGGGCTTCTCTTTTACCTTGTCTCTTTGATTTGCTCTTCAATTTCTTACGATGGGGTGACGGTGCAGGACCAGAGTTGCAGGGAGAGCCAGTACAAGGCGTATTGGTTGAACCGGAATGAGAAGATCATCGACCAGCTCTTGGTCGATCGTTCCTCTATAATCTGCCTCCAGGTACGATCTTAAAGTTTTGTATTGGAAAATTGGATTTTGGATGAGGGATCTTTGGGATTTAAAATTCTTTTTGAGGCGTCGATTGATTTAGGAGGTTTGGTTGGGGAATGAAGAGCTCGTTCAAATGTACGAGAAGAGACTGGGCGATGCTGGTTACATAAGCTTCAAGCTCGCTCGAACGAACAATCGCGGCGATGGTACGTAGGATCTTCGTCATAAAATAGATTGTTCAATTCTGCTTCCTTTCGTTGACGTATTGATTGGTTTTAGATAGAACTGCTTCATTCTCTAATTTTGTCATCTAAAAGGGGCATCACGAGTTCATGTTATGCTTGCAAAAGATTTAGCAGAATTGGTGATTTAGGGTGTCTTGCTCGATCATGTCAAAATGCTTCTGTTATAGTCTAATAACTACATTAAACGTTATTACAATAGAAGTTTCAATCTGTGTTCAGGTCTCCTTACTGCTATGCACCAGGACTATTTTAGGGTCATAAACTATAGAGACTTATTGTTTAATGACTTTGGAGATCGTGTTGCTCAGCTCTTACATGTGGAATCGGCTGTTGCTTTATGGCAAGGTCAATCATGCAGCGTCCAGCAACAAATTCTGGTTGTGAATACTCATTTGCTATTTCCTCATGATTTTAGCTTGTGTATAGTTCGTTTGCAACAGGTAGATTATCTTTCTTTTCACTAGTTTTTCCAGCAATATGTCTTCACCTATGGCCTAATAACTTGCTTTCTGGGATTGCCAATGGAAGGTGTACAAGATTCTCCAGTACATAGAAACATATCAAAAAGAGCACAACCTTGATTCCATGCCCATCATACTCTGTGGGTAAGTACTATAATATGCACACATTCACCACTGTTTGTAACAAAAATTGGTGTCTCAATTTCCACTGTGTTCTACAGAGATTGGAATGGAAGCAAACAGGGGCATGTTTATAAGTTTCTTAGGTCTCAAGGATTTTTGTCATCATATGACACAGTTCATCGGTACAGTGATGTTGACGCTCATAAGGTCATAATCTTTTTTTAGGATTCTGTTATTGTGTTAAAGTTTGATGGCTAAATTATCAAGGGAAAATTCCCAAAGGGCATCCTTAGTTTCTTCTATTCCTAGCTGGTGCTCCATAGTTGTAATTATCCAAAAGGCATCTTACAATTAGACAAAACTTCAAATACACTCCCCCAAGGTTTTGCATCGCTAGTGGCAGTATCAACATCGACAACCACTCTTGTTTCAAAACCACCACCTTGTCTCTCCTCCCTAGGCAAATTTGATGTCGCCCTTTTGTCCACATGTGGCTCAAAGGCGCAATTGGGCTACCAAATTCCATGCACTTATAGCATTACTGGCACAATCAATCTTCTTTGGGACAATGAGCTTCAATTAGTGGCACTGAAGCCTACTCATGCTGATTGTAAAGGATTGAGTGGCTATGAACTAGAATGAGTTGCTTGACTTGTCGATGTCTTTGATGAATAAGCAGATGGAGTATCATCACAGTATTGTGAAGTCTTAATGGTTTAGTCTTCCAAAGCTGACACCTTACAACAAAGAGGTCACTAGCAAGAGCAAGAAGCAACACAAACTCTCTAGCAAGATCCATCTCTACCTTTAGATGAGCTACCATTGCTCAACTAGTCAACATTATACGGCAGTGACTTCTAATCGACACCCATGGTGCTTTGGCCAAAGTATAGCATTCGTCTCTCACCATTGGAGATCGACTAAGTGTACACCCATTTCTCTCCCTTGATGTTGCACACTAATTCTGGCCTAAGGAAAATAGGGAAGTTGGATTGTTGAGAGATGTTTCAATGATAACGATATGTTCCAGATGGTGGGCCTTAATGTTTTATTGCCGACATACCAAATAGCCTCCTCTCTCTGCACATCAGTAAAGAGAAGAGAGGAGACAGATTAGAGAGGGGTATATTTGGGGTATTTCCTTTAGACATGAAGTGCCTTTTTGGATAATTAAAAAGCATGAAGTGCCTGCTAATAATAAAAGAAACTGAACTTGCCCTTTTGAAATTGTCAATTATGGATGTCATAATACTTTGTTGATGTCGTTTCCTCAAATCTCGTGCAGTGGGTCAGCCATCGCAATCACCGTGGGAATGTCTGCGGAGTTGACTTCATATGGCTTCTAAATCCTAACAAATTCAGAAAACCATTGAGAACTAGCTGGAATGAAGCTGTATTCTGCCTTATTAAGGTAAATGATCTTCTTCTTTTTTGTTGCAGGCACAAACTTTATGTTTTAATTAATAGAGTTCCTATAGTATGTTAGCATTTCGTTTCTTTTCACAGGCAGTTTCATTTGTCCCCTCCATAGTTGCTGCATTTTCTGAAACACTACGAGTTTTTAAATGGTTGTCTTAACCTTATAGTTTTGATTAAGTTACAAACTATTATGTAACATAGTGTCTAAGTTGATATAGGCTATTTTATATATCAGCTTATGTCTTAACCCCTCAAGTCAAAAATCCAAAAAAAGAAAAAAAAAACAACAAAGTGGCTCAAAATTTACTAATTCAAAACTTTAGGGGCATTTTAAAAACCCACAAATTATGAGCCAAAATGGAATTTGTTTTCTTTTTTCTTATGAAAAGATATGACTAAAATTCTCTTTTTCAGTCTCGTTTACGAGCCGCTTCTCTTACAGAAGATAATGCTTTTGCATTCCTCAAAATGGACAATCCTTTTGATTGCATAACCTACTCAAGTTTCTGTCAGGCTCTCCATCAGGTACATAACGACATCTTGTTGCGAGGTTAGATTTCTTTCAAATAATTTCTCACTTCAAATCAATGCAGCTTGGTTTGTCTAGTCATCCTTATGGTCTAATTCCTGAAGATACAAAAGGTTTATGGGCTCAAGTTGACACTGATGGAAATGGTATCGTAGATTTTGAAGAGTTTCAGGTATCGGACATTTGACAACATTAATCAAACACTTTGACCATGAATCTTGATCATATATTACATAAGTTATGACGCATTTGCAGCAACAAATCTGGAATCCTAAATGCCTTGAGAAAGCTGAGGAAGAAACAATATTAGAAACTAAAGAGACTCAGATGATACCACAGACCTTTGGATTTAATGTTAAGGATGCAATTCTCTTCCCACCAGAAGTTGAGCGAGGGATGTGGCCAGAAAATTATTCTCTTTCTGACCATGCGCCCCTTACGGTTGTGTTCTCGCCTGTAAAGATTCCTTGTGGTCAACCAGTTCGCTAACTCTTAATGGAGGAAGTATGATTTGTTGCCTCATTGTATACATTTCATACTTTAAAGGAAGCGACATTTTATTTATATATGTAATTGTGATGGCAGAAAAAAAAATAAAAATATAAATGAATAAGTAGAAGATAGCATTAGATGAGATCAGAAGTGTATAGAGAATTTGTTTATATCTGGACAAATCTTTGTACTCTAATGTAAATCAGCAAATCGTTTTGTATCAATGTGATGGCATAGCAGCTACAAAGTTTGCATATGTGAATCCTTTTCCCTTGTTTTTTTGAAGTTATTTGATAGTGTTTTTTTTCCGCCCACTTGGGCTCCTCCTTTGTGGAGGAAACTTCAATCATCCTTTGGCATGCTCTCAAGAGTCCCAGTGGTCACCACACTAACGAGACGTCTCCTTAGGCTATCTGCATGCAGGATGGTAGGGTACTAGGGGAAACAACCATTGAACCGTACCTCTGACACTGTTGGCCCATTGGCTAAGTGTATCTTCTATGCGAGTTGTCGGATATTGTCGGGTTGTTGGCTAAGTGTGTGAGTTGTCGAAGGTTGAAGTCAAGTAGTCAGTTTTTGCTGATAGGCGACTAGGCTTCCCAGTCTGAATGAGACGTTGTTGGATGAAAGTTGAGTCCTCAATAGTGCAGACCTCGAGTAACCTTTCTGAGTCGAAAGGAACGTCGTTGGATGAAGGCTGAGTGAGAGAGAGAGCAAACCGACTGGATTCGGGAGTGAAGTCGAGTGCTCAGGAAGTGACTTGAGTGGGATGATATAGGATAAAGGTCGAGTGCTCGAGAGCATAGACCAACTGGGAGCAAAGTCGAGCGCTTGAGAAGTGATTTGAGTCTGAATGAGATATCGTAAGACGAAAGTCGAGTGTTTTGGAGCTCTAATCCCGAGCAACCTTCCTAACTCTGAATGGGGCATTGTTGGATGAACATCGAGTATTCAGGAACACAGATCCTGAGTGGTCCTCCCTAGTTAGAATGGAACATCGTTGGATAAACGTTGAGTGCTCAGGAAATGAGACTGATGAGTCGGGAAGTGAGGATGTCACGAGTAACTCTGGATGCCATCAGCACTATTCATTCACAACAATTGAGTGGCAATGTCATATGATCCAATAATGTTCTAATGGTACCCTTGGGCTACGATTGAGTTTGCTACTGCGAGGCAAATATTGCTATAATGAATAAGAGTTTGAATCTCGATAAAGTTGAGAAAAATGCCCTCCCTAAAGTGGTCAACTGTAACATCCGGATTTACTTCCTCATAGATAGTCATAGGGCAGGCCATGTGGGGGTCGCTGGGGTGGCGGATTCCACCTTTTGCTACAATAATGTTCTCATGGTGCTCCTATGAGTTGTCATAGTTGGTACCTCATAAGTGTTTACTGCAATAAGACTTGGGGAAATGTGCAAAAGTTGATTCTCGATTAAACCTAGATAAATACTGTCCCATGGAATAGTCTACTCGTTTTCTAATTTACCTCTCTACAAATAGCTATGGGACTGGTCGTATGGGTCGTCCGGGATCAACGTATGACTTTTTTTTTTAGAAACGTAATAGGACTTGAGAATAATTTTTAACGGGTGTAAAAAATTTCGTTGGATGTTTGATCTCTATCATGAATAAAATATTCTTCATGATTTATTTCATTCAAAATGTGTGGAATCATCTTTAAAAAACCGTAAAAATGACAACAATATCTTTTATTTTGCAATAATGTTGTCATTGTGATGGCTAGGCCTTTTCGAGGGAGTGGCTACCATAAGCATAAGTGGGTGCACGTACAATTGTAATAATAATATGGCATCTACGACACCAAAAATAAATAAATCAATAAATAGATGATATATCTCGATCATACAACAATCGCATTAAGTCAGTAACATCTCCGATCGAGGGCATTCTCGCTCAATCGATATTCTCTAAGGAAACCTCCACGAACGAGAACATCTCCACTCAGTCAGTACTTACTATGGAAATATCTCCTGGTAGAGTCTACCAAGAAGATTGTGCAACCAATGAATAATTTCAACTTAATTTTAAAAATTCAAGTCCTTGAACATATTTAGCCGACTAAGATTACTATCAATTAACTTAAGTGTGGAGTTGACTCAATAGTTGAGTACAAATATTTTACTCACGTATAGAAAGATTTTGTTTTGACTCCATCGAAGGAAGAATTCAATCGATACGAATTGTTGAGTCCATTAGACAATTGAGTGTTTCAAAACATGAGTTCTCTATTGCCCTTGGGATTATTATTATTATTATTTTTTGTTGATTTACAAGGGATATCCAGGCTTGCGCCCGACTAATCCGCTTGGCTGATCGGCCCTGCCCCACAGCCTTCAACGAGAGTCTCCACCGGTCAACGAGGATCAACGAGAGTCCCCACCAGTCAACGAGGGTACCTGATGGTCCGACCACGCAGCAACCTACGACGATTTCTTCCGTCAGCATATTGCGCGCTCTACCAGGGAGGAATCGAACCCGAGAAGTGAGAGATCACCCAAGTGAGTCATTACCAACCGTGTCATGCATGCCCACGGGGGCAAAACTGGTGCGTCCCCAGCTACGACATATTTTACAGAAATTTTTCCTCCAAATGGGACACGAACCCTGGGACGCTAGGATTCTGGACCATCCGCCGCGAACACTTCCCGATATACCCTGGTGACCGATGGGATACTTCTGTAGGGTCGGGTCTATCGCCCAAGGTTCGACGTTACCCGACCTTGTTAATCGTTGTTTTCTATTGTGTTTAAGTTGCCTCCGGGGCTATGATACAGTGGAAGGACGATCAGTTATCTCCCAAGCATCCACGGTTTGATTCCCAAATACAATGAATTTTGAAACTTCCGTGAGAATTAACAGTAGAAGTTATGGATGTGAGCATGCATAGCTTGTAGGAGGGGGTGAGAATCGAGGGTCCGGTTACACTAATCCAATATGGCTCGTGTCCGAGCACTACCTACACGCACCGAATGGGGCTAGGTATGCCAAGTCGAATTAGTCCATATTTGTCAGTCGACTCTCTTTTTACTTCTTGCTCATGTGGGTAACAAAGCCATTAATATGCCAGATTTGAAACAATTGGATGTTAATGGCGAATTTGTAATCACCGGACAGAAACTACCGACCATTAATGGTCGACGACTGTCTTCAGACATTGAATAACCTTTATTCGACTATTCAAATACGGTTGAGGATCAGAGCCCTTATATAGGGAGGCTACGAGAAAGAGGAAAGGAGATAGATGAAAACAATTGAAACTCCATGCACTTTGCCAGAGAGGATGAATATGTTTTAAGGAAATTGTATCAAATGTAGACCTCGACTTCTACCTTTCTAATTGATCGATCAAGTGGCATCGACCCACTATGACTCAGGATTACTTCCCGAAGACTCAACCTCAATTCCCAACCGACTAGACGTCCTCTTGAGCACTGTGACTCCGCTCCCGATTAGTCTGCAACCCGCTCGACACTCGACAACTCAGCTGATTCATGTCTCGGTGACTCAATACTATGTGGCTCAATGACTTGGTGTGATTCATCAAAGTTACTATTCGACATTCGGTAACTCGAGTACTCGAGAGTCGGTAATTTGATCTCCCGACTCGACAATCAAGTAACAACCCATTCGGACTCGACAATCAAGTGACTCAACCGATTAGGCATTCGACTTCTTAACTCGGATTTTGCATTCATCTTTTCACTCAGACTTGAGAAGCACTTAGTAATCAATCAGCGAAGTACTAACAGCTTGATCTAATCAACTCAAGCTTACAATTTGATATTATCAGGTCCGGTCATCTCAATAGATAAGTGTAAAATGATTTTCTATAATTTCAATTAAGAACATCCCTGTTATCTTGGACAATTAGATTGTGGAATATTATCAAATAATTGGAGCATAAGATTGTGACCTTAGCTAATAGAGTCGATTGAAAATAAATTTGTGTCAACTAAAAAGGTTTTCAACCAACTACTAGGTACTGGAAGATAAGGTTTCCTTATCTAAGTTTCATTCGAATCAAAATGATTTATTAAGTCGATTGAAACTAAATAAAATTTTATCGTTTAAAATAACTTATCCATGATTTGAAGATTAGTTTGTATGTATAAAAATCCGTGAAATGGACCTCAAAAGTTAAGACTTGCTTAACGAGTCAATAGATTTTAAATAATCGAGTAACACACTAAAACTCTTTAGTTAAATTGATCTCTTCGTATTTATTTTTGTATTTCTCTTATATTTCTTTTACTCTAACATTATTAAATTTAAGATTTAGTTCAACTTAAGATACGTTGCCATTTGCACGACAAAATGTTGCCTTGCAGTTTTTATTTTTTCTGGAAGAGTTTGTTAATTTTGGACGATGACGTACTCAAAACGCAAGCAAAAGTCATCATCGTCGTCGAGATGGACCGCAACCAAACCCTGCAATATCCCTCCACTCGTTCCCCACCATTATTCCTTCCACTCCAGCACTGCCGTTCAGTTGACAAAATCTTCTACTTCATATTTGTTTCTTGTCCTTATATACTTTTGAAGTTTCTCGCTTTGACCCTTGAAACTTTTTTTGTTTTTATGAGCTTTAAATAAATAACAGTTCGAGTGAACTGTCCCATTGCAACAAAATTAATTTAAAGATCAGACCGACTGTGTAAAAATATGAAACTCTAAGGTCAGAAATAGAGTTTTATATGCCTTAAATTAAAGTAGTGTGCAAGTGCTACTTCTCCAAATGGCTACCTCAGACCACAGGCTAAAAGGGAGAGATGATTAAAAAGCCAGCAACAGCAAGAACAAGATTGTCATCGAGTCAGTTGCCTTGGATCATCACAAGAAGTTGTTAGATGAAGGCGAGCTGGGAGCTTAATCAGCCGTTCACCAAATGCATCCGGTGGCAGCTGGAAGAAACCACCGATCCACTCCACTGCCCTTTTCACTACTTCTGCGCCAGCTTCTACCACGGCGGCGACTACCCTCCCTCCGTCGACCTCCTCGCGCTCTTCTTCGCCTTGTCGTCCTTCCTCTCCGCCGTCGCCTTCACTCTCCTGGACTTCGCGGACAGCTCCGCGGGGGAGCTCAACGTGGGAAGACTGAGACTGAGCAGGAGGCACCTGCTGCCGTCGGGCCCCGTCGGGCTTCCTCTGGCGGTCCTCGTCCTCGCCCACGGCCACAGCATCAACACCATCTACCCCTTCTCGCGCCTAGCGCCGGCGCTCCTCCACGTCGTCTACGTGTCGGCGTTGGCGTTCCGGAACCGGTCGGAGAGCGAGGCCAAGTACGGGCTCCTGGAGGCCACCACCGTGTCAGGGATCCTGCACGCCAGCGCGCACTTGAACTCCGTCATCTTTCCTTACTACACGGGCCTGGAGGCAGCGGCAGGGTCGACGCCGTCCGGCGCGTGCGCGTCGTGCGTCTGCCGGAATGCCGCCCTGGCGGCCACCGGCGGCGGGCACAAGGGGTGGTCGACGACCACGGTGGCGGTGGCTGGTGCGGTCTGCGCGAGGATGGTGTGCAGAGTGATGGGGGAGGGGAGGTGGAGAGGGTGGATGAGGAGGGCGGTGGAGGGTGTCGGGTGGGGTTTGGTTGCCCGGGATTCCCTGCGGCTGATGGCCAGAGGCGGCGGCGTTGCGGCGAGCCGCACCGCCCTCGATGCGGTGGTCCACGGAGGGGTCTCCGCTCTGGTTTTGCTCAATCTGGCGAGGATTCTGTACAAGTTCTCGGATTCGGTGGCGAGCAAGAAGCATCGGCATCGCGGCCAGAGGAAAATCGTAGCGATTAGAGATTACGAGGACATTGTATAGAAAAATCCACGTATACGAATCAATTAGTTTCCGTTTCCTTTAGTTCAGTTCTGTTTTGTGTATTGGTTAGTTGAGGAAATCAAACATGAGGAATTGAGAGGCAGTTTTGTGTGTTTGGCACACAATATAATACATAAAACAATGTAATTAATGTTTTGCGAAACATAGCTAGGCCAACCTATAAAAAAGTTAGGTTGGCATTCATTATTGACTGGTTGAATTAAATTAAATGTTATAATCCAAGATACTGTTAATGCTTGGATTGGCATGTACAAATCCTACATTCGCCCCACTTTCAAATTCAAAGTTGTCACAACCCATCTAGGTTGACCAACAAACATATTGGTTGCATTGCCTACAAATAGAAAGTTTGACACCTATGAATTACTAACTGGGTTGACCTATCATGCTTGTAGGTCGTCGTACCTTCAAATAGAAGGGTTTTGGCTCTCGAGTTATGTCATCTGGGTTGCCTTACTAACATATTAAACACTAAAAATAACATGCATCAACAATCCGCTATCTCATTTCTATCCTTCTATGTGTGATGACTATCTCGACTATGTCCTGAGGGTATCCTAAGGCTACCTAAATTGTTCTAGATTGTCTTACCCTTAGTATTTCTTGGATTCAAGTCCCAAGCATGTATCTACGCTCCTTACATTTATTGTAGCAAGCATCATACACTTACAAAGGTTAGGCTTCAAGATATTGCTCTCTAAGTAACATATTGTTATCTATATATACTATCATTTATCATTACACTAAGATCTACCTAGAAAAGTCAAAACAAAATCATTACATTGGTCTTTGAGTGATTCAATAATCTTCAAGTTTGATGTCTTCCTTGAGGTAGAAGCTACAGATAGCTCTAAGCTCATCCATTTTAACACTTCAATCGAGCTTTATAAATGAATTTTATGGTTGAAAATAATACAATTGTCATAAAGCCTACAAGTCCAAAAACAAATTATTAGTTCAAAATTTTCCAATAAACACATTATCAAATATTAAAACACATTATTAATAAAAATCACACCAAGGGCACCACAAGTTGTTGGTTAGCCAGGATTGGGCTCTAAACCAGAATACTTCAATGAAATTATGTTACTGAGTCTCATTTTGTTGAGTTTTTCTGGAGGAGCTCATAACTCTAACTTACAAGGAGCTTGTCCAAAGTTGTGCATTGTGATTATGCAAGTTAAATATCTGATGGCGCTTTGGCAAAATTTTCATTGATTGCTTGAGGAGCCACATAGTCCTTCATTGTGGATGAAAATAAATTTTGATCCCCAATCAAAAATTCAGGCTCAAATGTACACAACCTCATAGGTTTAGTAATGATTTTAATGTAAATGTTCCAGTTCAAAAATTGATAACAAAGTCTGAGAAGTTCCTCTAAAAGTGGAACGTGTGTGACAACCATTACCCTCTCGTTATCTATTATGCTCTATGATAGTGTTACTCTTTGAGTAGAAACTCTATCTTTGCATCCTTTTAGGGGTTCCATCCTATGTACTCAATCATATTGCCTTGCAGAGCAAGTTGTCTTAACTTTGTCCATAGGTTTCAGTCAGAACATGCAATGTTATTTTGTCTGTACATAAATAATTCATGTCATCTATCTATAAAAAGGTTGCTTGTTAACCAGATTGCTATTTCATTGAGTTCACCAAGAAATTATTGGCAGAACATATAGCGGAGCAGTGAATTCAATTCCAGGACATATGAAATATGAATGGTCGTGTTCATCTAACATTGCAATCAGAAAGAACCGCCAGAATTAGGATCGGAAAAACAATCAGAAGAAGAATGAACTAATGGATTCCAATAATCTTTAAACAGACAGCAAATGCAATTACAGCGGAGGAAAAAATTGAAACAAAAAGCTCCACAAAGGAAAAGGGAATCATAATCAGAATGAGAGATTACCAGTCGCCAAGTCAGAGGAAGCCGCAAAGGACGGAGAATCCGAGGACGATGAGCCAAACAATGTGGAGGAGGAGGAAGGCTTGCCCGGACACGAGGCCTCTTCCGCCGTTGCCGACCTGGCACGGCCCGCGCTTGGCGACGCGGGCGCCGGCGCACGCCGCCTCGGTACAGCCGCACCAATACGTCGTGCCGTCGTCGGCGCAGACAGGATCGGGGCGGAAACAGGTGATAGGGCAGGAGGCCGGCCCCCGTCGGATCTGGCGGCGCAGGGGTCAGCGACGACGCCCTCCGATCGGGCTGCCGAGGGCAGGAGAAAGAGAAGTAGGACAGCGGAGGCGATGGGGGAAGTCGCCATTGATCGAAGAAAGGAAGACGAAAGCCTTGTTACCGAGGCGAAGAGCCGAGATTCGGAGAGGAGGGAGAAGAAGGTTCTGTACCTTTCTTTGCTTTTCTCCACCCTCGCCCGTGGCATTGCAGTTTTTTTGTCGTGCCCTGTGTTTTGGGGGTACGCTTTTATTAGCTGCCTGCGGGACCATAGGTTGGTGGGGCAGGTAAAGGCGAGTGGGGAATTTAAGACAGGTAGATCGACGGCGGTTTGAATCATAGTTTCCTATTCGATTGACGATTTACGATGATGCAAAATTATTATTATTTTTAAAAATAAATTTAACAATTATATAAGAAACCAATGATCGTGTCTGTACTTATATTTGATGCAGGCGTCTGAGCTGTAATAAAAAGTTTTTTTTTATTTTTTTTAAAAATTTTTGAGATATATTTAAATTTAAGATTTAAAAATTTAAAATTTGAGTTATAACTAAGTTAATAAAAAATTTTCTTATAAACGTTTGGTTGAGGGTTATCTTTGATAACCTTGGTTATCTATCCAAAGTTATCAACAAAGATTTTATTTGGTTTAGATAATCAGCGATTCTCAAGTAATGATCGATACCCGACACGTCAACAAAAAGGGCATACAATCCGGAATCGGAAAACCTTAGAAAAGTAAGGTTTTTCTTGATTCCGGAGTTATTAAACTTATCTTTCCAAAATTATCCTCCAATATTTACCTTAGCAAAAGATATTATTCGCGTGCGACCACCGGCAACGACGGCGGGCGACCACCGCCAGCGGTCGACAACTGCAACCGGGAACCGCCGTCGGCGACGGCCGACGACCGCCAACGGCCGGTGACCGGCAAGGACGGCTGGCGACCATTATTCGCGGCCGACGACCGACAACGACAATCGGCGACCACCGCGGACGCCCGGCGACCGAGGATACGAATATGTATATAATATCATCTTGCTTTTAATTTTAATTTATAAGCATATTGATCCTACCGCGAAGCGAGGTGGAAGCCCCAAGGGCGGGATGGTCTCCCGAGCGACATGAGCGGCTGAGGTGGCGTCGACCTGGCTCTGACCTGGCCTCTGCCTGCAAAACAGTAACCGTTAGCAAACCCGCTGGGGAGTTTCCCTAGCAAGGCACTCCGATAGGGATGGCAATGGGTCGGGTTCGGGTCGGATTATATATCCTCTGTACCCATACCCATCAGGTATCGGATATCCATCGGGTATACCCATACGCATTAAAGGATCGGATATCTTGTATACTAATAATTTTTTTTCTTTCTATCCAACTATATCATTGAACAAAAGTACATTATAATTAACATTAAAGTTAAAAAAATATATATCTATAATTTTAAAAATAGATTAAACATATATATAATCTATTTCTAATATTAATACAAATTATTAGTAGATTTTAGAGAAAAAAATCTTTAATGTATATATGTATTTTTTTATTTAATCGGGTATTCGGGTCGAATATCGGGTATTGGTAGTCTCTCCATATCCTCCTCCATTCGGGTCGGATGCCGGATTCTCCGTCGGATTCGGGTGAAATTGTCATCCCTACACTCCGACGGTCAAGTCAGTATCCACAGGAAATATATTGGAACAAATGGAAATATAGTGGAAAAGAAAGCTCGCGCGCATACTTGCGGAATGAGGAGTGGAGGGCTTATATAGTCGGGGGAGCTGACAACCCCTGTCCGTGTCGACGAGCCAGGGGTATGACATCTGTCAGCTCGTATGAGAGCACCTGGGAGTATCGCGGCATGAAGCAGGGTGCTTAGGTAGTACGACGGTACTGGAGCGGCGGGATGACCGCGAGGTGTGTCATGAATGGGTGATGCGCATAGTACCCCGACGTCAAGATCGTACCCCTGATGTAATGACATAGGGCGGCGTAGGGACGATCTAGTCCGTAGCCCAAGCGCCGACCGGCGGGTCCAAGTGTCAAGGACCGGGTCGGGTAATGGCCAAGGAGCGTGGACCGCCACACGTCCGATTGAGAGAGAGTTGAGGCGTTGGCTACGCCATGAGTCGGGGGGTCTATTGAGATGTGTCTGTCTAGCTTTGTCTCGGTTCTATGAGTTGTCGGATCCAGGGGATGCCGAGGGAGCGTGGGCTGCCACGCGTTTGACTAAATGGTCGGGCCCCAATTCGGATCGAGGTGCAGGTTTAGGTGCCTGGGTTAGGCAACGCTCGGGATCGACCCGACCGACCATGCCCGGGGTCGGTCGGCGAACACCTCGGGGGTTTCCTGGCTCAAGGACTCCCCTGGTGAGGTCGTCGTCGGCCCTACTACTGGGCCTTCGTGGCGCCAGGCTAGCAGGCTGAGCGGGTCGTGCTACTCGTAAGCAAGGTCGGGATCATAAGCATCCCCCGCGAGTCTAGTCGAAAGAGGCATCAAGTCCGATTGACTGGACTGTCATCTATTGAAGCGAGCCTGGCGCACCCGCATGGCCTAACTCCTCCTTGCCGACCTTGGAGGTCGTATGTGGGTGGGTATCCTGATCAGCCGAACCAGTCCCGTCACCTGTCTCTTCGGTTCTAGCTCCTCGGGACGCCCGAGCATATTCAAATCTCGTGCATTTATTACCGCATTTAATCGCGATACGCGTCTCCTAGTCATTTCTTCCCCGAGCGACGAAGCGTCCGCCGTCTGCTTGGGCGAATGATGAGAGTGCGCGTGGGTTACTCTGTCACCTGGCCCTTTCTGGGCACGATCGGACGGCTCGCGTCCTTCGCCGCCTATTCTCCGGCTCGCCATCGGACGGTCGGCAATGCTCTCGGGGTCATATAAATAGGAACTTACTGGGTGGTTTTACCATTGCTTTTTTACTCCCGACGTCGAAACGTTGTTTCTTGGTTCTCTACTAGGGTTTCGGCAAGGCACCCTGCTTCGTTCATCTTCTCCGGCATCCTATTCCTCGGTTAGTGTTCCTTCTCTTGCTTGCTCCTAATGGCTTCTTCACCTCTTTCCTCCTCTCCCAGGTATGCCACTATGGTGTCCGAGCTCGATCACGACGACCTGGAGGTGATCTGAGCGACCTATCATATTCCCTCGGACCATCATCTCCTATTGCCCTCATCCTCCGACCAACCGGCCAAACCTCCTCCGCACTATATTACCATTTCCCGGGACCACCTGCAGGCCGGGCTACGCTTCCCGGTCCACCCCCTTATTATCACCATCTGTCATTACTTCCGTATCAATCTGTCCCAATTGACTCCTAATGTCATTCGTCTCCTCTACGGGTCGGTCATCATATTCTCCTTGTACCAAATACCCCTTCGTCCCGACATCTTTTATTACTTCTTTTGCCCAAAAAAGCAATAGTTGGGCGATTTCTTCTTCCAGACCCGACCTGACACTTCTTTCCTATCGAAACTTTCGACCTCTAACAAGGGCTGAAAGGAATGATATTTCTATATTTGCCCCGCCCGGCTCCCTACCTGGGCGGACGGCTTTCTGATGAATTTTCCTTCTCCCCCCCCCTCCCTCTGCACAAGGACTTCCGATCCTTCCCCCAATGTCAATCAGCCTTCTCCAAGCTCAGGGTCGGCACTTCCATGGGGGGCATCTATTGCGCGAGGACATCCTGTCCGTGTTCGGGCTTAGTCCGGCACCGATTCAACGACCTACTTCCTTCGGTAAGCCCTCCCTTTCCTTCCTCATCCTCTTGCGGCTGACTGACCGTTGTTTGTTTTGCAGCCGCTATGATGCAACCAGCCGCTCTCGAGGAGGGCTATGGTATGTAGGCATCCGAGTTGGAGGCTCACGTGGTTGAGCTGCTAGCCGAGCAGTAGGCGGTCGTTCTGACCACTGAGGCGTCGCGCCGTGCTTCCTCCGTTCACGTGTTGACCGATGAGGAAACTTCCTGGTACAGCTCGGAGGATGAACGACCCCTAGTTTTTCGACGGAAGCGAGCACGTTGAGATGAGCCCCCGACCTTACCGATTACTTCGACGGCGGCCTCTTCTAGCCGACCCAGTGGCCAGCGAGAAGGCAAGGAGCCCGCCGTCGAGGCTTCAGCTTCGTCATCTCCGTCGCCCCGTGCATCCTCGGAAGACCCTTCTTCTACCCCGTCAGGGGAGACATCCCCGATTCGATCGGGGGGGGGGGATCTACCGAGGATCGTCTGATGCATATGCTGTCGCCCCTCACTGTCCGACCGGTCTATGAGTATGAGGGTGCCAGATGGCACGACCTCTATACGGACGCAGGACGCACTACTAGAAAAAATACATTTAACAACAGTGAATCACTGTTGTCGTAGGCCAAATCCCACTGTTGTTAAAGCCCATGTTGTTAAAGGGGGGGTCTACAACAACAGTGAATCACTGTTGTCGTATATCACATTCGACAACAGTTTCACAATAGTTTTCCACTGTTGTCGTATGTCACATTCGACAACAGTTTTCACAATAGTTTGACACCGTTGTCGTATATCAATAACAACAGTTTATCACTGTTGTCGTATGTCATATTCACCGTTGTCTTTTATTATATTCGACAACAGTTTTATCACTGTGTTGTCGTATCTACAACAACAGTTTAGCTTTAAAAAAATCTGTTGTGCGTTTGTACTGTTCCACAACAGTTTCATACCAATTTGACAACAAAGATATTTTCATTATATTTTCAATTAAAAGGTAATAATTTAATCTCGAAACAAAAACTATATATATCAAACATCATCAACATATTTACAATAAAGATCCACCACAACCTTTCTACAAACAAAACCACAAAAGTATCTTCTGTCCAAAAACCTTTCTATAGATGAAACCACTAAAGTATCTTCTGACCCAAATTACAAGAGTTCAAATTATATATAATTCTGACCCAACTAAACTTACAATGAAGTTCAAATCACAAAAATTATAGCTTGGAAGGTCATATTAATGGTCTTCGAACATGATCACGAACAAGTCCCTGCAGCTGGAAAAAAGAGAACAAACACTCTAATTAGTTATTCTATTAAATGCATATGTCCAATAAAAAATGATCCATGACCAATATCAGATGTTGCAATGTTAAAGTTTCTTAACCACAGAATTGTTGTTGTGTTTCTGTCATCTCTATGGGCTCCTGCTTTGTCTAACAAGTCAAGCTTAACACCTATGTTCTAGTTTGAGGGCAAAAGGTAAGAACTAATATTATACATTTGATTTATCTAGTTTGAGGGCAGTTAAGTCTTTTTGTTTATCAATAGATGAAATCTTATCCTTCTCAACCTATGAGTAAAGAGCAAGAAGCAAGTATCTAAATCTTACGAGTTTTCATTTGTAGACAAAAAAACTTGAAACAAGGTTCCTGCATGCAAAAAGTTAAATTCTTACGTGGTGCAAGTTTAAATAACTATAAACAGTTTAATAGATAGATATTGAATCTTACACTGTTGGTAGCTGGCAGGATGTTGGTGGAGATTCATTAAAAGAATTATAAGAAACATCCCTGCAATAGAAGACCTTATAAGCTTGATGTTTGTCATGCAAAAGATAGTTCTTCTAGTCAGATGGATTAGAGAATATAACTGAGAAAAGACATACAAATTATCAGAACTTATCAAAATCCATGGTGGAATGCTTCCACTGAGCTCGCTATCGGTCAGGTACCTAAACGTATTAAATGAATGTGAGATCTGCATATTATTACTGGTGCAGAGTCGTAACTCATCAACAAATAGTATCTGTAACTGCTACACTTACATATATTTTAACTTTGTTAGTGCACCAAAGTTATTTGGGATTGGACCAGTCAAGTTGTTAAAGCTTAAATCTCTGAGGAATTAAATTGGCAAGTAAAAGCAAGATTAACATCATGTTGATTATTGAACTTGCTAATGAAATTGGTAGAACATCCAATGAGGGAAAATCTTACAAAATTTTTAGACTTGTCATTGTTCCAATATAATCAAGAATTTCACCAGATATTGACAGGTTTCTAAGAACCCTATATAAAATAAAATTCAATAAAGCAAAGATATGTATATGTATACCAATATACATAGAGAGAGAAGCTACTTCACTGACGATAGTTTGTGGCTAACTTACAATTCCTCCATTTGAGTCATATTCTGCAGTTGAGGAAACTGTTCATCTCCCCCTTTCCAGTCAGTCACCCTCCTGGATTTGCAGCAAAAAAAAATCCGAATATGTCTTGAAACCACTTCAAGCTGATTGAAATACTAACTAATTGTTCTTACAGCTGAGTTATCAATGCCAGTCTGGAGAAGCCATCAGGAAACAGACCTTCCATAGACGTCCCTTGCATGTCACTAGCGCACATGGTTCGAGTAGCCAACTTGTTCATAACAAAATTCAATAATGATTAACATTTGGTCTATAATGGCAGTGATTGACAACTTACAAGCGATCAAGATTTGTCCAGTTACCAATGAAACTTGGTATTCTACCAGAAATTGGGTTGCCATCTATTCTACTGGAAAATAAAAAGCCAAAAGTTTAAGCATGTAGTACAGCTAGACTGTTAAATTTCATTGGCTCAAGCAAAAATGCTATGTGTTTGACACTTTAAATAAACTCCTTTAGGCAGATTGATTCGTGAAGACAAATCATAAACCTTTACTTCCACCATTTACACTGCAGGAATAATGAGGATTATTTCATCTTTACCATGATAACTTGTTTTAATCAATAGGGTTAAATATTAATGACAAAAATCTACGCATTAACTTATTAAGTTTGTAGATGAGCGTGCAATGTGTAGCTTGCTAGGCATTATTTATGAATACTTATGACAAAATCTTGTCACACAAGTATGTTGTTAAGTTAGTTTGCAAATGAATGTTCAATGCTTAATTTGCCCAGCTAAAGTTTCATGTTTTTGAGCAAACAAAAAAGACTATATCGATAAGATACAAGAGATGCAACATACAAGTCTTGTAAGTTGTGGAGATTGCCAAGTGATTCTGGTAATTCCCCTGTCAGATTATTTGATGAAAGCAATCTGTAATGAACACAAAAGCAGGAATCAAATTACATTGCATGCATGTATATATCAAAAGTAGTGACAAAGAGCATGCATCCACTTACAAGCGAGTCAAATTACTGAGCCCGCCAAGGGATTCAGGAATTGAGCCTTCTAGAAGGTTTGCTTCTAATGTCCTATTGCAAGTTATATATGTTTATTTAATTAGTACCATTAAATATTAAAGAAGAAAAGAAAACTATGGCGGAGGACAAAGGAATGTACAGCGATGTGAGTGATGTGATATTTCCAAGCTCATTGGGGATGCTCCCAGATATCCGATTTCCCAAAAGAGACCTGCAAATATTTTGTTCCAAAAGAACCCTAATGCATACCAGAAAAACAAATGGAAGAAGAGTGTAAAAGTATATGAATTACAGAGAGATGAGGGGAAGAGTTCCCCATAGAGCTTGGATAGTTCCACTCAAATAGTTCCGTGCCAGATCACTGCTAGATACAAGTGTGCTATTAGCTAAAATGTATCATTCACCAAAAACAAAGAGGCACTCAGCAGTTAATCACTTCAGTAACTCACAGTGTGTTTAAGGAAGTAAGGTTGGCAAACTCAACTGGCAGCTCTCCAGTCAAATTCTGCTCCTTCAGCTGGCTAAATAAGAAATAGACAAATTTGTCAATTGAACATAACATGATATGGAACCAAAAGTTCCCTAGGCTTTTGTTGTCTTTCGTAAGTTTGATTGACTAACAGTTAATCCTAAAATCTCAAACTATTAGAAAAGGAACCAATTTATAGAACTATATTCTTGAGTCTTATCCTGAATTTTCTCTTAAAAGAAGGCCTTGAAATCATAGACTTTCTACAATACATGTGTCGAGATATATAAATTGAAAAAATATATATATTCACCAACATATAGAGAATATTTTGGGGGGAAAAAAAGGAAGACAACTATGCAAGAAAGGAATATTGTCTCATAAATGAGTACAAGAGAAAAAGGAAATTTTACTTTAAAAGAAGTATATATTTAAGGAGATCACATACAATGCAAATCCTTAGAGTATATCTCCTTGTATACAACACATCTAGCCCCTTATTTATACATTGGAAAATTTCCAATGAGATGTAATTTCATTGAGTTTCCAACAAATTGTAATCCAAAAAAGTGTAGTTCCAAGAAGTCAACTTGCATTTCCAACAAAATTTAGTTTCAAGAAGTCAACTATAGTTTCGACAAGTAAATTTGCATTTCGAACAAAATGTAGTTCCAAAATGTCAACTTGGATGTCTAAGATGTAAGTTTCAAAAAATCAACCATGGTCATGAAATATATAGTGAACTTTCTACAATACATGTGTCGATATATGTGAATTACTATATCACGTGTAAGTGTGACTTGTACTTTGAAAAATATAAATAATCCATGCCAAGTTCTTCACTGATTTTATTCAGCAAACTAATTAAACTAGGGTGCCATAATATTTTTTGTAGAGAAATCCTGGGAAATTTATCAGAAAAAGCTGCAAGATTCTTGAAAATGATATTTTCGAAATCCATCTTTTCATAAATACTTAGTCTCTCCTGCCATATAGTTTGTAATCTACTTATTCAACAGGATCATGCTCTTAGTTGACTTAATTAGTAATCAATACACTTCACAAAAGTATCTTGCAAAAAGACACTCAAAATATTAAGAATAGCTAATCGAGAAATTTCATTATTCACATACAATCACAATTCCATCAACAATTTTCATTCAATTCCTCTTAATTGTGATTAAGATAGCATGGAGACAAGTCGTCCCTTATTGATGACTTCCCTTGCTGGATATAATGGTTTTTTATCTTGAGAGATATAAAAGCAAGTAAAAGTGACAAGAAATAAGAAGTTGCTCACATGGAAGTGACACGACAGACATTGGTTGTGGTGTTGCACATGCCACAAGTGACATTGTTGGCATAGCTGGTAGCATTGTTCCCTTTGTCTACCCAACCTGGAGCCGCACTGCAAGGGTCCATACTGAAGTTCCAGTTCTTGTTCAACTTGGAGCCAATCTTTCGTAGAACTTCAACTGTAAATTAAATGATTCACAATTGTTCTTAGCGTACACATTATATATAGCATTTCACACTTGAGAACCATGCTTTGCTAATTTAAATCTCATAAATTTGGTAGATAATTAAAAGAGTTTGGGATAGAATTTAAATTAAAAATACAAGAGATACTCTAATCTTAGAAGTCTTTCTAGAAAACCATAACACTATCAATCTTACTTAAAAGTATTACTAAACATGGATAAAGTATGGGCTTAAAACTTACAAGTTGATATTTGACTATTTCGGTTTGTTCAACGTATACAATTAGTCAAGTTTTACAGGAATGGACCTTGAAATACTTTTGTGGTGATCTCTATCTCAAAGTAGGACCCACCTTGTTTATAAATAATTTAATGAACTCCAACCTGGTCCACTCTATTTGCATTCGTTCCAAAACTCGAAATCCTTAGGAGGAGAAGTATCAGATTTTTGAAATGGCATCTTTGAAAAACGTAGAGAAAGAAAGAGGGCAGAAGGCAAAGATTATTAGGGTTTCGGAATGGCTTACCGCTGAAAGCGAGGCCGTAGGCGGCGACGACGCAAGTCTGGATGACGGTGTTCTCCTGTCGCGTGAGGGGATTCCAAAGCAGTCCGGTCTGCTCGAGCGACTTCGTCCACAGCTTGACGAAGAAGAACCCCAGGAGTCCGACAGCCACGTTGAGCGAGGGGATGATCCACGTCGTCAGGTTCAGCTTCATCACGATGACGCTAAACATCACCGAGAGGAAGAAGCTGACCACCAGCGCGCGGGCCGTGAGCTGCTCCCGCCACGGCGGCACGCGTTGCCCCTCGAACGCCCGCTCCACCGAGATCTCCTCCTCTTTCTCCTCCTCTTCCCCCTTGTCCTTCCGCCTCCGCTGCAGCTTCTCCTCCTTGACCATGCTCTGCATCTCAACCTCTTCGGACGCCATGTAAAGGAGGAAGGTGACGATTACGCCGTAGAAAATGGGCGCTGACTGCTATGCTGACCTCGCGAGGGTGAAAGGAAGCGCCGCTCTCGAGGCTTCCTTGGACACGGGCGATGAAGAAGGGGGAGAGGCGTCGACTCGTGGCTGCGAAGGGTTTGTGTGAGAGAAGTGGAAATGGTCAGGGGTTTGGGTTGTTGGCGGGCGTGGAAGAGAAAAGATTAGGGGTTTGGCGGGCGTGGATCAAAAAATAAGAGAATGAGGATTCCACCGTTGATTTTTTACAGTTGTTTTTTTGCAGTTGGATATCCACCGTTGATTTTGTTTATTGCTTAAACAGCACAACAATACAACAACAACAGTTAAATATAACTGTTGTCTATTGTCATAATAGACAACAGTTTATCACATCAGTTGTTGTAAATCCCGCCTATAGACAACAGTTATTTTGTAACTGTTGTCGTTGAGTATACATACGACAACATTTTGTTATTACTGTTGTCTTTTTACGTATACAGACCAACAACAACAACGGTTAATACTAAAACTGTTGTTAAATTAACATACGACAACACTTTATCAAAAAACCGTTGTCGATTATGTGTTGTTGAATGCAAAAATTCTAGTAGTGACGTCTAACTGCATGGCACGATAGCGGACCAATTCCTGTACGATCTGCGAGAGGGCAGCTTTCGTGGTCTGAGCATCCGTCCCGATAACTTCATGGCGACAGCTACCCAGGTATACTAACACTGTCTCTGTTTTTTTGTCTCACGCTCTCTTCAGTCGAGGCACTAACGAGCCCCCCCCCCCTCATGCTTTGCAGCATTGGGCCTCGAGTTATAGCATGTGCATGTCCATGCTGGGTCACATGAAGGCTCGGTACCAAGTCGAGCGGTGTGTGGATTATCTGAAGGCCCAACTTCGGCACACTCAGTTGGTTTCCGACGATGTCTCCTTAAACAGCTTGAGGACGGAAGTGATCAGCCTTCAGGACCTGCTGGACCAGGCGAAAGATGACTTGGAGACCTCCAAAGCCCAGATCGTTACGACCGACGCGGCAGGGGCTCAAGCGCAACGCCGAGCCTCCCAGGCCGAACACACTCAACTCCGTGCTTGGAAAATCAAGGATCGGCTACAAGAGGAGCTCCAGAAGACTCAGGTCGAGCTCCAGGAGGCGAATCAAGCTGTTGAGCCTTTACGCGTACAGCTGGTGGCCAAAGAGCAGGAGGTTGACTCGCTGACGAGTCAGTTGAGCGCTCAGGCCGAGGAGCTGAATCAGCTGCGCGAGCGGCAGGCGACCTGGGAGGCAGCTCAGGCAGAGCTAGAGCGGTTGCACGAGTGGCAGGTGACCTGGGAGGCAGCTCAGGCAGACCTGGAGCAGCTGCACGAGTGGCTGGCGACCTGGGAGGCAGCTCAGGCAGAGCTGGAGGAGCTGCAAGCGTCTAAGGTGGAGGAAGAAACTTGATGGGACGCTAGGCGGGTGGCATATGTCAACTCGGATGAGTTCACTCAACAAGTGTCCGAGCGTCTTAGAGCCGTGCTGAGGCACCAACAATCCAACATCCTGGAGCAGCTCAAGCAGGGAGGGTACATTGCCCCCGCCCTGCCTACTTCCTCGGTCAAGATGTCGGGCATGTCCGCGAACCTGCCTGAGGAGATCTACCAGCCTTGCAAATGAGAGTTGGGTCTTTGCCTTTCCCTTCTTTCTTGTTTGTCGTTTTGCACCGAATCGTTTTTCTAGTGTAATATTTCCTTCTGTGCACCTTTTTCGATTTTGGCCAAGCATTACCGACTCGGACGATTGTTAATGAAAATGAGTCGAGTGCGAGGATAATTGGCCTCTCCGGCTTTGCCATAGTCTCTAAGTGTCGACCACTCAGGTGTGAACGCAATCGAGCGACTTAGCCTTATGAGTGGGTGGGCGAGGTAATAGGGCGCGATAACTCCCAAGTGTTGGCCACCCGGGGCCTTGTCCCTTGATGCCCTGCGCTAAGATGCGGATTGGGCTGCTCGATCGGCCAGATCCTGGGGGCGTGGATCACCACGCGCCCGACTGGGAGCTAGGCCGAGGGGTTTGTGGGAGCATGCCCACTTATAACTTGCGAGGGCGAGAATCTAGCTTCTCGGTCGGAGACCTCTCGGGGAGCGTGGGTTGCCACACATCTGGCTGAGGGTCGAGCCGAGGATTTCGTGGGAGCATGCCCACTTATAATTCCCTAGGGGTCGGAGTCGTGGCATGTTGTCGTCACTAGCTATCCCAAGTGGTAACCATGACAACATATCTTAGGTGAGGTTTTGGGATCTAGTCTTCTTAACAACAATTAAATTCTTCTATTTTTGATATAATTGCTGCTAAGAAGATTCGATCCCAAGACCTCACGTAAGATATGTTGTCATGGTTATCACTTGGAATAGCCATGATGACAACATGCAACTGTCGTTGTTACTACTTGAAGATTACAACAGCGAAGTCTAGAGCAGAGAAAAAGTCTTAAAGGATAAAACTTTATCCTTTAATCAAATCCAATGGATGCAGTTTAATCTCATCCAAGATCAACTGTTCAGATTACATCCATGGATCAACGGTCAAGAGAAAAGTCCTCAACAATCAACAATTCAGATTTATTCTCTTAGGCTATAAATAGGCTTAGAGTTTCAGCCTTTTCATTCATTCAATTAATTCATTCTTGTAAACTCTCTAAAAGTCTAGCGTGCTATTTTTGTAAGGCTTCTCCGTCACAAGGAGATTTTTATTGAGCGTCCACTGCCTTGGAAGCAACATTCTAAGTTGCGACCAAGTTTCTTTTTTTAAAGACGAGTGCCTCCACTTTCATATTTTTGTTCGTCTATTCACCCCCTCTAGCCGGTCCAACTCGATCCAACAAGTGGTATCAGAGCCAAGGTTGCCGTAGAAAGACTAACCGCCGACTGCAGCAATTTTAAAAAAATGGTTGGAGCCGTAATCTGCCCGTCGAAGATTGTGGGGGAGTTCGCAATGTGGAAGCGCCGAATGTAGGTATTTTTTAAAACTGATATTGAACTGCTACTAATTATGAAAAATGAGTTTTTAGTTCCTAAAGACAACAATGACAAGGATAAAGAAATAGAGCTGTGGACCAAGAAGGAGCAAGTGGACTTTGTAGCAAACAACAAAGCGGAATTTCATCTGCTAGCTGTTCTTCCCTAGCAAGAAGTCAACCACATCGGGAATTACAACTCGACAAAAGAGCTCTGGGAAAAATTCCTGGAATTGCATGAAGAAGAGAATAAGAAATCAGAAATCGTCGCACTGAACACAAGGAAGATCCAACTCGATGACGAGACCTTATCAGAAGAGTCAGAAGGCCAAGAATATGCGGGACTTGCGCTGATGGCATGTCATCAAGAAGGGAGCACTGGTGAAGGGGGAGAGACGTCAGAAGAAACTGACGACGAAGAAAGAACCTCGCTTTTCGAAAGTGACCCGGTAAATGAAGTTTGTCTTCTTCCTTATGATCAGTTATATGCTGGAGTTAAGGCCTGCTCAAATCTAATTGTAGATTAGAAAAAGAAAATTAAAAATTAAAAAATGAATTAACACTTACATCCTCTTCTGATATTTTGAAAAATGACAATGGTAAATTGAAAAAGTTAGAGCAAAAATTAGAACTTGATGTTGCATATTTACGACAAAAGAAAAATAGTTTTCCTGAAAATTTAAATTGGTATTTTAAAAAACCACAAAGGCCAATTTAAAAGAGTACCCAAAAGCTATTTCGCCTAAGTTTTTAATTAATCCTGTAGACCAAAATTTATTTTGGGTTCCAAAATTTATTTTAAACTGATAAATTTTTTATTATATATGTGCAGAATTTTTTTACAAAAATTATGTATTTTTTATGCACAATTATGTTGTCCATCTATTAAGAATTTGTCGAATATTTTTCATTTTTAAAAAATAAATAAATAATTTACTTTAATTGATCTAATTTTTCATGATTCAGATATAGTGGAAAGAACTCATTATAATTTTTTTAAAAATATTTCGAAGTATTTTTCGAATTTATTCTTCAAAAACTCATATATGTTATTTTTTATTTATTTTCAGACTTGATGAACAAATTTAAAGCTGAAATTTTTTTCCAAAATCATATCTTTCTCTTCGACTTTGACGAAAATATTCAAATTTTTTATAGATATTCGATTTTTTTAATGAATTATTTCAAAATTCCATAGAAAAATATTTTAGTATCAAAGGGGGAGAGTAGGACTATAAATTTTTTTAAAAAAATTCTAAAAATTCAAAAAAATTTCCTCCCTAATTATTTTTCCACATTTTCTTTGATGTGATCAAAGGGGGAGAAATATGATTAAGTTAAGGGGTAGACTTTTAATTTACTCTAAATTTAAGTTTTTTTTAAACTTACACTGTTTGCATTATTATGCATTTTTTATTTTATTTACCCTAACTTAGCTCGGATTGATGCACAATAAAAAGGGGGATATTGTAAGTACCCCTGGTTAATTTTGATGTGATCAACCGATTTAAGTTAGGTCCTGGTATGTTTAATCCCTCTGCTAAGTGTGCAGGAGCTTAGGTACGGAGGAAGTCGAGTGTAAGACATAGCGGACGAGAAGGATTGTGCGGGGAAGTGAGCCGACGGGCTCGGTACAATCTGAGGGACGCGAAAGCTGCGAAAGAGTGCGCCGATGGAGCGAGAAGGGCGTGTGCGGTGTCCAAGGGACGAGAAGCCCGAAAGAAGGACGCTCGAGGGGCGAAAGGCCGGAGTCGGATTCGAATGAGCCAAGACGAAGAACCAAAAGACTGGTCAGTTTGACCATGTCAAACAAGGCACTCGAAAAATTTTTTTAATTGTTGCTAAGAAAACTCGATCCCAAGACCTCACCTAAGATAAGTTGCCATGGTTACCACTTGAGATAGCTAATGATGACAACATGTAATTGCCGATGTTACTACTTGAAGATTACAACAGCGAAATCTAGAGCAGAAGAAAAAGTCTTAAAGGATAAAACCTTATCCTTTAATCAGATCCAATGGATGCAGTTTAATCCCATCCAAGATCAACCGTTCAGATTACATCCATGGATCAACGGCCAAGAGAAAATTCCTCAACAATCAACAATTCAGATTTATTCTCTTAGGCTATAAATAGGCTTAGAGTTTCAGCCTTTTTATTCATTCAATTAATATATTCTTGTAAACTCTCTATAAGTCAGCGTGCTATTTTTGTAAGACTTCTCCGCCACAAGGAGATTTTTATTGAGCGCCCACTACCTTGGAAGCAACGTTCTCAGTTGCGACCAAGTTTCTTTTTTTTTAAAGACGAGTGTCTCTACTTTCATATTTTTTTCGTCCAGTCACCCCCTCTAGTTGGTCCAACCCGATCCAACACCTTGCGGCCCTCGAATGCCTCCCCATCCTTCACGCCTTGCCTTCTGGAGCTTCCTTCGGCCTCGGTTCTTGTTGTCGAGTCTTCATTTGCCAAGATGTCACTTGAACTTTTCTCCTTTGTTGTACCTATATCCTGCATACTCACAATGCATATAAAATACAATAATAATTCTAACTTAAACCTTTGCCCAAATATCAAAACCCAAGGTACCTAAATTGCTCCAACACTTAACCTGTTGAGACTTTTCATTGCCTAATATCCGATCAACCTTAACCTATTGAGACGTCATCATTACCTAGTATTCAATTGACCTCAACCTACTAAACTTCATTTTTATCTAACATTCGGTCAACTTTGACCTACTAGTACTAGGACTTCTTCACTGAAACTAAGTGTTTGATCCTCTATGACCCACTAGGATATTTTTCTTATCAATTTTCTGTTAAATATTCGATCACCAAGTATCCAATCAATCTTGATCCATTTAGACTTCTCTCTTGCCAACTTCCATTGGACTTCCAATCACTAAGTAACCAATCAACCTTGATCCATTTAGAGTTTTTTCTTGCCAACTTTCTTGTTGGATTTCTCACTTATAATCAAGTATCTGATCAACCTTTACGTGACTTCTCGTACCAACTCCCTGTTGAACTTCTGACATCATCAAGTATCCCGATCAATCTTGACCTATGACTTCTTTACCATCAAGTATCTAGTCATCCTTGATTTACTTGACTCTTCTTCACCGTCACGTATCTAATTAACTTTGAATTACTTAATATCTTACTTAACATATTGATCAAACATCGAACCCAAACTCGAATCAACCCATACTTGGTCAACTTAGTCAACCTTGACATGAAATGGATTGCACTAACATATTATAACAACCATTTGATAACTCTTACATAATGTAAAAAAAAATGATATATCATGTAACAGTCGAACTTGGGGCGACTGATTGATTCTATGGAAATTTTCCACTAATTGTTAGGATAAATCGAGAAGAACTCGCAGTGGGGGTCCAGAAGCCCAATATCATATGGTAGCGCGCTCGTTCTATTTACGGAAAAATTGTTTATAAAATACGTTATAGTTAGGATCGAACCATTAATACCTAAATAATAATTAATCATTCTTTCATTGTATCATTGCTCTGGAGGTATTTCTATTTCTATCTATTATAGTAGTTATCGATAATTATTTCAATCATGTTAAATTAGAAGTATATTTTTTTGAGATGATCTGCTCCTGTTTCTTTTAACGGTAAATTGATTTTCAATTTTATCGATAATAATTTGGGATCTTCAATTGATTTTTTGTCCAATAATTATAACAGCAAAGCAACTACACAATTTCCACCCTCCGACGTTTGCGACGGAAGCCACCTACCACACCAAATCGTGGGAATGTTAAACCCTAAACCGAAACAAACTACGGCTCTGATCTCTTCCGCAGAGCATCCTCCATGGGCAGAGTGGCTGATGCCTTGGCGGCTTTGCTCTCCCCATCCTCGTTCTCATCTTTGTCTTTGACAGCGAGCAGCACCAACAGAGCCAGCAGTGGATAGCTGACCGTAGTCAGGGACCAGTTCACTATCAATTGGGTCAGAAGCGGAGTCTTGCGCGTGTCGACTTGCCAAGCCACCGCCGCCCCGGCGCTCTGCACCCCCTTGTAGAATCCGCTAAACCTGTCGTCATGACAGAATTAACATTAAGGTCTGCACCCCCTAGTACCACGTGGTTTTTTTAGGCAAAGGATCGAACAGTTCACCTGCTAAGAGTCTCGGAGTCGTCGGCCAGCGCGCCGATGACCCAATAGCACAAGGTTTGGAACATGGCGTCCAGCAAGCCGTAGCTGAAGTATAGGACGAAGGGGCCGGCGAACTTGGCGCCGGAATCCTTGAAGTCTAGCTCGTCGGTCCACACGCCGTCAGTGTACCGTAGCTGGTTAGCGAGCCCACCGGCCCAGATGGCGGTCCCGAGCACGGCGACGGTAGTGATGCCGACGAATCCCCTGGTCCTCCGGCTTTTGAAGCTGAAGTCGAGCAAGTAGCCAATAGAAATCGAGCCGATCATCTGCGCACCCCAATAGAAGACGTTATTCAGCCCCTTGGTACGCAGGGTGAAGAGGAGGCCGTTGACGTTGTTGAACTGGTAAGTGTAGAAGAAGTTGCTGGCCCAGGCCGCCGGCACGATGAGCAGCATCCGCCAGTCGGCGAAGAGTTTAAGGATCTCGACCGACTCGGTGCGCACGCTGGAGTAGGTGATGTCGGTGGCGCGGGTGCCGTCGTCGCGCACGACGAGAGAGGGGGGAAGGATGGCGAGGGAGAGGATGGCGCCGGTGGCCATGAAGCACATAAAGGCGATGTAGGTTGCGTCGTTGACGGAGGCGGCATCGGTGCGGTGGTAATTGAGAACGAAGGGGATGAGGCCGCCAATGACGCCGCCCATGTTGAAGACGGTCCAGAAAAAGGAGATGTAGGTCCCCTTCCGCCCCGCCGGCGGGTAGGAAGTCATGATGGCGCCTTCACCGGCCCAGAGGAGACCGGCGCCAACTCCGAGCACAGCGCCGGCGATGATAGTAAATAGCTGATGGTGGTAGTGGTTGTAGTAGAGGAAGGAGCCAGCGTAGAGGACGTAGGTAGAGCATCCGGCGAAGAGGGTGAGGCGGGGGCCGAGGAGATTATAGATGCCACCGCCAAGGATGCCGAAGACGGCGAAGGTGGTGTAAAGGGCAGTGTTGGCGTTGTTGGCGGCGGTGTGGTTGACCTGACCTCCACCGCCCATGCCGGAGAGCGCGTTGAACATCCCCGGGCAGCAGAAGCACACGAGGCCGATGAGGCTCACCTGCGCCAGCGGCGAGTTGTAGCGGAAAGGCGAAAGGCGGGCCGCCGCCGGACTCGGGTCCTCCTCCGATCCCATGATTCTCTGCTTCTCTTCCTCCTTTAGATCGAAATCAACTTCCAGATGGATCTCGCTATATGTAGGCTTAAAGCAGATGAGTAATTATATATCGGATATTATCTTTATATTTTATTGGATATTATCTTACTATTTGGCAGAAATAATAATTTCTAGATTAGAATTTAGAACCCAATCAATTCCATTTGGCAGATATCTATTTAATTTTGAATTTTATTTTCCACAAAAGATCTGTGCGGTTGACTTATTTGTTTCCTTTTGGCCTTTTGTGTTTAAACCTCTGATTGCATGCTTTAGATATTTATCACTGTATAGGTCAGCTTAGATCCCAAGTTGATTCCAAACCGATACAAATTGTGAATGGATTCAAGCTGTCTTGTCCATAACGATTGACGTGGTCTAGGAAAAGATTAAGAAAGTACTATTTCTTCGTTTTTTTTAAAAAAAAATTATTAATGGTTTTGAATCTTTTTCAATTGCAAATCTCATCTACTTAACGCATTTTCTGCAGGTCCCTATCTTTAACAAGTCTTGTTCAGGCACGCACAGATATTTTTCTATTTACAAAGAGTGGCAGCGATTCTCTCCTCTGCTATGCTGCAGCAGCGGCCGGCAATTAAAAAAAATTGATGAATAAAAGATAAGTTTTGAGTAATTGGTCTAATAAAATTTTTTTATTAATCGTTAAAATAAATCAAAAAATAATCGCTCATAATGAACCGTCCAAAACTTAGCGTCTTAATATTCACGTCCCATTTAAACGAAAAATTCTTATAAAATACATCAAATTATAAATATTTGAGTTGATAATTAATCACTCTACCGCAACATCATAGGCTTGGAGCTCAGCTTCTGGCAATTAAACTCTTCATGTAATCTGATTAATTTAAAGGCGTAATGAATGAATCCATACAGTGACGGAGAGATTGCGACGGCCAAGAATTGTATAAGATGCGTTGCAGGCCTGCCAAACAAGGTCGATATCAACTAATTTGTCTTGAGATGCACGGGAAAGAAAAAACAAGGACTCTGATTCACTGATTGACAAAGAGAATCGATTGGAGAAGGAACTATATGTTTTTAGATCACAATTGAATTCACAGAGGCCTCATTTTGTTGGAATATATGATGAGTCGATTTAAGTAGTCAAGTGCGCTAGTAGAGAGGACAACTGAGCTAAATTGAATCAAATTTAATTATAATTGATAGGGATGAACAATCAGGAGTGACATGTGACACGAAAAAATTACGTGGCAGGAACCACCAAACTAGTATCTCAAGGTCAGACCGGGAGTCAGGCTCCCGAGACTATCTCGGGAGAACGAAAGAAGTGTCACGATGTCAGACCGGCAATCGGGCTCCCGAGACTATCTCGGGAGAATAGAAGAAGATCCCGAGGTCAGCTCCGGAGATAAAACTCCGAGAATGACTCAGAAGAATGGAACCCAAAGATCAGCGTAGGGATAAGAAGGTCAGGCTTCAAGTACCCTCTCCTCCTTCCAGAATAGGAAAGTCATTAGGTAATTATTGTTGGCAGCGCAGGGTAATTAACCCTTTAATAGTCAGTGGCTATTACCAGAGGAAGACAGCTGACATGTAACCGATGATTAAGAAACGTAGAGGAGAATGTGGAGATATATGGGAGGAAGACGTCAGGTATATAAGATGTCTCATACCCAGGTAAAGGGGGTAAGCTTTCCAGAATTGTAGTATTTTTGATTCCTCGCTTTTCTCCCTAAAAGAAAGAGTTTTGACTTGAGCGTCGGAGAGGGCTCCCCCGGAACTTCTTCCGGTGCATCCGCTTTACGCTCGTGTTGATTTCACAGGCGTCGATGTCTTCTCCCCGTCATCGTCACCGTGAGTTGCGCTTTGGTGATTCGTCATCACCGTCGTTCACTCCCAAAACAATAATTAAACTTATTTATTTACCCATGGAGTTTTATTTATTAATACGCGCATAATGATCATCTTACAACTCAATAGAAAAAATGATTAATTAAATTGGATAAGGTAGAATCTGGGACGACCGATCTAGTCTCACGATAATTTTTCATCGGCTACTAGGGTAATCGAGAAACGTTCGCGGTGAGTGGTCTAGAAGTCCAACATTCCATCATTACACGTTCTATTTAGAAGAAATTTTTTTACAAAATTTATCATAATTAGATATTAAATCATGAGTATTTGATAGATAATTAATCACTCCTCTACTTACATCGTAACCCCAAAAGTCCTTCCAACTCAACAGAATTAACATGGATGACCGCCGATGAGTTTCCTAGTGGAAACTCAGCATGCTCCTATTAAACTCCCCTTCACAGCAACTCTTAAGCTCCCCTACTTATTGGAGCATCATTTTAGTAAGCTCATTTAATTATATTGGATGTTGGCGGTCACGCGCCCTGAAGAAGCATGGTGGATAGACATGAAAATTGAAATGAAGGGAGAAAAAAAACTAGAAACTAAAGCAAGGAATTTAAGGGGGGAAAATGACTATGAGTTAATTGGATTTCTTTGTATTAGATTTTTTATTTCTATAACTCTCATATCAAACTTAACACTTCATTCATATTTATATATTTTTGGATGATATAAAAATTAACAAAACATTAAAAACATTAAATAGATTAACTAATAAGATTTATGAATCCATGAAAAAATACTTGAGATGAGATTAGACTTTGCTTCTTATAGAAATAGAAGAGACATTTAAAATCAATTTGTAATTTAATTTTTTAATTTGGTTTAACCCAACAATGTCTCCCGTAAATCAAATATGCTTCTTCCTCTCAGAGCTTCAACATTTTTTGAGAATATAGATACTCCAAGCTGCTTTATACAAATATCAGTAAGTTTTTCCTCTTAAAGATTCAAGATTTTTTGAGAATTGAATATAGATACTCCAAGCGGCTTTGTACAAATATTAGTAAGTTGTTCATTGTTAGGACAATACTCTAAATTGATTTCACTTTCGTTAATAAGTTCTCTTCGGAAATGAAATCGCAAGCGGATGTGTTTTGTTCTTCTATGCAATACTGGATCATTTGAGACAGAAATTGCAGAATTGTTATCACAATATAATATTGTTAGATTTTTTTGTTATCCGCATAAATTCCAGAGGCCTCAAAAATCTAGAAAAATTCTTGAAAATTCTCGATAAATTCTACAAGGTTATTTTCTAATTTAATCCCTAGAATTTATGTGTTGTATTTTATATTCTTTCCGACTAATAAAAATTTAATCACCAAATTTACTACTTAAGTACGATAGGTAAACAATACTTTGTCCATCAACTCAACAACTTATGAACGAGAATTGTTATCACAATATAATATTGTTAGATTTTTTTGTTATCCTCATAAATTCCAGAGGCCTCAAAAATCTAGAAAAATTCTTGAAAATTCTCGATAAATTCTACAAGGTTATTTTCTAATTTAATCCCTAGAATTTATGTGTTGTATTTTATATTCTTTCCGAATAATAAAAATTTAATCACCAAATTTACTACTTAAGTACGATAGGTAAACAATACTTTGTCCATCAACTCAACAACTTATGAACGCTACACGCACTAAGTGACCAAGTGAGTCTATTAGTATTTGACACTTTCACTGGGTTACGAGTCCACTACACTCCTACTATGCCAACTCATTGTCTTGCCTTCACTAGTAAAACACGCCAAACATGAAGATACCCGATTTTTAGTGTTCGTCACACTGTTTCACCCAAAAACATCCTCTGCATGAATCTAACAAGACAACTCTCTGAAAGAGAAAGTCTCATTTATTCTTCCACACTCTCTATCAACAAATCAAAGATATCCACCAATAGGGAAACAAACTGTCATGTACTCAACAACTAACTTCCCAATAATAAGACCCACCCTGGGGTACCATCAACCTACAAAACTGTACACCTAATTTACTATTTAAGTGTGATAGGTAAACAATACTCTGTCCATCAGCTCAACAACTTATGAACACTACACGCACTAAGTGACTAAGTGAGTCTATTAGTATCTGACGCTCTCAGTGGGTTACGAGCCCACTACACTCCTACTATGCCAACTCATTGTCTTGCCTTCACTAGTAAAACACACCAAATGTGAAGATACTCGATTCTTAGTGTTCGTCACACTATTCCACCCAAAAACATCCTCTGCATGAATCTAACAAGACAACTCTCTGAAAGAGAGTCATCTATTCTTCCACACTCACTATCAACAAATCACAGATATCCACCAATAGGGAGACAAACTGGCATGTACTCACACAACTAGCTTCCCAATAACCAGACCCACCCTGGAGTGCCATCAACCTATAAAACTATACACCTAATGACCGGGAAACGACAATCACCAACTCTCTCGCTAAAACAATAGTCAAATGATGCTCTGCCATTAACGATCATCTTCAATAATTACCACTCAACTATAATCGGATCTCATAGGTATTCCATCTCTAACACCCCGTACTCCACGTCCCAGTAGGTCATGTACCCCGTACTCCACGTCCCACCCTGGAGTGCCATCAACCTATAAAACTATACACCTAATGACCGGGAAACGACAATCACCAACTCTCTCGCTAAAACAATAGTCAAATGATGCTCTGCCATTAACGATCATCTTCAATAATTACCACTCAACTATAATCGGATCTCATAGGTATTCCATCTCTAACACCCCGTACTCCACGTCCCAGTAGGTCATGTACCCCGTACTCCACGTCCCACCCTGGAGTGCCATCAACCTATAAAACTATACACCTAATGACCGGGAAACGACAATCACCAACTCTCTCGCTAAAACAATAGTCAAATGATGCTCTGCCATTAACGATCATCTTCAATAATTACCACTCAACTATAATCGGATCTCATAGGTATTCCATCTCTAACACCCCGTACTCCACGTCCCAGTAGGTCATGTACCCCGTACTCCACGTCCCACCCTGGAGTGCCATCAACCTATAAAACTATACACCTAATGACCGGGAAACGACAATCACCAACTCTCTCGCTAAAACAATAGTCAAATGATGCTCTGCCATTAACGATCATCTTCAATAATTACCACTCAACTATAATCGGATCTCATAGGTATTCCATCTCTAACACCCCGTACTCCACGTCCCAGTAGGTCATGTACCCCGATGTACCATTGAGAGTATTAACATGTACAACCAGTCTATGAGTCAAAATCTCTCATAGAAAAGCACTAGACGAGTCAACTAATCATGGCCTTATAACCTAGTCTGCTCCTGATTCCTCCACTCCAAGTTCAGGAACTCATGACGTTAAACTTTACAGAAGGAGATAGCGAAGTGTTATCTCTCAAAAATATCCCAAAATAATCATTAGGTGATTCTCTAATTTTTCGAAGACCATCTTCGGTGTCTTCCGCTCAGAGGTGGCTTAGTCTCATAAGTGATTCACATCAGTGTCAATCGTAAATCCAAATGTACCCTTTAACCACGTACAAGTGGCCCATGGTCAGAATTCCCATGGAATAGGATCCATCAATCTTTTATTGTCTGGGATGATAAGCAGCTAACACTATCTCTTCTGCATCACTACAAGTCTAAAACTAAAGGTCTAAAACTCCATGACCTAATGCAAATCGATCCTATACTGATAGAACCAATTGTGATATGCAATCCCTAACTCTCGCCCAACTGGTAGTAGTTGGTACGCGTGCTACTACTAGTACGGTAAAAAAATTTCTAAAGATAAATCCTTAACTTCCAACCGGTTGTAGACAGATTCGACTTTATCTTTCCGACTCGACAGTCGGTGCTACTAGAGAATAAACGTTCTACGCTTTTAGGTTAAGTCCGCAGCGTGTTAAACTGAACGCTTCCATGGTCGACATCGACCATAATGCCAAAAGGGTGGATTGACAATATATCATCCGGCTAATAATCGAGTCAACAACTACCTAATAGTCAGGTATAGAAGCAGCTATACAATCTCACTAAATTATGAAATATCTAACCAACCCTAAATTAGATAGTGAATACGAAAGGTAGGATAATCACAAGAGATGTATCTCTTGTCGCCCGTAGAAGATGCTAAGTCCCAAAACCAAAATTATATTAAGAAAATGATTCCATAAAAAACTGAAATGATCCGATCTCGTAAACCTGAGGTCTGATAATTTTAACATCGATCCATAATTTAATGTACTATATATCTATATTTTAATTTTTAACGTTGATTAAAAATATAAAATAATGCTCATTTGAAAATGGCTAAGGGCTAGTTACCACTTAACACCATAACCATTATATATAATAAAGCCTAAATAATCTTTTCACTATATTTTATTTCTACTTTCTATAAAAGGTCATTAGGATCCTTACCATCCCACCCAATTGTAATCATTCACTACAAAATATCAGTTAATTAGAGATGAATTTTTGGAACGAAACTTTGTCATCATAAATTTGTAACAAATTTTATGACAAAACGTGAAATTGTTACAAATTAGCAATGAAAATATTTTGTAGTAAATTAGCAACTAATTTTTTTTGTCATCAAATTCGTTTCAGTTCAGCGACGAACTTCAATGTTTGTCGCTAATTTTGCATAATATTTGCAATGAAAATCAATATTAGTCGCACATTTTGCAATGAATACTGAATTCGTTGTAAATATTTGCGACGAATAAATAAATTTTTCATTGCATCCTATAATATTTTTTTTTAACTTTTGTGATTCTAGAACGAATTTCATAATTCATTACAGATTTAGGAATCAAAATAGGTATTCATCACATAATGAGAATTTTTAAACAATTAAAAAATAATTATATCCAAAGCCGATTTATGGATGTAAAGAGCTTGGAATGAGATGAAATAAGTTTTTATGTATTCCTATCGATTTCCTGAAGATATTAATGGTCTCAAACATGAATTTCACAAAATCTACTTAGTTGAATGATTATTTAATATCAAAATATCCTCAATATTTTTAAACTCTTACCTTTTTTCAGTACATCATTAGTTCGTCTTATCTTTTAACTATGGGAAAAAAAATTATTGAGTGAAATTTATGTTTGAGGAAGTTTATGATATCAGGAGATCAGGAGATCGATATAAATATATAAGAACTTGTTTCATTAAATTCTGAGCTATTTAAGTCTATCTACGATATTTAATTTTTTTTTTAATTTTTAGGAATTAGTTTTTGCCGGGAATCATTGGATTTATTGTAAATTTTAATTATTTTTTTTAAATACAGACATTCAAAACATCGTAGAAGAGCTCATAGCACTTGAAATGCAACGAAATAAGTTTTTATATATTCGTATTGATCTCTAGATTATATTAACAACCTAAAACATGAATTTCACCAAAACTATTGAGATTAACAACCTAAAACATGAATTTCACCAAAACTATTGAGATTAATGATTGTTTAAAATCAAAATGTCGCTGACAGTTTTAAAGTATTATTTTGTCACTAAGTCATTAGTTTATCTTATCTTTTAACTATGAAAAAAAATTTACTCAGTGAAATTTATATTTGATGCAGTCTATATTATCAGAATATCGATATGAATATATAGGAAGATCGATACGAATATAGGGACTTGTTTATCAAATTCCGAGCTCCTCGTAGCCATAAAAAATAAATTAAGAAATCAGACATACACTACAAATGAGAAGATATTTAACATACTATTTTATAATCCTAGTTGATATGAGTTAGATTGTGGACATCAGTTAAACTCATGAATCATGATGCAGCAATGAGCAGGGTTAATTGGCCCAAGCCACATTGTCTCTTGGGCCGGGTTAACACGTCTTGAAAATTTGAATCCCAACCTATTCTCCTTTTTTTAGATTATTGATTAAGTGCATACAAAATCATACATTTCGAACACCAATTTTTTTTTTAAAGAAAGACACAACATACAAATGCTTATTAATTATCAAAGTTCAAATATACACAAAATAATAATAAAAATATATAGGGAGTGTTTGGGAGAGCTTCTGCTACCTGCTTTTTAGATTCTGACTATACAGAATCACTTTTGAGTATTTGTGAAGGTTAGATTCTGCTTTAGCTTCTGTTACTTTTGTTCAGAAGTTAGAAGTAAAAATTTGATGCTTCTACCTGCTTCTGCTTTTTTATTTATGATATAACATTAAAAATAATATTTATATCCTTAAATAATATAATATTTTATCTGATTACCACTTGCCGTTATATATATATATATATATTATATTTATATAAATTATATTATTTTTTATTTTTTATTAATTTTATATATTTTTTCAAATATTCAAATTATAAAAAAATTAATTTTAATACTATATTTAAAATATAATAATAATTATATCACTATTTAAAATATAATAATAATTACGTGAACAACTTATTGATAGTATCGAAATTATATTTAAATAATTAAAAAATGATTAATTTATATAGTTTAAGGATATTATTATCATTCAATTAAAAATTAAGTTTGGAAGCAATTATTCTCCCAAACACTCAAACTTTATCTTGTATCAGCTTTTGACTTCTATTTTCAAACACTGCTTACTTTAGCTTTTTACTAACTTCAAGATAATCACTATAAGAATCACTTTTCAAGAAGTAAAAGCTCTCCCAAACACTCCCATAGTAACGTCAAACTCTACTTGTGTAGACTTACTAATTAATGCAGCTGTCAAACTCTATTTGTATAGACTTACTAATTAATGGAGTTTGAGGTAGGCAGCTAATATAATCGGGCGAAAGGGTGCTGAAGTTGAAGTAAATCGGACAATTCAGAAATTTTTCGAACCAATTTCGTTCCAAAAACATTGGCATAAGGTAGGCAAAAAGCACTAGATCTCGAATGATATCCAGATCTGTAAAATATATAGAATTAAGCGTCAAATGTGGAAAATCACAAGCAGAAAGGCAAAGCGAGTTGCCGCCGCCTAAGAAGATGATCCCATTCCCTACTTCCACTACTCTTATGCCGCCGCCTAAGGAGATAATAAACTCTCGCAAGTCCATCGTTTTTTCTAGTTTTTTACCTGGCTCCTCCTCGTCATCTATCTCTACTCTGTGAACCTTGACAGACATGATCTCTGTATTATTTTTCATTTTTTAATACTCAAAAGATCGGATTTTTCTCCCTCCAATACTCAAAAGATCTCCCCGAGGAGTAAAAAAAATATCGATTAATGACGTTGGATAACGTCAAACCTCAGACGATCGACTCAGTCTTACGAAAATTTCTCATCGGCTGCTAAAATAAATCGGAAAGTACTTGCGGTGGACGGTCCAAAAGCCCTACGTCTTAGGGTTCGTGTCCCATTTGAAAGAAAAATTCCTATAAAAAAATTTGTCGTAGTCGCCCTTCCACTTCACCGGAGCCTAAGGGCTCACCCCGAGGAGTCTCAAGCAAGTACTGTAGGTCGTCGTGATGTACAGCTCGATCGACCACTCTAAATCTGGGCATTTCGTGTTAAATCACTACAAAAAATTCAACAATTAGTGACGGGTATATTCCGTCGCTATTCCATCTCTAAACGCAAATAGCTACGGAAAGAGCGTCGTCGGTTATCCATCTGTCGCAGGTCAGGAGTAGCGACGGATACCCCAATTTCGTCGCTATTAGCGACGGACACATATTCCCGTCGCAAATTACCAGACGCAGAGTGATGACTTGTCCGGACCAATTAGCGACGGAAAGTCAAAAATCCGTCGCTAATAGCGACGAATTAGTCAATTATCCATCGTTATTTTTATCATAATTGGCGACGGAAAGTCAATTATTCATCGCTATTTGCGACGGATATAGTAAATATCTGTCGCTATTAACGATGGAATAGTCAATATTCTGTCGCTAATAACGACAGATTTAGAAAATATCCATCACTATTTCTGGAAATTTTTCAACAGGTTCATTCTTCTTTTTTCCTTCCCATATGTACATTCAATATATCATATAAGCCACAGCAAATATATCCAAATACATACCACAGCAAATACTGGATCAAACCACAGCACATATCCAAATATCCACACATGTATCAAATCATAGCAAATATCCAAATAAAATACATACAAATCAAGAAATTTCATATCCAAACATATACCAAACATGTATCAAATATATATATACAAAGTCTAAGTCCAAACATATCATATAAGCATCATAATGAACACAGAGTCAATATATAAATGAAAAACTATAGTCTAGTAGAGAAACGATATATACATGAGTACAGAATCAATACAGAGAGACATATACTCAGGAGGGAAACCCTAGGCTTAGGTGTATACCAGTCGACTGGCCCATGGGCAGTCGACTGGTGTCGGTTGAAACAGGCTGGCAGATTCGAACGTTGTACTGTAACGATCGAATCTGAGTGAGACCAGTCGACTGGCCCCAGGGTAGTCGACTGGTAGCGACCTGAAATGACTCGAGCCCTATTTAAATGAGCTCGTTTCATGCCTTTGTTTTCTTGACGAAACTCGCTTGGGTAAAGTGAGTTAGTAGTCTTTTGTGCTTAGAGTGTTGTCCGTGATTGTGGCGAGGTTTCTCCACCGACAAGATGTAACGCCCGTCCTTATGTCTACCCTAAAGGCGGGGTTACGGGTCCATACACTCATATCATACAATCATGTTAAGCATGTATATCCAAACAAAACAGTTACATACAAGAAATGTAGTAGGCATGCCTATTGAAGACTAATTTACCAAGCATGGTTTTTCATTTCTTTTATATCTACATGCATTTACAACCTAATAGGAAGATCATGTAACACACTAAAGCATGGAATAAACATGGTTTGAACAAGATACAACATAGGAATATAGCAAGAGTTATCTAGTCTTAGATACATGCAAAGGAAGCATTCATAAGAAACAGAAAATAGTAATTACCTAGTATTTTCCTTAGCATGCATTCTACAATATTTAAACATTAATGATAGTATTATCTAGCATAACATAGGTTCCATACCACTAACTCAATCACAGTAGAGTAGTCATGATCATCACCCATTCAGAGTATAGCAATACAATTTCAATAGTAATTATGGGAAGCAGTTTAGATTCTAGACAAAACAAGGTAGATAGAATCTTTCGTTCTTTCCCGAGCCATCACCACACACATCCTCCAACCTTCCCTCTGCCTCTTCCTTTAGTTCGAGTATTTCTTACCGCTATCTGCAGCATAAGAAAAATAACAGGAACTAGTAAGCAAAACATGCTTAGTAAGAATCCGGGCCTACTCGCAAAATCCATATCAATACATCATATCATGTACACAATAATCAGATAGAATTATCAGCATCATAAGCATCTCATCAAAGCATCATAAACATCACATCAATTTATCTCTAAGTACTTTACGGAACAAGATCACATGATGAGAAATGTTTTTCAAAAAGGTTCCATAATGGTAAGTACTTCAAAATATCATATCATCATCCAGGGCCCAGTTGTCGTACCACATCATGCGCGTTCCCTAATAAATTGGGGTAGCGAGCCACCAATCTAATTAGAGCAGGACCCTTCCGTCCTACCAATGCCATGACCTTAACATGCTCATTGGATTTGTTTAACGACCCCCTTCCGAGTCGGGTACACAACTTTCCAAAGTAAAGTAATTTATCATACAATTACTCATATATGTATATGCCTAAAGGTACTCTTAATCACTTCTCAAAGGGACACACCACACATTCGGGTGCTCTTGATCCCCTAGGGACACACCACACATTCGGGTGCTCTTGATCCCAGTTTCAATAGAGTAACCCTTTTTAAGCATATTATCAAACACATCATGTTCATATCATCCAAGTGCCCCATGGGCTATAAGGCATGCTTTTATACCTAACAAGATAGGTCACATAAATCATCCACACATCACATATGTAGTAGCATGCTTCATGGTCTCATTAGGTACTTCCCAACCCTAGAACTAGGGTTGGCCGAAATTTAAATAAGTGATAACATGCTTCATGGTTTCAAATATTCACACAAGCATTTACACAAACACCTTGCCTATACTTATTAAGCATGGATATATCATAAGGAAAATCATACACCCTTAAACCCTAATTCTCCTAGGGTTGGCCGAAAGTTATATAGGGTAGCATACCCTAATTTTGTCTTCTCAAAAGTTTGGAAAACAACACACATGTATACAATATTTGTTAGCATTCATGTCATGCATCAAGAAGTGATTTCACTTCACAACCCCAAGGAAATCCAAGCCTTGGCCGAAACCTTGTAGGGTACCAAAACCCTAATTTTTGTTCCCTCAAAAATTTGGAAACAACACATATGTGTATAGAATCCCTAGGGCACTAGCATGTATCAAGATTTGATCAAAAAAAAACTTCTCTTGGACCTCCAACCATAGGTGGCCGAAACTTGTAGGGTACCAAACCCTACTTTTTGTTCTCTCAAAAATTTGGAAAACAACATACATCCATACCCTAGGTTCCTAGGGATATCCTCATGCATCAAGAAGCAACCAAACCCTTCTTCCATGGTGGTGGCCGAATGGTCACAAGGGAGAAACTCCCATTTCCAAAAACAACCACAAGAAAACATACAATCAACCGAAAGCGATTACACTGCAGGCGAGAGGATACTTACATCCTAGCGCTAGATTTTAACCTTCTTTAAATCGTAGGGTACCCTACACTTGAAGGGTATGTGAAAGCCTTTTTCTTCCAATTTTCCTCTAAGACTCCTTGGTCTTGGTAGAAGGCAAGGCACTTGGGCTTTCTTCCTTGCAATTGCCCTAGGGTTAGAACCCTTGAATGCTATTTTCGAAAATGGAAGAAGTGAAGGAGATGATGGAGGTTTCGGTTGGGAGAAGTGAGGAAGAAGAAGAGAAGAAAAGGAAGTTATTCCAACTTCCCATATTTATACTTTTCTCATGAAAAGACATGTCTCTTCACCCTTACACACTTAACAAGCATGTTCCTTTCTCCTTCTATATGAAATATTGCTTGGTTCATTGGTTATGACATGGTGAGTGCAACTAGGAGGTTCAAGGTTCAATCCTTGCTTCCTCCTTTCTACATTTCTTTTTATCACCATTTGCACTAATCCATATCAAATCCCATTAAACCAAGCCCATCATGAAATTTCATAATATGAATAATATTTTATAAATTCAGAATATTTCATATTATTCCAAAAATATTATTCCATAATATTTTTAATATTCCATATTCATGAATATGATATCATGCATTCATGACATTTCATAGAATGTGATTGCATGAACTTTACATCATTTCCTTATCATCATTTTTCATGCATTGTCTTGATATTATATTGAAAATTTGGGGTGTTACACAAGGAGCGACAAAGCTAGCCAGAGGTTATCCGGAGATTGATCCATCGACGGATTCTTGGATTAGTCACCCGTCCGGGGTGGATACCAAGTAAATCGGTTTGTTAGCATTGTCTATTATTGTTAGTTTATTTTTATTTATATTTCTGCCGCGCTGACAATTTTGTAGAGAACAAGTATTTGATAAAATGTTATTTACCCCCTCTAGCAACGCTACACGATCGATCTATCAAGTATGCACACCCTCCTCATGCGCTAGCTATAGTATCTGTGCTAATAGCCTCCGTGATTTATCTCCTCCGTGTTGATCCTGAAAGGCATTCGCGAGGGTGCTGGGGACAAACGATTCATCTTTTACCATCACAGCACAGCATGAGCTGTTGAGTTACCGGGCCACTCGTGCTTTCGGATTTACCCGATGAGCAAATTAGGAAATGGTCGCCCACGGCCCACCTATGGGCCAAGAGTACTCTTGGATTCATGAATTATTACAAAAAGCAGAGAGAGATATGATAGTGAACAATAGGGATGATCATCACCCCTAGGAGAAATACTTGTTTCAGAAAATTCCTAATTGAAAGGTGATTTTGATACCGTGTGTACGAATTATTGGATTGCATTTAGAAATCAAAAAATTGTATGCTAAGATTTAAAAGAAAACAATACATGCACAATAAAATAATCAAAATCATGTCTATGTAAACTAATTAAAATTAGAGACTAAAATAATAATAATAATTAAACCAACTCTCTTAATTATTATTTACGTCAAAAGAACATTTTTTAAAAAAACAAAAATAATAATTCAATATATGTATTTCTCATTTTTAAAATACTCTTAGTCCAGCATTACTGTTGTATGAGTTATGTTACAACTGTTACAACATGCAACTATGGTATAATGGTTACAATGTGTTAAAATAAATCAACTCAACTTAATAAAATTACTATGCATAAAACAATGTAAATACTCTTTACGATGTGATCAAATTTTTTTAAAATTAATTAAAATTATTTCAACATGATTAAAATCACTTTAAAACATATAGTAAAACGTTCATCAAATTGAAGTATTTTATTCAAGTTTAAATAATTTTAATTAAATTGCTAAAGAAATATAACAATTATATATATATATATAATATAATAATATAATAATTTTAATCGTAGCAGCAATTATAATAATATAGAAATAAAGATATTTTAGTTTGACATTTTAAAAAAGAAAGCGTTTTTCACTAAAATGATAATAAGGAACCTTCTTTTTACGAAGAAGAAGATAATAAATGACGTATTCTTAATTTTTTTTTGAAGATTTTAACAAAAATTAATGTTTTACTTCTTGACTGTCAGTTAGACTCCAGATCGATTTTAGTGGCATAGAAGTTGTTATAAGTCGCACTCAAAAAGTTAGTATTGTTCTTTTGGGGACGGATAATTGATTAGTAGGTATATGAGATATTATTATCATCATATTTGAGGATTAATTTCTGATTAATAATCATATTCTATATATTATCACGATATTACCATCTTTTTACCGTCACTCAGCACGACTGGAAAAGAAATTGATATATGTCGCCCTCAACGTGTAAAGCATTGCTTGGAGTAGAGTTACCTTGCTTGACACACCGCGCACACCAGCAGGCACCTCATCATTCTGCTTCCCAGTTCCCACCCTAAGAGATAGGAATCAGGTTCGGGCCCATTGCTACAATGACAGCTTGCGTCTAAGCATGCGATTCATTCATCAGTAGAAGTTGAGCTGCCAGCCTGAGCTCCATTGTCAATGTTAGAGATGAATTCGCATGCAGTACAATATGCCATGCGAGATGAGATGGCAGAACATTTGAGTAGACTCGATATGTAACATGTAAAGGGTTAATTCGACTCTGCCTTTACCGTCACTGCTCCCATCTCTTTATCTATCCTTCGTGAAAGAGAGAAAGTGTGACGTGGCCAAGAAAGAGACAGAGACACACGGGTCGTATTGACCGTCAAAAGTTTAGGCCAGATTTGCTCACTGTTGTTCGCGTAATAATTGCCATAAAACAAGGTCGGTCGGATCCATTTCGCATTCAAGTGGGCGTACGTCAAAACCGCCCATGTGCTCTCTCCTATCTCCTCGCCAATTTTTGTTCCAATTCCAAACTAGACGATCAGACTGCCGACCACTCTATTTAAATTATAGATTTCAAAATTTAAATTAATTTTTTTTCAAAAAAAACAAAGGAAAAAAACATTATTATAAGATGACCTGACTCCCGAGTTAAGAGACAAGCCAAAAGAAGGAAATATCTGTAGACTCCATGTGCTAGACATTTTCTAGAGCCCTAAAGTTAATAAATCCACAAGTGAATTTCCAATATACAATCGAAAAAAAAAGGTGAATAAATCACGACTGAAACGCGAGAGTAAGCTGCTTCAAACAGACTGACAAATAAATAAAAGCAATAAACTCATGTCGCCGTCGGTAGCTTGTTGGAGGTCCCGCGCGCTGCCTGTCTTTTGGACTCACCTGCCTGAGTGTTTGAAAGTTAGGCGAAGTTTACGGCACTAAAATATATCAGCTTTGGATGAACGACAAGAATCCTTGTATACCTCCTTTTGAAGTTTTATTTTGCTTCAATAAAAAGAAAAGAAGCAACGAACTCAGATATAAGATTACTTCAACTTCCCCACAGCAACACTCTGCGATATATATACATCGATCACTACTATATTATATTTTACATTAGTTACGTTGATTTATAGCCTATTTATGCAGACACTCATATATGGATTTGACATCATGACATGGAATGACAACGCTATTATGCGACAAAACGAAAGCTCAAACCTCAAGCGCTTTATATAACAGCTATATGCGAGCAGGTGTATAGCAAAGAGTTTAAACCGGGTTCAGGCCCTTGGCTGGAGCCGGTTCACGAGAGCCAGGGCATTGCTGGTCACCTGCGCCACCTCCACAACCCGCTTCCGGATCGCCGCCCGGACGGCGGGGCCGGCGTTCTGGGAGACGCTGTCGAGGCACGTGCTCTGATCGGTGAGCGCGGCGCTGACCCAGGTCTGCACGTTGCTCAGGTGCCACGAGAACCGCAGGCTCCGGGCCGGCCCCATCCGCCCGATCTCGCGGATCGAGCGCCGGAGCCGGTCGACGCTGTCGCGCATCGTCTCGAGGCAGTCCTTGACGGCGCCGGCCTCGCGCGTGCGGCCTGATGTCGGCTTCCCGCCGCACATCCGGCTCACGAAGGCCGAGGCCGACCTCGCCTTGGCCGCGCTCACGGACAGCGCGGCCGCCGCCACGCAGCGGGGGCTCCGCCGGACCGGGGGTGCGTAGGTTGAGAGACTGCGCTCGCAAAGGTTGGGGTACGTCGTCGCGCGGCAGGAAGAGCGGATGAAGGCGCTGGCCCTGTGACCCACAGCCTGCGCCGAGGAAGCGGAGGCGCAGATCGCGGCGGAGGCTAGCAGAACTAGAACTAGGGCGAGAATGCGACGCTCCATGATGCTTTCAACCCTTTTCCCCTTGAAGCCGAAATTAGGAGTTTATAAAAGCAGACTGGTTAGCGGAGGTGGTGGGGGGTGTCACGTGATTTGCTTTGGCTATGGAACATTTTCTAATTTGAACGATTAACATTTTTGTTTGAAAAAAAATTTATTTTCTTCCCTAAACTTTATTTCTAAATTTGACCCAAAATAAAAATAATTATTTTAAATATGAAAAGTAAACTAAAATTCATTAAGATTATAATTATTCTCTAATCAATTACCGAAATAAATAAAATGATAATTTTTCAGCACATTTCAGGTTGCTCATCCAAAATTTGAGATTATCCGAAAGACAATTTGAGATTATCCCAAAAGAGACACCGAAATTTGAAGATCTTCAAGGCACCTCTTTTCTATTTGACCCCTTTACCAAAATCTCTCTATTTTCTTTACTCTTTCTTTTGCACACATCATTTTTCTTCTCTTTTCTTTATTCACTCCTTTACCTACATCGTCTTTCCTCTCTTCTCTTCTTTTTCATCTTAAATTAAATTAAATTTTAATTTAAACTTTTATAAATAATCATCTAAATTTATTTACTATTATTAATTTTAAACTTTAATAAAAAATTTAAAAATATAAAAGAATAATAAAAAAATATTTTTTATTTTTTTAATACTTAAGTATAAAGAATAAAATAATAAAATAAAATGAATAAGGAGAACAGATTTAATTCTGATTTAATTCACTAACTCAGACGAGCAAACTACTAGAACAGTTGTTCTCATGTTCTTCATCAATTTTTCCTCCCTTCGCACAGAATGATGTGGTAGCCATGCCTGAAATGTTTCCACGGTTTCAAGATTAATCGAAGATGGAATAACATGAACTTAAAGTTTCACAGGATCGAACGTGCGAGAATAGTTGTTAGGCACGTACGTTGATTTGAATGGTGCACTGGTGGCTCCAACAAGTGTGCTGAATGCAACGTCCTGGAAAGGGCCAGCCATTTTGCCCCGGGGAAACCATCCAAGGTCACCACCTTTCTTTCCCGATGGACATTCCGAGTACTCTGCTGCAATCTGAAACAAACACACATAGCAGAAGGAAAGAAGGAAAAAAAAAAGATTTACCTTTTAAAATCAAATAGATTTCTCCATTGAAATCGTGAAGTATATTGAATGAGAAGCAAGATAGAAGAAAAAGCACATCAACTAGAAAACTTACAGGAAGTAGTACACATACAAATGCACAACGGATAGATCAGAAATTTTACCTTAGCAAACTCTGCAGGAGGAACCTTGTCCCCATTGCTTAGCCAACCATCTTGCAGTTTCTTATACGCTTCATTTATCTTTCCTTGTTTTTCGCATAGGACATGTCTTGCTGAAACCAATAATGACTTGATTAGAATTTATATATAGAGGCTTGAATCCTGCTGAAACCAATAATGACTTGATTAGAATTTGTATATAGAGGCTTGAACTTCCGTGAGGCTCGGTCGTCCGAGGTTGGAAAAACCTCGTTAATCATTTGAACTCAACAAACATCTTTACTTGCCTCAATGAATTGGCATATATCTAAACGGTGAAAACAAAAATACAAACTACAAAGTTTAAAATGACACTACTAGTAGTATCAAAGACTATTTCAACTTTAGATGCACTTGATTGCTTATTTTATACCATATTTTCACATAAAAGTGTAATTTAAAAAAATATATACAAAAACCTCTAAGGTAAGAAGAAGCAGACGTTCAGTCAAAAGTGCTTCAGATTGTTAGTCTTATTTGACGCATTTGAGCAGCTCTGAACAATAGCAAGCAATTCATATGATGAACCAGGCAGCAGACAAATTGAACCTAGGGTGACCGGCCCGGCCCCACGGAAGTTTCCCACCGGTCATCAGGGTAAATCGGGAAGCGCTCGCGGTGGCCAGTCTAGAAGCCCAGCGTCCCAGGGTTCACGCCCCATTTGGAGGAAAAATTCCTGCAAAATGCGCCGTAGCTGGGGATCGAACCGCGGATGCCTGGGTTAACAACTAGTGACCTTACCGCTGCACCATAGCCCCGGGGGCCAATAGCAAGCAATTCATGTCCCATCCACTTGGTGTCAATTTCATGCATATTAGTCCTAAGTTAAGTTATATGTAATAAAAACTAAAAAGCAATTTCATATAGATATATTTTAGCTATGTCAAATTCAAGCAATTTTGTCACAAATTATCTCTAATTGTTTCGGCAAACCAACCTATAGAATCTCCGTTTGAACATTTTGCACATAAAAATTGTTCAAAAAATTTCCGGGCAATATGTCTATTACTCCAATATGCTTTTACAAAGGCAAAAAATGAGGTTAAAAGAATTTAGATAACATTGGCATTAACACCTCTATAGTCTATGCTTTCCAAATTCATGATTACTAGTAAATCGAGAGATGTGAATTACAATTTGGGATCAAGTTCAGGAAATTACATGTTGCAAATGCTCTTTTTTTTCATCAGAATATTTAGAATTTGCCAAAACAATCCCGAAATTTGTTGAGAGTCAAGAGGAAAAAAAATCACCTGATTTTTAAAAAAGAATAATAGTAAATAAAAAAATAAAAGGGAAGAAAAGTGCCAGAAAATTTTGACTGAAACGATGCCAGCATGGAAATTTATGATCTACATAGTTATTTTGGTATGTTTAGTCTTAATCAATCAGGATCATTAACATCAAACTGGAGTCAGCCGATACCTTGCTTCATGAACAAAATAAATGAATACTAGTAGATCGTGCAGTCATGAAATCCACTAGGCTACAACAAAGCATACTTGCATTAAGCTTAAGTGGAAGTAATGGAAGACTGAAAAAAATTAAATTATGGCAATTTTGAAGAAGGAAATTCCCTGTGTGGCATCATGCAACAAATTAGCTCTATATAGTTAGGTAAATGTCTCGATTGAGCATATTTGATCTTTAAACTAAGTGTTCCTCTAGAAGAGGTTTGGCTTCCTCTGAACTATTTAATACATAAAGTCTGAATTCCATATACAATTAGTTAAAGGATATGAAGAAAGATAGAACCCGGATACTTGTTTTAGTTGTTAATAAGTTTCTAAGAAGCATCCTTTGTTTGTTTGAGGAAACAGCCTAAGTCAGAGATTCCATGTGAAGAGTATCGGCGATACCAGAGAGACACTTCAATCAAAAGTTTCTTTTCTCCCCATCATTGTAGATGATTGCAAATTTGCAATTGCAATTATATTTTATTGCTCTAACACGAGAAGAATGAAATCCGAATTTCTACAGCAGCTAAAAATGAAGCCGACGTAATAAGGAAGCTATCAGAGTGATAACTTTGGCATTTGAAATGTCACGAGCACTCAAATTACAGTTACCACGTAACGAGCTAATCTGGATGATAGCAACTCTATCAATAATCATTGAGTGCCAGTAGCAAAAATTTTCAATGTGTTAGGAGAGACTACTAATTAAAGGGAGTTCAGATCACAAGAAAAAAAGGTTTAACCTTTGACATAAGTGCAGGTACCAAGCCCATCACTTGACTTGCCACCCTTCCCTTTGCCCTTTGAGGCACCGTCATCGGCTCCAGAGGCAGCCTGTTTTCCCTTCCCCTTACCGCTAGATTCCTTAGGCTTCGAGTCTTCCCCATCGCCTGCTAATACCCGACAGCAACCTACGCGAAGAGATCAAAACGATTTCTTTGACGATGCCAATAAGTAGATTCTCACATCCGAAGCAAAGACGACCAAAGTTCTGCTTCGGCGAAAACCATAGAAGGACGAATAGTCTATTGGAATAACAATAGGAACATATGATCAGTAGCGTTCAAGAGACTGTAGACTAACCTTGGCGGCGGAGGTGGCGATCGAAGAGGGCCGAATCCTGCTTCGGGGTGATTCTACCGACTTGCCCTCGCGGAAGTACTAAAATAACTCGATGTGGAAATAAAAATAACCCAAATCATAAAGAAAAATAATTAGCTTCATACGTAGGTTTTCATAGTGAATCCTTATGTTTTATGGATGGTCCATTGACTAAATTCTTCTATTATTTTTGGGCATAAGTGCATGCTGACACGTTGAGAAATTAAATTAGGACATACCTTGCGAAGAGCCATGCATAATGCTGTCTCCTACGTGCTATTGGCTTCTGAAATTATGATACGAAAAGATAATTAATTATTATCTTAGATATTTATATTTTAATTCTTAATTATAATATATTTTATAAAAAAAATTCTAAATAAGATATGAACCTCATGACACTGGACTTCTAGACCGTCCTCCACGGATCCTTTCCGATTTACCTTAACGATCGATGAAAAATTTTTGTAGGACCGAACCAATCACCTAAAGTTTAATATTACCCAATTTTATTAATCATTTATTTCTCTAACGTGCTATTGGATAAATTCAAAAAGGGAAGATTGGTCACAAGAATATGACTCGACACCATAACACCCTGTTTGAAAACTAATGAAATTCCATGATTTGGAAGTAACTTAAGTGAAGGAATTGAATTCTCATGAGAATTGAAATTCAACAAAACTAAGGAATTCAATTCCATCCTAAATAGGTGTGATTTGGTGTGGGAATTGAATTCCAACAAATGAAAATATTAAAATAACCTCACATGAATATGATATTTGATTTTTAACCCATTAATGAAAGTTAAAATAGTAAAAGCAATCAAATTCATTTAGTTTTAAACTCATTCCAAACAATTAAATTCCTTTGTTTATCGACTCATTCCAAACATAAGAATTGAATTCAATTCCCGCTGGAATTCAATTTTTGGCGGAATTCAATTCAATTCCACTGTTTAAAAACTTTCCAAACGGGATGTAAGTGATTCAAGCACAAGATCATCTTGTTTAGGATTCAAGCACCATAAGTGATTTAACCATAAGTGATTCAAGCATAAAAACGGCAGTTGAGGCTAGTCATCGTCAGGATGGAGCACTACAAAAATAACCGGCAATAGCGACGGACTAAATCCGTCGCTATTCCGTCGCTAAACACAAATAGCGACGGAGTAGCGACGGATTTAGCGCCGTCGGCTGAGACCCCGTCGCAGAGCTATAGTAGCGACGGATAATTTTCTCTCCGTCTCTATCTTAGCGACGGACTATTTTCCTCTGCGTCGCTACCTTAGCGACGGACATATACTCCGTCGCAAACACAGAAAAACAGGGTGACGTGGCCGGAGAAAATAGTAGCGACGGATGGTCAATGATCCGTCGCTAATCATTCGGATTAACGACGGACATGGTCAAAGTCCGTCGCTAATATATCGTAATAGCGACGGAAAAGTCAATAATCCGTCGCAAATTGCCACGGATTTTAAAAAATATCCGTCGCTAAACCTGGAAAATTTTGACAGCCAATATCCGTTTCTTCCACTTCTCATATATACATCAATACAATCCAATCAAATATGAAACAATATGAAACAATAATAGATATATCAACATCCAAACATTCACAAGAATCCAAACATTCATTTACAAGCCAATCCAATCCAAACATTAACATTCATATACAAGACAATCCAATTCAATCTAAACATTCATTTCCAAATGTATATGTACATTCAAACTTTCAATTTGAATCCAATATTCAATCGAGTGTTTAATTTCCAAATGTATACAATCGAAACGTTGATTAGTGACTAAACGAATACAATCCAAAGTTTCGAATGGTTAATCCAATGCAAACGTATCAAAAGAAAGGTATATCAAATGTGTATCAAATGCATCCAAACGTCAAAGTAAAAAAAAACTTTATACATCAAAAATGAGAGTTTAGTAGAGAATCATTACGTACATGATTATCAGAGTCAATAATGGATGGAAAGGAAAAATATTCCTGCACAATAGAAGATAAAACAATAAGAAATCTAAATTAATACTAATAAGATATAACAAATGAAATAAGCATATGTAATAGCAGATAACTCTAATAGAAGTAAATTAAATATTAAATATGTAAATGAAAAATAACAAATAAGAAACAATAAAGGAATAATATCAAATATTCATACCTTTCAAGGAAGAGATGAAATCTGAATTCAACTCTGATAATGTCGAATCTGTAAACAAAAATGGAGTAATAAGAAAACAATCATTATGAAAAAAATTAGGTGAAAAATTGATCATACCACTATAATATCTCTACTCCTCAGTGGGATGCTCAGGATCCTGTGTCTCCTGAGACTCAAACCGATGGGCGGGAGCGGGAGCGGCTGCCATCTGTGTCATCGGCGATATGGTAGCTGCAAAAGCTTGCATCTGACGTAATATATTCTCAGTATTTGCCTGGCGAGCCCGCAAATCTCTCAACTCATCATCCCTCGCTGCGTCCTTCTGAGCCCACTCTGCGCACGTCTTAGCCCATTCTGCGTCCCTCCCGACACACGTCGACTCTATCGACGTGAGTCGAGTCCGCAGGGCTTCATTTTCCTCCCGCAATTGACGAACCTCACTAGAGGTAGAGGAGGAGGATGGTGGACGCCCCCTAACCCCTGGAGCTCTCATCTGATCATATGTAACCTTTGCCTGAGAGCCCAAGCCGTAGCAGGCGGTCTTCCTCTTCCCACCGACGACATCAAAATAAATCTGATTCACATCGTCGATGGAAAGAGGCTGTGCATCCTCTCCCTCTGTAGCAGGCTGAGACGCCTGTGCCTCAGATACTCTAGTGGTCATTGCTTCCTGTGAAATAAAAATTTAATTAGTCTATATAAAATGTCAAAACAAATAAAATATAATTAATATACTTACATTGATTGCTAGGGAGCGACGATCGACAAAAGACCCATCTTTTTTCTTGTGGGTCTTGCTGAATAACTCCCAACTAGTGGGAGGTCTCTGTAGCTCAGCAGCCTGTAAACACAAAATATAATGTTTACACACATCTAAAAAAATATACTAAATGCCTTTAATAGGAATCTATATAAAAACTACTTACCAAATCACTGACATGCTGGACAATGGAACGGGATCCAGCAGTGTGCTTCGTGGATCCCGTGCTGGGGCCAGCAATCTCTGAATTGCGATTGCCTCGAGCAATCACAGCTTTCTCTTGCCAGTGCTGGGCATCCCAGACAGCCCGCCATGCTGTCCAAATAGTCTCAGGGACCTCTGTAGGCCTATCAGCCTTCTTTCTTCATTTGTAGACCATGTCCCTGTACAATTTGGAGCAGTAGGCATTCCAGGTCCTCCTGAATTGCTCCTCTGGTGTACCCTCCTCCCAGGTGTACCTTTACTGTTAAAAAAAAACAGTTAGTATAAAAAATAAAACAGTTATAACATCAAATTAAATATACATATAAACTATTTACTAGAAACTCCCCGTAATAGAATGATTTCAAATCATTCTCAATGTGACCCCATGTCGGTGATGTGGACAGTCTTTCTTTAAATTTTTTAGTAATATACGAAGAATCCTGATGGCCATCAGGTATGAAACTGTAGAAAAAAATTAGATATCTTAGCAAATTTTGATCAAAAATATATAACAAGAATAGGTATACCTGTCACGGACAACTCTAAGTCTAATCTGCTGATCACGGGGGGCAGCCATGGGACCTGATTATACACAAAGTTTAGGAAAATAAGCAGAATAGGTAAAACATGCAAATGAGACATATTAGAGGCAAATGGAAATAAACACTAATAAAGACAATGTAAATAAAGCTAGCAAAGGGATAAACAAGCATTGTATAAAATTGTTCAATACAAGCAGAATGATCTAAATTAACAATTCATCTTAATATAAACTCTGATTAGTTAATGTTCAATACATCTAACTCATCCTAATATGATGGATCTAAATTAACATGCAAGATTTCATCGCTTGAATCCGTTGATACATCGACCTCCTCAGTGCTAGATATTTCACCATCATCAATTTCCTCGTAAGAGACATTCTCATCTATAAGTAATTGAGATGCTGATTGTATTTCTGAATCAACGGAGTTGATTATAACTTCTTCATTTTGATAAGCATCAGAGTTTTGGACAGTGATCGTATTTGACATTTCAATTGTTGACCTAGGCTTCATTTGACATACAGCAAGTCATTCACTAGGTCGTCTTCTCTTAGTTGGGTACTCCAGATAAAATACTTGACCAGCTTGCACCGCAAAAATGAAAGGTTCGAACTTGTTGAATCTTTTGCTTGAATTAACCTCAACTAAATTGTATAACCGATGTTTCCTTGTGCCCGTCCTTGGAGTTGGATCATACCAAGAACACCTGAATAATACACATCTTTTGAAAGGTAACGCTGGGTATTCAACTTCGATAATTTCCTCTAGCTTGCCATAATAGTCAAATTCATTATCATTATTGTCTGTTGATCCTTTGACACTTATGCCAGAATTATACGTTAGCATCTCCGAATCACGTTGGCTCACATGAAATCTGTATCCATTCACGCAATAACCCGAGTAAACTGTCACAGTACGAAGAGGTCCAAATGCGAGATTTTTAATTCTTTCGTCTTGTACATTTGAAATTCTGTCATCATTGACCTATAATAGTGGTGGTTGATCAAATTAGATTAATAAGTAATCAAGAATTGTTAACAAAAAATGCATATTAACTCACTTACATATATTTGAAACCAAAATGCAAAATCTTCTTCTATCTTTCGATCTACCTCATTTGTACTTATCGATGGATTTTGAATGTACAACTGTTGTTGGTATAACCTGACATATAAATTCACTTGATATCAATCCAGAATTTTGATTATATCATTTGATATAAATTTCATTACAACAAGAGATAATACCTTAGGTATGATTTGACATCTTCACAGTTTAGGAGGATATATATCCTGGCGGCATGATATTCATGGTCATTTAACCATCTAGATAGAGTTGAACCCATTGCTCTTCCAGGATACTTGAAAATAGAAAGAATGTCTAGGTCAACTGATGGAATGTCATCTTGATTACGTGGACACTTTCGATGTCTGATTTTCACATTTTCAGCAAAGCAATAGAAGCAAAATGAACTTGCTTCTTCAACCAGATATGCATTACATATTGATCCCTCAACTCTTGCTTTGTTACGCACATTATTCTTTAACTTTCTAAGAAACCTTTCAAAAGGATACATCCATTTGTATTGTACAGGACCACCAATCTGTGCCTCACTAGGTAAATGAATAGGCAAATGCTCCATTGAATCAAAAAAACTTGGTGGAAATATTCGTTCAAGCTTACATAGTATCAAAGGAACCTCTGTCTGAAGGCGTAACATATCTGCTACCGTAACAACTCTGGAAGTCAAATTTTTGAAAAAAAGACATAATTCTGTAAGTGCTTGCCAAACATTATTAGGAAGTAATTCTTGGAAAGCTATTGGAATTAATCTTTGCATGAACACATGACAATCATGACTCTTCATTCCAACCATTTTAGATCTATTCGTATCCACACAACGAGACATATTAGAGGCATATCCATCTGGAAATTTTATGTTTTTCAACCAAGAACACAATGATTGCTTACTTTCTTTGTCCAATGTATAACAAGCCTTCGGATATCTACCAGTTGTTTCATTCTGATGCAACTCAGGCCTGCTCACTAATTATTTTAATTCTTCACGAGATTTTGTTGTATCTTTTGTTTTCCCATGCACATTTAAGACAGTATTAATGATGTTATCAAAGAAATTTTTCTCAATATGCATCACATCCAAATTATGACGAATGAGTAAATATTTCCAATAGGGAAGCTCCCAAAAAATACTTCTTTTCCTCCAACCACATTTGTTGACTCTAACAATATACTTGTTGATATCATCTGATCCATCCTGATATACTGGTAGAAATCCATAACTATCAATTTCATTTAACACTTCTTCGCCTGACATCCCAACTGGAGGTAGCTTCCTAACTACTTCATTCCTTTTGAAAAATTTCTTATTTCTTCTGAACGGATGATCAAGAGGTAAAAATTTCCGATGATTATCAAACCAAGAAATCTTACCACTGCAGGGCAAACAAAATGCATCTGACTGACTCATACAATGTGGACATGCTAACTTTCCAGCTGTGCTCCATCCTGATAACATTGAGTAAGCAGGAAAATCACTAATAGTCCATAACAATGCTTCATGGATTAAAAAGTTTGACTTTGTAGCAATGTCATACGTCTCTGAACCTATATTTCATAAATAATTCAGCTCAGCTATCAAAGGTTGCAAAAAAACATCTATGTGCCCTTTTGGATTTTGAGGACCTGGAATTAAAACAGTAAGAAACATGAATTCATCTTTCATGCACATCCATGGTGGGAAGTTGTATGGTGTTAAGATAACAGGTCACGATGAATATTGTTGTCCATAACTTCCAAATGACTGAAATCCATCTGTAGAAAGTCCAAATCTGACATTACGTGGTTCCATAGCAAAGGAAGAAAATATTGAATCTAAATGTTTCCATGCAGGGGAATCACAAGGATGACACATAATGTCTCCATCATGTCCATGGTTTTGATGCCAGATCATATGACTTGCTGTTGTTGCTGATGCATACAGACGTTGGAGTCTAGCAGTCAAAGGAAAGTAATACATGACTTTGTAAGGAATATTTTTTTTCTTCTTCTGATTTACCATGTGAGCACCATACTTGTAACAGGGATGGTTACAGATTTTGCATTCCATCAATTCACTATCTTGGTTCCAAAAGATCATGCAATTATTAACACAACAATGTATCTTCTCAACTGGTAAACCCAAGTCTCTAATTAATTTTTTAGTGTTGTAGAAAATATCAGTCATACAGTTATCAGTTGGAAGCAACTCTGACATAAGTTGACATATGTCATCATAACATCGTTCTGAGAAATGATGTTCTGCCTTCATATTCAATAATCTTGCAGTTGCAGATAATTGAGAATGACCAGAAGGAATACCTTCCCATAATTCTCTTTCACTAGCCTTTAACATGTCATACATTTTCTGAACATCAGAAGTAGGTACTTGTTCTACATTTGATTGATCAAAAGCATTCATTGCATCGTAAACCATTGATTGCATTGCATCAGCAGGGTTATATGATGTCTCTGGTCCAATTGAGTTCGATGATGATGCAACAGAAGGTCCACCAAATTCATATACATACGGCTCTCCATGACAATACCAGTTGTAATAATCTGGAACAAACCCATACCTAGCGATATGAGTTTTCACTGTATCTTCATCACGGAAAGCTGTATTACTACATTTGCGTTGATTACATGGACACTTTAACTCTGTGCCATTCAAACACTCAGGATGACACTTTGCAAAGTTTACAAATTCTTCCACTCCAGCAAAAAATTCGTCACGGATAAATCCATTGTCTAACCTATTATACATCCATGCCTTGTTCGGATACATTCTATCTGAATTCAGATAAGACAAATTAATGAAACCACACATATTATCATCCATGCATATGAAAATGTGATATTGATGATATACTACATACAAAATACATCTAATTAATCAAACATTATATAAATAATGTATCAATTATTCTAAGTAATCAAAGAATTAATTAACAAATTAATTTAATTATTCAAACAGTTAATCTAACATTAATCAAACAAGATCTAATTAATTAATCAATTAATCTAATTAAACAAACAATTAATCATCTAACCAAGATAAGAGAAAGGTTTAAGTAAATTAAACAAGCAATTAATCATCTAACCTAAAATAAATCAAACATTAATCAAATTAAATTCAATTAATTCAAACAATAAATCAAACAATTATTGAATTAATCAAATTAATTGAATTAATCTAATTAATTCAATTAATTAAACCCTAATTAGGTTTAATTAATTGACGGCGGAGCAGCCGTCGGCCGGCCGCAGCAGGCGGCGCGCGGCCGCCCCAGGCGGCGCGCGGCCGCCCCAGGCGGCGCGCGGCCGCCCCAGGCGGCGCGCGGCCGCCCCAGGCGGCGCGCGGCCGCCCCAGGCGCCGCGCGGCCGCCCCAGGCGCCGCGCGGCCGCAGCAGACAGCGCGCGGCCACACCAGGCGCCGCGCGGCTGCACCAGGCGCAGCGCGGCCGCAGCAGGCGGCCGCCGACTGCATTGGCCCGCGACCGGCAGCACGCGCCGCTTGCAAATGCGAGGCCGCACGCGGTCGTGCCAAGACCCGTGGCTGCCCGGAGAAGACGATGACGCCGATTAGCACAAACAAACGGAGTTGACGGCAAATGGAGGTTAGCTAGCGTACCTGGGATCGGAGGAGGGTTCGCCGGAGGAGAATCGACGGAGAATCGCCGGAGAAGAAAAGGACCGTCGCTAGGGTTCGTGTGGCCGCGGGGAAAGGGCCGGTCGCCCTTTTTAAGAAATATTGCGACGGATTAACTTGTCCGTCGCTGATTAGCGACGGCGTTGACGAATCCGTCGCTATTATTAGGCAGTTTGACCAGTCGCTTACAACTAGCGATGGATATTTTATATTATCCGTCGCACTAGCGACGGACTTTGACCCTGTCCGTCGCTATCTTTAGGCGGTTTGACCCGTCGCTTACAACTAGCGACGGATAATTTATATTATCCGTCGCACTAGCGACGGACGTTGACCCTGTCCGTCGCTATATTTAGAATTTTGACTTGCCGCTCAACTTTGGCGACGGATACTATATATCCGTCGCCAATTGCGACGGACTATTAAAAATGTCCGTCGCTATTGCTTCATATTTTTGTAGTGGAGCAACAACGACCTAAGACATATGATTCTCCTTCTTACAACCAAACTATGGAGGACAGTATCCTCATGGACCAACAACGATAGTGGAGATGGCACCGACAATGAGAGAATTGATAGAGTGAAAATTAACGAGGAGAATTAACACAGTGGAGTAAAGTAAAAAAGAATTAAAATTTGTAATCAATATCTAAATTTATTTTAATTATATTTTAAAATTATAAATCAATTAAATTTATTTATTATATATTATCGACTTATTTATTAATATTCTCATTAATTTAATTTATTCTAAAAATTTAATCAAATATCAAATTAATAAGGGTAATATAGTAAATAGTAAATTAGGTCATATTATTACCTAAGTTGCACCAAATAAAATTAGGATTATATTTTATTTCTCATAATCTTAATCTTGATAATATAATTACATGGTAATCACATAACCAATATTATATATGATAACATGAATCAAACGCACTCTTAGGGTTTAAGTGTTGGGTTATATTGTTCAAGCTAAAAAAATTTAAAACTAAAAAAATTTTAAGTGCTCACAGGGTATATATTTAGTTCTGGGTTAAACCAATTAGATTTTACCTTTAGAATTCAGAGGTTGGGTTATAGTGCTCCAGCTAAAAAAAAATAAACTAAAAAATTGTAGGCGCTCACAGGGTAAGTATATGTATTTAGGATTTAGGATTTAATAAAATATTGATCCAGGTACCTCAATCACTCAAACATGGACGGTTGCAAGATCTTGTTCAAGATCATGCATTTTTTTTTTGATTTTTTTGTTTATTTTTTTAAGCTCTTGGTTATGCTAATAAGATTTTATTTTTAAGATTTATGAGTTGGATTATAGTATTAAGCATAAAAAAATTAAATTGAAAATTTTTTTTGGGTGTACACGGTATACTCCATACACATCTGAATTTTTTTTCGATTTGAAAATTTTTTATGCTTGATACTATAACTCAACTATTAAATCCTAAAGGTAAAATCTTATTAGCATAATCGTGAGCTTTAAAAAAAATAAACAAAAAAAAATAAAAAATGCATGGGCGCAAACAACGTCTGCATGTAAAGGTCCGAAGCGTGTGTGCGCGCCCCTATGTAGTAGTCTGCATATATATGCAAAGTGTTAACAATTAACAAATGAAATATTTTAATAAATAACAAACTAAATAAAACTAACCACTAGGAGACTATCATCATCAGGTGTCTCTAGAACGTAGATGCTCAATTCTCTTGTGCGACATGACCTCTAGAACGTAGATGCTCAATTCTCTTGTGCGACATGACTATCATATATTCATCATATATAGATCAACAAATATGCATCAATATATATAGGTATCTACAAGTGATGAAACTTAATTAATTAAAAATGAAGAAAAACATACATGCAATCTAAAAATTAATCACTATCATCATCTAAAAGAGATAGTTTATTATCTGTGTCACTATCAATTTCAATATCTTCATCCTTATCATTAAAAAAACTTTGAGCATCCTTAGCCAACTCCACATGTGCATTTGACATATTTATATGTCGATGCTTAACATCTAATCTACAAAGTTGGGATATCTCTAAGTCTTCACCAACTATTGAAATTGCTTAATTCATTAGAAGAAATATCTTGGTTAGTCTTAATATTAAAATTATTTCCGGATTCAATTTCTTCAGGTACTTCATCAACTTTAGTTACTTTGTATATTTCTCAGTATTGAACCTTTTGCACTACCTTCCAATGATCTCCACGCTTTATATCATTTAAATTATAAACTTGATTTACTTGGTTGGCAAAAATAAATGGGTCATCAACGTACCAAGTTTTATAAGTGTCAATACATAAGTGACCAAACTTTTTAACCAATGATTTTTTATTTCAGATGACATTAGAACCATTCATACCAGAATAATTATACTTTATACTTAAAAGAGTAAAATAGTTGAACAACATCCTTAAACACTCCAAAAAATCTAAATTGTCATCATCATCGGATGATAGTACGCTAACCTCACTATTCTAAATAGTTTTCTGAGAATGACGGGATCTTATATGGTATCGAATACTATCTACAATGCAGGCATCATAGAATTGAACTTCAACATCAGGTTTCATTGCTAAATAATCTCATTTGTAACGTCTAAATTTGTTAAATTCTTTAACTTTATCATTCTATCCCTCAACCACTATGGAAAATCTTTCTCATGATATTGGAGAAGTTGATTTGAATGAACTTTATATGGCAAAAGTTTTAGATGTTCACTGCATAAATGAATATTTAAATTACAATTTTATAATAAAATATAAATAATACAACTACATAATGTAAAACTTACTTCCTATATTGGTCAACTTCTTTGCAATTGTTGAGAATATACCAATGTGCTTTCTTATTAAAGGTCAAAAGCAATTTCAGATTATGTTGGTTATCAAACACTCTTGCTTGTTGTGAGAAAACAATTAAATTGCATTTTACTATTTGAGCATCTTTGTTTCATTCTGGCCTACTTATAAATCTTATCTTAATTTGACTCGTATATAAATAGCTAAAAGTCAATACCTCATTCACAATATACCCCTCTGCAATAGATCCTTCAAGTCTTGATTTAATATGAACATATTTTTATAGTCTGCTCAAATGAATACATCTATTGTTCAATGTCTCATTCAACTAAATATCATTCACAAGAATACATCCATCGTGACGAAACAAGTCCAGGTCTAGCTAACATGGCTTCATGAGATAAATGAACTGTCAAATGAACCATAATATCAAAAAATTCCGAAGGAAATATTCGTTCTATCTTACACAATATGAAAACTATTTCCCCTCCATTTTACATAAGTCCACTATGTGTATAGATCTTGTAGTCATCTTTTCGAAAAAATCACATAACTCAATTATGTGTCGCATATGTCTTTTGGAAAGAATTTCTATACAGCCACTGGAAATATTTTTTACAACAAGACATGACAAGCATATGATTTTAGTCCATGTAACTTTCCATCATATGCATTCACATTTCTAGATATATTAGTAGCTTATCCATCAAGAAACTTTACGGATTTTAGAAATTGACAAAATTCATGCTTTTCTTCCAATGTCAACATGTAACTTATGTATGATTTACTAAATTTGTCTCCAACTTTCTTTAAATGCAATTCACTTCTAATCCCCATATCTTGCAAATCTAACCTTGCTTTAATTGTACCCTTTGATTTTTTATCTATATTAAATAATGTGTCAATCAAAGCATCATAGATTTTTTTTTTCAATGTGTATCACATCTAAATTGCGTCTTAACTTTAAATCTGGTCAATACTTTAACTTGAAAAATATAGACTTCTTTACCTAGTTTGTATCATCCAAAGATCGTTGCCGCTTTTTACTTAATATCGGATGCTTACATAATGTCACTTAGGGTAATATATCTAACTATGCTAAAATCTCGTAGCCACTAAATCTTCATGGTGGTTTTTCTTGTTCAACCTTTCCACTAAAATTCTTATTTCTATGTCATGGGTGTCGCACATTTAGGAATCGACAGTGGCATGTGTAGCATATTTTACTCCGTAATCCTTGAGATTTAGTTTCAGCTGCACATACTGGACATACTTTATAACCCTTTATACTCTATCCAGATACTGTTTCATATGTTAGAAAGTCATGAATTGTCCACATCATAGCAGCATGTAATTGAAATACTTGTTCAGTCGCTGCATCATATGCTTCCACTCGATCATCACATAGCTCCTTCAGTTCATTAATCAATGGTCGTAAGTATACATCTATCTTTTCCCCAGATGATTTAGGCCCAAGAATTAAAAGAGATATAATCAAGAATGTGTAGGTCCCGGTAGGACCGGCTAGAGGGGTGAATAGCCTTGAAAATAAGTAGAACAATCTCTTACTTTTGCTTAGCAATGATGATAATTTAATTTAAGCAGTTAAATAAATCAACAACATGAAGAGAAGAAACTAGGATTTTACTTGATTGCAATCGAGGAAGTTACTAATCCAAGACGTTAAAATTCTCTACTAGAAAAGACTATTCGTTCATGGTAGAGTAACCTCTTATAATCTTTGAAAGCTTACAAAAAGATTAGAAAGAATGAATACAAGTTGTTATAAATAATTCCTAACTTTATAAGCTATTTATAGTCCAACGATCAAAGTGACTGTTTGCTACTGTAACATTTAGGGCGTTTTACTTGTGACTTAGGGCGCCCTGAATAGATAAAGATTTATCCACGCAGCAACGGTAGCCTAATAGTTACTGTTCATTTACGACACCTCAGATCCAACTGAGGACGCCTTAATTCCAAAGTAGGGTGTCTTTAGTCAAAATTGAGGCACCTTAGCTACTGCTGCGCGTAGCTTCAATATTCACTCCTAGGGGCGCCCTCAAACAAATTTTAGGCGCCTCAGGCCTTTATGATCAACTTCTAATTTGATCTATTATGCTCCCGTACACTCTCGTAATCCGTCCCCAACTTATATGAACAGAGACAAATCACATAATCCATTTATAGCTGATTTATTAGTCCATCCATGAAAATTATGGTGGTGATTTTACTGTCGTGCCTTTATTTTTTCAGAACTTTTGTTTCCTTACTTCCTTGTTCTTGCTCTATAGATTTTTTTATTATTTTTATTGGCCATCGATGCTACTACTTCTGCAACTGTAGAAAAATTGTATATACATATAGAGAAATGATTTATACAATGAAAATGAATATCTCAATAAAATTTTTGACCGTCAATCGGTGGTATGTCCGACATCCAATTGCCGATCGGACATTACCGGCGACCTCCGAATTAAACTATACCTTGGGAGGACGGTGAATCCATCGGGATTGCCGGCAACGATGAATCCGTCAGAATCGATTGTGAATGATGTGAGATCGCAATTACAGCGATCCCTGAAGGATTCACCATGCCCTCTAGGTATAGTTTGGTTCGGGACGGCGGCCGAAGGCCGCCGACGGTGTCCGATCAACGATCGGACATCGGACGTACCGCCGATTGATGATCAAAATTTTCACTGAGACACTCACTTTCACTGAGAGTATCATTGCTCATACATATATAAGCATTAATCAGCGGAAATGTGAAATTTTTGTATGTATTTATTGCTTCTGGTCCCTATTTAGGTTTTTACGATATTCTAACAAGTCTTCTAAATTCGACTTATCCAGGTGAATTGAACTTGACCGATCGAACAACTCATTCATTCCATTAGAACCTGCCTGATGCTCATGAAATGGAAGAGCAACTCCAGTAACAAAAATTTATCGAAAGGTATATCATTTGTCAAGTGTCTTTTCTTGTTCACTGGAGCTGATCTGATACTTTCACTGAGATATAATTTCCTGATAGTTATGCTGTTGTCTACGTGATATCTCCAGGTACGACTTTGATGAGGTATGAGTTGTTGAAGATTGTCTTGTAGATGAATTGGCAGATCATGATTTGTCTCCCTCAGTTGTCTTCAAACTTATAGGATTGTTATTTTCACATGATCCTTGAGACCTTGACCGAATATAACACACAAAATCTCATAGATTATTATTCTTTTTATGTCATGGAATATATTCTCATAGGATCAGCCACTTCATCAATGTAAGATAATGATCTAACCAAGGTGATCAAACTAGACAAATACCACGTCCACGAGATAGATAGCTAGATGGATTGGATAAGCTGAGTAGACACAAGAGGACAAATACCAAATAAAAAATACACATATTTCATTCCCAAGGATAACCATTTCATTCGCCAAGTTATTCCATGAGCCATGTGTAGGTGACGAAGAAGGAACATCCATCCATTTTTAACAATGTGAAATTCATAATGCACATATAGCCCAAGTAAATGAACTCCAAACACATCAAGGCAATGAGTTGACAGGTAATGTTCAGAACAAATTCATTTCCGCGTCGCTCATTTGACTCTTACTGCTGACAATCTAGCATGTAATTACAATGAATAGCAGAGGGAAAGGGAACTGGAGTATTGATATTTTTAATATTTAGATCTGGGTAAAATGACTAACTAACAACTTCCAGTTTCCTTATGGAGTCTAGGAGTCTACTCCCGCAAATTCTTCAATTAGTACCATGGTCTATTTAAAGTCAAGAATGCAAGAATATTTGTCATGGCTGTTTTAATCCATGGAATCGTGCCAGATACTTATCGTAAGGTAAAAAGCCAGCTGTGATGATCCGTTTGCCATAGGTTCGGCCATGCAACGAGTGTGCTGCAACACAAGCTGCTTCCTTCCTTAGAAACTCCACAAATACACTGCCTGGTTCAAACACAAATTCATCACCATCCTCATTTTCATCCCCTCCATCATCAGTTCCTTCTTTGTCTGCTACTGCTGCAGAGTCCACACTAGCAATTTCCACATCCTTTTTGCTTCCATCCCCTTCATTTGCTGTTAATTCTACAGCTTCAGCAACACTACTATTCAGGCAAGCACTATTTTCAATCTCAGTGTCCACCGTATCTAGTTTTGGTGAAGATGAACAAGGTATCAGGCCAATCTCTTCATTCATGCTTGCATCCTCATTATTCTCCAGCTGTTGGTCAATTTCCTCGTCAGCTACCCGTTGTGCCTCTTTTGCAAGAGCAGAACAATCAGTCCCATGAGTGATTACAGACCCCCTGAGGGGCATGTTAGTACCATTGCTTATATCTCCCGCCCTTTCAATGTCTTGTTTAGGCATTAGATCTTGAGTGTGTTGATTCTTGTCACCTGGATCCTCCATTCTGCATTCTATCTGGACAGAATATTGATTAACACACGTTTTTTCGAAAGCTCCAGCAGCACCTACTTGGTCATTGTTGTATCTTACAATGTTGACTTCTTTAACAGTTCCAAACCTGCCAATTCAAACACTAATACATGATGATGCTTTAGACATCTGGGAGTAAAGACTAACATGGAAATATACATACCTCGTGCACTCCAAACGTACATCATCTAATATTTCCTCCAGTTCAGATTCAGACAACAGCTTAAGTTCCTCCTCAGTGAACTTTTTAGAAATAAAAGTTAGTCAAAAGGAAGAAATGAAAATGAGGCATAAACACTGATGTTTATATCACAAATGATGTTTACATGTTTACACAGTTGAAAGTAACCATTATTTGGTTTTGCATACCACATTTTTTAAATGGAGGACTTTAGTCGACGGGACCAGTAGTGGCTTGGCATGTGCAGGAATATCATAGCATGGAGCACTATCACTTTTTTCCTGAAAACCATTATAGTGGCAGGCCAGACTCATATCTCATCAACCTAAATATGAAACGGATGACTTCCAAAAGTAGAATACCTCGACCTCATAATCAGGAAGAACTTGCACTACAGTTAGAATACGTCCACCAAGTTTCATCCCATTTAGCCCAGCGCATCCCTTTGAAGTAATCGAATGGTCTTCATACTGGCGTACCAAATTTCAATATCGGGCACTTCAGTCATGTTAAAGCATAACAGTAAGAAAATTCAGGGAGAAGGTACATGAGTCATGAATTTGTACCTCAAGAAAAGCACACGGTCCATTAAGTTTCTTGTCAAACCCAAAGTGATATGATTTAAGATTCCCATATGCGCCAACAATCTCTTTAAGCTAAAAGAATAACTCTAACAGTTAATGTGATTGAAGAGAAGTTGCACAATCATGAAAGATGGTATTCTTCTATTAGCAAAGAAGATCTAGACAAACATACCAAATTAGATGAGATGTCGTCAGAAATTCCTCCTATGAAGATCTGGAATACAAAATTTAACATAACCAGCATTAGATGTTGAGCACATTCAATTATGAATACCATAATCAGAAATATCGACCAATTCAACCTTTTTCTATAACTAACTGGTTCATTTTGTGTATAAAATTAATCAAAAGTTATCATCATCAAGGCGTGTTTTTCCCAACTATTTAGGTTAGCCTATGGATGCTATCTAGCCCTGTGAGTGTAAGTTCATAGCTTAAATGGGTTCTAGCAGAATGGGCCCGTAGCTGTTACAACTGTGTAGTAGCTACGAATTCATAGCTACTACAATGCGTCGATTTAGGCGGGAAAAAATAAGAGAGAGATAATAATGGAAATAAGGTGCTCATGTATAGTGGAGAATAATTGGGTAATTATACATAGGGGTGGATCGCCCTTTTGATAAAAAATCAAAATAAGACGTCAACTTGATGATTCCAAAAAAAAAGAGGCGCCCTTTTGACTTTTGCCCTTTTAGTAACCCCGCTTGTCTCTTTTATAATCCCACATTTACAACTTAACATTCTCTTTGCTGCTGCAATAATCTTTTCTATACATTACTTCCTGACATTCCAATACTGATCTGCCATGTAGGACAGACTATACCAGACTTACGAAAATTTTCTTTTCAAACAAAAAGGCATACGATGATCACTCAAGACAACCTGAATATCATCTCCATTTCAACCACCCACTCATTAACCATTGATCTCTTCAAAAATTGATTCATGCAAGAAGATAATAAATATGTTTATGTGCTTAAGTTCACTTTAGTGATTTCACTATAGTCGATCCTAAGGAACTAGTAATAACAAATTGGGGGTCTAGAAGGTAATTTGTATATATTAAATAGCCCTTACATTCTATAAAATTGAGAGTTGGAAAAGTTTAGGCGTGGAATCCCTCCACATGTTTTAAATTTAAAAAATAAAAATAAAATCCAGTTTGGACCCTGAAATTTCAAAAAGATCTCCATTTGTATAAAGACTTCTAACAATTTAGGGGACCCGTAAATTATTTAATGTGTCTCCATTACAAGACTTCAATAAAATAACAATCTCCAATGCTAAGCTCAAAAGAAAACTATGACAATGCATCGCACGAGGTTCGAACTGTTCAAGGGTAAAATCATCATTTTAACTTCCCCACTTACTTGGACCTTCGTTTATGATCTCCACTTCGAAAACACTTATCAGCTGATGAAACCTAATCCACACGAGGTGCCACAATATATGAGAAATTAAGACCTATAGCCATTTATCCAGATGCTTATACTCAAGGTTACTGTTCAATGAGAGAAGCTCTATGTTCAAACAAAATGAAAAGATTTTGGCACTACAAATGCCAACAATAATATGAATTTTAAATTTATAAAAATACAATTCATAAACAATATTAATATAACTTAGAAATGTTAGTATAACCCAAATATTAATATACCACATAATCAATATTAATACAATTTACATATTAATAGAAAATATATATTAACATACCTTATAATGAACATTAATATAACTTATAGTATTGAAATAACATAAATATTAATATATCTTACGTTTAATATTAATATAATTTATAATTGATATTTTAACATAAAATAAATATTGACATAACTATTAATAGAATGTCCAAGTAATAATAATATGATATGTCATTTACAATTGATATTAATATAAAGTATTAACATAATATAACTATTAATATAATGTATAAGTAACAGCAATATAATATAATTTATTAGTTAGATATTAAACTGATCCACTCCATCCCAATCCCGACTTGTCATTCAAATCCACAAGACTCCTTGTTCTAGACCGGTAGACCCTCGGGTCAAAATCATCGTCCTGCATAAGCTTCTTTGCGAGCAAACCCTTGGCCTTGCCTTCTACTGAAAACACCACCACTTCCTCCTCAACCCCCCATCCCCTCATTCCAGACCCATGACCTTTCATCATTCTGAAAACATAACTCCCACACCACAATCCAAAGTTATGAATCCTTGTTGTCTGACGGAAGCTCCATTGAGTTGACCTTGCCTTCACTCTTACTAGCCTCAGAATGTTTCAGAACACTGTTGCTGAGTTGGTTGTCAGCCAACAGAGCGAGATTTTCATCTGTGTTGAACGAAATGACACATTAAAACCTTGCCATGACATGTTTTTCACGACATGATAATAAGGATCTGGAGGTGCTACCTCATATGCGGGACTAATATCACTTATTAGTTCTTTCATCACACTAGGATTTCTGATTCTCTGTTTCATTAGTAAGCATTCATGGACAAAGATAAAGCTTTAATGATGCACACTGGAAGGATAACACATACAAGCCAATTATTTATATGTATGATATGAGAATAAGTACCTTCTAGTAGAATCATCTATCCTTTAATATAATTCATTTTTCTAATTTCTCTATCTAAAGATGATGATTGATCGACTAAAGGAACCTTATTATAATGGAATGATAAAGAATAGGGATCTCAAGACATCGAGTCGTATTAAAACATGTTTTTAGTTCACGTTGCCAACAGTTTTGACCAATGCACAGAAATAGATAAGATGGTCAAGAGGTGAATTTCTGACGCCGAGTAGGATACCGATTATCCTGCGAGCTAACGAGAAAAGAGATTGGAAAAGAAGACAAGAAGAGAAAACCATTGTCCTCCAAATTTTTTCAAAAAAAAATTATTTAATAACCGAGGATTATTTCTAAAACAACTAAATAGATGTTTATATACACTTTAAACCCGAAGACACAAAAAAAAAAAATCCTAACATATAGACTTCAATTACTATCTTATAAAGAAAGGAAAGAAAAGAATAAGACTTACAATACCAAAATCGGACTCAAAATCCAAAAAGACAAAAGACAAAAATTACCAAAAATATCTTAAATATAAAAAATACCTTAAATATCAAAAAATAATAATAATACCAAAAATAATAATAAAAATCTTCGGATCCTCCTGTATCAGTCACCCCGGATTGAAAAAATTCGTCCTTGAGTTTAGAATAATATCAAGTGGTAGCCCAGAACTTGGTAAAATCGACTAGCAACTACTAGACTTTTAGGAATCCGCTGACGATCACAACATCATAGATGTTTTTGTCCATGGCTGTAACATACAAGATTCCATTGATTTCACTTTGAATGTCGTGCGGTGCGGGAGGGATGCCATCAAGACAGAAACTTACGAGCAACTTCTTGTCTCTCAACAAACACTCCCCCCCCGGAAGAACATTTATCTCAATGCTTGTTTGATCATCAGCTGCAGTAGACAAGACTTCTGATTTGGATGTTGGCAATGTAGTGTTCCTTGGAATGATCTTTGTCATCACTCCACCAAAAGTTTCCGAACCAAGTTAGGGTAGTGTGATATCAAGAAGCACAATATCACTAACATCACCAGATAAAATTCCTGCCTCATCTATGTCCTTAAATAAGGCATTATCAACATGGGTTCTAAGTCGGTAAAGAAGGCCAGAATAGAGTTCCTCAAATTTGGCCCTGATGGGTTGCGCATACACTTCCTTCTCGTTTTTCAGAGTTGCATTCTTGGTGATGTACTAATCCAAACCGTCCATGGCGACTATGTTTCCACAAGGAACATCATTCCTGTTTCTTGCCCATCAAGATGGCAGTTCTTTGGACTCTCTTGACATACAAGTCTTTCTTCTGCCCTGGCACATAGTTCGGCCCCATGATCCGGACCTTCATGCCAGTAGCTACCTTGCCGGAGAACACCTAGCCAAATGCAAAGAACCTGTCCTTGTCGGAAGCTGGAATCATTTTCAAAACGTACAGCATCAGGGGGCCTTCTGGGTCATAATTTCTGATAGCATTCACGTATACATCATCGAGAGGACCCTCATACAAGTGTTCCACATGGTATTTCTGTGCCTAGGAAGGAGACGGAAGCTGGAATATCATCATCTCCAGGTGAGTCGTGCTCGTTGGAACCAAGTCTGCATGACTCGCTTCATCAAAGCTTTGTACATCAGCTCTCTCTTCGGCTTTCATCATCACCCCAAGCTTCTGCAACATTCGCCACAGCTTGTCTTGGCTCACTGCGTCAACATATCTGACAACAGCGTCAGCCCGTTCATACTGCAACTCTACTTGTTCACATGCACTAGATACTCCATTGTCTTGAACAGAATCACCATGGGTGGCTACAATACCAGTATTAGGAGAGGCATCTATTGCTTGTGAAGGGATAACAATATTCTCATGATTCTCAGTACCCCTTGCTTGTATTTCATCCCTAACTTCAGCCTCAACTTCTGTACTGGTTTCATGGGTTTCATCTTGGTTAGCGATCTCAGTTCCTTGTTCAATCACTGTGAATTCAGACTCAACCTGCTGCTGAATATCATTCTCTGTCTCTGTTTCCTTCTCTTGGTTAACCAAGAGTGACGTCTCAGAATTCGAGCTCTACTTCATGAAGCACCTTCACATCCACAACAATCGCAGATTGATCACCTTGTTGAAGCTGGTTTTCCATACGAGTCACAGGATTCTACTATTTAGCAAATTGAACACAACCTCTTCAGCGCAAGATCCAATGGAAGGTCGTTGTGGTCGTGAACGTGATCGTGCCAAGGGGTTCCGGCTAAGGAAGTCTCGCACCATGAACGTAGCACTCAAGACAAGACTGAGGATTTACAGAGGCAAGTCATAGATTTAACCATGTGTCTAGTGGCGCAAGACCTTGAAGAGTGTGAGGGACGTGATCGAGATTGTGAGAGGCAGGTTCCGGCTGAGGAATTCTCACACTGTAATCGTAGTGTCCAAGATCTTAAAGGTCTTGCATCGCTGACGCTGGTTAAATCTGTGATTTGTCTCTGTAAATCCACAATCTCGTCTTGGGTGCTACAACTACGGTGAGAGACTTCCACAGCCGATGAGTTCTTTCAACCTAGGGCGACTGATGCAAGAGGATCCGAAGATTATTATTATTATTTTAGGTAAATTTCATTTTTTGATAATTTTTTATTTAGAGTTCGTTTAGAGATTTTAGGATTATCAGTCTGCTAAGAACTTTTTCTTTCTGTTAGGATTTTTTTCTTTCTGTTAGAATTTTTTTCTTTACAAAATAGGAATCCGGATCTATATATTAGGATTTCTTTTTCTTTTTTGGTGTCTTAAGGTTTGTGTCTATATAAACATTTGTTTAGTTGTATGAGGAATATCCTCAGTTATTAAATAAATTTTTCATTTTTTAGAAAAATCTAGAGGACGATGATTTTCTTTTCTTGCCTTCTCCTCAATCCCCTTCCTGTCAACCCGCAAGATAATCGTTATCCTGTTCGGCATTGATTTTCCATACTAGTCGCAGAATTCAAGCTCTAATACCAACTATTAGCGATTATTCTGCTGGCTAACGAGAAGAGAGATTGAAGGAGAGGCAAGAAGAGAAAACCGTCGTCCACTAGATATTTTTGAAAAAGAAAATTTTATTTAATAATAGATGATTATTCCTTAAACAGCTAAACGGATGTTTATCTAAACTCTAGATCCTAAGACTCAAATAAAGAAAAGAAATCCTAACATATACACTACAATTCTTAACTTGTAAAAAAGGAAAGAAATTCTAAAAGAAAGGAAAAATTATTAATAGACTCACAATCCTAAAATTCCTAAATGGACTCAAAATCCGAAAAATATAAAAGATAGAAATTATCAAAAATTCCTAAAATACCTAAAATACCAAAAACCCCCAAAAATTATAAAAGGAATAATTTACTAAAAATAATAAAAAAGATTCAACAAATCCTGCATCAGTAGTCCCGGGTTGAAAAGAACTTGTCCTCGAGTTCAAAATAGTGTCAAATGGTAGCCCAGGAGGAAGATCATCTAGTATCAATTTGGCGCCGTCCTTTGAAAGACAGCTGTGACAGTAAATATGTTCTTAGAGACTAAATTAGGAATCTCATCACTCAAATTGACAATGGGATTCTTGTTGATGTCATTGTCACTGGATCCCTTGGTCCATCTTTGGCTGCATGATAGTATGGATATTGTCCACGGATCCCTGACATAATTGGAATCTGACTAGTATTAGCAGGTTCGACGTTCTGAAGGTAAACAACATCCATAAGCTCAGATGACAACACATCATCATTAGCTTCTGTAGCAACTGCAGGATTACTAGCAAGATTAATAAGAGACAGTTTATCACCCCTGATCCTATATTCCAGTATTAAGACTGTTCACAATAATCAGTGGTGGCTGTTCAGGCTTTAAATACTTGGAAGTGCCAACATCGGGGATTCCATTTGGTCTCAGCAGGTTACTAGAATATGAAATTCCAGGTTTACAATTGCCATGTGAGAATGTGGGTTCAGTTCTATGACTTGGTTGTTTAAGAAACACAGTAAGCTCTAGCAATAGCATTCGCTGTTGCAAAGAATCCCCTACTGTAGAATTTGGTAGAACCAGGGATGCTCCACAAGGTTCAAGCATAGTTGGTTGGATGATTCTCTGGGTTGATGTCCGAGGATAATGACCCTTCAGCCTTTGTTGCAGAGAGTTTGATTCGCAAGATTTGTGCAAATTAATTTCAATTCTGTATGATGATTGCAAGTTGTTTTCCATGCCCACAGAAGCTGGTGGTATCAAATCCCTATCAAGATCCACATTGGATACACTTATAATTGACTTCTTGCTCTCCGGTGATGCCTCGGTCAGTCTTACTAATTTCAGAGGTGTTTGATGGAGCTGCAGCTACTAAATTATCAGTTTGAGTCCCTGTTTCAGTTTCTGGTGTTCCAATATTTGTTAGCTGAGAGCTTGCATTCTTGTCAAATCCTCCGAATAGTGACTCTTCAAGATTGCATTGGATTCGAGGGCAATGTCATTAAGCTTATTGCCTTGCTTATTTACCAGAATCTCCGAATGAGCATGATGTAAAGATCTCTGATACAAAGTACAGTCATCCAATCTCATTGTTTAATCATTCAGGGAAAACAAGTTTGCAGAAGGCCATGGAGGAAGCAGGAACAAGGATTGATGCTTTATATCACCCGAAACTTCACAGTCGTGACAATTTCATCCACCTTATCCTTGTCCTCTTCATCAAACTTTTCTTCATCTTGGTACTCTTCTAGGTCAAATTCTTCCTCCAATTCATCTTCGAATCTATCCAGGTCACATCGTGCATTGAAGCTATCATCCTCTATGGCAAAATCTAATCATTCCTAGAACGAAGTTAGAGTATAACCAAAGGGCAGAAAGTGACCTTTCATTTTTTTTTTCATCTTCTCCCGATCTTTGATCTTGGCCTTGCCTTGTCGGTCTCATGAGCATTGCAAGTGCTACCACCATGTAGATGCTAAACCTCTGAGTTTGAAGATAACCAATTTTACTTACACCTGATCGAGTACTTTCTCGTAATAAAAAAATCCTATCCACTCCGTTGATCCAATCAACGAAACCTTCTATTGGTAACGTACAAGAAAATACAGGCAGGTTAATCCGAAAACCCAAGCCTCCATAATGCTTCTTCCTACCACGGCGTTCCTGGTATGTAGCTTGTTGGTGATAAGGGTTCTCAGAGGTCGACTCCAATTCCCGATATAAGATCTTACGATCTTCAAGATTTCGCGTCACTGCCACTACACACTAGGTTAAATCTGCGACTTGCTTCTGTAAATCCTCAATCTCGTCTTGGGTGCTACGACCACAATGCAAGGCTTCCTTAGCTAAAACATGCCTGGCACGACCATGGTCACGATCACGATGACCTTCCATTGGATCTGACGCTTGACTTCCTCAATAAGAACCTACTAGCTCTAATAACGATTGTCCAGTAGACTAACGAGAAGACAGATTGGAGGAAAAGGCAAAAAGAGAAAACTGTTGTCCTCCAAATTTTTCAAAAAAAGGGAAAAAAAGAGGAAATTTTATTTAATAACCGAGGATTATTCCTCAAACAACTAAACAGAAGTTTATATAGAATTTAAACCCTAAGACACAAAAAAAGGAAAGAAATCTTAACATAGAGACTCCAATTCCTATCTTATAAAGAAAGGAAAGAATTCTTTAAAAAAAGAAAAAGACTCACACTTCTAAAATCTCTAAACAGACTCAAAATACAAAAGACGAAAATTATCAAAAATATCCTAAATACTTCAAATACCAATAAAAATAAAATTACCAAATAATAATAATCTTTGAATCATCCAACAGCAATTTCAAAATCACATTTAAAAGCTGTCAATTCAACTAGCATAGCATGTGCATTTTTTTTATTGGTTAAAAATCAAGCTTAAATATGGTGGGGTGGAGTATGATCAACCTTGTCAAACTTTTGCCAATGACCTGATAGTTTAAGTTTATAATTCAACTTGACATAACCAACTTTACATGAAATAAAAAATTATACAAATTTAGCAAAGCAACTTAAACACAAAACATAAATGGTAATAATTAGGATGAGAGGACTAAACAGGACAATAACATACATGTGTATCAGGGAAAGCTAATGAGCAAATGGAATGCTAAAAGTGTGTGACTGAACTCTGCCTAGGGATGCGAAAGAGACTAGAAATTTTGCTAAGCAATGGACTGGACCAATTAGATCTGATCTAATATGTTTTCCTTAGTAATATGCAATATTATCAATCAAGCTATAACAACTAGCCAAATGCAAATTACTCAGCATAAATATCCAGTGAATTGAAGAATAAAAGAATATAATGAACAGGCACCTTGTAGGGTGATTCCCTCACAATATCAGCTACCACCCTTATCTCTTCCTGTTCTTTCTCTGGAGCATCAGTCTGCATGAAAATAGGAACTGTCTGAAAACCTGCTACAGAACATCAACCTTAATATAAAAGACAAGTTGAACAATGAAGACACTAAACAAGAAGCAACAACAATTCACAAGAACGACAAAAAAAAGAAAAGGAATATCATAGATGCTCTAAAAAAAATCAGCTTGTAGATAGTTGTCTATGTGTGCACGTGCAGTATATATATCAATCCATTGAAAAGGAAAACCTGGTGATGGTCCAAAATAGAAAAATAACTACTAGTTTCGAGTACAATCAGTGACGTGTCATCACAATGATTATGTGCTTTTACAACTGATGAAAGAGATAAGCAGTACAAATTTCACAAATGAAAAAGATTTTGTATGAGGCATATAAAGCACAACAAATTAACATCCCTCTTAAACAGGAAGTAATGGGTGGTGAATAAATCAGTACGCTACAGTGTAAATGGAGATACTATACTGAAATCTTTTTACATTCTTAAATTCTTTTTATTGGTGTGCTGAAGTATAAAACACTCTTATGTATTATTGGTGTAATGAGGCATATAGCTAGAGCTAAGCTAAAAACCAAACTCCTTGGAGCAACATTCTTCTCTATCCTAAGTCTAGAAGGCTCATTGGGATTTCTCATGTCTTAGGTTTACAAACTTGCTTCACCTTGACTTGCAAAAACCTGCATTTGCATTAGCTCTTATTTGATAGACTGCATTCAGATCTGAGAAATTTTTTAATAAACCTACTCACAAGGTATTCATATTTGACAATGGACACAGAAAAGTAATTGGTCTCTAGGATTACCATTATGTTTCAGATGGGATGATAGACAGAGATGGCATGTTTAACTATTTGTGAATTGACAGTAAATGGTTATGTTTAAATTAAGCATTTCAAAATTTCTCTGTATTCCCCACTGAATGAACTATGCATCCGTTACTAAATAAACTGAAAAGTTTATGGTGAATTTTCACAGAAGAAATAAATTATTATCTGAGCATCATAAATTATCTTAGACTCGGGATAGAACTTTGCATGATCTAGCCCTTTTAATATGTTTCTCACACTTGGTTCATCCACATATTAATATCCTTGAAGATAAGAACTAGGCAGGAACAAACAGGGAGTGAGATGCAATGCCTTCACATGATAAGGTATTTAACATAGAAGACTCGTGCATATAGGTAAGTTTCTGTGACTGGGAAGATGACATGATCAAATAATGGAATTGTGACTCAGAGAAAGAAAATTCCCTTAGTAGATGCGTTGGTGTACCTTCCAGGCACAATGAATCCTAAACACACACTTTGTACCAGGGTCTGCCATAAAAGGAGGCTTAATGTGTCAGCACAAGTATAATGTCTACGTATCAAACCCATGGCAATAGAGTGGTGAGCCTAACTAGGTATAAAGTGCTATACAACAAGACCAAAAAACAAATGTCTCAAAATTTCCATTAATTGATTACTATTTTCAACACAGGAGAGAACAACAATACCAAGTATATATCATTAACATAGTTCAAGAAAATACACTCATCTTCTAGTAAGGAGCAATCTAAAAGAGAATATGAATAGTTTCATATAAAAGTTGAGCTAAAGAAATATAGCACACACGTTTGAAAATCCAACTGATGAACAATCGATTAGAATATATTTCTGCATAAAAACACCAAAAGCATATTCTGGGATGCCAATTGTCTGAACTTAGAAAAAGAAAATATATAATGAAAAGGAGAGTTAAAATATAAAGCATATTTATACTGAGATACCAAAAAAAATCAGAACATAGAAAAAGGCACATACAGAAAAAGGAGAGTATAATCTTTGTATTATATGGTGAGGCAAATTATAACAAAATATTATCTTTGCTGGAAGCAAAAAATGAAAAATATGGGTGCAGAAAAATCAAATAAGACGTATTGCTTTTGGTACACTTGCAATGACAGTGCATATCATACCAAAATGCTGAGAACCATAATAGAATATGATACTATATTTGCAAGTTGTGGACAAGTTCAGTTCTTCATGAACCAGGCCGTCATGCCTCAGATTGTGTAACCTCAGTCCCACAGAAGGGCCAACATGCTTGTCAGTAGTTCGCTAAATATCATTTTGTATAACTTGCCATAAAATTAAGGGAAACACCGCAGAATGATTCTCCAAGAAGGTACTCTACTAAAAGTAAATCACCAGAAATCAGCAACACCTGGAATCAGCTTAATAAAGTCCTCGCTTTGTCACGATCACGAATGTGAATTATGATACACCCAATAAAATTACCCTATTTAAAAGAGATTTCAATGTAATAGTCAGACAATGTTCGATTGGGGAAACAATTACCACTGATATTGCAAACCCAAAAGTAAAAATAGGTAAAAAAAAACACTGCTAATAGAAACCTCAAAAAGCAATTTTCAGGAATGTCTCCAGAAGAAAAAAAATTTGTGATAACAACTAATCCATCTAATTCCAAAGTTTAAGGAATATATAGTTTGGTAAATTTAGTCCTAATCTCCTAAAGTAGAAACTTTAGTATGAAACGTAAATGGAATTTAACTTGTCAACACCATCAGCCATTCCTCAGCTAAGACCATATACCATTAAAGCTCAAACATTGAACTAGTACCCACATATGCAATAATGCAAGTCTTCAAAAAGAAAAGTAACAAAGTTCAATTACAAATCTGATGATTTAGTACACTGGTCAGATGCATTATTTGCTATAATCACCGATAGAAATTAATTCTATAAATAGAAGTGAGGCCTCATTTGATTAGCAGAGAGAGCTTTGCTGTATTCCAGTCCATTTGAAATCATGGAAAGGAACAACAATAAATAAATTGGAATTGAATGAATTTTACATGATTTTCAATATCTCGGTACAGCGAGTATCAGCTATAAATTTGGTGGAATGAATAACCATACTGGGAGAATAGATTCCAAAGAAAATATTTTAGGTCTTTCTCTGATACAACGAATCATTCTTATTCACCAATCTCCATTCACTTATTTTATTTATTACAGGAAATGAATGATAATGCAGAAAGCACCATTCAGCATCCAGATTGAAATAAGAAACAAATTAACAATATAGACACCAAGAAAGTCAGATTGAAAAGTAATGTTCAGATGAAAGCAAAAGAAATAAACATTTTTTTAACAAACAAAATGAATTCAACAAAGTACATAAGGTAGCACAAAGTTACTAAATTAGTTAACAGGAAGTGATTACTAATTAGCATTCAATGCAGCATGTAGTGGATATGAAAAATTATCAGAATGATAATTGCTAAAGAACCAAACGCCAGAGAGAAATTTATCAAATATAGGTACATAGATGATCAGCTCACTGTTATGATCAACATTAGTTAACAATTCAAGTTATATCACCAACTAAAACATTTATAAAAAAATGTTGATGAAGCCAGAAATGTGATGACAGTAACAATCACCAATAATAGGGTGGCAATAGGGCTCCATCTCTCCACAGTGTAATACATACTGTTCACAGTATATAAGTATTTAATTCACAATAGAAGCTTTTAAAATCATAGCTTTTGATGCATATAGGAAAATATGACAACCCTTAACCTTTTAGTCGCCTAAAGAACATGGGTACAAGACCTAAAGAACATGGGTACAAGATTCAAGAATATCTTCACCCAGGGACTTACCATATGTCATTATTCCCTCTCTTCACCACTCTCCATCATGCCCGTGTGCCCTCCCTCAAACAGTCATGATTCAGGTGGCCCTTTGACTGGAAGACCACCCACAAATATGAACTGTTTTTATTGGTTTGTTTGAAAATATGATAGACTTAGCTAAATGATAAAATCATAAATCTTATTTGTTTAAATGAACAATCAAAACATGTACATGAGAAATTTTCATAGCAGGTGGGATATCAATCATATGATTGCTGGAAATTACTAGAATTTGTGCTCAGAGCTTTCAAATAATATGAGGTGGGTATAGAGAGGCTTCTTTGATGCATTCTAATAGAATGCATGGTCTAAAATATCATTGCAGTCCATTGACATGGGTGAAGCCGGAACAGGGTTGACACCAGAAAAATTTATATGAATTGCATTTGCTACATGAAAATTATCGCTGTCTCCACCTGACTGTGCAAGACCAAGCAAGGAATCTTTCCAGCAAGAGTAGAATTTTAGAAGTCGTCGCACCTGTTTTCCAAAATGCTCCTCCACCCAACCCAATTTAACTGACACATTGCCAAACAATTCAAGTCTATTGGATGCTATTTCAATCAACTGGTAGTTGTTAACCACGTTTAACTAAAAGTATTTAATAGCCTTAAAGACATTGAATTTGCAACAATGGGCATTATTGCACTACTAGTGTTTCCCTACACTGTTGCACTCCTGGTGTTCATAGAAAATTGTTCACATTCATTTTTTTTTTTTCTGAAAGCCCTGTATTAGAATAACATCAAGTTGACTGGAATCACTTCCAGTCAGCTGCTGATTTATACAATAACTGGTTTAGCGAAGCAAGTTGGGTGAAGGGGAATTTGAGGAGGACGCAGGTGCATTCTTTGGTAAATTTCATAGTATGGTGCATTTTTTGGGTATTTAATAAAGTGTGGGTGTGCCCTTTGGAAAAAGGCTGGAAGTTTAAATTATGGAGAAAAACTTTAGAGTCTAAAAGTTTAAGATAAATAGAACACAAATTGAATATATGAAATGTAATCTCACTAGCAAAAAAAAATAACGAAGCAGATAGAGGAACATGAAATCTCAATAAGAATTCTTGGCATCTTGCATCTATTATTTAATAATAGGTTATTGATAAAGATATTATTAATAAGATAAGTATATATACATATATGGTCAAAATGGAGAGGAGCTTTTGAAGTCTTATGTGATCGATGTATTCATATTCCTTTAGGCTAAAGGGAAAATGTTATAAGAGTGGTACAATTATGGATTAGAGTAGTAAGCTATTAGGAAACAATATATACAAAAATAAAAGTTATGTAGTAGAGAGACTAATGCTAATATAAATGGGTCGAGTTACTAAAGACTATAAAATAAAAGATACTAATATTCACAAGCAATTAAATAATGATAAAATGATAAAAATAAAAATAAAAGGTTGGCATGACATGGAGTTTGAGATGTTATGGGCCTTGTTAGATACGGCCAATGGACTATATAACTAGACGAGTTGAATGAGTAAAAGGTACAAATGGCAAAAGGAGGCCAAAGAAAATTAGTTAAAAGTAATAAAGATTTAACTAATGAATATAGTATTAATATGACCATGCATAAGCACAGTGGAGGGATAAAATTCATGTAGCTAAGTTGAGATAAACATGGTCTGACAATGTACTTATGGTAGCACCTCAAATGGCAAAGGCATGTAGAAGATTAAACTATGCAGCATATTTTGATGTTAAATGAAATTATTATGGAATATATTTGAGAAACCCAAGCTAGTGCTCAAAAAGCAACAAAAATAATGTCATTTAGTCAATGTCATTTATTTATCTAACTTGATAATGAAATATGGTCTTTAATTATTTTATATTATTATCTTGACATAATAATACTCATATAGTCGAGATACAAATGATTCTTTGACAGTGACCTTAAAAAATATAATATCATGAGATAAATCGAAGTGACTTTTACCCCTTTTTATTCTTTTGCAGTGTTGTGCACATGTAAATTGCCTGTAGGTCAAATTAAAAAAGGGAAAATTTGATACTCCTTGTTTGCATGATTTTGTTAATTTTGCATATTTATTTTATAAATAAGTGATGGTAACAATAAGGAGAATGTTACCCACACTGAAGAAAAAAATACACTACTTGCACAATCGTCAAGTGGTTGTGGAAGAATTGATCCATTTTCTCATTGATCTATATAAAAGTGTGGAGTGTCTCAGGAAAGATGATCTATATCCACCACAATGTGTGCCACTAACTAAAAATCATTCTAAAAGAGAAGAGGAGTTAAAGAGTTAGTGGATCTACGGTAATGTTGTAAGTTTTCCTAGATAAGGACAACCCAATTAGAGAATGTGGGATATATTCACTGTGATCTTTTCAACTGTGAGCAAACGATCAAAAGGAAGAACAAGAGACCATGAATTTAGGGCATTTGATTTTGGCTTTCAATCAAATAAGGATTTTGGCTTTGTTCCAAATAAGGATGACGAATTGATGAATTGGAGTGACATCAAGGCTAATGAACCATTGCTTAATTAAGTACATAACCCATGACCATTTCAATTTGTTGCTTAATAGGTTAAAGAGGGATAAGCAAAAGTGATACTTAGCCAAAAAAAAAGTGATGCAACATTAGAATGAGCATTATTATCTAAACCTCGGCCTAGCCATTAACAGTGAATCTAACCAAAATTACAGTTAGAACATTCTCAACCGAAAGGCAATCCAAGTAACCATACAAAAGCGAAAGACAAAGACAAAGACAAAGGTCCAATAACATATAGCAAAGAGAGACAAAACTCATGTAACAACTTCAACATCCAATTTAAAGAAATTAGATTACAAGGTAAGAGGTGAACTAGTGATTAGGGAAGAATATATAGTTGGTTCTTTAAAGACGAAGTCAGGCGAGGAAATTTCATTATCATGATATTATTATTCACATTGTCCAAAATAATGATAACATCATTCACAGGGGTGCAACAATGAGGGCATGGCCAAGTTGTTAGTGAAACTTATGTTCAACTTCAAAAACCAAGTCATTAATATGCCAACAAGGTTCACACGTGCTAGCCAGACGAGAATCAGACCCTAAACCAATTAGTGCCACTACCAGCAGTGTTTGTACAAGGATGGCAACCATATAAAGTTTATGATTAACGCAATAAGGTAGAACCACCTAGTGTGAAAATGAACATGATTAAAATTCATCAAACTTGGGTCTTAATTTACTCTAATTTTGCTATGACATACGGTGATTAAACGCCAGAACTCCAGCATCTACTTGTGTTCGTATCTTATAAACCATGTTGATTCGAATTCTAGAAATGCAAGCCCAACTTCCATCTTTCAACAAAGATATATTGATTGGCATGTGGATCAACAAAGATATTAGACCACTGCTTTTTACCCACACAATGCATTTAGCTTTATTTAATAATCCTGAAAGTTAAAAAAATATTTAAAAGATGAGACTCGCTGTGGTTACTGGTTAATAGACAAGACATAGTTATAAGCTCCGAGTTCAATTATCAATGGACGTCACAAAATTTTCAAGAAATTAATGTAAAGAAGTTACAAAAACATGAGTAATGAATATTAAAGGCCTTACTAATGCTTCAACAAAGTCTTTTGGCCTTCTGAACTTAAGAAGTGCTCCGGAGAATGACCTTCCATCAAATGAGAGGGCAGAATTAGCATCCTGGGGTGTGAGAAATTCAACAAGAGCTTGATTTCTCTCTTTATGTAACTGTAATATAGTAATAAAATTATGCTAGTAAGATTATATCCTCATTATAAAAACAAATAAAATGGAATAAAGCAAACAATATCAAACTATAAATCAATCATCTATTTGAAGTAACATTTCCACATACTATGCAGTTGATACATGGACTAGTTCCTTTGATGTGATTAACACCTGATGATACTAACAGATCATTAAGAGAATCCACTACTGACTTTTCAGAGGCTGATGCCGGTAAGTTTTCTACATAAAGTCTTCTCATAGGACGGGTTGCTTGTGTTAGCTGCACAGAATCAACAGATGCACTAATCACCAATGATGGAATCTCTGCAACAGGTGCATATGGTGGAATTTCGGTGGCTACTGTGACTGGTGCAGTTAAGACTGACTCTTGTATCTTAGTGAAAGCTGTCTGATCATTGGAAGGCATCGCTCTGAAACCAGAATTTCTTGCATCTGAAGGAAGCTGATCCCATTTGGCAGCTTTCTGTTCTTGTGATGGAAGAATTGGTGATGGACTCCTATGAGGTGCCTCAGGCCTCCTCTTCCTAGGAGAGTAGCCACCAAGCCCACTCCCATGTTTGCGATAATTGGAAGCATTATACCCATCATTCCCTGGCGTTATCAGCTTGTCCCCATCAGAATGCTTTCTCCTTGATTTTTCTTTGTGTGATGAAAATGATGAATGTTCATGCTCCCATCCCCAATTGGAAAGCTTATGTGCCTCAGGAGAGGACCTATAGTGTTTTGGTTCACACTCTGGGCTTCTAGAACTCCGCCTTTTTGACTTGGGTTCTTCAAAATAAGGCTTGGAAGCATCTTTCCTTCTATACCCATCATTCCCTGACGTTGTCAGCTTGTCCCCATCAGAATGCTTTCTCCTTGATTTTTCTTTGTGTGATGAAAATGATGAATATTCATGCTCCCATCCATGATAGGAATGCTTATGTGCCTCAGGAGAGGATCTATAGTGTTCTAGTTCACGTTCTAGGCTTCTAGATCTCCTCCTTTTTGACTTGGGTTCTTCAAAATAAGGCTTTGAAGCATCCTTCCCTTTATCATTTCTGTCAGCATATTCTGAATATTGAAGTTTCTGAGAATCATATCTATCAAACTTTCTCAAACTAAAGTACTGAGTTTCTGATCTATTTTTTTCATCGGCATAACAATGCTCCTTTCTTTGTATCTCCTCTCTTGGTTTTCTCTCTCTATCCCTTTGTTTATCCTTTTCTGTGCTATGTTTCAGTTGTTTCCTTTCCAGATCTTTTCTAAGACTTGTTTCCATTTTGTCATCTCTGCTCCTATGACTATTTTTCTTTTCATTCATTCTTTCATTATCCTTGTGGCTACACGTGCAGTTTGATTTTGATACTTCAGTAACATCAAAATCAAGCTCGTGCTTATAGGTGCTCCCTAAATGACCATCCTTTACCTTCATTGCTTTTCCTTTTGACTTGATAGAGCTTTCTTTCTTCTCATCCTTCAATTCCTTCATGCCCTTATTGGTCCTCACACCATCCATTGGGTCTGAAGTGAGTTTTACATCATTTTGTACCAAATGTTCCTTCAAGATACTTGTTCTTTCTTTACCATCAGCTGTGAGTTTCTTTTTTCGCTTCAACATGATCTCTTCAAAGCTGAGAGGTCGAGTACGGGCAGAGGTTCCTTCATTACAGTTCCCAATCAACACCTTTCTTCTATTTGTCCTACTCATCATACTTTTGGCAAGGAAAACTAATGCTTCTTAGAATATGTAAAAATATTCTTGAACTATTCACTAATCATCAAATAACAAGTAGATACTCTTTTCATTTCCCATTTTTTTACGCTCCCACCAGCTAGATTCACTAAGATGTCATACAAATTGCAATGAGCCGTCTGATGGACAGCTATAGACTTTGCAGAAATCTGCATTAAAAAACAGTAGAATGATTGGGATGTCAGGATGACAAGTAACAAATTTCAACAAAAACAGAATAATTGTGGGCATCAGGAAAAAAAAAATTGCCGTCCCAGATTCTTTATCCGTATTAAATCAGGCAAAATCCAACAAACTGATCATGATACTAATTAAACTCTTGCTATACCTTTTCAAATAACAAACTTTGAAGCGACAATCAATGTTTCAAAAAGAGTGCACCTCAAGAACTAATTATGGAAATCAGAACTGAAAACGAAAACGAACTTCACCGGACTTGGTAACTTGCTGCCGACAAAATAACTAGAAATGAGATAACCATCCGTCCCCCCATAAACAATATCTTCTTCTCGCATTTACTATATCCTCACATCAAGTTGATTTACAACCCAGAAAGTCAAAAAAAAAAAATCAAAAACCAAATATAAGAATGTCGGATCCAAGACGTACTTAGGAAGGGTCGCAGCCTTAACCTCGAACGACAAAATTTCCACTCAGTATTGCTCCCACGAGGACAAAAATCTCGAAGAGGCATGAAGAGGAAGAGTAACCTGGCGACTTAGTGCCGGAGGACAAAGATCGCTCGTCCCGGTTCTTTCGGTACTTTTGGTGGAGGCAAGAGTCTGCTGCGGTTTCCAGAGGACTGCGTCGCCCGCGTTTTGGATGCAGATCGCAGATCGCCTTAAGAGATCGTATGCCAAAATTAAAATAAAAAATAAAAAATAATTAACGAAGTTGAGTAATGTTGAATTTTGGATGAGATTTGGTATCATAAAAAATTTTCATTGCTCGTAGCTGATGGTCTAGAAGTCCAGCATCCCAGAATTCGCGTTCCATTTGAAAGAAAAATTTCTATAAAATAGATCATAATTAGGGATCGAATCATAAATATTTAAAATAATAATTAATCGCTCTTCCGCTGCACTATAACCCCGGGACTTATGCTAAAACTAAGAGAAATGATATGCAGCATGAAAAGCTAACACGAAAAGCTCAAGGAACCAATCAGCAAGTCTACGTGGCAAAAAAATGCAGAAAAGAAAGAAAGAGAAAGGGGTCAAAAGAAAGACGCGCTCACGCAAATTTTCCCCATCGCTTCACCACCTCCCTCCTTTATCATCTCTCTGCCAAATTTTCCCCCCTAAATTCCTTGACCTAAAATCTGCGGCGGCGAAGAGCAAGCTCAGCGACGCCACCCCTCCTCTAGGCCATATCGAACCTTCGCCTAACCCAAGCGAAGCGCTCCGCCAATGATGCACCACAACCACCAGTGATGCCACCCCCCCCCCTCCAGGCCAGATCGAACCAGCGCCTAACCCAAGTGAAGCGCTCCGCCAGTGACGCACCACAACCACCAGCGACGCCGAGAAGCTCAACGACGCCACCCTAAACACGAAGGCGTGAAGACGTGGCGGCTCCCATCCCTCTCCCTCGATCCGGTTAACGCATCTGCAAGGTTTGATTTTCTATTTTTTCCGCGTTTATGGTTAGTAGTATTCACAAGTTTTTCTCTATAAGTTTGGAGTATCTAGACATTTTTTACTGTCATGAGTTTCTCTGTTTTTCTCCATACGTTTATGGTTTAAATTTTCATGCTGTACATACTAGCTCCAGGGAAATGTATATCATTTCATGTTGCATATCATTTCTCCATAAATTTTCTGGAAATGTATTTAAAAAGCATTAAGCCCAAATATGTTTGGTTTTTATAATCAAAATCTACGTATTGTAGGATATATTGACTAACAAAACAAGGATTAAGAAGCTCAAAATGCTCAAAATGATATTTAATGCAACTCCAGAAGATAAAAAATGTCTAGATGATCACAGATGAGATCCGCTTGAATTTCTTTCCAGAATAGTTTTAGATTCTACAATCTAAAACGAGGCACTGCATATCATTTCTCTTTTCTATTCGGCGTTTCTCATTAGCAATATATTGATGTTCAGACTTGAATCTATATTTTCTCGTAAGTACGGCGTATACGTTCTTTATTTTCCTCTTTCACTTCTCTATAAAGATGATGCTTTATTATTTCTATGATATTTCGAGCAAGCAGATGCTCAAATTTACTGTGTGGTCTCCTAAGTGTTAGTATAACAATTTATTATCTAAATTTGTAGTAGTGTGGCCTGTCTCACTCTTCGATGACGGTCGGCGAGTTGTCCGATCGCCGATCGAACACCACCGGTGGCCTCCGGTCGCCGTTCTGAACAAAACTATACCCTGGTGAGGTACGATGAACCCGTTGGGATCGCAGCAATTGCGATCTCGTCGGATTCACCGTCGAATCCGATGAGATTGCAATTGCAGCGATTCCGACCGGTTCACCGTTCTTCTAGGATATCATTTGATTCGGTACGACAATCAGAATTTATCGGTGGTGTCCGATCGGCGATTGGACGACTCGCCAGCCATCGCTGGAGAGTGGGACAAGCGGGACAGAGAATTTTGTGGGACAGAGGATCCCGTTCGCCACCATATATATTCCAAACATTCTTTGGATCCTAAACTTGCACCAAGTTTGTTTGGCATGACTAAACTTGCACATTTGATATAATAACATCAAATGCATACCTAACTTAAATTGTTTTGTCAAACCCTTGAAACAATGTGTTCCAACCCAACCACGAGGGAGGCATCATTTCACCCAATAGCTAATTATATTTTATGCTTACCAACAAACTATGCGTGACAATGGTTCATTACATATCTATAAGAGGTCAAACTCTAATTGTCATATGAAGGTGGACTTTGACAGACTAGGTAAGATGAAAATCAAACCATGAATTTTAGTGACTAAGCCATGGTGATGTGGAATGACAACTATTTCAAGTTACCAAAAGAATAAAGACACATGGTGAAATGAATACATGGGCATATCATCAAGGTTCTCAGTGTTAAACATAGAAGAAAAAATATCATACTTGCTAATAGAAGGGAAGATATCAAAAATTTTAATAACACATCAGATGGATAGAAAATGCAAAATTAGCCTTCGAGCAATATCCGGCCATTGATACAATATCTCTCGCTAGAACAATTCTAAAAAGCATCAAAACTCAAATAGTTTTGTGTTTACTATGATGAAGGATTTGGATGCGTTGATCAATATTTACACAAACTAAAGGGAAGGTATCGAGCATCCAGACAATCAACAAGAAGGATTGGAAAGTTCGAACACCTTCCTTGGTAACTAAAACACCATGTTGATCTTTACAAATATAGAGAAAATGGTAAACTTTCATACATTAGAGTAAAAGATGATATCGTTAATCCCAAACAGTCTAGTATAATCGATTCCAAAGTAAAATATAAAATATAAACAAATATATCACGAGGAATATTTTACCATAGCATAGAAGCAAGAGTATTTAGGAATAGTGAGTGTAGAATACTTAAATGGCGTAGTGAGTGTACTGCGTTTACTATTAATGTGTTGATGTTATAATACATAAATGGTGTAGCGAGTGTAGAAGTTAAAGTTTAAGGTTTAGCGTCGAGGTGTAAAACTCCCTCATTCATCGACACCCCTTGATGCGTCGTCTCTGCTCTGTAAACGTAGTACCTACTCACCACATAAAATGTGGCGAAGTTGAGGCAATCGAGCACGACGAAGAAGGCGTAATAGTAATCCAGGTGCGACGCGTTCAAATTGTTGAGTATCCACCCATGGCCACGCTGCCTCGTGATGCGCTCCACGGTGGAGAGCAGGAAGCTACTGAGGAAGTTGCCGATGCCCAGGCTGGTCATGGCGTAGGACGTGCCCAGGCTCTTCATCCCTTCGGGCGCCTGGTCGTAGAAGAACTCGATCTTGGCCACCTCCAGGAACGCGTCCGCCACGCCCATCAGCACGAACTGAGGCAGTAGGATGAAGATGGTGAGTGGGACGCCCGCGCCACTCTCCACTAGCCCGTTCTCCCGCGCCACAGACAACCTCCGCCTCTCCGTCAGTGACGCCACCGACATGATCACGATGTGGATCGCCATCCCGGTGCCCATGCGCTGTAGCAGCGAGATGCCGCGGGGGTTCCCGGTGAACCGGCGCATGAAGGGGACGAAGTAGCGGTCGTAGAGGACGATGCTGACGAGCATGGAGAGGGTGACGAAGGCAGCGAGGCTCGCCGGAGGTATTTTGAAGTTGGGGCCGATGTGACGGTCCAGGGTGGTGCCCTGCTTCACGAACAGGGTGTTGATCTGGGCGTACATTGTGCTGGGGATGAACGTGGTGATGAGGATTGGGATCATCAACAGCATTTGCTTGGTCTCCTCCACTTGCGTTACCGTGCAGAGCGCCCATGGATTCGTCGGACCCGTCTTCACTGCTGCTTTATTCAAAACCCTGGTAACGGATGTTAAAAATGTTAATTTTGATGTGTGATCAGAGTAAAAAAAATAAAAATAAAAATCTAATTTTGGTGAGAAATTGTATAATTCACCTCCAAGTTGGTGTGGAATCGATGCGGTATTTTCCGGGCTCGGTATAAGCGTCGAGATCGAGCTCGTGCAGCTCCTTGGGGTCGCTGGGCAACCGCACGGTACATTTCCGGGCGGCGGCCACGATAACCCTGGCCATCTTGGTGAAGGGGCTTCCGGCGGGGATCCTGTGGCGGTAGAAGGGAGTGCCGGCGACGAAGACAGAGATGGAGATGGCGAGGCCGAGGGTGGGGAGGGCGTAGCCGACAGTCCATCCGACGTTGTCCTGGATGTAGACGAGGATGGTGTTGGCGAAGAGGGTGCCGAAGAAGATACTGAACATCCACCAGTTGAAGAAGGAGAGCTTGTGCGCGCGCTCGCGGGGATGAAACTCGTCGAACTGGTCGGCGCCGATGGTGGAGATATTGGGCTTGGTTCCGCCGGTGCCGACAGCGAGGATGTAGAGCGCGCAGAAGAAGACTCCGAGGTGCAGCGGAGTGGCCTCGGTGGAGCAGGAAGGGTCGGCTGTGTTGGGACCGCACGGCGGTGGTTTGAGCGACGACAGCGACACCGACAAGGTCAGTAGACACATCCCCTGTTTTCAAGCAAGCACAAGGATATCACAAACTTAACTTGAAAATTATCTTATTATAACCAATTAATTTAAAGCTAAAGCCACTTTATGATTCTACTAAGGGAGTATTTGGGAGAGCTTTTACTTCTTGAAAAGTAATTATTGTAGTGATTATCTTGAAGTTAGTAAGAAGCTAAAGTAAGCAGTGTTTGAAAATAGAAGCTAAAAGCTTATACAAGATAAAGTTTGAGTGTTTGGGAGAATAATTACTTTCTAGCTTAATTTTTAATTGAATGACAATAATATCCTTAAACTATATAAATTAATCATTTTTTAATTATTTAAATATAATTTCGATACTATCAATAATTTGTTCAAGTAATTATTATTATATTTTAAATAGTGATATAATTATTATTATATTTTAAATAGTGATATAATTATTATTATATTTTAAATATAGTATTAAAATTAATTTTTTTATAATTTGAATATTTGAAAAATATATAAAATTAATAAAAAATAAAAAATAAAAATAATATAATTTATATAAATATAATATATATATATATATATATATATATATAATTCTGAAATCAATTAAAATGTTATATTATTTAAGGATATAAATATTATTTTTTAATGTTATATCATAAATAAAAAAGCAGAAGCAGGTAGAAGTATCAAATTCTTGCTTCTAACTTCTGAGCAAAAGTAACAGAAGCTAAAGCAGAATCTAGTCTTCCCAAACACTCAAAAGTGATTCTGTGTAACCAGAATCTAAAAAGCAGGTAGCAGAAGCTCTCCCAAATACTCTCTAATTCTTTGATTGTATTAATTTCACATGGAGAATTATAGATTAATCAATATTTTACTGAACCGTAAAATTTCATATTAGTTGTTTCACATATCAGTTTTAAAATAAAAAAAAAACATAATACACTCTCATTATGTCTACTACTCATTAATCGAATAATAAACTGTTATAGACCGTCTAGTATATCAATTGTTTTTTAAATTTACAATATTAGATTTGTGATAAGCAATCGACTGCTTATAAACTGCTCAGCTTTATCTGATTTGATAGGATCATTATGCAGCTCGTTGTTCAATTTATAAAATTCACAGTTAGTTATTTAAGTTATAAAATGTATATATGACGATATGTTTGCACTTATCAAGATAAGGTAAGCAGCGCAATGAATTTTGTTTAAAGTATTTAAAGTATCTAAGATTATTAATGAGTTTGGGAATTCCAAAATCACTTCAAATGAAGACTATTACACTTTTAAGAGTTGCCTAAATTCCACAAGTTGAAAGATATAGATTTTTAAAATCTTCATACCATTAAGACAATTTCATATAAGCTCATTAAAAGACCCAAGCTGTATAGTATTTTTAGCGTAATGGTTAGAGATCGATCCCCACGAAATGATGATCTACATTTTAAACCCCATCATGCACTTGTTATTTGTATACCTGCATAAACCTTCCTCCATATTTGTGGGATCGACTCTAGGAGAGCCGTTAAGATAGTAAATCTACCTTTTATTAAAAGACCTAAGCTTGTCAGATTTACTCTCCAACACCACCAAAGGATTCATAAGACTCTCTTGATCGGCATCATGTCAAGATTTTAAAATTTTGGACATTATAGGGTCATTAGTGAGTTTTTGCTAAAACTCGTTGATGACCTTAGGAATCTCAGAGTCACCTCAAATCAAAACCATTACACTCCTTAGAATCTTCTGAATGTAATCGTGCCTTCAAAACTAGATTCCACGATCTAAATTGAGAGATGTGAATTTTTAAAATTTTCACAAATTTAAAACAATTTGTCACAAGCTCATTAAAAGATTTAGGTTTGTCATACTTACTCACCAGCACTATCAAAGGGTCACTAAGACTACCCTGATTTAACTATTTCAAAATTTAAAAATTTTGAATGTTATATGGTTATCAATGTTTTAAGCCAAAACTCACTAATAATCTTAGGAACTAATCATTTGAAATCAATACCATTATATTCATGGTCGCCTCTTGAGTATAATAATACTTTTAGACCTAAATTCGACAACTTGAATTAAGAGATGTGAGTTTTTGAAATTCACAATATTAAGACAAGTTAACACAAGCTCATTAAAGGGGCCGACCAACTGACCCGTCGACCTAGACTGATCAACCTGTCGACCCCGACCGGCCGACTCGTCGACCGGCGACCTGCAGACCTGACCGGCCGACTCGTCGACCGGCGACCTGCAGACCCGACCGGCCGACCCGCCGACCCCGACCGGCCAACCCGCCGACATTCCCGGCCGACCCGCCGACCCGCCGACCCCCAACCGGCCGATTGGCCGATCCGCCAACATTCCCAGCTGACCCGCCGACCCCCAACCGGTCGACCGGCTGACCCGCCGACCCGACCGGCCAACCCACCGACCCGACCAGCCGACCCATCGACCTTCCCGACCAATCCGTATAGAATAGTCATCGCGCCTAATAAGATTAGCCCGGGTGAGCCCACTGTCCCAATGGTTTAATCATGATTAGGCTTTTAAAATCCTCTAAATCTTCTCATTATAAGGAAAAGACACCTGTTATAATCATATCCTAACAAAGCAGTAGACATTAATTAGGATCAGAAGTGACAGCTTGGATAGACTATCAGGCGGCTGTGTCAGACCCTCAGGGAGACTAAGGCTGCCAGAGGATTATTATGTCAAAAGGCCAGTTTTTAATGGGGCAAGACAACCTCGACAAGACAGGGGGCCTCCTCCTCCCCTATATAAAGGCCCTTGGATGCTTCAGAAAGGAGGTTCTGGCTACTGCAATTTTCTTCCCCACCTCTTGTGTTCTCGTTTTGGTCCGACTCCGACTCAACCCTGTCCTGCTAACCCTTGAGCCCGACCCCGACTCACACGATGCCGCAACTTGAGTCGTCTCGACCGGACCAAGTCATCTGAGCGAGAGCCCTCTCCGCTTGTCGACAGGATCAAGTCTTGATTTGAAATGATTATGAGATTCATAAGTTCATCAACGAGTTTTTGGCATGTCTAAAATTAAATTCTTGATATTGTCTAAACTAGGAGAGTTTTAGAACCTTTTGGTGGTATTGGTAAATAAGTATGATAAACTTAAACTCTTTAATGAGTTTATATTCTTTAATAAGTCTTCCTCCCCGTTGAATCCATTCCCGCCCTAGATGAGGCCTTCACCAAGTTCATCACCATGTACCTGAAGTACCAGTCCTCTAGTCGCATCGATGGCCTTTGTCGCAACGAGTACTACCACCTTGCCAACACTGATGCCAAGGTTTGCCTCAATTATTGTGGATTTGGCTTGTTCTGCTACCTCAAAAACTTCTGGAACTAGGAGTCCTCCGAATTCAACCTCTGTGAGATCACCGCCCACCTGAATAAACATGCCATGTATGGCGGCCCGAGAAAAGCATGGCAGAGTATGATGTCAAGACTAATATCATGGACTACCTCAACATCTCCGACAACAAATATGACTTGGTGTTCACCTTCAATTGGGGCTCCCCCATTGGATAGCTTGCTGAAACCTATTCGTTCTTCTCCAACAAGAAATTGTTGATGATGTTCGACCATGACAGCTAGTCAATGAATTGGATGGCGTAAGGTGTGGGGGAGAAGGGAGCCAAGGTTCGTAACCGCTCATTCAAGTGGCCAACCCTCAAGCAGTGCTCCACCGAGTTAAGGAATTATATCTCCAACAAGAGGTGGAGTAGGAAGGACTCCATGGTGGGGCTCTGCATATTCCCAGCCAAGTCCAGAGTTACTGGAGCTAAATTCTCATATGTTTAGCAGCAGCATTTACTGCTCAATGTCGAAGCACTAGGGCCGAAGGACACAGATTCTCTCAGCCCCTCTCTTTTCCGGCCAGACTTCATCATTGTTGATGCAGTCTGATCCTGATTGTTGTTTTGGTGTTGACACCGATTTTAGTTTAGGTTGATGATTATGATTATGATTAAGTCCTGATCGGGGATTAGGCATGGTATGGAAAATCCTAGCTTGAAGGGCTAGGTGTTGGAAAATCTAACCCGGAGGGTTAGGTGTGAAAAATCCTAGCTTGGAGGGCTAGGTGTTGAAAAGTCCTAATTCGGAAGGGTTGGGTGAAAATTCCTAGCTTGGAGGGCTAGGTGAAAAGTCCTAACTTGGAGAGTTAGGTGAAAAGTCCCAACTTGGAGGGTTAGGTGAAAAAGTCCTCTTGGAGGGTTAGGTCCTAGCTTGGAGGGCTAGGTTTGGAAAAGTCCTAATTCGGAAGAGTTGGGTGAAAAGTCCTAGCTTGGAGGGCTAGGTGAAAAGTCCTAACTTGGAGGGTTAGGTGAAAATTTCCAACTTGGAGGGTTAGGTGAAAAAGTCCTAGCTTGGAGGGCTAGGTTGGATGAAACCTTAGCTTGGAGGGCTAGGTTTGAGTCCCTGGATCGGTCTGGTGACCGATCAGGGAATTTGGCACGCTGCTCCATCGTGGATCGGTCCGGTGATCGATCCAGCGATGACTGATCGGTCTGGTGACCGATCAGGGAGCGCACAGTGAGGTTGGGAACCTATTGTGTGGCTCCTGATCAGTCTGGTGACCGATCAGGGAGCAGGCAACTTCCTCACTGCCTTGCTTCTGATCGGTCTGGTGACCGATCAGGGAGCACTCAGTGAGTTGAGTTCCCCCGCTGATCAGCTCCTGAACGGTCTGGTGACCGATCCACGACTTAGGATTTGATTTCCGCGGTTACTATTCACTCAGACGTGGACCGATCAGGCTTGAACCTGATCGGACAGGGAGCTACCTGATCGGTCTGGTGACCGATCAAGCTTCACTCTGATCGTTCTGGTGACCGATCAGGCTTCACTCTGATCGGTCTGGTGACCGATCATGCTTGTGTTGCCGCGAGAGCTGGGAGTCCCAGCAAAGCGGTAGATCGGTCTGGTGACCGACCCACAAGCCCTGGATCGGTCTGGTGACCGATCACTTTAATTCAAATTGCACTGTCAGACGCTTTGATCGCGTCTGACCGTATTCGATTCTCTACATTTGATCCCTGATACTTGATTTACTGAGTGATATGTTGTGCTAATGCTCTGATTAAGCTGCAGGTGACAGGGAAGGATTCAAACACTCAAGGAGAGTCAATGGAGGTCTTTCCTTAGAGCAGGTTTGTCCGTTTTCTATCTCAGGTTGCAACGGACGCTGGCGCTGGCTGGAGCTGCTGACTGGGGCTGGTCTGAGGGAAGCTCAGAGAGTCCAGAAGAGCTCAGTAGTGGCTGGTGGTTACAGGAGAGCAGCTGGAAGCTGCAGTGAGATGTTGACCTGGCGCTTGTGGAGAGTGGATAAGTAGCGTGGTGGAGAAGAGCAGATAAGAACTCTTGCTTGAACACAACTAGGGTTGCCTTGGTTTTCTGCTGCGATTCTTGGTTGCGTGCTTGTGCTCTTGGCTGATCATCCACTCTTGAGAAAGCTGCTGTGATCTTTAAAGCAACCATCCCTTACTTGAGCACTTGGAGGAAGGAACAAGAGGCTTTGAGTCCAACAGCGAGAAGACACGAAGGAAGGGGTTCTTGCGTGAGATCGTCGTTGGGTGGAGCTCGGAAGAAGCTTGCTGTGTTCTTGTCTGTGCTAAGTGCTAAGTAAGATCTTTCTTGTGTTTCATTGTGCTTAAAACTATATCCTTGATTGAAACGCTGTGGAGAGGTTACTCCACCGAGAAGGAGGTTGCTTTCTATCCGGATCTTCCGGGGCTTGATTTGCCGACGATCAAGGGATCGCCCACTTTAAGGGCACACCAAGGAGTAGGGGCAAGTTATCCCCGAACCTTGTAAATCCTCTTGTTAGCGTTCTTGTGTTTGCTCATAGTTTAGGGTTTAAGTTTTCTGCATATTCTGTTTTTACTACTTCCGCTGTGCTACTAAAAGTTTGAGTGCAGAAAATTGATAAGTGACAAAGACCAAGTGTTTGGCTATATTCACCCCCCCTCTAGCCATCCGAGTTCCAACAATCATCACCTCCTTCTACCGGTTTGCTAGCAAGTGAATTTTACGCACGATGTTGTTCCATATAGCTATGGCCAAAAGGAATATTTCAATTTCTAATTTTTTATGTTGTTGGTGATGTGGTAAATATTATATTTGAGAGATATCCCAAGACAATCGCCTTAATGAATGTATTATTTATTGGATAAATATAGTTTCACTATTTCAGTACACATTCTTAATTTGTATGATTAGATCTTAAACTCATTTACTGAACGTTTGCAATATGATTCATAGCATAAAAGAACTCGTGATTGGTTTATGACTAATGAACATCTCTACATATGTAATAATAAATGTATTGATATCTTCTCTAGTCGATGAACAGTTAAATTCGGATATCATCAATTCTATGAGACTAATACAGGTTATACTCCTTGGTTTAACCAAGTAGCTATTAATTATTGGCTGGAGAGATTGGAATGCCGAAAGTGAAATGTGGATGCTTATTATGATAACTAATTCATTTGAGTGACCTGCCATGAGACTTTATATGATTTATTATATATATGGATATGTTTATGAAGATCTCATTGCAGCTAAGTATGAGTTCCCTTCGACTTGAAGTATTCAAGTTATCTTGGTCACGGAAACTTATACTTTGATATCCTAAACAAGCATCTCTTTAGAGGTGTGACCCCGGGATAATTGAATATAAGTCGAAATGCCCGAAGGTGTTTCGATAGCCATAGAGGATTTACCGCTCCTTGCGAGGAAATGCATACCCTATGGTCACTTCTTAGGATTGTTGCTCAAAGTCTTTAGTCAAAGTATCACATGTCAAGAGGCAATCGTCAAGTCGGGAGGCAATCATCTTGGTCAGAATCGCTCTCGCTGTGGTTGACAAGCGGAAGACGAGTGTTCCCGAGTGGCCGTCAAGTTGGGAAGAAGCGCTCATCTACTCTCGAGTGGAACGCTGAGTGAAACACAAAGTCACTCGACTGTCAAATCGAGAAGACGACGCCCAATTATTCCCGAGTGGAACGCCGACTTGGGAAAGGAAGAAACTGAGGCATGCACTTCAACGCAGTTTCCTTGAAATAGATTCGCCCCACTTCCAAACTGAGAGGTACTTGAATATTATCATGAGTATTCTGCTAAGCAGAAGAAGCATGGCAGAGACAATGAGAGCGAGAGGAACACAGGTGGATGGAGATTTATTTTGTTTTTGTACACACACTACCTGCCCAGTGTCATAGCCTCCTTATATAGGAGTGCTCACCTTAGGCTGAAGTAAATGGCTGAATAAAAGTTATGTTTTTATTCACCGATCATTTACTCGTCGACAAATATGGATTTGAATTTAAACTCTTTTAATTCATCCTTTATGACAAAATGTTGATTGTTCTCTTGGGTAAATTTTGTTCGGACCGGTCTATCGTTCTATATGTGCAAGTCATGCTCGCATACAAGTCAATTTGGGCTAGTACAATTCGAGTCTTGGATTTACATTCTTATGTGCACTCATATATGAGATAGAGTCTTTCCTATATATTTATTTATATTATACAAATACGTGTAACAATATAAATTGACCATAAAAATATGAGATTTTAAATGTAAAATTAAAACCCATGCACAATGGACCTCTTTTCTATGTATATATACCCAACATTTTTTTAATGAATTTATCCCTTGTGAGTAGGTTTGTTTAATAGCTCTATCTTAAATGATTGGATAAGATGTACTCTCATTGATAAAAAAAATTCAAAGTCTCTTTAAAAGGGTTAAAAATAGAAGGCTGTCTACTCTAGTTTTTACAACGAGACGGGGCGTAGGAAAAAACGAATTGAATTGTTATATTTATGGTATGTTTAGCTAATTTGTTAAATTAGTATTTTGGATAATCGAATATTCAAATTGAATTGTTATATTTTATATATTAGAAGTATTTTAAAAAATTGAATTAAATTACATGCTTTGTAAACAGGCCACAGGTCAGGTCAGACTATTGAAAAGGTCTGGCTCAGGCCTAGAACAAAGCCTATAACAGGCCACAGACCAGGCTCAGACCAGTTTGCTATTATACAAGCATGACCTGTTAAGGTAAAAGCTTGGCCTGGTCTGGTCTGTTTCCATCCCTAGTGGTCGTCAAGTCGGGAAGAAGCGCTCGTCTACTCTCGAGTGGAACGCCGAGTGAAGCACAAAGTCGCTCGACTGTCGAGTCGAGAAGACGATGCCTGATTATTCCCGAGTGGAGCGCCGACTTGGGAAAGGAAGAAACTGAGGCATGCACTTCAACGCAGTTTCCTTGAAATATATTCGCCCCACTTTCAGCTGTGCTTCGAGGTTTTTCTGAGGTGGTCTGTTTCGCAAGATATACTTGCAAACCGCGATCCCTACTAAGCACTGGTGGTCATGACAAACTGAGAGGTACTTGAATGTTATCATGAGTATTCTGCCAAGCAGAAGAAGCACGGCAGAGAGAATGAGAGCGAGAGGAACACAGGTGGATGGACATTTCTTTTATTTTTGTACACACACTACCTGCCCAGTGTCATAGGCTCCTTATATAGGAGCGCTCACCTTAGGCTGAAGTAAATGACTGAATAAAAGTTATGTCTTTATTCGATCATTTACTCGTCGACAAATATGGATTTGAATTTAAACTCATTTAATTCATCCTTTATGACAAAATGTTGATTGTTCTCTTGGGCAAATTTTGTTCTGACCAGTCTAGCGTTATATATGCACAAGTCATACTCGCATACAAGTCAATTTGGGCTAGTACAATCCGAGTCTTGGATTTACATCCTTATTAGCACTTATATATGAGATAGAGTCTTCCCTATATATTTATTTATATTATACAAATACGTGTAACAATACAAAATTGACCATAAAAATATGAGATTTTAAACCCATGTACAATGGACCTCTTTTCTATTTATATATATTTTTTAATGAATTTATCCCTTGTGAGTAGGTTTGTTTAATAGCTCTATCTTAAATGATTGGATAAGATGTACTCCCATTGATAAATAATTCAAAGTCTCTTTGAAAGGGTTAAAAATAGAAGGCTGTCTACCCTAGTTTTTACGACGAGATGGGGCATAGGAAAAAACGAATGGGCATGCTTTGCAAGTGGAAAGGTCAACGAAGCAATTACCGAGAGGTAGATGACGGAGGCGATCATGAAGGTCCAGTAGCGGCCGAGGTGCGCGTCGGCGATGTAGGCGCCGACGATCGGCGTCAGCCAGACGGCGCCGACCCAGTTGGTGACGTTGTTGGAGGCCGTGACGGTGCCCTGGTGCAGCTTATTCGTCAGGTACAGTATGAGGTTGGAGGAGATGCCGTAGTACGCCATGCGCTCGAACACCTCATACACTACACACACGCACACGTATCGGTCAACCAATTCGTCGAACACCTCGCGCGTGCGCACACGCAAGCAAAAGAAAAAAAAAAAAAAAAAAGATCGCCGGAGGAGTTCGTACCGACGACGAAGGAGCATGCGGTCCACCCGCCTCGTTTGGACCGGAGGACGGGGTTGCCTTTGAGGTCGACGGTGCCGTCCTTGGTGTACTCCCCGAGCCCGGAATCGTCGCAGACGGCGGCCATGGCTGTAGAGCGAACTCACTGATCAGTGGCTGACCCGCGAGCTTGGGGTTTTATAGACAGCAAATGGCGCTCGCTTGGTGGGGTGCCTTAGGCAGAATACGCCGAGGGAAAAGATGACGAATTATAACGTTAGCTCAGGGTGGCACAAGGCTATTTGCTTACCCAGTACTCTTCCAATTCGTTCTAAAATTAACACTAAGTGGACAATCACTAACACACATGGAGAACAAACATCTGATTTCATCATGATTTAATCTCATATTTCATCCTAATATCTCATAGATTAGCCATTCCAGATGGACAACTATAATATTAACTCAATTAATTAGGGAGATGAATGACTTTGCTTCTAATTCGTCTTCATGTAAATCTGAAAGTGCAACCGGATTAATAGTCAATGTTCTTAATTTTTCATTCTATTAAAACAAAATGTTTTGGAATTTGAACCGTAATATTTGAGAGCCTGCTGAATCTTTTGCCACCGTATCCTGTTTACCCGTTTTCAGAATCGTTGGACAAAAACTAGCTAAGCTGAATTATATATATCACGAGAGGGACGAGCAGCTAATAATAAACGAGCTGATTGTGAGTTTTTGTAATATACATATCAGAGGTAGTTTGTTTTTTTGTGGAAGAGTCCCTGGAAAATGGAGCTAGAACCACGAGGATAAGTTTGACTGGGTTGATTTTCATAATGGCAAATTGCTCCTGTAATTTAGATTCTTAGACACCATCTGCGATGCTTCCTATGCTAGTGTCGAAATATAGAAGAAATGGCTTCTCCAGTTGTCCCAGTAAATTTCTTAAACTTCTTCGGTAGATTGGACTTTGGGAGTTGGGACAGCGAACAAGACACTCCATCCAAAGTGACGGCAATCCAAAAAAGTAGCACCAAATTGCAGGTACGAATATTGATCGATGCATACTACAAATTGCAGTTTGCGAAGTTGACTTGGTGGCAAGGCATGGAAAATTCATCCGGAATTTCCATGTTATTTTTTCCTGCACGTCTCGATCGTTGTGATGCCTAGCGTTTGAGTTATAACCTATCCTTTCTCCTATTCTAAGCATTAAATTTTTTTCTATCGTAGGGTCTTATTCAGAGTCAACTGCGCTTACTTTGATTTGCTGTATGCTACTCATGGCTACTTCACTTAGATATACCTACAATAATTACATGGAAACTGCAAACCAAGAAATACTACTGTATTGATTTTTCAAAAATCAACACCTAATAATACTGTATTTTAAAAATCAAAGGCAACCTAGATACTTATTCCTGAGCGAGTAGTCGACGAGAAGTAGCAATCAGTGACATGTTCATTCACACGTCTCCATGCGACTTTAAAGTATGCCAGAGGACGGTGGGCGCACGTTAAGAAGGATGCTTTTCTCACCGGATAGTCAAATGTAATGGTTGATCTACTGCTTGCTGTCCGCCGTCATTTTATCTAGTCCACCAAAATAATAAATAGATAATGTTTTATATCTCTAACTATAATTTTTTCCATTTTTATTCTGAAGATTTTTTTGGATTGAGAACAAATTTTAGAAAGTTCGGAAGAAAGACAATTGTGGTGTTTAATGTGAAGATAGCAACACAATGCTGACTAGTCGGATTATGAGGTTACAGAATCTAATGAAGAAGAAAACAGGCAATTAGCTTGTTTGACTAAAGAGGTTCGCAAGATTTTTTTTTTCAGATATATCCAAGAAAACTAGGCACATATAAATATCTCAATGACTTGTGAATAACTTTACTTTTAAGAATAATATTTTTTTAAAAATATAAATTATAAGGAGACAATTTAGAGGTTGCGTATGAAGAACAGTTAAGATATATAAACAATTATAATATTTACTTTCATTAAAACGACTGTGTACCACTAGTCAAAGAACAAAAATCAAAAGATATTTTTTATTGAAGTTGTCATAAAGACGCCTTCTTTCATCTATTCCAAAAAAATACTGCCAGACCCTTTCCATCTGCTTTTTATTACACATAAATACTCCTAATAATTCTAAGTCAAAACTACTCCGAAACAATCAATTTAAATCATAAACAGGGCTAGATAAATGTCCTTCCAAATTTAATATTACTTTGTGCCTTGGAAGTACTTTGATTCATTAAACAATTTTACCATTGCAGAAAATTGGTTTGTAATTATTATCAATTTTAAATGGATATAAAATACTTCGTGTTTAATTTTTTTCATATCGTTAATTTTTTTCATATATATGGTCGTTATGTTAAAATAAAATATCTCTATGATTTGTTTATTTGTATTTTTCTATTAACAATATTAAATTGTTTGGGATGTATATGGTCGTTATGTTAGGATAAAATATCTTTATGATTTATTTATTTGTATTTTTCTGTTAACGATATTAAATTGTTTGGGATGAATGATATATCTCTTTTTAGTTCTTTCCTTTTTGCAGTAACCCTCAACCAAGTGTTACATCGGTCCACCTTTTTGCTCATCAATCAACATTGGCCGGCAGGATTAAAATTCTATTTAGGCACAAAAAGGAGATGTTAGGATCAAAGAGTCAGATAATTCTTACAACAATATTTAAAATTTAAGATTTATCTTATACATTAACTTTTAATAGATAATATATAATAGGATTTTTTTTCTAAGAGCTAACAAAATCTACTTTCATGACCAAAAAAAAATGAGTATCTACTTTCATTAAGCCTCAAGCTTAAAAAAATCTACAAAAGGGTAAACTCATTTCATTAGGTAAGATTATTGCGATTGAGATCCTCCAAAGAAATAGTGAGAAAGTGTAACATTAGATGGAAGATGTTAAGATTCTAGTCTAATTCCAGATCCTAAGTAGCTAGAAGACTTATATTAATTTAGATTATAAAATAGTACTGAAAATTTTAAGTCCTATCAAAATAAACTTTTGGCATGCCTCCACGAGTGTGGTGGTGCAGTAATAAAACACTGAGCGAGGAGCGATAAAAGGATCAAACTTTGAATGAATATCTTAGAGCCAACTTCTAAGTGTGCATAAGTTATGCTCAGCCTCTAAGTGCATAAATTACTGAGTTTATGATTGTTATTACTGAGTTTGAGCCACTGGAGCAATTTATGACTCGATCGGTGGTGGATTCCAGTGTACTAGAGCAACTCAGACTGTATTGCTCAGTTTTGTACATGGTGTATGTCTTTTATATGAGTCAGTCTGTTTTAACGCCGCCAGTACTTATTTGATACTAAAACTCAGAGGAAAGAAAACCAACAGAAAGCCATGGATTGGAGGTGGAATCTTTGCCTATGGGCTTCATTGTTGTAGGTAGTGTATGTTTTTTTTTTTGTTTGTTTGTTTTGGGACAATACTAACGATTTCTGGAGCAAAAAGGAACCAAGAGCTTAAAACAAAATGATTGACTGAGTAAACATCAGTGAAGTAATAACATGTCTGCGACATAATGACAAGTACACCAGTAGTGAGAAGGGAAGTGTTGGCCACGACTAGGATGGCATGTTTTCTTATTGTACTTATACAATAGTGTTTCCTGTGCAATTTGATATTACATGCATCTTTTCCTTTGCCGCTGGAGGCAGAAACTTAGAATCTCTCCCGTGGAGATTTATGTATGATCCGGTCTGATATTTTTGACCTCCGTTGATCGGTCCTTTTTGTGGGGCAGACTAAGCTTCGAGGGGTTGAGCAAAAAGCCACACAGACAGTGAGATGGTGCACTGGACGGTCCGCAAGTGATCATCGACTGGATAACCGGTCGGCCATGTGGCTAACGGGACCATGCAAGTTGATCAAAAAGGGGGTAGATCAGTCGTTCAACCAACCGAACTTAGAGGGTCCCGAGTTGTCTGACCGTCCGACTGACTGCCCCTTCACCCGGCCGGCTGACCTCTGTTTGTTTGGTCGGGCATTCACGTCCCACAGGTAAGGGCTTCTTAAGGGTCTCCACTCCCTCCTCTCGGAGGATCTGTTCTACCGATTGGTCGGTCGGCAAACCAGAAAGGAGGTGTATAAGCAGGCAGTGAGCCTTTGAGAATCTCATACGGAGGATATGATTTAAAGGCATAAAGGGATACGAATAGATTCTTTGGATTCACTAAGCCCTTCAAGGGGACAACAAGTCGGTGCACGCTGACCAATGTGTCAGGCAATTAAGAGAGATGGGTGATGGTATAGTTAGGCTTGACAGCTAGTCAGTAGGATGTCAATCTCGTTCCCCTTTTCACGAGCAAATTTTGTCCCTAAATATGAGCATTTAAGTTGACAAGATGCCTTGGCAGATTTTGGTCTGCTACCCTCGCCTATACAAGGGTCATCATTTCGTCACGCGCATGTATGCTCTATAGTTCTTCCATTGCTTCCACTCTCGTTTTTCTTCGTCGGAGTTCTGACTTGATCGTCGGAGTGTCTGTGTCGGGGACCCTCTAGCCAGTCTCTAACAGTCCTTTTTCTTGCAGTTCGCGGGCATTCGTCACTTTTCTCGAGCATCCGGCTGGCTCCCCGAACGTCTGTCCAGCGGGTCAACGGTCAATCTTCGATCAACTTCTCAGGTCATTGGTCAGTCGCCCTCCTCACTTGCCGACAAGTTAAAATTTGGTGTCGTCCATGGGAAACTTCGCCTAATTGGAAGTACGAAAATGGGTGATTCCTGTTAGGAAGTATACTAAAAGTCTTGCTTTTATATAGACATCTACATTTTGAAAGAGAATCACAAGATCACTGTTTCCATGTTTATATTAGTATGTGCATATTGTCTGATACTTTACATTGTAGATAACATGGTGTATGGTGTCGCACAGAAGATCATGTTATCAGTTTCTTGTAGAGTATAAGTAGAGGTTCACAACCGAGATGGATTTGGACAAACCATCGGGATGGTTGTAGTGTAATTTGGTGTTGGTTTATCTTGACTATAGAATTACACTAGTGCACTTTGTGTGTATTGAGCAGGATCGACATAGAGGTGATTCAATTTATACTGACTTTATAATTGAATCAGACCTCAGTTATTATAAAGTGCATGCTCTTAATCCCGATATAATAACAGGCACATGTACTTAGTATTTATTTCTTTGATTTACAAATGAGCGAGATTTATTCTGTTAAATCGATAGACCCAGTAAGTTGAGAAATAATATTATTTATATGGTGTGTCATTGATTATAGAAGGAAACTATGTCTTGGTGAGTCGGCTTGATGATGTCCCCTTGAGGAGCTCATAAGGTTCATCATGTTAAATCCTGCAGGTGGACTTGGTCCGACATTATGATAAAGTTGAGTGGTACTACTGAAGGAGTTAGATGTTAATTAATTAAATTATCAGTAAATTAATTAATTAACGGACATTCGATATCTTAAACACGGGGAGATACTTGTACTCATAATAGGTGGAGCCCATATTTAAATATGGGGTTAGTGAGGTAGATCAATGAGGATCCTTTAGTGGAATGGATCTTCATTAATGGATCGGGGCTTGATCCATTAGGTGGCCAAGACCCAACTCCTCCTCATGGTCCCTATTATAGCCCTATATATACCCCATGGTATCATGAGACCAAGGCATCCAACACACATCCAACCCTAAGGCCTTTCTCTTCTCTCCCTCTCCTTCTCTCCTAGGGCAGCCGGCGACGTGGAAGAAGAGACCTCCTTCTCTTCTTTCTTCTCCCTTCTCTTCTCTTGGTTGTCGGCGCAAGGAAGAAGAGGATCCTTTCTCTTCTCTTGGCCGGTGCGATCTTGAGAAGAAGAGGAAGGGAGGGCCGGCGGCAAGGAGGGGAAAGGTGGTGCTTGATGTCGGCGGGAGGGAAGTAGGTGGTGGCCGGTTAGGGTTGGTGAAGAAGAGGATTGCTTTCTTCTTCACCTTCTTCTTCATCTTCCTTTGTTTCCTCTTCTCTGATATCTTGTGGCCGGCACACCTTGGTGGCTTGGAGTGGCCCGCGGTGCAAGGTTGGAGAGGAAGTGGTGATCGGCGGCAACCCTAGGATCTAGGGTTCTTGGCGCAAGGAAGAAGGAAGAAAAGGGATTGGTTGGTGGCCTTGGTGACTTCAGTTCTTGGTAGATCGTCGCCCACACGACTGTTAGTACCGGTTGGAGAGCTAGAGGGGGGGTGATTAGCTCCGATTTTTGCTCGTTGTAGATTTGTTGCGGCGGAAGACTTGAGCAATGCTAACACCACTATTTTACTTGGTATCCACCTCCTTAAGGTGACTAATCCAAGGGTCCACTCTCCTCACTCTCTCATACACTATGAAAGATCTCCTTCTTGAGGTGGAGAAACCTCTTACAAGCTTTCAAGAGGATAGAACAAGAATCCAAGCAAACACAAAGGAAATCTTACAAGATTTACACAACTTAGCTCTCTTTGCTTTCCTTGCTATCTTCAAGCTTGAGATCGCCTCTAGAACTTTGGAAGTGCAGCAACACTATGCCCCAAAGCTTCTCTTGAAATGGCAAGGAAGGAGGAGAAGAGGTGTCGAAGAGCTGCCGAAGGAATAAGCTTCAAACCTGCGTGAAAACCCTATATACCCGACGCCTAGGGTTTCCTAATCAATTACCCAATCGATTACCATGTTAGACTTAGCCGTTTAACGACTATTTTTTGAAGCTTAATTGATTAGCCAATTGATTAAGAACAACCTTAATCGATTGCTGAATCGATTCAGCACCTTTCTGTGCTCTCGCGTAATCCTGCCGTAATCGATCACCCAATCGATTACCGAACCTCTTAATCAATTGATCAATCGATTAAGAGAAGGCTGAATCGATTGCCCAATCGATTCAACCACCTTCTGTTCTCGCATCTTATTTCTCCCAATCGATTCCCACCTTCCTTAATCGATCACCCAGTCGATCAAGAAGGCTTCTGTTCGCGAGAAACCAAACCCTAATCGATTGAGTCCAACCCTAACTTGTGTGCACAAGTCTAGGGTTCCCTTGCCTAACCTTGGTCAACCGTGACCTATTAGGATTTCCCTACCAAATATCCAGTCAACCCCTTTTGACCAACCTGGATTTTTCCTACCTAGCTCCCAGCTAGGACTTAACCTGATTCCCAACCAGGTTTGCCTAACCCTCGAGTTAGGTCTAGTCTCTTGGTAGACTTCCACCTTGCCAGCGTGCGATCTCCCCGATCCACCCGGACTTCACCTAGTCCCACTAGGTCTTTTTTCATGCCAGCGTGCGATCTCCCCGATCCACCTGGACTTCACCTAGTCCCACTAGGTCTTTTCCCATGCTAGCGTGCGATCTCCCCGATCCACCTGGACTTCACCTAGTACCACTAGGTGTGCCTAGTCCCCCTAGGTCTTTTCCCATGCCAGCGTGCGATCTCTCCGATCCACCTGGACTTCACCTAGTCTCACTAGGTGTGCCTAGTTCCACTAGGTCTTTTCCCAATCAAGTCTCCAGTCAACCTTGACTCACTTGACTCACACGATATTCAAACATCATGCGATATTCAAACATCATTATCAAACATCGAAACATCCAACCTTAAGCTTACCAAGCTTACTCGACCTAAGCTCACCCAAGCCTAGTCAAACTAGGTCAACCCTGACCTAACAAAGATTGCACCAACAACGACGTCCAAGAAGGGGAGGGTCATACAGTAGAAGATCATGAAGTAAAAGGGAAGGTATAACTTCTCCTTTGGTTCCTTTGTTCTTTCTATCATTTCATGTGTTTAATTAATTGCCATTGGATGTTAATTATTATTTAATTAATTATGATAATTAATTATTTTGGACCCCGATGATAAACACAAAAATCGACGATCCGCTTATCGTCTATTCCGTGGCTAATCGGTTGACGAGATTGATCGTTAGAACAACTTGGTTGTTCAAGCGATCGCTCGAATTGGTTAACACGACGATGAGACGGTCGTTTGGGAAATAGGTCTCCATTCGGATTGAAAATTTTAATCCGTGGACATGGAGAGGTTTCCCATGCGCGACCCAGAATCAACGGAACCATCAATTCCAACAAGATGACAATCACCATTTCGCAAGAAGACCTCAAGCTGCTGGTCGTCGCCAAAGCCTATAAGTTGGTGTAGCAACAACAGTCGAGCGGCTGCCCGACCAATGATTTACCATCATTCCTCCAGCATAGCGGACTCTGTTCAAGCTCAGGAGCATCCAACTAGCACTCAGGCAATCGGTCTGAATAAGAATTTATTCAGGCATAGCGGGTTCGAGTCCTCTTATCAAATTTGATCATGTCGACAAGCGAAGAGGAATCTTCCATGGGTAACGTTGTAAAATGGAGGAATCGTAGATTGACGCATGTAGTTAGACCGATTTCCTGAGTGCTGGTTGGATGGTCCTGAGCTTGAATAGAGTTCACTATGCTGGAGGAATGAGGAGGTAGCAGTCTCGGAGGAGCCAATCCCTTTCTCACAGCTTCAAGAGATCCCTTCTGCATTTTCTATTTTCTCTCATAAATGACTCAATCTTTTGGCAAGTTCGGTCTTCCCGAGGACTAGATTGAGCTGTCAAGCGGTCACTCACCTGTCTCACTTACTTGTCAGCCCACTTTCGGCACTAGTGCCTAATGCCTGGGAGGGAGTGCTTACGGCTAATGTCCTTTTCACATAATGAGATGATTCTGTGTATCTATTCGTACATTACTGTGTCCAATCCTCATTAAATGGTTTTAATCGCAGAGACTCATCCTCGCACCATTTATCGCTTAGCCCTATACCTCCATCCCGCCCGACCGGTTCGCCGAAGGGGCGTGACCGACTGACACTCGATCGGTGGAACATAAGGTGAGCCCTTCTTGGGTGCCCGACTGATGATCAGTCGAGAGGGCGTGGCCGACCGACGCTCGATCGCCAGAACATAAGGCAAGTCCATCTTGGGTGCCCGACCGGCCAGTCGCCTGAGAGGCGTGGCCGACAGACTCTTGATCGGTAGAACATAAGATGAGCACTTCTTGGGTGCCCGATCGACCGGTCAGCCGAGAGGGCATGACTGACCGGTGCTCGATCACTAGAATATAAGTTGAGCCCTTCTTGGGTGCCTGACCAGCCAGTCGACCAAGAGAGCATGGCCGACCGGCGCTTGATCGCTAGAACATAAGATGAGCCCTTCTTGGGTGCCCGACCGACTGGTCGGCCGAGAGGGCGTGGCCGACCGGTGCTCAATCGCTAGAACATAAGGCAAGCCCTACTTGGGTGCTCGAACAAATGAAAATGTCGTCCATGCGACCTTCTGGCTGAATTTGATCCTGACCTTGTCCATGCGCTCACCTTAGGCCACACTATTCGACCGGGCAATCCTAACAGACCGGATCACGAATGATTGTGAATCTTGGTGACTCGAAGTTGAAGGATAAAGGAGGGCACAGTGAGTAAATTTATAGATCTAAATTATACATTCAAGGGATCGAGAGGCTGATTGACAAACTGATATGAGATATATTCTAGGGCAACAAAAAGCATGGAAAGAGACCAACTCAGAGAACATCATCCGAGATCAACTCGAGAAAAATTACCCGAGACTAACTCAGGAGAAAAGGGCCCGAGACCAGCTCGGAGAGCGAAGCCCGAGAGCAACTCGGAAGAGTTGTGCCCAGGACCGGATCAGACACTGAGAGTTCCCGAACCCAGCTCGGAGAGCAGAGCCCAAGACTAGCTAAGGAAAGAGAGTGTGGGTAAGAGAAGCTTATCGTTAATGACCATAAAGATATATTTAATGTAGGGAACAACTGTTTCGAACGTACCCTCCCCTAAATAAGAATGTTGACTGACAGTTACAACCGGCGATGCATGAGTTAATGGGCATGATCATCGTTACCAGGAATCCCCAGTAAACGACAATTGACAGACAACTACGAATCAGGAGGCATGGGAGCAAGGGAGCAGTTATAAGAACATGTGAACACTCGTAGGAGGAGGACAGTAACTATAGAAGGTGCTTAAACCCCTAGGTAAGAGGGGATCTTTGGGAATTTTACTAATTTACTTTCCACACTTCTTCTCTATCTTTGAGTAAATCCTGACTTGAGCGTCGGAGAGAGCTCCGCCGGAATTCCTTCCGGTATATCCCTGTAACGCTCGTGTTAACCTTGCAGGCATGGGCCTCCTCCTTCGTCATCACTCTAGGCTGCACCCCAGTGATTTGTCGTCCACGTCATTCACTTCCGGAACAAGTTTGACGTCATCTATGGGAAACTAGACTAATTACCAGAAGGAGCACTGTGATGACGGAATCAGAAGGACAATCAATCATTTTTGACACGGGAGAAACTGGATCGCCTGATCGTCAACATTGTTCAAGGGGCACTGGAGCAACACCAAATTGAGCAAGCTGCATCTCAACGAGCAGTGCTAATACAGGCCGATGCCCAAAGGGCATGCGCCTCATACGCTCGGAATAGGAGATCCATCTTGCCTTCAGGGGTGCCCGTGAATGCGATCCCGGGACACCGACAAGACTCCATGGGAGAGATGGAGAAAACACATACGACCACCTCCAGTGTTTTGCGCTGATAAAAAGGACAAGGAACAAGTGAACCTGCAAAGGTTCTCCCGAAGTATACCTCTTCGCCTTTTGTTTGGGACATTGTGGATGATCTCATGCCCAAGCAATTCTGAGGTCATGGGATTGCTAATTACGATGGAAAAACAGATCCAAAAGATCACATTTGTAAATTTGAGAACGCGGCCCTACTGTATCAATATACTGACGGGGTGAAGTACCGGGAATTCTTGAATACCTTGTCGGGAGCGGCGCAGATGTGGTTCCAGTGATTACCTCAAGACTCTATAAACTCCTTCTTGGAGTTTAAGACTGTCTTCTTGCACCACTTTGCCAGTAGCCGATGATATCAAAAGACGACACTGAATCTTTTTGCCCTAAAATAGAAAAGCAAAAAGTCGCTAAAAGATTACATCCAGCGATTCAATCGTGTGGCGCAGGATGTGTCGAGTGCCACTTCAGAGATCCTCGTCAACACCTTCACGCAAGGACTCGCCAAAGGAGATTTTTTCCTATTTGTAGTGAACAAACCATTGACCAATTTCGATGATTTATTGGGGCGGTTGGTCAAGCAAGTTAATGTGGACGAAGTGCTACATGCCCGCCTAAAGGATTCGACAGTAATTCCTATCCAAATCTCAATACAATCTGAGTGGAGGGAACCACCCACACTTGCCCGAGCAAAGGATTCTCATTCAGGCAGAGGTCACTGGGACCACCAGAAGAAGGTGGTGGAAACAGTGGACACCGAAGGATCGACACCGCCTGAGAAGTACTGTGACTTTCATGGCAGTACTACACATTCTACAGAGGAGTGCTACACATTGAAGAGGAGGAGATCCAAGGGCGTAGATGACAAGTCACGCAAGAAGTGGAGCAACTCAGGGTATAAACGAAGGTCCCCTCACCGAAGCCGATCTCCTCGACGATGACAATTGGAGGAAGTCTAGGTACCAGCCTAGGTACCTCCGTCAGGTCATGTCGGAATGATCTCGAGAGGCCCGACCGGTGGGGACTCCCATCGGGCAAGGAGGTCTCACGCGCATAGGTTGGAAAACTACGCCATTGGGACGAGTAAGGAGAAGCATCAGGGGCCTATCATCTCTTTCGGTCCTGACGATCTGGAGGATGTCGAAGCTCCCCATGAAGATGCACTGGTAATTCTTGCCCACATAACTAATTATGAGGTTAAGCGCATTTTCGTGGATACAGGGAGCTCTGTCAATATTGTAGGATCGATGCCATCGATAGAGGGGGGTGAATATCGACTTGAAAAATTCTTCAAAAAACTTCGTCGGAAAACTCCATTTAGTCGTCTTTCTATCAGGTTAGTACGCAGCGGAAAATAGAATAAACTAAAGAAAGACGCAAGGTAGACACGCGGATTTTACTTGGTTCCTAACCCCCCAGGGTTAGTACATCCAAGGCCTAAGAATTCAATCGTGAGTCCACTAATGGTCTCCTTTCCGGACTTTCCGGAGGTGGAGAAACCCGTCTTACAGTTCGAATTTACAAACAAAGAATAAATGAAATACAATGCGTAAATAGAAAGCAAACCAAACAAACAGCTCGGCCAACTCTGGAAGTCTGAAGTGTCGCGCACTTCCTCCTAGAGCCTCCTTGGTCGCAGAGCTTTTGAAAGATCGATGTGGCGTGCAGAGGGGGGGTGAATGCACTTTCTCGGATCGTTGAACTCTACACAGATGTTAGCGCAGCGGAAATAATATGCAAAAGACAAATAACAATGCTAACACTTTCAGTTACTTGGTATCCACCCAGATGGGTGACTAGTCCAAGGATCCACGTCGCGAGCACCACTTTTCACTATAGAAAAGTCTCCTTTAGGTGGAGAAACCTTCACAGCAAGAGCTTCCTCTTTACAGATGTAGAATTGAGATGGAGGAAGCAAGGAATCACTTTACAATTCGGCAGCACTTCGTTACTGTACGGAACGGTACAGACACGTGTAACGAGGCCACCTTTTATAGGTGAAAAGGACAGATTCGCAGTCTGTACAGACGCCCACCAGTCGACTGCCCTTGACTGGCCCGGCATTAAATGCCGGCCAACGGCTAGTTTTTGGGGTGTACCAGTCGACTGCCCCAAGGCTGCGAACTCTCTGTAGGTTTTGGCAGTCGACTGCCTTCGGGCCAGTCGACTGCCCTGCCTCCCAGCTCAGTTCAAGCCACTTCAAACCTTCTCCTTCGCGTATGCCTTCAGGTCTGCTCCCTTGGCTCGCCCCTTGAAGTCCTCTTCCTCTGGCTATCGTCCCTCGGATGCGCACACAAGCCTTCCCTTGGCTTGCCTCCATGCCACCCTTCACGTGTGCCCTTTGAAGTCCACTTCCCGGCTTGCCCTTGGAGCTCTCCTCCCTCGGCTCTCGTCCCTCGGATAGGTCCACCAAGTGTGATTCTCCAAGTCCTGCAAACTCAATCACACAAATCAAATACAACATAACACTCTAACTTTAAACTTATTTGCCCACACATCAAAACCATGATCTTCCAATCATTTAAAGGGCCGATTGCCTCAATAGCTTTGTCTTGAGCACTTTTGCTTTGCCCTAAACGCTTTAGCGGATGTGGAAATTGGTGTTCTGCATTGAGGGGTCGAACCCCTTTATATAGTAGTGTCCAGGGCGCCTATGATGTCTTGGGCACCTGCCACGTGTCGGTTAAAACCCATCCATTGCACCGAAGTCGCAGCAGGGATAAAGATCCCGTTCCGGGGCGCCTGTATCAACATAGGCGCCTGGCAAGACAACAACCACAAGACAAAACACAGATAATCTTAGCCTTAGCTTAGTTGATTTTGACTTTGAATTTCACCCGAAACCCTAGGTCGAACCGGCGCCTAATGTTCCCTTTCCCAGGGAACGCGTCCTCACCTACTCCATACAGGAGAAGTTGCATTTGCCAATCGAAACCTCCGGTTGGACTTTCGCTTAGCCTCCGAGAATCCGAATCTCGAGATGTTCGACCTCGACCCATCTCGAAAACTCCCCGCTTGACTAAAGCTTTTGCCAACCGGGACCTCCGGTTGGACTTTTGCTCGACCTCCAAGAACTTGAATCTCGATATGTCCGACCTCGACCCGTCTCTACTTCTATCTGACAACTCTCTCTCGACAAAGACTCTGTTGCCCAATCCCCGACCAAGATTTAGTGCTCAGTCCCCCGAACCAAGACTTCGTGCCCAGCTTCACTCATCAGGACTTAGTCCAACCTAGCTTCCCTTGCTAGGACCCGGCTTCACTCACCAGGATTTAGTGCCAGCCTCACTCACCAGGACTTAATCCAACCTAGCTTCCCTTGCTAGGACCCGGCTTCACTCACCGGGATTTTTTTAATCAAAATCACTCCTTTGCTAGTCATCATGATCCTGACTAGACTTCCTCCATCTTTCAGATAAATATAACTCCAAACCTCAAGTCCGGTTTGGTTTAGTCCCTTGGTCAAACTGACCAACCCTGGGTTTTTGTTCACTCTGCCAAACATCAGATCATGTTTGGCTAACCCTTTGTCAACCTGATCAAACCTGAGTTTACCCTACCAAATATAAGATCCTGTTTGGTTTAACCCTTGATCACTTTGACTAACCCTTACCTTGTCTAACATATATTGTTACTAACTTAAGTATATTGTTAAACATCGAAACCCTAGAGGATGACATCACTGATGCATCTTGCACCAACAATCACTTCCTTTTTGATGTTTGACAATATCTTAAGTTAGGTTAGGTCTAAGGGTTAAATCTAGGTTTAATCCTTGGGAGAAATCGAAAAAAAAATCTAACTTAAACTCTTTCTCTCCGCCTTTGTCACACATCAAAAAATTACGGAAAAAACTTGCACCAACAATGAAAAATTTTGAAACATAAGCCTTTCTCCCAATTTTGAAAAATGCTTAGGATTTTAAGAAAATGATTTTCAAAAAACTCTTTCCCTCTTTTAGTTAAAAAAAATTAAGTACATGTTTAGAAAAAACAATATTAACAAGAAGACACTAACAAGTTTCTAGCTCTGTGAGGTCCCGATCCCGATCAACCTTCATCTCCGCCGCGTTAGTCTGCCCCTGGTCATGGGCCATCAACACCTCCTCAAGCTGTTCTCCTGTTGGTCCGATATATAGGCAGTATTAGCCTATAGTTCCGTTTCCTTCTTGGCTATCTTGTCTGCCTGCTCCTTGATTTGGCCACTGAGTTCCTTTGTTGATGACTCTAGTTGGCGAACATCTTATCGCAGTTTGGTCTCCCAAGCCTGGAGCCGTCCCCTCTCCTGAGTCAATTAAGTCACCTCTGCGGAGAGAGATGTAGTTCTCTCTGACAAGAGGCGTTCCCAGTGCCGGACACTGTGCAAGGTCAACTCCAAATCTAGGAGGTTATCCGTAGAATGTTCTAGTTTGTTTTGGAGGTCTCTGGTAACCTCGACCTGCATTTGGTCTTCCCTTTAAACTCGGTAAACCTCCGCCTCTAGCCCGGCCACCTGTTGCTGCAGTGTTGTGGTCTCTTGCTCGGGAAGCATCCGACACTCAAGATTAGACATTCAGATTTATCCTAATCCAAGAAGTAGTAAGAGTTAAAAAGCAAAGATAATGAGAAAAGATAGACGAAATTATACCTGTAGTAGGGACTCATATATTCTAGCGATTACTCTAGCTGAGGTCACATCCCTGAGGGAGGTGATATGCCCCTCGGCTCACTCCCTCATCACCTCCCGTCATCTTGGAGAGGGAATGTCGGAGGTAGCTTCGGAGCGACGGGCAAGGAGAACCACTTGATGAGTCTCCTCGATTGGCATAACGAAGCGCCCTGTAGAGCTATCATCTGTGCTCGAAGATAACTCCTTCGAAGGTTGACTCCCCCGAGGTAGCTCCTTAATCTGTATGTTCTGGGGGGCCAAACTTAGCTGCCCTCTCAGCAGCCTGTACCTTCCTACGAAGGCGGGAACTCGTAAGCTTCGGTTCTTCAAGTAGGACCTTCTTGCCTTTGGAGCTGAGGGCTCTAGGTGAAGAAGAAATGAGTTGCGCTTCCCTGGCGATGGGCCCAATTTCCTCATCTGTTTCCGTAAGAGGTGATGTCGTCCTACTTTGAAGGAGAGCTCGAGCTGATCAGGTCTTCCTCTTTGGGGGGGGGGGGGGGGGGGAGGCGGGCTCTTGAAGGATGGTAGTTGGCTCATTCCCCTCCTCCTCCTCTGGGAGGATAAGAAGTCTTCGCCGAGGAGGCAGAGGGCTTTCTACTTGAGTCGGCCCCGCTTCGGACACAGGGACCAGAGATAGTTGCTCAGCAGCTCCTTATGCCATGGGAGAGTACAGGAAGGGTCGGTCTCCTAGATAGTAGACAATTCCCCGATGAGGGGTTCCAGACTTTGAGTTTCTTTAGAGTCTTCAGCCATCTCGGAGGGTAGGTCCACAGGAGCTTGAGAAGGAGTCATCGCCTTCTCATCTGCTAACTCCCACTTGAGAAGCTTGCTCATGGATCAGGCGAGCATAAAGGCTTCTAAAAATAAATAAATAAATAAATAAAAGAACATCAATTAGTATAAACATACATCCAACAAAATGGCACACTTACTGAGATCATGGCCAAGACTGGTGGCCTTGGGGCTAATCCCAGCCTATACAAAAGACCCTCGCACTGGACTATGTTTGGGCATGGAACTCTATTCTGACCAGAATGCCTATGGATCACTAGTACCCCTGGTCTTGTTGGAAATTGCCCAATTTCGGGGGAGGAGGTGTTGGAGCAATCTATGGTCCGGAGTGACCATGTGTTTTGATGTTTGGGAAAATGATTTAAGTTAGGTTTACCCTTATGTTTGATATGTGTATTTGAGTGTGCAGGTTTGCAGAATACACATGGACTTACCTGGACGTCTTCGGGTCCGGTGAATGATGGCATGGGGAGATAAGCCGTGGGCTTGCATGCATCCGAGGGACCATGGACAAAGCAGGAACGATGAGCCGAGGGAAGCACACTTCAAGGCATACGCGAAGGATGACATGGGGAGATGAGCCGCGGGCTTGCATGCATCCAAGGGACGAGAGCCAAAGTCAAAGAAGGCTTGAAGGCAATAGGTCGAGGCTGCTGAAAGCAGGATCAATGAGCCGAGGGAAGCGCACTTCGAGGCATACGCGAAGTATAGCATGGGGAGACGAGTCGTGGGCTTGCATGCATCTGAGGGACGAGAGCCAAAGTCAAAGAAAGCTTTAAGGCAACAGGTCGAGGCTGCTGGATAAAGAGTCAGCTAAGTCGTGAGGATTATTCGAGTGCTGAGAGAATTGTACTCGGGAAGAGAAACCTTAGGTGGTAGTCGACTGATGCTTGGATCAGTCGACTGATGAAGAGCACAGAAAGATCAGTCGACTGATCCTACGATCAGTCGACTGTTGTCGACCAAAATTTGAATCGTCATGTTGTGACATTCAAATTCGCGAGGACCAGTCTGTTGATGCAGTCTGGCCCTGATTGTTGTTTTGGTGTTGACACCGATTTTAGTTTAGGTTGATTATGATTCTGATTATGATGATGGTTAAGTCCTGATCAGTGATTAGGCTAGGTATTGGAAAATCCTAACCTGGAGGGTTAGGTATGAAAAGTCCTAGCTTGGAGGGCTAGGTGTTGGAAAAGTCCTAATTCGGAAGGGTTGGGTGAAAAGTCCTAGCTTGGAGGGCTAGGTGAAAAGTCCTAACTTGGAGGGTTAGGTGCAAATTCTCATCCTGGAGAATTAGGTGAAAAAGTCCTGGCTTGGAGGGTCAGGTGCCTAGCTTGGAGGGCTAGGTTGGATGATGTTCTAACTCGGAAGGGTTGGGTGAAAAGTCCTAGCTTGGAGGGCTAGGTGAAAAGTCCTAGCTTGGAGGGCTAGGTGAAAAGTCCTAACTTGGAGGGTTAGGTGCAAATTCCCAACTTGGAGAGTTAGATGGAAAAATTCTTGGCTTGGAGGGGCTAAGGTGGATGAAACACTAGCTTGGAGGGCTAGGGTTGAGTCCCTGGATCGGTCTGGTGACCGATCAGGGACATTGACACGCTGCTCCTTCGTGGATTGGTCTGGTGATCGATCCAGCAATGTCTGATCGGACTGGTGACCGATCAGGGAGCGCACAGTGAGGTTGGGAACCTATTGTGTGGCTCCTGAACGGTCCAGTGACCGATCAGGGAGCAGGCTGCTTCCTCGCTGCCTTGCTCCTGATCGGTCTGGTGACCGATCAGGGAGCGAGCAGTGAGTGAGTTCCCTTGCTGATCAAGTCCAGATCGGTCCGGTGACCGATCAGGGACCTAGGAGCTGATTAAAAAATCACTGTTCATCTGTCCTGATCGGTCTGGGTGACCGATCAGGCTTCACTCTGATCGGTCCGGTGACCGATCAGGCTGTGTTGCCGTAAGAGCTGAGAATCCCAGCACAGCAGTAGATCGGTTTGGTGACCGATCCACAAGTCCTGGATCAGTCCGGTGACCGATCACTTTAATTCAAATTGCACTGTCAGACGCGGTCAGAGCATTTGATCGTATCCGATTCGCTGCTGTTTGCCTCTGATATTTGATTTACTGTATGATTTACTGCTCTAACAGTCTGATTAAGCTGCAGGTGACAGGGGAGGATTCAAACACTCAAGGAGAGGTCAATGGAGGCTTTCCTTGGAGCAGGTTTGTCTGATTCTCCATTTCAGGTTGCAACGGCCGAGCTGCAGACTGGAGCCGAGACTGGGGCTTGGCTGAGGGGATTTCAGGAAGACCAGAGAGGGCTCAGTGGTAGCTGGCGTTGGCAGTGAGGTAGCTAGAGGCTACGGAGGATGTTGTCACCTGGTGCTGTGTGGAGAATCAAAAGGGCGGAAGTTGGCTTCGTGGAAGTAGAGTTCGAAAACTTGTGTTCTTGCCGCGCTTTGTGTTCTCCACAACTTGCTTGCTGTGTTCTTGAAGTTTTCATCAATTTGAGCAAGCGATCGAGAAGCAATCATCCATTACTTGAGCGCTTGAAGGAGAGAACAAGGAGCTTGGAGTCCAACAGTGGGAAGACACGAAGAGGGGTTCTTGCGTGAGATCGCCACTGGGTGGAGCTCAGGGAAGCTCACTGTGTTCTTGTCCTTGCTAGGTGTTTGAGTAAGATCCTTCTTGTTGTTTCTTTGTGCTTAAACTTTATCTGTGATTGAAACGCTGTGGAGAGGTTTCTCCACCGAGAAGGAGGTTGCGTTATATCCGGTGAAAACCGGGGCTTGATATGCCGACGATCAAGGGATCGCCCACCTTAAGGGCACGCCAAGGAGTAGGGGCAAGTTATCCCCGAACCTTGTAAACCCTCTTGTTAGCGATCTTGGCAGTTGTCTCTGTTTGCTTTCATTTCTGTTTTCGTTTACTGCACTGCTTAATTTTCCTTTGTTTCTTCTGCTGTGCTACTGATAAGTTGAGTGTAGGAAACTTGTTAAGTGCAAGAAAAAGTGATTGGCTATATTCACCCCCCCCTCTCTAGTCATCTCGTTTCCAACACAGTCGACTGGTGATAGCACCAGTCGACTGGTAACGGTCAGAACAGTATCGAGCACTATTTAAGAGGGCTCGTTTTTGGCTGAGTTTTCTTGGCGAAACAAGCTTAGGTAAAGCATGTTAGTAGCCTACAAGTGCTCAAAAATTGTCAAGGGATTGTGGCAAGGTTTCTCCACCCACAAGGAGTGACAAGAGTTAGTTGGAGGTCTTCCGGGGAGTCATCCACCGACGAATCAGGATCGTCCACCTTACAGACAATCGTGGAGTAGGACTATCATCTTCGAACCACATAGACGGTTTGCGTTAGCATTGTTTTAGTTTATAGTTAAGTTTTCCGCTTACGCTTGCTAACACGTGTAGGAAGAAAATCAAAAAGTCGTTATTCACCCCTCCCCCCTCTAGTCGTACGTCAAGGTCCTAATAGGAGGCAGGTCTTCTCGCCAACGAGTTGGGCAGGAAGGGCGCTCGAGGAGTTTGATATAAAAGAAGCACTCTTTCCACCCCTTATGTGAAGAAGGGAGACCACCTATGAATCTGTGGCCGGAGCGAGCAGCAAAACTAAAAGCTCCTCTAGACGCAAAGTTCAGAAGGAAGAAATAATGAAAAAAATGAGGAGCCAAAGGTATCTCCAACAGTTTGAATAGAAGGAATGCCCCGCTCATTTGAGCAAAGACATTCACAGTCATCTAGTAAAGGGGAATGTCAAAATTCTGAGATACGACCATAACGAAAGGAAGGATTGGAAAGCGGAGGGTGAACTCTATCTGACCTATGAAAAAAGTATAAAACCCTAAAGGAGGTTCTACGGGAGATTGATTGAGCATAGGAATCCTAACTTCAAAATCTACGAAGATGTCATAGGTTTCACAGGCGGCCCGCAAAATGCTAGGTTTAACCCTTGATGATGTGGCCTTGTACCACTCCGGCTGATAAGCCTGTTTCTCCTTGGTCTCTTCCTTCCTGCTCTTTCCTTTCTGGCCTATGGTTTTGAGGAAAAGGAGTAGATGATTGAAGAGAAAGAAGAAGGAGAGGAGGGCTTGGTAAGACTTACACAGAGAGAAGGGACTTTAGCGAAGGAAGGAAGAAGGAGCTCCAATGGTCGCAGTGCAAGAAGACAGATGATCATCTCCACTTCCCCTTTTATAAGGGAGAGCCAGCGGTGATGCTAGGGGATGGATGCGTAACGTGTGGCCGAGCATGCAGTTCAATATAACCAACTAGTTGGTATGACTCAACTAAGCACATCGAAGGAAGGGTGCTTCGAGGGGATCCTGCCACGTGACGTCAGTTTGGGCGTAAAAAAGATTTCTCGTCATTAATACGTCCCATGCGCTCTTAATGAATGATTAACATCCATCATTATAGGGCATTGAAACTCGTGAAACTCTTAGGACCAATTCAAACGATTGCTTCAAGCGATCATTTAGATTCCTAAGACTCATAAAGTTATCAAGGAATGAGGAATGTTAATTGCACATTCTATCTACATTTCACTATCGACACACCACAAGTCCAATCATCCAGGTAAATTTCCTTCGATTAGACTTGAAAGGGGGACTTATGTTCGGGATGAATAGCCCAAGCTGAACACGTGGCGATGGAAGACTGCGTGTCATGAGAAATGTCCGGGAAAATCGTCCGAGACCAACTCGGGAGAAAAGGGTCCGAGACTAGCTCGGAGAGCGGAACCTGAGAGCACCTCGGAAGAGTTGTGCCCGGGATTGAATCAAGCACTGAGAGTTCCCGAACCCAGCTCGAAGAGTGGAGCCCGAGACCATCTGAGGAAAGAGAGTGAGGGTAAGAGAAGTTTATTGTTAACGATGATAATGATACATTTAATACAGGGGACAACCGTTTCGAACGTCCCCTCCTCTAAATAAGAATGTCAGCTGACAGTTACAACCGGCGATGCATGAGTTAATAGGTGTTATTGCTATTACTAAGAATCCCTAGTAAACGACAGCTGATAGACAACTACGAATCAGGAGGCGTGGGAACAGGGAAGCGATTACAGCAACATGTGAGCTCTCACAGGAGGAGGATAGCAATTATATAAGGTGCTTAGACCCCTAGGTAAGGGGGGATCTTTGGGAATTCTACTAATTTACTTTCCTCACTCTTTCTCTATCTTTGAGTAAATCCTGACTTGAGCGTCGGAGAGAGCTCCGCCGGAATTTCTTCCGGTGTATCCCTGTAACGCTCATGTTAACCTTGCAAGCAAGAGCCTCCTCCTTCGTCATCACTCAAGGCAGCACTCCGGCGCAGACCTCCTCCTTCGTCATCACTCAAGGCTGCATCCCGATGATTTATCGTCCACGTCGTTCACTTTCGAAACATATAAGTACATTAATTATATTTTAGATAAAGTAATTAACACAGTTATAGTTCGAGAATGAACACAGAACCTTCTTCGATGTGTAAAACTCCCTCATTCATAATCATTTACGACCCCTTAATGCGTCGTCTCTGCTCTGTAAACGTAGTACCTGCTCACCACATAAAACGAGGCGAAGTTGAGGCAATTGAGCACGACGAAGAAGGCGTAATAGTAATCCAGGTGCGACGCGTTCAGATTGTTGAGTATCCACCCATGGCCACGCTGCCTCGTGATGCGCTCCACGGTGGAGAGCAGGAAGCTACTGAGGAAGTTGCCGACGCCGATACTGGTCGTGGCGTAGGACGCGCCGAGGCTCTTCATCCCCTCGGGCGCCTGGTCGTAGAAGAACTCGATCTTGGCCACATCCAGGAACGCGTCCGCCATGCCCATCAACACGAATTGAGGCAGCAGGATGAAAATGGTGAGCGGGACCCCTGCGCCACTCTCCACCAGCCCGTGCTCCCGCGCCACAGCCAACCGCCGCCTCTCCGTCAGCGACGCCACCGACATGATCACGATGTGGATCGCCATCCCGGTGCCCATGCGTTGTAGCAGCGAGATGCCGCGGGGGTTTCCGGTGAACCGGCGCATGAAGGGGACGAAGTAGCGGTCGTAGAGGACGATGCTGACGAGCATGGAGAGGGTGGAGAAGGCGGCGAGGCTCGCCGGAGGGATTTTGAAGTTGGGGCCGATGTGGCGGTCCAGGGTGGTGCCCTGCTTCACGAACAGGGTGTTAATCTGGGCGAACATTATGCTGGGGATGAACGTGGTGATGAGGATTGGGATCATCATCAGCATTTGCTTCGTCTCCTCCACTCGCGTCACCGTGCAGAGTGCCCATGGATTCGTCGGACCCGTCTTCACTGCTGCTTTATTCAGAACCCTGGTAACGGATGTTAAAAATTTTAATTTGATATGTGATCAGAGTAAGTAAAAAAAAAAAAAAAATCTAACTTTGATGTGTGATCGGAGTAAACAAAATCTAATTTTGATGAGAAATTGTATGATTCACCTCCAAGTTGGTGTCGAATCGATGCGGTATTTTCCAGGCTCGGTATAAGCGTCGAGATCGAGTTCGTGCAGCTCCTTGGGGTCGTTGGGCAACGGCACGGTACATTTCCGGGCGGCGGCCACGATAACCCTGGCCATCTTGATGAAGGGGCTTCCGGTGAGGATCCTGTGTCGGTAGAAGGGAGTGCCGGCGACAAAGACAGAGATGGAGATGGCGAGGCCGAGGGTGGGGAGGGCATAGCCGAGGGTCCATCCGACGTTGTCCTGGATGTAGACGAGGACAGTGTTGGCGAAGAGGGTGCCTAAGAAGATGCTGAACATCCACCAGTTGAAGAAGGATAGCTTGTGCGCGCGCTCGCGAGGATGGAACTCGTCGAACTAGTCGGCGCCGATGGTGGAGATGTTGGGCTTGGTGCCGCCGGCGCCAATGGCGAGGATGTAGAGCGCACTGAAGAAGACTCTGAGGTGCATCGGCGTGGCCTTGGCGGAGCAGGAAGGGTCGGCGGTGTTGGGGCCGCACGGCGGCGGTTTGAGCGACGGCAGGGACACCGACAAGGTAAGTAGACCCATCCCCTGTTTGAAAGCAAGCACGAGGGGATCACAAACTTACCTGAAAATTATCTATTTTAACCCATTAATTTAACAATAAATTTTTTTAAATCCCTAATTAAATTTTAAATTTTATTTTCAATCCTATATAAAAAAAAAGTTCAATTCTACTCCTAACATTTAAAGTGTTCTATCTACATCAACCCTCTAATCAGGGAGCTTCAATCGAGAATGGATTGAGACAATTAATTAGGGAACTTCAATCGATTAGGAATTGATCGATAATTAATCAGTTGTATTTGTCATGAGAGAATATCACTCTTATTTTTTATAAGCACAAAAAGTTTAAAAATAAATATAATTCTTCCTAAATTCAACATATTTAAATTAGAATTTTTAATTTTTTTTGCTATCAAATTAAGTATAATTTTTTTTACTTAACCAATTGATTAGGAATTCATAGCAATTGATTAGCTTAAGATAACTTGTAGGTCGTACTCAATTTTATATAAAATATATTAGATTTTAGTTAAATGATATTGAATTTAAAAAGAATTATATTTTATTTCAGAATTTTTTTTTCTAAAAAAATTTAGGGTAATTCGATAAATCGGCAGTTGAAGTACATAAAATTTTACATGCAAAGGGCGAAAATAAAATTTTTCTGACACAAGAATTGAAGAGTGAGTTGAGTTTGCATGTACAGAATTTAGGATAGTTCTTTCTTAATTTAAAGCGAAAACCACTATTGTTTTATCCCAGGCAAAAATCATACGAATTTAAAGTGAAAACCACTATTGTTTTATCCCAGGCAAAAATCATACGAGCCTTCCATTTTTTATCTGGGAATCATCAAATCTCATTTTGATTTGCGATCAAAAGAAGACTCCTCCCTATAAAATGAGTCACTGCAACTAAGCAACAAAACTATGTGGTAGCGACTAAGTGGTTGTTATAATTGAGAACGATAAATTTAATATATCATAATTATTTAATTAATTACTAAATCAACATATGAGTTTATCTTTTTCATATTTGCCTTCTTTTAGTCATACTGCAGATATGTATGATGCGAAAGATATATCATAATTATGGAGTCTATTTTTTAAATATCTCATCAGGTTCAAGAATGATATATCATAATTATTCAATTACTCACTGAATCATTTGATCATGTACCACACAATAAAAGTTCATCGACTAGCTCATTTTAGAATTTACAGATTTAGATTTTAGGATTTATGAGCAAACAACTTATCTAGGGAATTGTTATTCTTCTCCCAATTAAAAATCCAATTCCTGATTCTTGTTGTGCATGAATTACAGTTGTTCATAGCTATTATAACATTGTAGTTCAAGTAATTATGACTTCATAATTACTACAACGTTTTAACAGTGGGTTCATAACTACTATAATTGTTATTGTAATTATAATAGCTATAGGAATGTAGCTATTACACTCCAATAGCAATTTGTTACCGTTCCTCATCTTTTATAACAAGTAAATTTCGGTCTTGGAACAGTTGTCCAGAAAAGATATTTATAGTGAAAAGTCCACTCCTAAGCGATCCAAGCAAGTTAGGCTTTGGACAAGTAGTTGGAGACTATGAATCAAATAAAAAAAAATGTATTTTCCACTGCATCTTACTCTTGTTTTCCAAAGAAAAGAATAGTTTTAAAACAAAAATCAATGTGCACTCTATTTCGATCCTACAAGAATTTGGAAAACTTAAAATATTTTATCCCAATAAGATTTATTAAAGATATATATAATAAGATATTATTAAATGATAAGGAATAAAAGAGCAATGGAAAAAGTATTTTCAGTAATTTTTAATAAAAATTTAGGTGATTAATTAATGTTAGGTAATTTAAATAAGTTAAATGAATATAGAAAGTTATATTTTCATATTCAAACTTCAGAAATAGAACAAGATTTATATAAGATGTATAATAGAAAAATAGTTGGACCAGATAATATTTGATAGAGGTATGGAAGTGTAGGAAATAAGATATTGAATAACTTGCAAAATTATTCAATCTGATATTGAAATGAAAAAAAAAATCTGATCAATAGAGGATAAGTACTCTAATTCCCTTATATAAGCTCCCGGGCTATGGTGCAGCGGAAGTGCAACTAGTCGTTATCCCAGACATCTGCGTTTTGATCCTCAGCTACGACATATTTGTAGAAATTTTTCCTCCAAATCGGGCACAAACCCTGGGACGTCAGACTTCTAGACATCCTGCCATGAGCGCTTCCCGATTTATTCTAGTAGCCAATGGGAAACTTCAATGGGGTCGGGTTGGTCGCCTGAGGTTTGACGTTACCCAACCTCGATTGTTAATAATTTTTTTCTAATTTCCTTATATAAAAATAAAGGAGATATATAAAATTGTACAAATTATACGGTATTAAATATGAGTCATATTATGAAGTATTGGGAAAGAGTAATAGAAAAATAACTAAGGAAGGAGACATCAATAATCGAAAATTAATTTGGATTTATTCTTGAAAGATCAACAATAAAAAAATATATTTTCTCGGATAACTAATTGAAAAATATCAAGAATAGAAGCAAAACTTACACACGGTATTCATCGACCTAGAAAAAGTTTATATTAAAGTCCCCAGAAAAATTATATGGAGAATTGTAGAAAAAAGATATTAACGTAGTGTATATTGAACTAATTAAGAATATGCACAAGAATATAATGACAAAAATGAAAACTCTAGACGGATTAACTAAAATATTTTCTATAAAAATAAGTTACATCAAGGATTAGCTCTAAGTTTAACGTAGTGTATATTGAATTAATTAAGAATATATATAAGAATATAATGACAAAAGTGAAAACTCTAAACGGATTAACTAAAATAAGTTACATTAAGGATTAGCTCTACGCCTCTTTTTTTAATACTAATCATGACGAACTGACACATCCAAGATATGACATCACGATGCATGTTGTTTATTATTTTAGTAGATGAAACGCGTGAAGAAGTAAATGGTAAACTCAAATTTTAGCAAGAAATACTAAAGGTGAAAAGTTTTAGGCTTAGTAAATTAAAGATAAAATATATGCAATTTAAGTTTAACAATATTCTATGTAATAAGATAATTGTTAATATAGGAGATGTTGAATTGTTTGTAGCTGAAAGTTTTAAGTATTTAGCATCAATTTTGCAACAGGATGGAAGAATTGAGAGAGATTTCAGACATAAAATACAAGTAGAATAGTTGAAATAGAGGAGAGTGTGTGGTTTTTGTGATTGTAAAGTATTTCTGAAACTTAAAAAAAAATTTATGAAATGGAAGTTATACCTATTATGTTATATGAAGTTGAATGTTGGGTTATGATCCAAGCACATGAGTAAAAGATGAGAGTTGCATGTGGATCTATGGACATACAAGAATTGATAGAATAAAAATGAAAATATTAGAGAAAAATCGAGGTTGCACCTATTGGGGAAAAATTCTGGGAGACACATTTAATTAGATGATATAGACGTAAACTTAGATGACTATATATTTCAATTAGGCGATGTAAAATTATAATATATAAATGTGCATATCAAACGAGCATGAGGAAGGTAAAAAGAAACTTAGTTAGTAAAAATAAAATAAAATAAAATAATTTAAATATAAATTATGATATAGTAGGAAATAAAATTTAATAAAGTAGAAGGATTTATATAGTCAAATCTACCTTTATGGATAAGACTTAATTATTATTAGTTGTTATTGTATTTACTATAATTAAACGGAAACATAAACTAAAGAAATTTTTTTATAACTATATAAACACCTAATGCAATTATTTATTTAGGATATTTTTTTATTAGAAAAATTAAATAAAATGAGCTTGCATAATTCAATTGGACATTATATCTATTTATTATTATTATTATTATTATTATTATTAAATTGATATCAGAAATTTACACTAATCTTAAGAATGATTTACCGAGAAAATTTTCCAATTACTATCCAGATGAATAAAAAAAAACTCATTTGAGGATGTGACACATCCTTAGATGCCATTTTTTTTTTTTTTTTATAGTGGCAAAAGATAATTCATTTGCCCCAGCGCCCTCGCCAATTCATTATAGAGTCAATATGAAGAAGTTAAATCATAGGGACTATTAACCCGAATATTATATTTAGTGCGTAGGGTGGGCGAGCATATTGGCTTTATCAGATTTTGATCCTCAAATCTCATGATAATAATACCCATATATTAATCATGGATTTATCTCGTAAGGACTATCATCAACTTATTTGATGGATCATCTAAAATGACTTAATGTCATGTACTCTCATTTACGAATAATTTAAAGTCTTTAAAAAAAATGGTGCAGTGGTAAGGTTACTAGTCGTTTACCCAGGCATCCGCGGTTCGATCCACAGCTACGGTGCATTTTGCAGGAATTTTTCCTCCAAATAAGGCTCGAACCCTGGGACGCTGGGCTTCTAGACTGGCCACCGCGAGCGCTTTCCGATTTACCTTGGTGATCGGTGAGAAACTTCCGTGGGGCCGGACCGGTCACCTCAGGTTAAATTTGTCTGCGTTCATCATTTTTCAAAAAAAAACTCTTAAAACATAAGGTTGTCAACTCTAATTTTGTATACGACGGGATGGTGCAATTACGGAGAGGTAGATGACGGAGGCGATGATGAAGGTCCAGTAGCGGCCGAGGTGCGCGTCGGCGACGTAGGCGCCGGCGATCGGCGTCAACCAGACGGTGACGACCCAGTTGGTGACGTTGTTCGAGGCCGTGACGGTGCCCTGGTGCAGCTTATTTGTCAGGTACAGTATGAGGTTGGAGGAGATGCCGAAGTACGCCATGCGCTCGAACACCTCGTACACTAAACCCACACACACACACGTATCAGCCGACCAATTCGTCGAACACCTCGTGCGCACACGAAAGCAAAAAAAAAATGATCCCCGGAGGAGTTCGTACCGACGACGAAGGAGCAGGCGGTCCACCCGCCTCGTTTGGGCCGGAGGACGGGGTTGCCTTTGAGGTCGACCGTGCCGTCCTTGGTGTACTCTCCGAGCATGGAATCGTCGCAGACAGCGGCCATGGCGTTCGAGCGAGCTCACTGATCAGTGGTTGGTCTGCGAGCTTGGGGGTTTATAGACAGCAAATGGCGCTGCTTTGTCGGGTGCCATGACAAAAATTAAAAATTTTAATTTTTAAAATCTTTTTTCATTATCATGAATCTTATTTTTTTATCTATTATCAATAAATTAATATCAAATAATTTATCCTAAAATGGAGTAAAAATCTGATCTAAGATTTTGAAATCGGTATATAAAAAAAATTATAAACTTCCCCTTATAATGAGGATGAGATTTATAATAAGAAATTTAAAATATAAATATTCTATTACATATACTTTAATTCATTTGTTTGAATAAATTTGAAAACACTGGATTCACGCTCAGTTAAGTTTTAAAATTTTCATCTCATTATAAAGAATATTCTAAATATATCGTAATTAAAATTTGTATAGTAGATTTGTTGATTTTTTTTTATTTATAAGGGATATCCAAGGGCTTGCGTCCGACTAATCCGCTTGGCTGACCAGCCCTGCCCCATAGCCTTCAACGAGAGTCTCCACCGGTCAACGAGGGTAAATCGCGGGACGGAGACATGTGACGATTTCACCACTGATGATATCGGTACCGGATGGTGTTAGAAGTGGGGCAACGTGTGCAGTAACTGCACACGTTGCCAGGGAGTGGGGCTTGTTGCCCCTCTCTCTCCACTACTTCTACCCGCTATCCTCTCCTATATAAGGAGGGGGTAAGGGGTTCATTCAAGTGCAAGAAGTGAGTGAGAGCAAGTGAAAAACTCTGAAGAAGAGGAGATCATCCATAGTTCGAGGGATTTGGTTCGTGATACCGAGAGGGGAAGAGCTTTCCGATTCCGTGATCGTTCTTCAGACGACAAGCACGAAGAACAGCGAAGGTCAAGCGTTGAATCCACTGTAAGTGTTTACCGTTTTTTCAATATCGTAGATTCGTTCACGATTTCATGCATTAGAATCAACATTTGTATCAGAGCATGTATAGATTCCAAAGTATGATATAGATAAATCGTTTTATTTCGGAAACTCCCTTGTTATAAAAACTCAATTACATGAAATTGTGGTTTTGTGTCGTGCTCCTCTCGCTCGTCGGATGATATCATATTTTGTGAGCATTGCCGACGATCGATCTCTCCGGAGAATGCCGAGAATTACGTTGGGAGGTGCGATGAGTAGCCGCCGCGGTTGCCGTATTTGTTGTGGCAGTCACGTATGTAGGCGGCGGAAGAAAACTAAAAAAAAAAACGGTGAAAAAAACGGCGGAAGAAAAATAATATTAAAAAAAAATTGCATGCAAATTTAAGGCCGTAGGTACAGTAATAAAAAAAAATTGCATGTTTTTTCCCTTCGATTAAATTAATTAGCTTTGTGTTTTAATTAATATCTTATTGTATAGTTGAATTTGTATTAAAATTTGGCCATTGGTTATTGAAAATATACCAAAATTTGATTAAATGAACTGGATTTTAATTAAAATTAAATCCGATTAAGTTGGTTCATTTCAACTAGAATTTAAATTATTAGTTAATTTAATCAGACCAACTTGATCCAACATTGTTTATGTCTAGTTCGAACCATTAGTTGGTTTGACAAGACTAAATTGATCCAATAAGATCAGGATCTAGTTCAAACCAATAGTTAATTTAATCAGATCAGTGTAATACAAACAAGAACCATTTTGTTTGGTTCGATCAATAGATTTGACTTTAAATTAAGTGAGCTAACGACTAAGATAAGTCATCCCTGTCCGATTAGATTAGTTCTAATGAGGATAATGGACCCAGACTAAGGATTCAATTTCCTAGTCGATCAGCCTAATGTGTTAGTCAATAAAGCTCCCTAAATCAAGAAAATTTATTTTTCTTATCTGTTTATGACTCTGTGGGTTTATGCATAATTGTGAATTGAATTGAACCAGTTTTGTTACTGGTTTGTCGGTTTTGTACTGACATTGTGTATTTCAATTCCAAATGCCGAGATTTATTACCACAATGACTCGTCGCGATGTGCGACGGAATGAGCTAAGGGAACAGATAGAGGAGATTGACTACCGCCCACATCTAGGCATCCAAGGGCATATGGGAAGGCTTGATCGTCTATTTTGGAAACTCGAACAGGAAGAGTTCCCAGTCCTAGATAACTACCGAATCGGGGCATTGATTCGTTCATTGCCGAGGCGTGGTGGAACAGCTGCAAGATGTATATGGGGATGCTTTGAGGAGCGTATCTCATATACCGAGCTGTGTAGAGAACTACTTCGCCTAAACTTTTCGGAAGAAGATCTGGAAGACTCGGAGGACGAACTAGAAGAGGATCCAGAAATGGATCCAATTATAGAAATCGAGGAGGATCTTGAAGAATTCGAAGAAGATCCAGAGATGGATCCAATTGAAGAATTCGAGGAGGATCCTATAGAATCGGTGGAGGATCCTGAAGTTAAACTACCTCTCATCAAGTCTGGGATGAAAGGGATAGTATTTACCACCGCGCTAGTCTTTGTCCTAGTGGGAGTAGTACTAACTTATCTAGTTTATTAGAGTTTGTCTTAGTTACTGTTGTTATGTACAAACAGTATTTGCTCAGTTTTTTTTAGTCATGTAGTAAGTTACTGTCGTTTTGTACGAACAGTTTTTCAAAAGGTTATGTTATGGGTTAACAAAACTTCTTAATGATTAGTTCATTTCATTTGAATGATAAGTTCATTTATGATTAGTTCATATGATGGGATGTATGTAAAATAACTAATAAATGTTTATTAGATTGGATATACGGAGGATGAGTGGGAACGTAGTTACCACTTGATTTTGTAAACCAACTCTAATTTACAAAGAGTTAGTTGTTAATTACATGGATATGAGTTACACTGAATGACTAAATAATACGTTTATTTATGTTAGATCATGGCAACAAAGAACATAATAGCTGAACTCAACAAAGAAGAAAAATTAAATGGGGACAACTACAAAATATGACACCTTAAGATACAGTATGTAATTGAGGAACAAGAAGTTCTAGAAGCTGTTAATCAATTTATAGTAGAACCTGCAGATGGTTCTACAGCTCAGCATAGACGTGATCTTGATGCCTATAAGGCATGGAAGAAAAAGGACTCTACTAATAAGGGTATTTTGATTAGTTCAATGGTAGATGACCTGATATATGAGTATGAGCCATTACCATCGGCTCATGCTGTTTGGGTTGCCCTGACAGATAAATACAGTGGAGTTAGCTTAAGCAAGCTTCGTCAGCTGACAATCAAGTTTGACAGCTATAAGAAATGCCCGAATGTCTCCATGACCTAACATCTGAAGGAAATGGGGAATATGATTCGAGAGCTGAAAACTGCTGGTCATGAGTTGACTGATGAACAACAGGTTTAAGCAGTTATTCGTTCCCTTCCTGATTCTTGGGAATCAATGAAACAGAACCTTACACATAGTGAAAGTATAAAGACTTTCATTGATGTCTCACGCCATGTTGAATTGGAGGCGGAGAGAATAGAATCCGCGAGGATTTCTGGACAAGCTTTTGTAGCTAAAGGCTTTGGACCCAAGAATAAGAAAAGATGGTTCAAGAAAGGAAAAGGAAAGGGAAAAGGAAAAGAAGCTGCTGATGCTGGGCAGTGCCCAATCAAGAAGAATGTTAAAAGAAAGAAGTATGGACAGAAACCTAAGAGCAAGTTGACTTGCTATAACTGTGGCAAGAAAGGCCACTTTGCTCGGGAATGTACTGAGCCGAAAAAGGTAGATCCATATTTATTTTTTATTCACGAGCATTATGTTGCTAGTTCAGTGTTGTTAGCTGATTCTTATCCTTTGTGGATTATAGATTCAGGAGCAACGAACCATGTAGCTCGTGATCGAGCTACATACGTGGAGTACCGTCGAGTACCAGCTGGCAATAAGTGGATATATGTGGGAAACAATGCAAGAATTGAAGTCAAAGGAATTGTCACTTGCAAGCTTAACCTACGTGGTGGACATACCCTGTTTCTGCATGATGTCCTTTATGCTCCTGAAATTCGACGGAATCTAGTTTCTGTAACTAATCTTCTTGATTTGGGTTATTGCATAAATTTTTTCAGTCGTTGTGTGGAACTTTGTATTAACTCCGTGTTAATTGGATGTGGTTATGTAATGAATGGTTTCATGGTTCTTGATGTAGAACAAGATATTAATTATGGAATTAATAGTTGTTTTTCAAACATTGCTCTTACTAGTGATGCTAATATTAATGAGGAAGTTTGGCATGCTAGACTAGGACATATCGGATAAGAACGGATGAATAGATTAGCTAAGGAGGGTCTATTGGGCACTCATGCTAAGATTAACCTGTCAATATGTGAGCATTGTCTTGCTGGAAAAGCGACAAGGAAACCATTTGGTAAGGCTATTAGAGCTGATTCACCATTGCAATTAATTCATTCGGATGTATGTGGTCCAATGAATGTGAAGGCTAGACATGGAGGTTCTTATTTCGTTACATTTATTGATGACTTCACACGTTTCGGTCATGTGTATTTGATTTCTCATAAATATGAAGTATTAGATTGCTTCAAACGTTATTTGAACGAAGTTGAGAATCAATTGGATCATAAGGTTAAAACCTTACGCACTGACCGTGGAGGTGAATATTTGTCTGATCAGTTTAAGACAATATGTTACGAGAAAGAGATTATTAGACAACTAACGATCCCTGGAACTCCACAGCAAAATGGGGTTGCTGAAAGAAGAAATAGAACTCTTCTAGATATGGTTAGGTCTATGATGGCTCAAGCTAATTTACCTATTTCCTATTGGGGAGATGCATTATTAGCTGCTACCTATATACTTAACCGAGTGCCTTCTAAGTCTATTCCATCTACACCATATGAACGTTGGACAGGCAGAAAACCAGATTTGAGTAATCTGAGACCTTGGGGGTCAGCTGCCTACGTTCATGATAAGACTCACAAATATGGAAAACTAGGGCCAAGGGGTAAAAAGTGTATCTTTGTAAGGTATTCTGATACTTCTAAGGGTTATGTTTTTATTGGTGAGCAACAAGATGGAATCATCTCTAAAATAGAGTCAAGAGATGCGATTTTCTCGAAACTGAGTTCCCAACAAGAGGTGAAGTTGATAAATCGATTCCTCTATTTGCTATAGAGGAGGAGGATATTGTTCCTTTATCAACAAATCAGGAATCACAGGAGAACCCTGAATCTAGTCTACCCAGTGGGAGTGATTTGCCAATGAATGAATCAGTTTCAGTTTCTCAACAGTCAGACCTGCGGAGGAGTAATCGCAAGATTATTCCTAAAAGAAGGTTTGACATTGAGAATGAGGCATTAATGATTCTCCCTATTGACGATGAGGAACCTCGAACGGTTGAGGAAGCATTGAGATGCTCAGTTAAAGAAAAATGGAGAATTGCAATGGATGAAGAAATGGAGTCTATGAGAAAGAATCATGTTTGGGATTTAGTCGATCTTCCTCCGGGCCGAAGGGCTATTGGGAATAAGTGGATTCTCAAAATCAAGAGGAAGGCAGATGGATCGATTAATAGATACAAAGCTCGTCTGGTTGCAAAAGGATATACCCAAATGGAGGGTATTGATTTTGAAGAGACATTTTCCCCTGTTGTGAAGTTTGTGTCAATACGTGTCATTTTAGCTATAGTAGCACATTATGACTTAGAATTACATCAGATGGATGTAAAAACGGCTTTCCTTAATGGTAATCTTGACGAGGAAATCTATATGGCACAGCCAGAAGGTTATATTGCTGAAGGCCAAGAGGATAAAGTATGTAGACTTAAAAAGTCTATATATGGGCTAAAGCAAGCGTCGAGACAATGAAACATAAGATTTAATAAAGTCATTTTATCTTATGATTTCGAAATGATCAATGAGGATCATTGTGTATATCTCAAGGAGGATAAAGGAAAGATTGTCATATTATCGTTATATGTTGATGATATGCTAATAGCTGGAAATGACATACAGTTTGTGATAGAAATCAAATCGTGGCTTTCATCACAATTTGACATAATAGATATGGGAGAAGCTGAATACATCTTAGGGGTAAAGATCATTAGAGATCGAACAAAAAGACTTTTGGGTTTGTCTCAAGAGACTTATATTACTAAGATGTTACAACACTTCAATATGTCAAACTGCAACATTGAACAAACTCCTATAGCGAGAGGCACTGTTTTGAGCAAAAGTATGTATCCCAAGACTCCTAATGAAATAGCCGAAATGAAGAAAAAACCATATGCCAGTGCCATTGGTAGCTTAATGTACACTATGTGGTGTACACGTCCTGATATCAGCTATGTTGTTGGCTTAGTTAGCCGTTTCCAGTCAAACCCAGGATCGAGACACTGGAAGGCGGTGAAGAGAATATTCAGATATCTCAAAGGGACGGCAGATTATTGTCTCTGCTTCCAAGGATCAAAGTTGAGCCTGAAGGGCTATACAGATGCAGATTGGGCGGGAGATCTTGATGACAGAAAATCCACATCGGGTTATGCATTCTTGCTAAATGGAGGCGCCATCTCATGGAATAGCAAGAAACAGGCTTGTGTAGCACTGTCGATAATGGAAGCTGAATATGTGGCTTGTGCAGCGGCTGTACAAGAAGCTGTCTGGTTAAGAAGGTTCCTGAAGCATTTGAAGATTGCTGAGGATAGTGGGAGTCCCGTTACATTGTATTGTGACAATCAAGCTGCAATAGCTTTTTCTAAGGATCCCAAATATCACAGTAAAGGCAAGCACATAGAAATTAAATATAATTATGTAAGGGATATTGTGGACAAAAGAAAGGTAGTCCTTGAGTATATTCCTACCCGTGCTATGCTAGCAGATCCTTTTACTAAGCCATTGACTAAAGAGTCATTTCTTGGTTTTGTGAAGTCTTTGGGACTTCGTAAAATGTAACACATTGTAAAACAATCAAATATATGAAAGTGCCATGATTTATTTAGTATATATTGGTGTTACATTTTGGATAAAATCTCGATAAGCATGTTGGCAGGTTGAGATTGGTCCACTCACATGGACAATCATCTCTATTTGTTGAGTATAAATAGAGGTAAGACTATTACTTATGGGATAGCTTATGTAGCTATAAATAGAGACATACTCATAAGTTGGAGTCGCCTTGATTTTGTATCAAGATGAGATCATTTATGTAATGATCGGAGTAAATGAACCCACCATTTACTGAATCTGCTTATAGCCAGATAGGAATTCATAAGGTGAATTCAGGATTAGACATTAGGCATGTCTAGATCAAATCTGTACGATGTTAATTTTGAGAAAACATGCACTCTTTTGTTAAAAAAGAAAAACATCGTAGCATGTGATTCATACCACATGTGCTATAGCGACAATAAGGATAGTAGGAGAATGGATCCCTGCTTCTCTACTATGTGAGACTCTTGAGATTATAAGTTAATCTCATATTTACCCTATGTGACTATTTAGTTGTCTGTTTAAAATTTTAATCAGTGTCTGCTACCTTAGCATGTATCCTATTGGCTATGGATGATTCGGTCTATGGAGCATAACTAGGAAAGCAACTGATTAAAATGAATAGATTCAAGCTAAATAGGAATACTAAGAGATATTTACATCATTGACACTTATTCACTGGTCTACCAATTACATTTTTTGTTGAGTACTTAAAATGTGATTGTGAATAATTGTATTGAATGGAAATACTGAATATGCTCTTGACTTAATGGTCATCACGAGGGATTAGAGATGTTCATATTGATGTAAATGATTTAGTCTGGGGTAAAAGCAAGTGATTGATGTCTCTGATTCATGTGATAGAGTGACTAATTAAAGTGTAACAACTTTCTTGGTAATAATCGCTCAAAGAGCAGCTAAGTTAAGTGTCACAACTTTCTTAGTAATAATTGCTCAGTATGCTTGCTGTCGCACGAATCATTTTCCCTAAAGTATGAATTGGATGATCTATTAGTCTATGTGACTATATGATCTTTGTGACCTGATTCTTGTATTAGTCTATGTGACTATACGGTCTTTGTGACCTAATACTTGTATTAGTCTATGTGACTATAAGGTCTTTGTGACCTGATTCTTGTATTGTCTATGTGACTTGACTTGTATGAATGAGAGATGTTAGAAGTGGGGCACGTTGCCAGGGAGTGGTGAAAATTGGACTTTGGGAGTTGGGACCATCGAAATTGACTGAAATCAAAAAGTAGCACGAAATTGCATTACGAATATTGATTGAGATGCATACTGCAAATTGCACTGCAGAGAGTTGACTTGGGGAAGGCATGGAAAATTCATCCATTATTTTTTCCTGCACGTCTCGATCGTTATGATGCTTAGCGTTTGAGTTATAACCTATCCTTTCTCTTATTAATCTAAGCATTAGATTTTTTATATTTAAGGTCTTATTCAGAGCCAACGGTCCTTACTTTGATTTTGTTGTATGCTACTCATCGAAATTACATGCAAACTACAAACCAACTAATCTTCTGATTAACAAAAGAAACAAACTGGAAGAAATATTAATTAAGATGGCAGTTAACTGGAACACCATTCACTTCTTGCTTTAAAATCTAAATATCTATTTCTGAGCGAGTAGTCAACGATAAGGAACCATCAGTGGCACGTTCATACACGCGTTTGATAGGACTTTATTGTAAAATTTTCGTATTTTAAACTGTAATATTCGATATTTGTTTTTTTTATATTTATATTTAATCTTAACTTAACTTGGATTCATACATATCTAGAGGAAATTATAAGTATCCCGGAGATAGTTTGGATATAATCAACCGAGTCAAGTTAGGTTCTGTTGATTTTGATCCCTGTGTCTAAGTGTACAGGAGCTTAGGAGTGCAAAAATTTAGTGAAAGATGCAGCAAACGAGAAAAATAATACGGAAAGGGACCTAACTGACTCGGCGTATCCGAGGAATGTGAATGCTGCAGAAGACTACACATATGGAGCGAGAAAGGCGCGCGTGACGTCAAAGGACGAGAAGCCGAGGAGGAAGCTCATTCGAAAGAAGGCTGAAGACAGTTTCGGGTGAGCCCAAATCCTAAAAGGTCGAAAATCACCCAGAAATGCACCGGAAGAATGGTCAACAAATTGTTGACCAAGCTCACCCGGGCGCCTGAGTTAACTCAGGCGCTTGAGCATGAGGGCACCTGTCGGGTATGGCTGGCGGGTTTCCTTAGCGAAAACTTGATCGTCCTTGAGAGACATCTCCATGTCTACGGATTAAAAATTAATCTGAATGGAGACCCGTCTCCCAACGACCATCTCGTCATCGTATCATTCAGTACGAATTACAACTTGACCAATCACAAAGATGTTAGATGGTTGCCGGTCCGCTAGAGGGGGGTGAATAGCGTTTCTTTGATTCTTTCAACCTACGTTGTTAGTTTGCACAGCGGAAATACAAGATAATAAAACTAACAACAAAGAACAAACGCTAACAAACCGTATTTAGTTGGTATCCACCCCGGCCGGGTGACTAATCCAACAATCCGTCGGTGGATCACTCCCCGGATAACCTCCGGCTATCACGTGTCGCTCCTTGTGGGTGGAGAAACCTCACCACAACACCTTGGACGCTTTGTGAACACAGTAGACTACTAACCGGCTTTACCCAAGCAGGTTTCGTCAAGAAACCCCAGCCCGATCGAGTCCCCCTTTAAGTAGACTCGGGCTGGAAATCACGCCACCAGTCGACTGCTCCAGGGGCAGTCGACTGGTACCACTAAAATCCGACCGTTACACCCCAACGTTCGAATTCTTAGCTGTTTCCAGACTTCACCAGTCGACTGCCCCAGTGGCAGTCGACTGATCTGAAGGAAAAACCTTCTGTGAGTCCACGCAGTCGACTGCCCAACCTGGCAGTCGACTGCCCTGCTTACCAGCCTAGGGTTTTGCCTCCCCGAGTACATTCCACTCAACACTCGACCCCTAGGACTTCCCGAGTACATTCACACAGCACTCGTACCCTTACGACTCGACTGACTCCTCCTCCGCAGTCTCGACTATTGCCTTCGCGCCCTCTTCGTCTTCGGCCCTCGTCCCTCGGATGCGCACGCAAGCCTCCAACTTGCCTCCATGCCACCCTTCACGTACGCCTTGAAGTTCGCACCCATCAGCTCATCGTCTCTGCACTCCATGGTCCCTCGGATGCGCACGCCAGCCTCCAGCTGGCCTCCATGCCATCCTTCACCGTACTGAGGTCGTCCAGTCAAGTCCATATGTGTACCTGTACAATCCTGCACACTCAACATACACATATCAAATACACAGGGTAAACCTAACTTAAACCCTTTGCCCAAACATCAAAACCCATGGTCACTCCGGACCATCCTAGGGCCGATTGCTCCAACAATCTCCCCCTTTTTGATGTTTGGCAATTTGTTTAAGTTAGGGAAAGCAAGATAGTAGTAATAGCAAATACCATGCTAAAATGAATGCATATGCAATGCAAAAATGGATCCTATCCCAAGGCATCCTACACCTAACCCTCCGAGTTAGGAATTTTACACCTAGCCCTCCAAGCTAGGAATTTCCCACCTAACCCTCCAAGTTAGGATTTTCCAACCAAATCGGGCTTTTTAAAGCTTCTCCCAAGCTCCCCCTGCATTGGACTTACAAAGGCTTTTTAAGAACCTGTCCAAGGTTCCCCTTATGCCACGAAGGGAGCAACCATGCTCCCCCTTAATCTCAACTCCCCCTAAACCTAGGGTTTCATGCAAAGGTAAGTTTGGTTTCCCAACTTAAACCCAAACTTCTCTCCCCCTTTGTCATACATCAAAAAGACCCCAATAATTACCCCATTATTGGTTCTTTTAATCCCTAATGACCATAAACAATGTGTACTAGCCCCCCATACACTTGTTTTTCATCATTTGAACCCCAGTCAGCTGCTGGATACCCACACCAGCCCTGACCAGTCGACTGCCCCCAGGGCAGTCGACTGATACTCTGATAATCAGTTTTCTGGCCGAATTTCAGAAACGCGTCAGAAATTCCACAAATCTCCAAAAATTCCCAAATTTCGTGGAGAACATTGTGGTACCCATACCTACTTGGGAAAAATACATTTCACCATGTATCTGTCCCCATTCCCAAGTTTGGTACAAAACTCAAAAATTTTCTTATGAAAATTAAGGCAAATAGGAGACAGCCTCCCCCTTAACTCATGCCTTCTCCTAATTTTCATTTTCAAAGGGTTAAGTTCTACCCAACTTAACCTCCTAACACCAAGTTAGGTTCTTCCCAACCTAACACCCAAGTTCTTTTCCCTTTGAACACCATTAAAGGCTTGCTCCCCAAGCACCCTTATCCCTAGTGTCAATAAGAACTCAACAACATCTAAAAACTTTAAAGTTTGCAAGCACACTTGCTATGATATACCCTATCCTAGAAAAATATGATATCCTGGAAATATCAAGTGTGCTTGACTTTTGGTACACATCTAAGTTTCTTAAGAATTTTGCATTAAGTATCAACTTTCAAATTCGTTTCTAATTCCATGTGTTTGTCAAATCTACCCATCATAATTCAACACATGGAATTGCCCTCAATGTTCTCTGTTTAACCTCTAAATCTTAGATACCTTGGGAACCTTATCAATCCTTCTTGATTTCCATAAAATCCAATAAATTCTTATCAAATCATTGGATAACACTTTATTCAAGGAATGTGAAATCATAACCAAGAATTTTAATCCTAAACCATATCCCATAACCAAGTTTGCAATTTCTGATTAGCCAACATTCTCATTTTCAATTTCAGCCTACGGACCAGTCGGGGCAGTCGACTCCCAAAACTCACAGAATGTTTCTGGGCTCGAGACCAGTCGACTGCCCATGGGGCAGTCGACTGATACCTGAAATTTCAGGTTTTCAGGCCGAAATTCAGAAATGCCCTAAAAATTCTACAAATCTCCAAAAATTATGAAATTTCGTGGGGAGATTTGTAAAGCCAATATCTACTTGGGAAAAATATGTTTCCAAATAAATGTACTTCAAATCCCAAGATTGGCACGAAATCCTACTTCTTCTAAAAAATATCAAATGAGTTCATCCTAAAAGTGCTAATTCTCACTTCTCTTCAATGCATCCACTTCTCCTTGATCACAATTCTTTTCTACCACTGAAATACATGGTATTCCACCATTAAACCTCAATTTTGTGAATTATAGCCCTATTTTCACCTTTTCTCCCTAAAATTCACCTTTTGATATGCCAAAATCTAGGATTAAGACTTACCCAAGTCTTCTAATCCTTTTGGCACATTTCACTTAACTTCCTAAGGGAGAAACTTTTGAGATCCATTTACCATGGACCCCAAAGGCTCCTAGAGCTCCCCCTTGAGCTCTTAGCCTTTGCCACCTCCCTAGGTGACTCCATCCACACTAGGCCACACCGGTGTGCCACCGGTGACTCTTGATCTACAAAATTTACCTTTTTACCCTTGGACACCTTGTCCTTGGTTAGGTCACTCTTTTTACCCTTGGATGGCATTCCCTTGCCATCCTTGGACCTTCCCTCCTTACTAAGATTGTATGTTTTCCCAACATACTTCTTTCCATTGCCCTTGGAGGTCTTAGATCGGTACCCCAATCCCGATCTATCATAGTTGGGTTTGATGCTACCCAACACCATGTCTAAGCCCTTAGACCCAACCGTGAATCTTTCTAGGGATTTTTCTAATGTATCAAGCCTTACCCTCAAGGCTTGATTTTCCCTCTCTAGACCTTTAATTTTGGAGTCCATATGTCCACTTTGGACATTCCTAGAACTATCCATTTTCTTAGGCACATTCCTTCCCTTCTTGGGATTAGTGCCATGATCTTTAGATACAAAGGTCCTAGATTTACCATGATGCATGCTTTTCCTAGAACATTGATCTACTTTGTTATCCTTAGTCCTATCATTATATTTAAAACCAAAGTTATGCACCATTAGGCAGTTTTCATGAGATCTAGCATGCATGGATGAACAATTGGCATTATTTCTAACATTCATGGAGGTATTTAGATTTGAATGACAAATTGACCTAGGGTTAGGAATTACCTCCCTTACCCTTGTAGTCCCTCCGTGTTGTGATCTTTGCTTCATTCTCTCTTCTTTCTCCCATCTTCTTAGATGCTCCATTTTCTTGAGCTTTCCACTTATTGGGCATCTTGTGTGGTAGTGTCCTAGCTCTCCACACGTGAAGCATCTAATTTTCTTCTTAGCTTGAGCCTCTTTATTCCTACAACCCATGTTAGATTTAACCGAAATTGAAGTGGGTTTAGATTTTACCTCCCTTTTACCTTTTGGGCACTTGTCTTTGTAGTGCCCCTTTTTATTGCAACCAAAGCACGTGATATGTTCTTTCAATTTGGCTTTGGTGGGGGTGGAGGCTAGGTTGTCTTCTTCTTCAACCTTGGAAGAGGTGGATGCTTCCTCTTGTTCTTGCATTAGTGAAGATCTTTTCTCCCCCTCAATTCTTGAAGTGGTGACCTTCTCCTCTTCTCTAGATGAGGTGGATGACCTCTCACTTTCTTCTTCCACTTCACTTGATGAGATGGTCAATTCTCCTTCTTTTTCTTCTTCTTGAACCATTTGACTCATCCCTTTGGGCTCCTCTACTCTTTGAGTTGTTGTAGGGTTCTTGTGCACTTCTTCAAATTTATTCCACAACTCACATGCATTCTTATAACTCCCTACATTACTCAAAACATTTTAAGGCAAAAGATTTACTAAAATACTCATTACCTTTTCGTTTGCCTTGGAATAGGCTTGTTGCTCTTGAGTCCAATATCTAGGACGAAGCTTCTTGCCGTGCTTGTCCTTTGGAATTTCGAAGGGCTCATTTATCATTATCAAGCACTCCCATTCCATGCCCAACCATGTCTCCATTCTCGATTTCCAATATCCGAAATCTTCATTGTCGTAGGCCGGTGGTGTGTAGATCTCGTCCCCAAGTGGACCTTCACCTTTCATTTCCTCTAGCGTATGCTCCCTCGGCGGTTAGTCCGATCAAGAGCGGTACTCGCTCTGATACCAATTGTTAGATCGTTGCCGGTCCACTAGAGGGGGGTGAATAGTGTTTCTTTGATTCTTTCAACCTACGTTGTTAGTTTGCACAGCGGAAATACAAGATAATAAAACTAACAACAAAGAACAAACGCTAACAAACAATATTTAGTTGGTATCCACCCCGGCCGGGTGACTAATCCAACAATCCGTCGGTGGATCACTCCCCGGATAACCTCCGGCTATCACGTGTCGCTCCTTGTGAGTGGAGAAACCTCACCACAACACCTTGGACGCTTTGTGAACACAGTAGACTACTAACCGGCTTTACCCAAGCAGGTTTCGTCAAGAAACCCCAGCCCGATCGAGTCCCCCTTTAAGTAGACTCGGGGTGGAAATCACGCCACCAGTCGACTGCTCCAGGGGCAGTCGACTGGTACCACTAAAATCCGACCGTTACACCCCAACGTTCGAATTCTTAGCTGTTTCCAGACTTCACCAGTCGACAGCCCCAGTGGCAGTCGACTGATCTGAAGGAAAAACCTTCTGTGAGTCCACGCAGTTGACTGCCCAACCTGGCAGTCGACTGCCCTGCTTACCAGCCTAGGGTTTTGCCTCCCCGAGTACGTTCCACTCAACACTCGACCCCTAGGACTTCCCGAGTACATTCACACAGCACTCGTACCCTTACGACTCGACTGACTCCTCCTCCGCAGTCTCGACTATTGCCTTCGCGCCCTCTTCGTCTTCGGCCCTCGTCCCTCGGATGCGCACGCAAGCCTCTAACTTGCCTCCATGCCACCCTTCACGTATGCCTTGAAGTTCGCGCCCATCAGCTCATCGTCTCTGCACTCCATGGTCCCTCGGATGCGCACGCCAGCCTCCAGCTGGCCTCCATGCCATCCTTCACCGTACTGAGGTCGTCCAGTCAAGTCCATATGTGTACCTGTACAATCCTGCACACTCAACATACACATATCAAATACACAGGGTAAACCTAACTTAAACCCTTTGCCCAAACATCAAAACCCATGGTCACTCCGGACCATCCTAGGGCCGATTGCTCCAACAAAAGATTGTGCCTTATAATTCTTCTAACCGAATGACCGCGAAAGAGACGACGAGTGGATCGACGGTTCTTCTATTTATGGTCGGGGTCCAATTAGTTAATTATTAACCATGACACAACATCAAAATAATTAACTAGTTTACATGAAATGACGAAGCAATTAACATGACACAAAATAACATAAGGAGCTAAGGGAGAGAATTATACCTTTCCTTTTACCTCGCGACCTTCTACCTTATGTCCATCCCTTCCCGGACATCGTGTGGGCGACGAGCTACCGAGAACCGGGATCACCAAGGCACTTCAATTAACCCCTTTCCTTCTCCTTTACTTGCGCCAAAGAAAACCCTACACCTAGGGTTATCGCCGGCGCCTCTTTCCTATCCTCCGAGCGCCGCCGAGCTCCTCCGGCCACCGTCGAGCATCAGCCACAAGGGGACTGAGGAGATGAGGAGAAGGACGAAGAAAGATCTGAAGAAGAAGAGAAGAAGGCAACCTTCTTCTTCCTTCTCAAAGCTGCCGCCGCCGCCCCTTAATTCCCTACCGCCGGCGTCCAAAACACCCTCTCCTTGCCGCCGACTGCCACCAGCTCTCCCTTCTCTAGTTTCCACTGGTCACAACGGGAAGATAAGATCCCCTTTGTGCCAAGAAACAAGAGAAGGGTCACCTTGTGCCAGTTGCCCTAAGAGAGAGATGGTGAGGGAGAGAAGGGAAAAGCCAAGCCTTAGTTGTGGATTAATTAGATTAGCCTTCGTATCATGATCCTATGGGGTTTATATAGGGCTAAGGTAGGGACCAAGAGGAGGAGTTGGATCTTGGCCCGCTAATGGATCTAAACCCGATCCATTAATTAAGATTCATTCCACTAAAAGATCTTAATTGAACTTCCTCACCAACCCCCATATTTTCATATGGGCTCCACATATTATGAGTCGTCCATCCCCCCGAGTTTAAGATATCGAATGTCATCAATTAATTTAATTTACTGACAAATTAAATTAATCAACTTCTGGATCCTTGATTAGTACCACTCAACCTTATTATCATGTTGGATCAAATCCACCTGCAGGGTTTAACATGATGAACTTTTTGAGCTCATCAAGAGGGCATCATCATCCCGATTCACCAGGACACGGATTTCGTCAATAATCAACGGTACACCATATAATTAATATTATTTCCCAACCTACCGAGCCTATCGATCTAACAGAATAGATCTCGCCCATTGGTAAATCAAAGAAATAATAATTAATCATATGTGCCCGTCACTATATCGGGATTTAGGGATCGTAGTTCATAATAAAGTCTGAGATCCAATCCAATTATCAAGTCAGTACAAATTGGATTATCTCTGATTTTGGTCCTGCTCAATGTACTCAAAGCACACTAGTGTAATTCTATGGTCAAGACCAACCACACCTAATTACACTACAACCATCCCGATGGTTTGTCCAATTCCATCTCGGCTGTGAGCATCTACTTATACTAAGCAAGGAACTGATAACATAATCTTCTGTGTAACACTGATAAACACCATTTTATTGATTATTTTAATTGTTAAAATCCATGTTTGACCTATGTTTTTATTGCTTAATTGTGATTTTACCCTAGGTTTTAGGATTTCCTCTTATTTTGGACTTAATTGCAAATTTACACATTTTTTGGATTATTTGGCCACTAATTTTCTGATATATTTTTGTAGGCATGAAAGGATCCTAGACCTAGGGCATACTGGGTCAAACTTGAGTCGGATGCGAACCGGATCGAATTATCAAGCTTACAATTAATCCGGGCCGTCCGATTCAAGAGCGGCTAGATCTGAGCCATCCGGGACGATCTGAAGCAATCCGAGCTAGGGTTAGGGTTGATCAAGCTCTATGATCAAGATCTGAAGGTTTCATTCCAATCAGAGCTAAATCAACCGTTGGATCAAGCAAGGAGGGCTCTAGAGCGTCCATTCACAGATAGAGTTGATCTGGACCATCTGTTGCATATCTGGAGGATCCGAGCTACCACAAGGTAGATCCTGACCCCAGATCATCATCATAAAAGTTTGGCTCAAATCAGACCAAGATCTGCCGTTGGATCTCCTCCGATTAATCCGGGCCGTCCGTTGATAACTATTAAATCAAAAAATCGCCGCAGCCCAGCCTTGTCGCGTCTCCGCCGTAGTAGTCGTCTTCTTCGATAGTTCATAGCTTTGCTTCAAGTTTCTCTTCAATCCGAGGCGCGGCCACCACAATTTCTTCACTAGCTTGTGTTCTAGGTCATTAGGAAGACTCATCTGTGAAGTTTCCAGCCTCAAATTGTCCAAGAAACAGGGCTGTTGAGAGGTTTCCGCAGTTCTACCATTTGATACCTTAGGATCGGCTGTGCTCTATTACCTTCCACCTGAGCTATCCAGAGGGGTTCCCTGAGTAGCTTTGATCATCATCCACTCACCAATTCACGCGGACGCAGTTAAATCCAAGAAATCGAATGGAAGTTTCAGATTTGAGCAAGTTGAGCTGAATTCAAGCGCCGATTGAGTTTTCTCATTGATTTGTTGAGCTTGCGGGTTCGAGGCTCACACTTGCGTGACGAACAAGGAGGATTCGAGCTAGGGAAGGATTGGGGTTTAGTTTCATTGGTTAATTTCGTTTATTTAGCTGTAATTTTCATTACTGCTGTAGTTTAGTTACTGTTTTCGAATTTCAAATTGGTTAACTTGGTTTAATGCAATTGTTCTGCTTAATTAGGTTTATGTCCTTAAGTAGTTTAGAAGCTTGTTTAGTGGATAATTGAATTCAATTTCAGTTTATTTCTCGTTTTTAGCTTGAGTATCAATTCGTATCAGTTAACTCCCTGTTTTCTGCTTGCGTATCAGCCTTTCCATTGAATTCCTGCATTTTGTTCCAAGTTTGCTTTAGTTTCACTCTTTGAATTCATCTTGCAGTTTTGTTTCATTTCCATAGCTATCGAATTTGATTTATGCACTTAGTTTGTTAATTCCGTATCAATTGGATTCATCCTTGCATATCAGTTTCTGCATAAATTGATTTCTGAGTCTCAATTCAGTAAACTCAGCTTTTGTCTGAATCGAAATGGAGTTTTAGACCTGAGAACTTAACTTCACCAGTGATCAGTTATTTCTGAAGATTTATTCAGCTTGTGCCATGTTTTCTCAGCTGGTGTCTCAATTTTATTGTGGCAGTTGTGATTTTATCTGCATTTCAAGTTTTAGTTCTTGCAATTGAAATCAGTTGACTTTAATTCTTAGGAATCTTATGCGACATTAGTTTGGAGTGCTGCTGCATTTCTGCAGTGATTTCTGCAAGTCTTTTCAGCTGTTGCAATTGCATTTATCCTTGCGCATCCTTCATTTCTGCATATTCTTTGCCTCTGAATCCAGCAGCTTCTTTTCTCTGTGTGCCAAACTTTATCTCATTCCTGCACTTTGTGCCATATGACAACTCAGCATTTGATTGGTGCCAAGTTCAACATGGTTTCGTGTGTGTCATTGCAATTGAATTAAGCTTGAATTGAACTCAATTTGCCCGAAAATTTCAGGTTTAAAATCTGCAACTTCAATTACAGTTTCTGCATAACTACTCACTTCTGAAGTTTGCATTTTAATTGTAGCTTTCACATCCACTTACCTCACATCAGTAGCTTTGTTTGATTTGCACCCAAGTCATGACATCTGAACCCTTGTAGTAATTTCTGCACTCAATGCGATTCTGAATTCTGCAGAGTATCAGTGCTAATTGTGTATCAAGTCCCATTTCTAAATTGAGCTCTCTTTGAATTGTGCAGCTTGTTTGCAATTTGGGTTGCCTTGGGTTCGGGTAGTGGAGTTAATCCTACTTTTTAGAGTGCTAATGTGATCGAAATCAGTTTGTTTTGTATCCAGTCAAGTTCTGAATTCAAATCCCCAAATCTGCATATGAGTTTTTAGTTGCTTGCATTTTGTATCAAGTAAAGCATTGGCACTAGTTTTGTATCAATTTGGTTGAAGATTGATTTCCATTTGGATTGTTTGGAGTAATAATTCTTGAAGAAGTTCTTTGCATTATCATCAATTGAAAGTGGTTTGATTTCATTTTAGGTTGGTTTTCTGAATTAGGCTAAGTGCATTTAAGCTTCTAAATTATTTGAGTTCATTGTTGGAATCACTTGGGTTAAGTTCCATAGCCGAGTCCTTGCCTTTTCCTTGAGTTTTTTTTATTTCTAATTGCAACCCAAAACCCAAAACTGTTTGAAACCCGAAATTCATTAACGACACCTAAATACAAGCGCGAATCAAACAAACCTTCAACTAGTCCCTGAGAAAAATACGACCTGTGGCCCCTATATTACATTTTCAGATTTTGATTGTAAAAGGGTTTCCAGCATTCATTTATAAATTCTAAATTAGATAGACTCACAATTTCGTGACAATATTTAATATATCATTTGGGTCTGTCAAACACCATACACCATGTTATCTACAATGCGAAGTAAAGGACTTTTATGCATGTACTAATATAAACAAGCACCTAGTGTTGTTGTGATTTTTTTTCAAAATAAAGATGATCTTATATATAAAAGAGGCAAGTCTTTCAGTATACACATCTTACAACACCCTCATTATCTCGGGCGTCCGGATTCTCGAGCGCCTGCGTTTTGATACCTTATCGCCTAACTAGCTATTTTCGGTCGTTTGCGAAATGGATAAGCACTGACCCAGTATTGGCACCTGTGTGCACTCGAGCGCCTGAGCAGTGTCACGTCAGTAATTCAATGTTTTCTCAGGGGTTATAAATAGACCCCTTAACACAGAAGAAATGAGTAATTCGAGCTATAACGACTTTGTGTCAGTTTTCTTTTGTTTTCTCTGAGTTCTAAAGTGTGTAAGAGATTTTTCCGTTCACAAGGAGTTATTCTGGAGTTGTGCATTTAATTTGCCTCGAATTATCAACCACTCAGGTTACAAATCAAGTACATCTTCGTGTGTATCTATTCTTTTTAAGTTATTAATTTGATTTATGAATTTTATTTTGTAATTAATCTCTATCTTTGTTAAGAACGACAAAATATCCAATTTTTATTGCAGGGCTATTCATCTCCCCTTTAGCCGGCCAACCGATCCGAAGAATGTGAAGGCAGTGGAAGAGTACACCAGTGAAGCCAGAAGGTCACGCGTGACGTCTGAGGACGAGAAGCCGAGGAGGAAGCCCATTCGAAAAGAAGGCCGAAGACGGATTCGGGTGAGCTCAACTCTAGAAGGCCGAAAATCGCCCAGAAATCCACCGGAAGGCTGGTTAACAAATTGTTGACCAAGCTCACCCGGGCACTCGAGTTAACTCGGGCGCTCAAGCATGAGGGCACCCTCATTATCTCGGGCGTCCGAATTCTCGGGCGCCTGCATTTTGATACCTTATCGCCTAACTAGTTGTTTTCGGTCGTTTACGAAATGGGTAAGCACTGACCCAGTATTAGGCACCTGTGTGCACTTAGGCGCCTGAGCAGTGTCACGTCAACGTTTCAATGTTTTTCTAGGGGTTACAAATAGACCTCTTAACGTAGAAGAAATGAGTAATTCGAGCTATAACGACTTTTGTGTCAGTTTTCTTTTGTTTTCTCTGAGTTCTAAAATGTGTAAGAGGTTTTTCCGTTCACAAGTAGTTATTCTGGAGTTGTGCATTTAATTTGCCTTTAATTATCAACCACCCAAGTTACAAACCAAATACATCTTCGTGTATCTCTTTTCTTTTTAAGTTATTAATTTGATTTATGATTTTTTTTGTTTTGTAACTAATCTCTATCTTTGTTAAGATCAATAAAATATTCAATTTTTATTGCAGGGCTATTCATCTCCCCTTTAGCTGGTTTGTTGATCCCAACAATAAGAATCAACGACAACATATTCTAACAATCTAACATATAATCTTATCGGAGATATATAATAAATATGCGAGAAACTAAAGTAGAAGCATAAAATTATAGAACTATAAATCCGCACTTGGATCTAGAGATACTATAAAAAAGCATTCATATAAAAAATACTTTTTTGACTTTCAAGAATGACTTTCAACCACTCCTATACTTTTACCATTATTAAAAGAAATTTATTAATGTTGAAATTCGAACCTAGGTCTCCTAATTAAAATTTAATACCCTAACTAACTATACTAAAGCCATTAATGTATTTATATGTTATTTAATTATTCAATAACTAATCAATAATTTCTTTTATTATATTATTATTCTTAATAATTACGAGAAGAGTAAAAGAGATATTTATTTATTAATTAATTTATAATCGTCTATCGAAGCCTAGAACAAAAGTACAAATGTTGCGTGCAAAGCATAGAACGAAAGTTATGGATTTAGGAGAAAAATATTAAGTGAAAAAAATTTAAGAAAAATAAATATAAGAAAAGAAAGAAAATGGGTATAAATAAAATTAAAAATATTTTTTAAAAAATAAAAATGAGTAAACAATGATTTGAATATAAATAAAATTAAGATTTTATAATTTATTTAAAAAATACTTTATTTGCATAATAAATGTTTTAAATTAATATAGAATAAGAAATACTAAATGCATAATTTCTTGAGTCGCATCACAAAATGTATAACATAAAAAATATAAAATCCTAACACGATAGACTTCCGTGTGAGGGAGTCATCCATTGCTCTACCATAATTCCCTATACAATAATTTCTCAATTTCACATTTAACCCATTGTAAATTAAAATCTTTGGCAATATATGAAGTGGAAAAAGGCACAACAAGATACCTTTTTTAAAATGGATTTTAACTTCGATATTATTCAACTTAGCGGAACAAGGTACAGTAAAATATAACTTTCACAAGAATTTCACCAGAAAAAAGCTTTCGCACCGGAAACAATTTAACAAAGAATTTACTTACCTCCACAAATAAAATATTTGACAATTTATGAAGCGGAAGTGTCAAAATAATGCTAGGATGAAATCTCAAATACTAAAAATATTGTATACGAATGAAATACAATACATAAATTTGTTCCGTTGTTTAAAACCTCATATTTAATCTTTACAAGTGGTCTTAACCGCTCCAAAAAGAAAATATAGAAGCAGTTGTTGGAACCGCTTCTATAGGGTCAAATTATAGAGTTTTAGCAACTGTTATCACCGCTTCTATAAGCACTCTATAGGAGTGGTTCATTAACCGCTTCTATATATTTCCAACAGCAACAGTTAACAACCGTTAGAGGCGTTATACCAACTAAATCATTTGTAGGAACGATTTCTAAAAACCACTCCTATTGGTACAACTTTTACCACTGGTTCATTGACCACTTCTAATTATACGGTCTTATTGTTCTTTTTTTTTTGTAGTGGGGCATTCTTGTCTTCATTGTCGTCGAAAGAACCTGATGATCAAAACACCAATCAGTCGTAGGGTGTAATCTTCCATAGGTGAGAGGGTGATGACTTCGTAATCTTGGTCCGATGGGAAAAGCAAGAAAGTTGTAAATCTTCTCTCCTACAGGGATCACCCTCATATATACATATGAGACTCAAACCCGTTAGCTACCCATCAATGCTAACGATAACGAACTAATGAGTTCTACACATATGAGTCCACATCCAATACCACATTCATAATTCAACACAAAAATTAGATCATTTTAATGAATTCATCTACAATGGCAATCCGTGTGCCATTAATTAACATATTAGCACATCTTATGAGACTAAATCCAACAATCTCTCACTCGTATTCCATCAGTATAACACTAAAAAGGTCATAGTTACTATAATTATAATAAGTTTCAATAGTAATCACAGTACTAATGTCATTAATACCTAAATGTATATCAATATGCAACACAACATTACTAAATCATGATGTCCCCATTCAAAGTGTCAAAACAAAATGCACATGTATCATGAAGCCTAAATGTATACAATAACTCAGGCATACGTGGTTCGATCCCCGGACCTATAGTACAGCGGTAGGGCGACTAGTCGCTATCCTAAGCATCTGCGGTTCAATCCCTAGCTACGACGTATTTTGCAGGAAGGCGTGAACCTTGGGACGCTGGGTTTTTAGACCGCCCACCGTGAGCGCTTCCCGATTTACCCTGGTGACCGGTGGGAAACTTCCGTGGGGACTGACCGATCACCCCAGGTTTGTCTGCTATCTGGTCCAACATTTTTTAAATGTATACAATAACCAAAATATACATGTGTTTATAAATATAGAATATTAAAATACTAAATACAAACTCTTACTAAATAGGTACATCATCCAAAAGAAAAACCCCTAGATTCATTGCATGTTGATGAAACAACTTGAGTAGCAATCTCTTGGTGAGCGGATCCATTAATATGTTCTATCATCATGTGACCACTCTGAGCTGTTAGAAACTGGAAGTCAATATGCTTTGATTTCAATCAACTACGATTATTTTTGGAATACAATTCAAAGTTGATCCTCAATAACTTATCAATGCTAATATGCTTTAACTTCGACAAACTACGATTATTCTTGGAATACAATTTTACAGCATTATTAACAGAGTTGATCTTCAATAACTTATTAATGTCATCAACGATGTGTAACACTATGATAAAGTTTTGCAGCCAAAACCCATTATTAGATGCTTCTTTGGTTATTAATTATCTCTATTCTAGAAGTGGTTATAGGCGTATGTTTGACTTTTTTTTTCATGATATTGTCCCTGGAGCCAACATGAAAATATAACTTGAAATAGACCTCCTGCTATCCAAGCATACAGTAAAATCGAAATTTGAATATCCAATCACGTCCAATTAATTGAATCTAAGATATGTGAGAATGTACTTAGTTCTCTAAAGATACCACATAATCCTTTTTATAACTTTCCATATCCATACTAAGGGCATTTTCAATGCAAAATTTTTGAAACTAAAAAAGTTGAAAAAAAAAAAGCTCAAACCATTGTGGGTATGAGATTTGAGATTTTTAGAGGGAGTTTATATTTTAAAACCATACTTTTTTTCTCTTTGTCATTTTAAAACAATTAAATAATGAATTCAAAGAAATTAATTATATATTTTATTTGATGAATAAATAGTAATGATTAAAATTATATTTATTTCTTTTGGAAGTAAATATATTTGATAAATTAAAAATATATAAATGACTATAAATAAATTAAAATTTTGAGTTAATTAAATATTAATAAAAATTATAAATTAAATTAAATTAAATTAAAAATCATATTAATAATTTACTAATTAAAAATTATAAATAAATTAAATTAAAGATCATAATTATTTAAAATATTAAATAAAAATTATAAATTAAATTAAATTAAAAATTATAAGTTAATTAATTTCTTAATTAAAAATATAAATAAATTAAATTAAATATTATAATATTTTAAAATATTAAAGGAAGAGAATAGTAGATTTTTATATTTGTGATATGACATTGATGTGATATATTAAAAATTATAAAAAAAATTATCGATAATTTTAACTATTAGAGATGTCTTAATAGATTTTTACATTTTTGATATAATATCTATGTGATATATTGAGAATTATAAAAAAACCTCATGTTTAAGCATTGGAGAGATGACTTGAATAGGTTCGTCTATTACAAAAAATTATGCCTTTAGCGACGGAGGTTAACAAAGTTGATCGCTCATAACGATAGATTAAAAACATCCGTCGTTATATTAAAGTTTCCTTATCAAAGTCCTAAAGATAGCGAAATAGTGAAATTTAGATTATAAAATAGATTCTAATCCAATTCAAGATCCTAGGAAAACTATAATTTAGATTATAAAATAGTGAAATTTCTAAGTCCTATCAATAATAGCTTTAGGATGCCAGTGTGTGGTACAGTAAAAAAACACTTAGATGAGTGGTAAAAGTAGTAAAGTTTGAAGTTCAAATAGGATGTGTTCCGGAAGGAATTGATACAGTCGATCTGTCATCAAAGTTCAGTCTACAGGGATAATGACGAGAGAGGAAGAGCTCCTACCCTGCGAGATTAACACGAGCGTTAATGGGAACATGCTGGAGATTATCCGACGGGACCCACTCCGCCGCTTAAGTCAGTACCAGAATCTCTGAGAGAGAAAGAAGGAGAAGTATGAGTAAGATGAGCATAACCCCTTTACCTGGGGGGTTGGAGTACTTTTTATACCTGAGACGGCAGTCACACGTGTCCCCACGTTCTTCTCCACGTCTCCTCAATTGTCGGTTACTGGATAATCCTTATAACGGTCCTTGCAACAATTAAATCTGAGTCGTTGTGATAATTAAGGCTTTAATTACCGCATATTATGGGTCATAATTATCCCATAATTATTGGTGTTATTCCATAATTATTGGTGGTAATTATCCGCATACCCGAAAAAAAGGGACGATTACTTGAGGTTGGATCATAGGATAGGATGATCCTTGTGCTCCGCTACCCCGAGGTGATCTCGGAGTCTTTAGCCCGAGAGGGTCCCGGGCGTCTGTCTTCCCGAGGTGATTTCGGAACCTTGACCTCCCGAGGTGATCCTGGGTATGTCTTTCTGGGGTGATCTCAAGAGTAGGCCTGCCCGAGATGGTCTCGGAAGTCTACCTTCCCGAGGGCGTCTCAGAAGCCAGAGAGAGAGTCGTTTAGACTCGATGGATCTCGCCACATAGCTTCTTCCGTCCACGTGTCAACCCCGGGGTGCTCAACCTCATCACAAGTCCCTCCCTTCAAGTCTAATCGAAGGAAGTGTGGCTGACTGATTAGGCTAGTGGTGTAACGAAGAAGCTATGACGTGGTGAATCCATATATCCATTACTGCCTTACCGGTGGCTTGTCGAGTCTGCGGAATCGAAACATTCGTCCCTGGACACCAGGCAATTTCTTGACTTACTCCCGAAAATCCCTGTGAGTTTCAAGGCAACACAATAATAGCTATCCATGGACCCTAAAAGGCGCATGAGATATCTTAATGGCAACAAGGTAGCCCAGCGAATGCAACCTCGCCACGTCCTCCGTCATTCTCTGCGTGGCGATCTCCCACTGCTATGCGACGCAGGGCCATATGAAGCGATGGCTGTAAAGGGGGAGGTAGCACCTAGAGATGTGCACCCATCGCCGTCGACGTGCCCCGTTCCTATTGCTCACACGAGAGCGGTTTCCCTTTATAAAACGAATGCAATATTGCCCTTCCACTTTCTTACCTTACTTGCTGTCAACTTCCTTGCTCACCCTTCATTCATCTCGTCGTTGCCTCCCTTCCAAGTGTAAGTTTTCTCCCTTCATTAACCATCATGGGTCCAGTAGAGAAGAAGAAGACCCAAAGCGGGGGCGAAGATCACTCAGGGGAACCGACTTATCTGTTCCAGTTCCTTCTGTCCCGGTGGGCGTCCCGGATGAGGGCTTCGAGGAGGCGGCCGAACGGTCCGAAGACCAGGGAGCCCCAAAGCCGCCCAAGGGTTCCGGGGCGGTTGAGCTACTCCCTAAGCCTGAAGGGGATTCCCCTCCTCCCCCATCCAAACAGGAGATGGGGGGACCACGCCTGCGCTTCCCGCCGAGCAACCAGTGCCCAAGGCAACCGAGAAGAAGCGGCAGAAACGTCTTGCCCAGAAGTCGGTCCCCCTGAAGAGGTTAAGGAAAATCACATACTCGGAGCTCCCGCCCGTTATTGATGAGGAGGACACAGTGCCTCTGACCAAGAGCATTCGGAAGACACCCTCATTTCCTTCTGGGATCTCCACCAATCTAGTCGCCCCTAATCCAGCCGCCCCAACCGATACCTCAGCTACTCGGCGAGGCGAGGAGGTGCTGCCCAGTGTTCCTCGCTCCCACCGGAAGGCCCCGGTGGCGAAGAAGGCGGTGGCCAAAGGCACCCAGTCAGTCCAAATAAAGGCCCTTCCCTCCGAAAGTCACGGACAGCAGGCGGCGTCCAGCTCGGAGGAAGACGTCCCCGACCCCAGAAACGTCCCCAGCCTGTCGACTCAGGTTGCAGAGGAACTCCTTCCCCCTCCTGCTCAGCTGAGGAGGTTGGTCGAGTCAGCCAGGTCTCTGGGCATGCTACACCAATCTCTGCTGACGGTATTGCCCTTTAACTTTCTCCTCTTTCTCTTATTTATTTGTTATTATTTTTTTACACACTCTAATTGTCACTCTTCCATATTGTAGGACGCTTCCAACTGTGCGGCTATGAGCCGCTTGTTGTGCTCCCGAGGGGTTACCGAAGACCTCCTTCGACGAGTGACGGAATCAGAAGCGGAGGTTGGTCGTGCCCACGAGGCAGGCCTCCTGCAGCTGGAGGTTAGCAAGGTGCCGAGGGTGAAAGTAGAACATTGCCTCGACACCCTGCTGGTCTCTGAGGACACTCTGCGCAGTTACCGCCTCCTAGAGCGCGCTCTGTCGGAGAAGAACCAGGTCCTTTCCGATGACCTGCAGAAACTAACCCAGGAGCGGGAGCAACTCCAGGCCCAGACGAAGGAGTTGTTTGCCAACGTCGAGCTCCTGGAGTCCTCAACGAAGACTCTAGAGGATTGGACCAAAGAACAAGAGCGCCAGCTAGCCAATCAAGTATCTGAAATAGAGCTGGCAGCTGCATATGTATCCGACCTCCAGGAGGAAGCCACCCGAGCCAAGGACAAAGCTTCGGCCACCTCTCAAAGACTCAAGGAAGCCCTAGGGGCTCAGGATCGGTTGTCTTGGGAGGTGGCCGAGTTGAAGTCTGCCAAGAAGGAGGTTGAAGCTGAACTACAGAAGTACAAGACCGACCAAACAGCTCAACTGTCCAAGGCTGAGGCAGAGTTCAAGGCCAGATTTTTGCAATCTGGCGAGTTTAGCGACCTTTTGGCTGGGCAAGTATTAAAGTGCCTAAAACAAGGCTTCAATAGTGCCATCAGCTAATTGAAAAAAGCCCAATTGCTGAAACCAGACGCAGATCTGAGTGCCCTGAGCATTGGCCAAGTCTAGGATGAGCTTTCGCCCGAAGAACAGGAAATATAAAGCTCTTTCCCAACCCGAGCCTTGCCTTTTTTTTTGTTCTTAGTAACTTTTTCATTTTTCCTAATGTAATCATTTTGACTGTAATGAAAATATTTCTTAGCCTACTGTCTTGAGTATCTTTTCTGTTTTGCTCCCTATGCATTATTTGTCCTCAACGTGAGGGGCAAGGGAACTACCAAACAAGTGTTCTTCCCTGACTCGAGGAGCGAGGACGTTGAAGAGCAACCATTCAGTCCAAGGAGCTAGCGACCCCAAGGGAGGCCCCAGGTGAAGCCGAGTAGGCCAGGAGGACCCGGCTGAGACAAGCGTCGACCTAGAGGGAGGAGTTATAATAGTTGTATCTCCTTGTACTTTGCTTTGTTGTTTGAGAGTATAACTACTAAATGTACACCGGAATTCTTAATGGAACACTGTGTCATTTTCCTTTGTATACTTAGAGTCTTTCTTTAATCTATGTCTCCTCGTGCATTTACACGACCAGCTTTATAAGTGAGATCACGGACTGAGGGGTCACCAGTGCAGCAAGGATGACTCTCAACTCAAGAACCCCAGAGCTCAGTGGCCAACAGGTGGCTACACATCAACACAAGCCTCCCCCGGACAACCACAAAGAAATGGCCTATGCCAAGTTCTTCTAGTCAGCTCTTGGTCGGGCATCCGCAGCACCCAAACCATACCTACTCACCTCGGGCATCAGCAGCACCGCGAGGTAGTAGGGTTTTAAGAGCTCTTGGTCGGGTATCCGCAGTACCCGGACCAAGCCTACTCACCTCGAGCATCCGCAGCACCGCGAGGTAGTAGGGTTTAACAACTCTTGGTCGAGCATCCGCAACACCCGGACCAAGCCTACTCACCTCAGGCATCCGCAGCCTCGTGAGGTAGTAGGGTTTTAACAGCTCTTGGTCGGGCATCCGCAGCACCCGGACCAAGCCTACTCACCTCGGCCATCTGCAGCACCGTGAGGTAGTAGGGTTTTAGCAGCTCTTGGTCAGGCATCCGCAACACCCAGACCAAGCATACTCATCTCGGGCATCGCAGCACCGCGAGGTAGTAGGGTTTTAGAGCTCTTGGTCGGACATCTGCAGCACACGGACCAAGCTACTCACCTCGGGCATCCACAGCACCGCGAGGTAGTAGGGTTTTAGAGCTCTTGGTCGAGCATCCGCAGCACCCAGACCAAGTCTACTCACCTCGGTCATCCGCAGCACAGCGAGGTAGTAGGGTTTTAGCAGCTCTTGGTCGGGCATCCGAAACACCCAGACCAAGCCTACTCACCTCGAGCATCCACAGCACTGCGAGGTAGTAGAGTTCTAACAGCTCTTGGTCGGGCATCCGCAGCACCCAGACCAAGCCTACTCACCTCGGGCATCCGCAGCACCGCGAGGTAGTAGGGTTGTACATCTCTTGGTCGAGCATCCGCAACACATGGACCAAGCCTACTCACCTCGGGCATCCGCAGCACCGCGAGGTAGTAGGGTTTTACAACTCTTGGTCAAGCATCCGCAGCACCCAGACCAAGCCTACTCACCTCGGGCATCCGCAGCACCGCGAGGTAGTAGGGTTTAAAAGCTCTTGCTCGGGCATCCGCAGCACCCAGACCAAGCCTACTCACCTCAGACATCCGCAGCACCGCGAGGTAGTAGGGTTTTAGAGCTCTTGGTCGGGCATCCGCAGCACCCGAGCCAAGTCTACTCACCTCGGGCATCCGCAGCACCGCGAGGTAGTAGGGTTTTACAACTCTTGGTCGGGCATCCGCAGCACCCAGACTAAGCCTACTCACCTCGAGCATCCGCAGCACCGCGAGGTAGTAGGATTTTAACAGGCAAGTACTCGGTGTTCTTCCAGTAAAATTTCATTTGCTTTTTTATTTATTGAACTACAAGGCAGTGCCAACAAGAATACAAGCTTTATGTGAACAACAAAAAATCTCACCGAGTACGATAAGGTCGGAGATAATTGGCATGTCATGGCCTCTCCACCCCCTTGCCTTTGTCATCCTCCAGATAGTAGTTGCCTCTTGTGAGCTTTTTGGTAATGATGTAAGGTCCGCCCCACTGAGGTTCCAGCTTCCCCAGGTCGCCGACTAGTTTGATCTTGTTCCAGACCTTGTCTCCTACTTCAAAGTTGCGAGCAATCACCCGGCGATTGTAGGCTTGTTGCATACGTCGTCGGTACGCTTCTAGCGGGGCGACTGCTTTATCTCGGACCTCTAACATGAGATCTAGGTCGATCAGCCGCTCTTGATCATTGTTCTCCTTGTTATAGTGCTACCGTCGGACGGACTCCTCGCCTACCTCCACCGGAATCACGGCCTCTGCTCCATACACCAGCTGAAAAGGACTCTGCCCTGTTCCTTCTCGTGGAGTGGTACGGTAGGACCACAAGATACTGGGGAGCTCCTCGACCCAGCTACCTCCAACGTGATCTAGCTTTATCTTGAGTCCTCTGAGGATTTCCCGGTTAACGACTTCGGCTTGGCCATTGCCCTGAGGGTACGCGACAGACGTGAAGGCTTGGCGAATACCTAGCCCCTCGCACCATTCATTGAGTTTGCGCCCGACAAACTGCCTTCCATTGTCCGACACCAGCTTGTGGGGGATGTCGTATCTGCAGACAATATCTTTCCATAGGATCTTCATCACCGCGGCCTCCGTGATATGTGCCAGAGGCTTAGCTTCCACCCATTTGGAGAAATAGTCCACGAGAACTAGCAGAAACTTCTTCTACTGAGGCCCGATGGGAAATGAGCCTACAATGTCCATTCCCCACTGATCGAATGGGCAGGACACTGTGGAGACTCGCAGGGGCTCGGTCGGCCGATGAGTCACATGCTGATGTCTTTGGCAGGCTTCGCATCCAGTCATGAACTTGAGAGCATCGGCCTGTAGAGTGGGTCAAAAGTACCCTGCCAAGATAATCTTCCTAGACAGAGACCTTCCCCCAATATGGCTTCCGCAGATGCCTTCATATATTTCTCGTATCACATAGTCGGCTTCCTCTGGCCTGACACATTTGAGGAGTGGTCGGGCAAAAACCCTCCTGTATAGTTGATCTCCGACCAATGTGAATCTGGCAGCTCGACGGAGGAATAATCGGCGTCCTTGATCCATGCTTGGAGCGTCCCCGCTGCGTAGGAACTCCACATATGGATCTCTTGAATCGGCTACGGTGTTGCCTTCCGCCTCCTCACCAATCTGGGCTACAGTCTCTTCCGGGGCACTAGGTTCATCTAGCTGCCAGATTGAGATGGAGCTAGCCAACCTAGCTAGTTCATCGGCCTTGACATTGTCTGCTCGGGAGATCTTTTACAAGATCCGTGAAGGAAACTTTTAGCTGCTCATAGAGGGCTACATACTTCTACAGGCGTTCACACCTGACTTCGAAGTCACCTTTTATTTGCTGTGCCACAAGTTGAGAGTCTGAATGTACAACGACCCGAGTAGCTCTCACATACTTGGCTGCTTGCAGACCAGCTAGGATCGCTTCGTATTCAGCTTCATTGTTGGTGGCTTTGGATTTGAGCCAAATAGATAAATCTAATGTATCCCCTCGGGGGGAGACCATTAACACCCCGACTTCGCTGTGCCTGCTATTGGAAGACCCGTATACATAGATCTTCCAGACTCCCTCAGCCTCGAGCTCTGGGACAATCTCGAGCATGAAATCCAAGAGAGCTTGTGCCTTGATAGCGGTACGAGGTTGATTCTCAATCCCGTATTCGCTTAGTTCTGTCGTCCATTTGATCAACCTACCTGAAGCTTCGGGATTGGTAAGGACCCATCCGAGCGGGCTATTGGTGAGAACCACGACAGGATGTGCTAAGAAGTATAACCTTAGCCTCCGGACTGTTAGGACCAGAGCATAGGTCAGCTTCTCCATCATAGTGTATCGCGTCTCGACATTCTTCAGGAGATGTCCGAAGAAGTAGATGGGATATTGCATCATGCCTTCTTCTCGGATGAGCGCCGAGCCCACCGCTTGTTCTGCTGCAGCTAGGTAGACAAATAATGTCTCCCCCTCCACTGGCTTGTAGAGGATGGGGAGTTCGGCGAGATATGCCTTCAGATCGGCAAATGTCTTGTCACACTAGTCATCCCAGTAGAACTTGACTGCCTTTCTCAGAATCTTGAAAAATGATAGGGTCCTGTCTGCAGACTTGGAGATGAACCTAGACAAAGCTGTGATTCTAACATTCAGCCGTTGTATTTCTTTGAAGTTGTGAGGGGATGACATATCTAGAATAGCCTTTACTTTTTCTGAATTAGCCTCGATTCCCCTCTCTGTCACCATGTATCCCAAGAACCGGTCACTCTTCACCCCGAACAAACACTTAGGAGGGATCAACTTCAGCTTGTTAGCCCTGAGGGTGACGAACGTTTTTTCTAAGTCGGCTATCATGTCCTTTCCCTTGTCGGTCGTGACCAGAATATCGTCCACATATACTTCGATGTTCCTCCCAATTTGATGCCTTAAAACCTTATCCATCATCCGCTGGTAAGTTGCCCCAGCATTGCGCAATTCGAAAGGCATGCCATTTTAGCAATATGTGTCATTTGCTGTCACAAAGCTGACTTTCTCCTGGTCTTCGGGAGCAAGAGGAACTTGATGGTAGCCTTGATGAGCATCCAATATCGAGATGAAATCACAGTCGACTGTAGAATCTACTAACCGGTCTATTCGAGACAAGTGGTAACAATCCTTAGGGCAAACTTTATTCAAATCTCGAAAATCAATACAGACCCGTCATTTACCCCTGGCTTAGGGACAAAGACTGCATTAGCTAACCAGGCCAGGAATTGAACTTCTCTTATGTGCCCGGCTTTTAACATCTTGTTGACTTCTTCACTGATAGCCTTATCCTGCTCGGGTGCAAAATGTCTTCGCCTCTATTTCACTGGCCGAGCTCCAGGGTTCACATGCAAGCGATGCATGACTAAAGCTGGGGGGACTCCTTTGATTTCCTCGGTAGCCCAGGCGAACACATCTCGATGGCTCTGCAAGCAGGCGATCAGACGACTTCTCAGCTCCGGTGCAAGGTCGGTGGCGATCCTCGTGACTTTCCCCGTCTGTTGAGGGTGGTTCTGGACCTCCTCGCTCCCAACCTCCCTCCATTCTTCCTTGGGTCCTTCCTCCTCTCGTGGGTCGGCGAGATCAATTTGCAGAGCTTCGTGAGACTTCGGGTTTGTAACGACCCGGAAAATTCTCTTAATATTTATTTAAAATATTGAGCATGTCTAGATAATTTTCCGAGGAACCTAGGAATATCAATGCGAACTTTGGTCTAGAAAATCCATGTTTTCTCATTTAAATTGAGAAAACTAAGTACTAATGGGCCTTATGTGGGCTTTTTAGTACCATGATTATAGGGGGATTTTAGGGAATAATTAGTATAAATATAAATAGGATTTAATTAGGCATATTAACATGATTATGGGTAAGTCTTGGCCTAATTTTTCCTATTTTAATGGAGAAATTAGAGAAATTAGGTACTAATGAGCTTTAAAGGGGCTTCAAAAAATGGGTATTAATTAGGTAAAATTAATATAAATATAAAAGAATTTTATATTGGAATATTAGCATAATTATGGGGGATTTTAGGGGATTTTCGAAATTTAGGAAAATAAAAATAATAAAATAAAAGAAATAAAAATAAAATAAAAATAAAGGTGCATGAGCCAAGAATTGAACCTTGGACCTCTTGTACAACCATGTATGCACTAACCAACTCACCTAGCAAGGTATTGTTAGGAGGGAATGAAGTAGATATTGGTTAAGGCATAGAAGAAGATGAAGAGTCATGGAGAGACTCTTCATTTGCCTCCTTAATGGGCTATTAAAGGGGGGTTTTGGGAGTTACCTCTTCTTCCCATCACTTGCATTTCGAAAACTCTTCCTTCCCTCATCCTAGCCGAATACCCAAGGAGGGGTTCTCCCTTGGAAAAGCTCCACAAGAGGTCTTATCTCCAAAGATCTAAGAGTTTTCCCAAGGATACAAGGACAAGGAGGCAAGGATCCAAAGCTTTTGCAATCTTCCTCTTCTTCCAAGGTTCGAAAAATCAAGAAACTCAAGGTAAGACTCCCTCACCTGTGGTATAATAGTTTCTTATGATTTCAACAATTTTTAGCATGATATATTGGGAGTTTTGGATTTGATGTTGAAAAGAAGAAAAAAACCCAAGAACCCAAGGTCAAGGGTTTCGGCCACAATGTTTTAGGGGTCTATAATTATGCCAAAAATCTTTATAATGTTGTTTAATATTCCCTTATGATGTTTAGAGGTTAAATGGAATTTTTGGGAATTTTTGGTGTACCCTAAGTACCCTTATGTTGAAAGAGACAAAACCAAGTACCCTAGAGACCCTATGGGTTTCGGCCACTAAGATTTAGGGTTCTTAATGGTGCTAAAAATCTTGATAATGATGTTTAATGAACTCTTATGATGTCTAGGGATTAAATACAATTTTTGAGAATTTTTGGAGTACCCTAGGGCACCCTAGGGTTTCGGCCAACATGAAAGAAACAACATCAATACCCTAGAGACCCTATGGGTTTCGGCCACAAGGTTTTAGGGTTCATAATGATGCTAAAAATCTTTATAATGATATTTAATGTTCCCTGATGATGTTTAGAGATTAAGTATAATTTTTGGAAATTTTTAGAGTACCCTAGGATACCCTAGGGTTTCGGCCAACAACAAGAACCCTTGTGTAGGGTTGGGTTTAAAACCTCAAGTGTATGTTTTATGTTCTATCATGATATTAAGGAGATGGAGGGTGTTTATGTGAATGTTCCACATGGCCTAGAGACCCATGGGTTTCGGCCAAGTACCCTAAAGGGGGGAAAAGTTAGGACTTATTCCAAGTAAGGGTCCCAATGGCCCTATGGTAAGGTATGACTGGTGTTTAAGCAATGGTATTGGGGTTTAATGGAATTTCTCCCATACCCCCATGGCCTTGAAGTTTCGACCAAGAATAGAATTAGGGCTAAAGGATTAGGGTTGGCCTTAAATATGGGATCAAAGGGTCCTTAAGTAAAATGGAAGAGTTTCATGCTAAACAAATCATTAGTTATATGTCAAGATTTATATGATTAGGTCATGAATGTTTAAGACATGTGTCATGTTTATGAATGATATGTAGGTATGCCATGTTTATGAATGATATGTATGAATGTCATGTCTTATGAATGATAGGTATGTATGCCATGATTTATGAATGATATGTATGAATGTCATGTCTTATGAATGAAATGTATGAATGCCATGACTTATGAATGATATGTATGTATGCCATGTTTATGAATAATGTGTACCTATGCCATGTTATGAATGAAAGATGATGCTTATGTCTTTAAGGCATAAATATGCTAAACGGCACGGTCGATGGTTGACGGTACGACGGTCGTGAGGACCGGTAAATGGGTCGGTAGACGGGCCGAGCCGTAACAAGTTATGTTATGTTAAAGATGCCATGAATGTCTTATGAATGATGAAGCATGTAAAGTATTTTACTTTATGGATGGGCTTGTACCGGACCGAAGTATGGGTCCAAGGGATGGACACCTTAAGAATGCCCCGGTTCTGGACTACCGACTATGCTGTCCACGGTTCTGGCACTACCGTAGCTGTGCAACAGGGATGGGCACCTTAAGAACGCCTCGGTTCGGGGACTACCGACTATGCTGTCCTTACCCTAGTAGGTCGAGGCTAGCTACCTCGTATTTACTTAGGGATGCGCACTTATGATGTATGTATGTGGTACAAGCCAGGGCCCAATGATATGATGAATATGTTTAAGCATTAAAAGTATGTTTTAAAAGGTTAAGCATCCTTATATATATGCAATTGCCACATGCATCCATCCATGTTATGCATTATAATTATGATAAGAATATTATGCAAAGTAAGTGTATGCAAAGTAAGTTTATGCAAGGTATGTTTATGCAAATGATTTTGTTTATGTTCATGTTAATATATGATGCCATGATTTAATTATGTTCCTGCTAGTTTAGAATGTCATGATTTAATTATGTTCATGCTAGTTTAGAATGTCATGATTTATCTATGTTCATGTTAGTTTAGGATGCCATGATTTATTTATGTTCATGCTAGTTTAGAATGTCATGATTTTATTTATGTTCATGTTAGTTTAGGATGTCATGATTTAATTATGTTATGCTAAGTTAGAATGCCATGATTGGATTTATGTTCATGCTAGTTTAGAATGCCATGATTTAACTATGTTTATGCTAAGTTAGAATGTCATGATTTTAATGATGTTCATGCCAATTTATGATGCCATGTTTTAACTATGTTATACTGAGATAGGACGCCATGATTTTATTTAGGTTCGTGCTAAGAATGTTTATGAAGTTATGTTTGTTATGTCTATGTCTATGCCAAGCACTATGCCATGCTATGCATGTTACGATGTTTATGTCTACGCCAAGTATTGTGCCATGCCATGAAGGGTTATGGTTATGTTTATGCTATGCTATGAAGATGATTATGTTATGTTTATGCCATGACGAATGCATGCTAAGTGATGAAAAGGCTTATGTTCTAAGTAAAGCACTAAATATGTAATGGCTTATGTGCTCATGAATGAATGATGAATGGTTTTAGTGAGTAGGAAAGAGTCTTACTAAGCCTGTGTGCTTATAGTCTTATCTCCTTATACCGCAGATCACGCAAGGGGACAGTAAGGAAGCAGCAGGAGGGCATCAAAGAATGTGTGTGATAGTGACTTGGCCAAGGAGCAATATGGTTGCTCGTCTCATGATAGAACTTTATCTTTACTGTTATGTGTTTGAGTATGACTCTATGACATGATACTAAGTATGACATGATGCTACGAATGACATGATGCTAAGTATGATATGATGTTAAGTATAAAGTTACTACGCTAAGTTCCCATGTTATGGTGCTAGAAATGGTAGTAAGTGCATGTAGGAGTAAGTTAAAGGTTTCCGCTGCATTATGATGTCTACATGCCCTAAGTATGTTAACGTAACGCCGCTTTAGGAGAAAAAAAAAGCGGGCGTTACAGGGTTCTTGTGGGACTCCGATCTGACCTCCCCACTGTAGCATCGCCGAGACACTAGCTGGTCTCCCTTAACCTCGGTCACCTGATGTTAAATCCGACACATTTAATTCCATTCTGGAAAATTTTGGAGAATTACCAGATAGGTTCCGAGGCTTCCGAGTCCTTGGACACAAATTTAGGGACCAAAAGGTAATAAAACGGATAGTTACAAGGGCTATAGCGTAGATAACCTTAAGCCTAGGAGTGTTTTTGCGATTAGGCTGAAATCTGCTGGATTAAACTGCAAAAAGGACCGCAATAAGAGCCGGCTAGGGCTCTTTTTCCGCCGCAGCCGAGCAGCAGCGCCGACCCCCTTCCCTTTTCTTCTCTCGCTGCCCTAGCCCAAACCCGACGGCCGACGCCTTCCTCTGCCCTAATCCGCCGTAGCTTCCTTTCCTTCTTCACCTGCCTTGCTCGATCGCTATAGAGGGATTGTCTTCGCCGTTTCTTCCTGTTTCCGCAACACAGTTTATCTTCCTGCTAGCCCCGATCTGGCAAGGTGTAGAGGGACTGCTCTAGGGCGCAAGTTGTCCTAGGAGTTGGCCGATTATTTGGCTATTTGGATGGTCTGTGCCTGGTTGGTAAGCACTCTCTCATAGATCTTGTGAAACAACTCTTGCGGTGTTGGTATGTAGCGATCGCATTCGGTTTGTTTGGGCAGGATGGGTATCGGAGGCTGGTCTTGAAGATGAATTGAATCCCTTCATCAGACGTGGATGGTTAGCTCAATCTGGGATTTGAAGCTTGCTGATCCTTCTTCTCTTCCTTAATCCTTGCGTGGCTGAGAGTGGAATCTGGATTGACGATCGTGAGGTAAGGGATGAGTTGATTTGTTTAGCTCCTTAAGCTGAATCGGTAATTGATTAATGGATGAGGATATTAGTATCCGTAGATTTCTATTCAGAAATTGGATTTGGATTGAGATTAGGTTTAATAAGAGATTTAAACCTAATAACTTAGCCGTGATAAATTTGAGTTCAAAGTAAACCTAAAATGAATGTAATCCTAATTATGCGAGGTAATTAGGAATCTAATCATTTAATTAGGAAAGTAAATGAAACGGGATAATTAGGACAATCCTAATTAATTAAGACAGCTCGTTTAGCTATAGATTTTATATTAATATGGCTAAACAATATGCCTTTGATACAGGGCATTGATTGAATTTATCATTGATTATCAGACGGGAGGTTCTTTCGGATACGAGCATCTTACGATTGAGGCGGGTACCCTTTGACTTATCTTGTTGATATTGTCATATTGTTATGCATAGACTGTTATAGATAGCAGTAAGATTATACGCTATCCCTGTTGATTATGCTGTTCTGGATACTTGTTAGTTATCCCTGAGTTATTATGCCTGTTCTGGATACTTGTTAGTTATCTCTGAGTTATTATGCCTGTTCTGGATACTTGTTAGTTATCCCTGAGTTATTATGCATGTTCTAGATACTTGTTAGTTATCCCTGAGTTATTATGCCTGTCCTGGATACTTGTTAATTATCCCTGAGTTATTATGCCTGTCCTAGATACATGTGGGTTATCCTTGAGTTATTATGTTGTAGTTCCATACAGTCTCAGGTATTGTCATATCTATAGGTATGCTTAGAGATCGTGATGTATTTCTTGCATTTGACCTTGAGGGATCTATAGTTCCCGGCCAGTATACCTTGTAGGTTACCTGTATTTCCTGTTATAGGATTTCAGACTGAGACTTAGTATACTGAGGACTTGGGGAGGGAGGTATGTGTATCTATCATACACCATCCTTGCATTGTTGCATGCCGGCGATCAGCGACTCCCTTGTGGTTGAGCCTAATCGTCTTCCGGCACATGATATGCACACATGGTCACTCATGGGTTAGTGGATACCGCTGGGTGTGTGCATTTGCTCTGTATTGCTCCGCTCGTCCGCTCAGGGGTAGTGGTTTCGGAGCGTGGTAGCAAGCAGGGATCCCTCCTCTTCCCATAGACCAGAGAAGATGAGAGAGATATCTCCCCCATCTATATATGGGGCGGAGTGATAGCTCCACCAGCATCCTGTCCTCTCGGTCACTCAGGAGCAGTGATGGCAGAGTACGGACAGTGTCACAGCTCTACCAACTCGGCCGACACAGTATCGCCTGTCTCGGTGGCTTGACTGGAGTTAGGGGGTGACCATGGCATTGCACCATGTGCATATTTTGCATCGTGCATTGTTTGCTGCACTTGATTTCTGCACTTGCTTGACATGCATATTCTGGAGACTGGTTATTTGAGATTATATGTCTATTGATATTCCCTGGGTACTTATTACCCTCTTACAGGTTAGATGGATTCTGGTATGTATCTACCTCAGTATGTTCAGTACTAATCTTTCCCTACTGTTGATATGAGACTGTATTAGCTGAACTCTTATTGTTGGTATAACTTTCTATGCATATCTGTTGGGTATTCGCTGAGCTATGGACTCACCCCGTTGCCATACATTCTATTTCAGGTTGATGCCGGCCAGGAGATCCCTAGCAGCCAGTCCCCAGCTCCAGAGGAGCTCTGCTTGATTTTATTTTACGTTGTTTTTGCTTATGGACCCTATGTTATATACTTTGCTTCCGTTGTCATGTTTCGAACATGTATTCATGTTTTATTCGATGGTATTGCACTTTTGAGTCCTATGTTGGACTTCGTGGGATTTCGGCTTTGTTCCTGCCCCCTGGCAGCTCAGGTGAGTTCGTAGTTTGGTTTTACGACGGTTATAGTTATATACCTGTTATTTCTGCATGGATTTGAGGCCTGAGGCCATTTAACTGCGTGGTTGTGCAAATATATATATTGGTTGGGTTATATTATCTGTGTGTATGTGTAAATTGTCCGCCGGACAGGGGAGGTGCTGTCCGATTTTCTATTGGATCAGCGGCTCCTGGGTCTCGGGGCGTGACACCTGATCGCCTACCGGAAACTTGATCTTCTGGTGGTAGACCGAGACCACCACCTGGATATGCTGAGTGTCGGGTGCTCTAAGATGGCGTTGTAGGATGAAGGAGCATCGATGACCAGGAAGGGAGTCCTCCTCTTCCTCTCCAGCGTGTCACTGCCCAACGACAGCGATAATTTTCCCCATCGGCTGTACTCGGTACCCGGTGAAGCCGAAGAGCGGAGTCGAAGCCGGATGCAGTTCATCCTCATCAATCTGCATTTGGTCTAGGGCGCAACCTTGTACAAGATGTTCACGGAACTACCTGTATCTACGAAGATACGCTTAACTTCATAATTTGCAATACATGCGAGAACTACTAGGGCGTCTTCGTGGGGAGCTTCCATGTCCTCCAAGTCCTCGAGGCCGAAGGAGATTGTAGGGTCATGATGTTGGCTCCGGCTCATCTCGATGGCGTAGTTCTCCAGCCGACGGGTGTGAGCATTCCTCGCCCGGTGGGAATCTCGTCCGGTAGGTCCTCCCGAGATCACCTCCACGTGGCCAGGTGGACCACGTACAGGGGTTTTGCCCTTCTTGGGGTCTCGTTCCAATGAGGGAGACCAACGGGGTGCAGCCTCCCGACTCCTCCCCCTCGAACGCGATCGAGATCGATGTTGGGTTTCGTTCTCTCCCGACGGCCTTTTACCAGGAGAAAAGCTCTGCCGAGCGAACCTCCGGTGATCCCGTCTTCTTCCATTTCCTCCGAGGTTTGGGGTCTGCTTCCTCATTCAATTTTTTTCGTCAGGGCATGGCATTCCTCGGTGGAGTGCATCGTACCGCCATGAAAGTCGCAGTACCTCATCAGCGGCTCTGGCTGTTGGGTGTCAACTATCTCTACCAGCTTTCGCTTACCAACCCACTGGTCCTTCCCTGGGCGAAGATCTTTTCCCCAGGCTGGAGTCGGAGGTTCCCTCCTCTCTGAACGTACAACGGTCTGAGCAGGGACCCCCGTTGGTTCTTTACGGTGGGCGTGTTACACTTCTTCAACGTTGACGTGCTTGACAGAACACCCTAGCAAATCGAACCTGGTAGGTGGCTTCTTCATCAAAGATCGGAAGAAATCTCCTTCAGAAAGCCCCTGGGTGCAAGCGGCGACGAGGATCTCTGATGTCGCGGTTGGCACATCCTGCACCACTCGGTTGAACCTCTAGATGTAATCCTTGAGTGGTTCCTTCGACTTCTGCTTGAGGGCGAATAAATTTAACGTCGTCTTCTAATAGCGACGGCTACTTGCAAAATGGTGGAGGAAGGCGGTTCTAAACTCTATGAAGGAGTTGTAGAACCCTGAGGCAGCCTCTGGAACCATCGTTGGGCGACCCCTGACAGGGTGTTCAAGAACACCCGGCACTTTACACCATCGGTGTACTGGTGCAGGAGTGTCGCGTTCTTGAACTTACAGACATGATCTTCCGAATTTGTCTTTCCGTCGTAGTCGACAATCCCAGGACAATAAAACTACTTCGGCATGGGATCCTCTACGATGGCAAGCGAGAAAGGGGTGGAGGGGGTCTTCTGGAAGTTCTTAGGTCCCTCCCCCTTCTCCCCTCCTTCTTATTGTCGTAGAACACTGGAGGCGGCAGAGTTAATCTTATCCAAATCTCCTAGGGACTCTCGCCGAGGTGTTGGAGGTATCACCACATGCCCCACCGGTGGTGAGACAGATCTTCGGTGGGGGTGGTGCGAAGTGGAGATTCTGGGGATCTCTACTTGCCCAGAAGCCACTCGTCGCGATGCGGCTTGCTCAATCTGGTGTTATTCGAGCACACCCTTAACGGCGTTGGCGATCAACCGATCTAGCTCCTCTTTAGTCATCGTGATGGGTTGTCCTGCTGGTTCCGCCATCACTGTGTTCCTTCTGGTACTTTGATTTATTTTCCCACAGACGGCGCCAAACTTGTTCTGGAAGGAATCGACGCAACCGGCCCGTCACCAGAGTTCAACTCACGGGGATGATGACGAGAGGGGAAGAGCTCCTACCCTGCGAGATTAACACGAGCGTTAATGGGAACGTGCCGGAGATTGTCCGGCGGGGTCCACTCCAACGCTCAAGTCAGTACCAGAGTCTCTGAGAGAGAAAGAAGTAAGGAGAAGTATGAGTAAGATGAGTGTAGCCCCTTTACATGGGGGTTTGGAGTACCTTTTATACCTGAGGCGGTAGTCACACGTGTCCCCACGTTCTTCTCCATGTCCCCTCAATTATCGGTTACTGGATAATCCTTGTAACGGTCCTTGCAGCAATTAAATCCGGGTCGTTGCGATAATTAAGGCTTTAATGGCCGCATATTATGGGTCATGGTTATCCCATAATTATTGGTGGTAATTATCCGCAGACTCGAAGAAAAGGGACGGTTACTTGAGGTTGGATCATAGGATAGGATGATCCTTGGGCTCCGCTACCCCAAAGTGATCTCGGGGTCTTTGGCCCGGGAGGGTCCCGGGCGTTTGTCTTCCCGAGGTGATTTCGGGGCCCTGTCCTCCCGAGGTGATCCTAGGTATATGTCTTTCTAGGGTGATCTCAAAAGTAGATATGCCTGAGATGGTCTCGGGAGTCTACCTTTCCGAGGAGGTCTTGGGAGCCAGAGAGAGAGAGTCGTTCAGACTCGGTGGATCTCTTCACATAGTTTTTTTCGTCCACGTGTCAACTCCGGGGTGCTCAACCCCATCAGGATGAATATTTTAGATATTAGATTCTGAGCATGTATAAGTTGTCATAGGTAAATCAAGGGAAAGGTCGTCTATATCTAGGAATAATCAAGTGATGTCAAGATACATGAATTATCAAAGATAGTGCCTCAGGGTTAGAGTTTATGATTGTTATTATTGAGTTTCAGCCACGGGAGGAATTTGTATAACCGGATTGGTGGTGGATGCCTGTGTACTAAAGCAACTCAGATTGTTTTGCTCAGTTTTGTACATGGTGGATGTCTTTCTATATCAGTCTGTCAGTCTTAACACTGTCATATTGGATTTAATCTATTGAGATGGCCTTAATATAACTTGTATACGAATACGAATCTAATCCATTTAAGTGATCCAACTTGTAATTGAGTTTCGAGTTATTGGATATGAATTAATGTGTAGAATCTTTTAGTCCGATCTATTATCATCTATGAGATGATAACAGATCGGATTCCTATACAAGGAAGAGGTCCCGATGGATTAGGAGGTTCTCCATTTTTAGAGTTTGTGTAGCGCCGTTGATCCTGCCCTAGCTGGCGTGGAATTGGGTTGACCAACGTGACACTTTGAGAATATAGGTCAAGTCTAAAAAAAGACCCTAACGAATGTAGCACGGAGGCCCGGTATGGTAGAGCATGACCCCACTCTCTAGGCCCGGGGGGGGGCTGCGGGGAAGGGTTAGCGACCCTGCCAATCATAAGAATGCCCGCAATGGCAGTCGCACCGCCGACCTCAAATGTCACTCCGGTCGGATATGCCAATCGGACAATTACCCGACCCGAGTCCCAAGTCAGTCCTCATCGCCAGTCCTCATCGAGGGGCACTTTTCAGTCGGGGGTCCTCCTCTCGCCTTCCTAGGCGAGAAAACTGTATACAAGGAAGACCGAGTGTGGGACCCTGGCATGCCGATCGGCATACCCCCGAGTGTACTATGACTCAGTGTTGTCTATTATCGGAAGTTGTTATTGTCCGTGGCGGTATAGACCTTTTGACGCCTCGCAGATAAAAGCAGTGGCCGTGTCAGCTGCCGCCGACTCGGACCTGACACTACTCATGTCCGAATCTCGAGGATCTCGCTGGCGATAAGCATTGCTAGAAAGGCCAAGCCGTACCATGACACCCCCTGTAAATGTCAGACAGCGCGGCGTCGGTCGGCTAACTGACAATGACCCCTGATCCTGTCCCCGCATAGGACAAAAGGGGAACAGAAAGGGGACAGAGTTTATTAGTCCTCCTGGCTATATAAGGCCCTCCATCTCTCACACGTAGGTATGCATAGTATTTTTCAGCTACAGTATTTTCTGATTAACTCCCCTTCTCTTCACCGGATTCTGACTTGACTATCGGAGGACATTGCCAAGAAAACTCCCGGTGGATTGCTAACGGTCACCTTCTTTGTAGATTGGGGACTGCCCTATCGCCGGAGTCCCAGATTGCGCCGCATGTGGCCCATCATCCTCCTCCGTCGACAAGCCGCATCCCATCATCGTATTGGGACTCCCACCCTGCTCGCCGACAGGATCAACCGTCATCCCTAAATCTCTCGGCAGATCTCTTCTGGCTTGCTTCCACTTTATCGTCTTCCTCAGGGACATCGATTAAGATGACGTTACAAGACAAAGACTATAACTCTTCAATCAAGTTCCTTATCGCTTTCATTTATGCTTTTACTTTGTTATGCCATGTCTTCGAAGAAACAAGATCTATGTTTTGTATTTCTCATTTCAAATTCTATTTCGAATTGCTAGAATTCATGAGGTTTAGATTGTAACAATTTCTATCACGCCAGTTATTTGATACTAGAACTCAGAGGGAAAGAAAACTAACAGAAAGCCATGGATTGGTTGTGGAGTCTTGCCTATCGGCTTCATTGTTGTAGGTAGCGTATGTCTTGTTTGTTTGTTTTGGGACAATACTAACGATTTCTGGAGCAAAAGGAACCAAGAGCCGGAACCAAAACAATTGAACGAGTAAACACCAGTAACGTTATACCATGTCTGCAACATAATGACAAGCAACTAATAACACCAGCAGTGAAATGTGGTCTTATTGTACTTATACAATATTGTTTACTGTTCAATTCGATATTACATGCATTTTTTACTTCAACCTTATACTGATATCAAAACTGGAACCATAATACTTTATTGTGCAACTATTGAAAAAGGAATACTAAGAATTAACTACACTTAAGTTCATGGGGATTACCTCATATACTGGAATTGACAAGCAAAGCAGCTCAGAGAGATGCATCTCTAAATCCATTTCATCGAACGGACTTTTCCTCGTGAATGGGAAATTCGGAGAGCCAAAATCGCCACCAATTATGTGAAATCGATCATAATTGAATCTTTTGTAACTCAATCGAACTCCAGGTCTCGAGTCTCCTCCAAGAATCAAGCATTCAATTTGTGTCCTCTTCTGCCACTCAATCAAAAGCAAGCGTTTTATCTCCTTCACAACAGTGGCAACCCTAACAGCCAAGCCCAGCGCATCGATGCCCTCCCTGACTGCTGAATTCAATTGCAGCCCGACGAATCCTTCGAGCACCTTAACACAGTTCTTCGAGATGTTGTATCCGCCTTTCAGAAACCCTACACCCAGAGATCCACCAGCGAGGAGCGGGGATCTGGTGTGCTTGATCAAACTGGCGGCGCCGAGGCAAGCCTTGAGCTTAGCCCTTGCCGCGGGCGGAAGCTTGGGGTCGAATCCCACGGGGACGAAGCGCTTGGTTGCCCTGTACCCTTTGACGATGGCCTTGGAGGCGAGGAGGAGCGACTTGGGCGAAGGGGAGGAGAGCGCCTGGGTGCTCTTGATCGCGTTGTCGGCGAGCTTGATGGCAGTGGATACGGGTTTGAGGGACTGCGATCGGACGAGGACAAACGATGCGAGGACGAACCCTAATCCGATGGAGGCTGGAAGCAGAGGAGGATTGAGGGATTCGATCGAGGGGAGGACAGGGGATGCTTCCTCCTGCAGCTGGTCGTCGCCGTGCTCCATGAAGAAGCCACCAGGTAAATGGAGAAACGGAGCGAGATGTGGCCTGTTCGAACCATTTGTTCTATTCCCACACAATTGAGTCAACTCGTTGCCCAATAACTTTACCTCCACCAATCAATTTTCTATTCAGCATAATTGTAAATTTCACAAGAATTTACATTGTTTTTTTTATAACCAAGTTATTCAATTTTGATCTTATTGATTTGGGAGATTAGCAATCCTCTCACATTATCCTACTATTCCGTCCCTCCATTTCAAAATTAATAGAAAAAAATAAATTATGAGATTACTTGTTTGAATGTTGTGATTAATGTATAAGAAGAATGGACACATTAATATTACCAATTTTAACTCTCAGATCTCATCCATGCTAACCTATCATCTAGTAATCCTCTCACAAAAGTATCTAGTACATCTATTGTACAATCAGTAACCCTCTAAATAATAGATCGGCAGTTGATCTTTGTAGTCTTTGACATTCTTGTAAAATCATTCCAATGCTGAAGTGATTATTTTGCTTATGAGTCTGCATGTGTGTACTTCGATCGAAGCCTAACGTCTTAAGGTGCAACGGTAGGATGATTAGTCGTTATTTCAAATAATTGTGATTCGATCCCTAGCTATAACGTATTTTACAGGAATTTTTCTTCCAAATAGGATACGAACCCTAGAACGTTGGACTTCTAGACCGTCCACTGCGAACGCTTTCCGATTTACTCTGATGACAAATAAAAATTTTTCGTAAAATCGGATTGGTCATTCCAAATTCATTTACTATCTAGTTTGATTTTTTTTTTACTAAATTTGACGCCAATGCAACTCCCAACAGAGGATCAAACACTGATTTCTAATGTGCGTCAGGCATGAAGAATTTACAAAACTGTTCACTTTTTGATTAGTTTTATTTTTTATTGGGTCGATACTCCATGAATGGATTTATAATCTTTAAGTTACAATTTAAGAATACTAATGCTTGTAATAAAAAACAGTAGTAGTATTTAGGGGGTACTTGGTATAAATTTAACAATGAAAATGATAATGAATTTGATTGAGAAATTTATGGGTTTGGTGATAACCTAGTAGGGGGTGGATTATAAAATCAAGGGTATCGTATCCTTATTTTGATTCCGATTCTCATATACCAAGCATCATTAATGGGAATGAAATAGATTTCATTCTCATTTTCATCTTCTAAACCCGCTTATCAAGCGTCCCCTTAGTAAAAAAAACATATAATAATATCTGAATGAGGTCTAGATATGGATTTCCACACCTTCGACTAATTTATAGATAATAACTTTTATGAGTACGACTCATTAGGCTTTTATTAGTATGGTAAAAAGATACCATTTTTTACTTTATTATTAAAACAAGGTCTATCTTATTTTAATTCATTTTATTTTTAAAAATATCGTTGTTCGACATTTATTTATAATTCATAATAACTATAATATATACCTGTTATCTTTAATCAACACTAATAATATATATTTTAACAGCTATAAATCAAATTATTATAACATAAACAGTTCATCTCTAAGAGCATCTACAACGATATGTTAATCGAGCGTTATACCGTCCGTGTTAAAGTCATTGCGACAGGCACGTTAATGCGTTGACACGATGAACACGTTCATCGTGTGTAACATGACATCCCAATCGTAGGAGTGCCCATAATTGATTGGGGAATCGATTACGGGTCTCCCCAATCGATTAGGGGGCTGCCCAATCGATTGGGACAACCCCCCAATCGATTGGGAGCAATTTTTTTTTTACTCCCAATCGATTGGGGCTGCCCCGATTTGCTCCCAATCGATTGAGGGGTTGTCCCAATCGATTGGGGAGCCTCGAAGAACACTATAGAATAATGACTTTAATCGATTGGGGTTGTCATAATCGATTAAAAATGATCAACGGTCACCTAAACGACTAGTAAACGGTCACAAACGGCTATTTTAATTTAAAAAAATAAATTTTCATCTATAAATACTTATCAACTCTTATTTCAATCTTCAAACACCTCCCTCCCAATTACTCTCATTCCAATCTTCAAATATCTTCCACTCTCCTTCTAAAAATCTCTTTCTAATATTTTCTTCTGAAATGGATGAAAATAATCATGATTTTTAAAAAAAGTTTTTAGAAAATTCTTCTTCCCAAAATTCTCAAACTCCACCTAATTATCCATATTTTTCATATTCACCAAATTATCCACATAATTCATATCCACCAAATAATCCATATAGTTCATATCCACCTAATTATCCATATAATCCATATCCACAAAATTATCCATCCAATCCACCTGCAACCGACATGCCTTTTACATCTCCGACGGAAAGTGATCCATTTACTCTGACTTTTGTTCCAGAGGCTCAAGTGTCCGACCGTGAACCTCCAATTGAAGTTGTAAGGCTCAAACCGAGGATTTCATGATTATCTCCAGATAAATTCTCAACTACGTAACAGTCATGTACATCACCAACTTCGTGCCGACTTAGTTGAACATATTTGGTCACAATACAACAACCCCTGAATTAGTATTTTATTGTTTCACTTTATGTTAATTTATATGTTATCTTTTAATTATATGCAAGTGTATTTTTTTTATGTTGTTCTTTTTCATTTCAAATTTATAATAATAATTTAAATTTTAAATAATGATAAATATTTAAAAATATTATTAATATTTATTTTAAATAATAAATCATTTAAATTGGTAAATCAAGTTGAAAATAAAAAATATATATGTGAGAGAATGTATATGTGAGATAATGTGTATGCGACATGTGAACCTCACAAATAATGGGGATTGAATATTAAATGAATGTGAGAGAATGAAAATATTATGTTAATATGTATGTGGCATGTGGATTTTATGTTTTTTTGATGAAATTGTAAATGTTATAATGTTAAAGGTGTTAAACGTTTGCGGATGGGTCGTGGATGTCCTAATAATAATATCTTTCCGTATTCTGATTTCGAATCTCAGCCATCGGACTTTAACTAGGAGCTACACTACTTAACATTTGGCCATCGCCTGGACTCGGGCCCTCGGTCCCGTGGAGAAGGAGAATCTCCCAGAGACTCAAGAGAGGTCTCCGCAAAACCCTACTGCCAACCCGCACCTCTGCTGGCGTATTCACTGGTTAAAATCTAGCTTGAATCTGTCATGATCTGCGCCAGTGAGTGAGCTTCCTGCTGATCCTCCACTTCAAAGTTCCATGCGTTCTTCTTTCTACTCCTGTTCAATCTGGATTCTAACCATACCTCCTCCCTCTTTTTTTTTGTAGTATCCGGCGAAGTGCCGGAGGAGCCGGTAGTTTCCAAGAAATCGGGGCATCTCTTTGAAAGGCGATTGATCGAACACCACATTGCAGTAACCGATCTCTATTTTTTTTTTGTTTTGTTTTGTTTTAACTTTCTTTCACTGAGGTGGAATGGCTTAAGATTTGACGCTCCGTAAATTATATCCTACTGCGTCTCTTTCCTTGCTGTTACATGCTATTTGTAACTTAAAATTTGTTTTTTTATTTGGCTTGTTTGCTTCATCTGTATGATCTTTAGAGTCATGGAAAATGCCCCGTCACCAAGGAGGAGCTCACCATGGACGATCTCATTGCTGTGAAGATAAATAAGGCACGTCGTTCTATTCTCATTTCTCAGACTGTTTTTTTGTTGTTTATCGTTGTTATTGTAGATTGTAAAGCATGAACATACAGTATAAAATATGTGAAACTTACAGTGAATCTCCCGTAAATCGTAAGCACTTGGAGACGAAGAAAATACTATTGGAGGAAGCCGCTCTTGCCGTCAACGAGAAGATTACAATGAACGCTTCTCATATAGTCCACGAATCAAATCCCTCTCTCTCTGGATGTTCCTCTGCCAGGCTTCTAAATGCCTCTCCTTTTCTTTGATGCTCTTCTCTTGGACACACCCCCTCCCCTTTTATAGTAAAGGGTCTAGGGGAGAAGTGGGGAAGTGGGCAATGTGGGTTTGCCCAGGCCGCCCACGTCCCCCACTTCCTACAGTTATGTGACACCTGGAGCACAATATTCACTAGGAAAGCCATTTATAGATAGAGTAAACCAAAACTTTTAAGCAGTCTGACTGAAAACAAAAAAACTGACCACTCTTTAGCTATCTTGTGGGTTCATTTGAGTAGATTTAGTTCATGGTACCCCAGAAACATCATTTCTCAATGTGATCTATTAGACATCTAGATTTACTTGTATGGATTGACGGCTTGGAGTGCAAGGGGAGTTTAACTTTCCTTTTTCTGGAGGTGCTAAATAAAAGAAGCGGGAGGAAAAATTTGCCATCCCATTTTCTCTAATTTCTGTTTTCTAGCTCATTTTTCTATTCAATTCCCACAGCCTTCTCCTATGGTTTCCTTCCCTATGGTTTATTCCTAGTACTCTCTACGTGTCAGATAGATACTTGACTATCTATCTAATATAACGAGACAATGATTGAGTCTTTTATTGGGTAACAACATCAAACGACAATTAAACACTAATTCGATTGTTCAACATCAGTTTGATGAGTCAAATACCTACTTAATGTAGCTATAACTGCAAGAAAGCTTCAAGTTAATTGTCAAATACAATATGGAATACTTCAATTTCCTTGTTAAATTGTTGACAACTCCTTTGTCTGAAATGCTGTTCCTAGCCTTCTTGATATATCTTAGAAAGGATTAAATGTTGATATTGAGACATTGCTAGTGTTCTTCCATATCTTGCCTGATAATTCTTCTTCTTCGATTAGTTTTTTCTAATAACAATCAGTCTTATGTTCACCCATTTTTCAAAGGATTGTTGTATATAAAAATACACTTAGGTCTGTTTTGTTTAGTCAAGGAGTTTCACAACCCACCATGCAATATTGATTCTTTGTCTATGCTGATAGTTGATCTTCATTAAAACTGCAATTTTTGTTCTCATAGTTATGTTGTTTTCTTGCTATTCACGACAAAAATAATTTTTGTATAAGATAATTGTGGCATTAACACTAGAGGTAAACGGTAAACCTACTATTATGTTGATTAATTAACTCGCTGAGATCCTGGGACCACCATTCATCATTTGTTCCTCACACTAGCTCATGCTCTCTAGTCTTTTTTGTTACTGCAGTTAATCATGCCAACTAGTTTTCCTGCTGTTATTACCAGGTTTATTATTTCTTGTACTCAATGACAATCTAAAATAGTTTTGACATGGTATTGTGGTACACCTTTGTCTTTTTTTGTTTAGAAGTTCTTACATATATTCTAGGAATTGGAGTTTCTACTATCTATGTAATTCTTCAAAAATTCTTGGAGTAGCCTATTTGAGACATCAGTCATTAGCTTGATGAAACAGAGGCCATAATTTATTTATTTTTATATTTTTTTTTGCAAACTAACATATTAATGCTGCTGAATACATCCTAGCCACTCTACTAATTATTGTACTTAAACTTGGCTGAGGAAGAGTCATTGTCGGTGAAGTACAACTATTATGAATTTTGTGCTCAAGAACCACCTAGGAAAGAACTAACTATGGAGTGTTAATTTTGTTTTTTAATCTAAAGTAGCTGAGCAAACTGTAAGACCCCCTTCCGGAGGTATCCATTTCTGTAGGACCGTTAGAATAGGATCGTTCTTCAATCAGAAATAGAAACCCGAGTAAACTCAGAGATTTATTTCTTGAAGTCAAGCAAGCACAAAAACTTTCTAGCACACACTTAGGGAATGAGAGTCTTGGGAATGCTCAAGGCGTGCGCAAACCCTTAGCAAACCTAGCCTTTTATAGAGGGGAAGGTTGCAAATGGATTGAGGCGGGTGTCCATCTGCTGACCCCATCGTCCCTCAATTATTTGCCCCTCATCATCTACAAAGGCTTTTACAGCTCATAAAGGTTCGATCTTATCGTTTACAGAGATAAGATTCTAAAAGGATGGCTCCTCGGGGCTCAATCCTTCCTTTATTAAAGTTACTACTTTACAGCACATAACCTTTATTAAAGCTACTACTTTACAGCGCATTGCTTTACAGCTATGGGCTCATCATGCTTCACGGGAGTACTCTTTTTATCTCACGTTTAATCTGTTGGATATGCTGGGCCACTTGGAAGAGATCTTTTCGGGTTTCACGGACTTCTTCAAGATGCTTATGATAATAATTATCAAATCCTCCACTCCTGTATCGCCTGTTGTTAAAATCATACTCCTTCATCTGCATTATTAACTCCAACTCTCGAAGCTTTTCAAGCACGTTGCTTATAGCTTCATCTTCAACTTTTGCCATTTGGTTTCTTTTGTCATGGTCCTCCTGAAAAAGAATTTGTGACAAAGTCTCATGGGTTAAGTCCTCATACCTTAGTAGTAAGGGAAACCTGGTGGAACTGGAAGCTTCTTCCATGGAATCAATAATAATTTCTTCAAGGGAATCACTGAGAGTAGCCAGTGTTTCTGGTTCTTCCACTAATTTAGAGAGCGTGTCTGCCAAAATGTTGAGTTTACCATCTATGCGTTCAAAATTTATTTTTACTCCTGTTCCTGTATATAGTCGGTAAACGCGAGCCATCTGACCCTTGAGGGTTTATTTCTGGCAGTCTTGTTGTGGAAGCTAATAATAGCTTGACAATCTGTCCTCAGCGTTATTTCCTTCTTATCCATATAATGAATTTTTAGTGTTGTCATTGTTTCTATAGCCGCATAGATTTCAGCATCTATTACAGATTTAACAGTGGGAAACTTACCATGGGCATAGGCACAGATCTTTTCCATATTCTTGGGATCATATTTAGTGGGCTTCCATTTACAAACACCACCCCAGCCCAACATACTTCCATCTGTTTCTAGAACAATGTAGGCCCCTTCAGGAGGTATCTCCAGATCTGGCAGCTGGTTTACTTGGGCCTTTATTTCCTTAATAAGGGCCCAGTCAGAATTTTTCATTCTTTTGTCACCATGGGGTGACGTTTTTTCATAAAGACGTCCAAGCTTGGAGCTCAGATTGGGAATATAAGTATGAGCATAATTTAAAATACCTAACCAAGATCTGAGCCCCTTCTTCTCTTTTAGCTGCTCATCCTTGAATTCCGTTATCTTCTTAATAATATGTCGTTGCAGCTTAAGTTTTCCTTCACCAATTTCTGCTCCCAGAAACCCAATCTTTGGAACTCCAATTTTGTATTTAGTTGGGGAGAGTATTAAGCCATGTTTTTCACAGATACCAAGCATTATTTCCAAATGCTTGATATGCTCCCGCTTTGTGTTTGAGAATACTAGAATATCATCAATATAAACAGAAATGAATTCTTCCGTACCTTGAAAGCATTGGTCCATTTTTCGTTGGAATATTGCGGGTGCATTCTTCAGACCGAACGACATTACGAGCCATTCGAATAAACCAAATGGACAGATGAAAGCTGTCCATTCAATAGAGAGAGGGTCCATGGCGATCTGATGAAATCCTGATTTTAGATCAAACTGGGAGTAAATTTTTGAATTTCCCACCTTCTTTAGTATGGTATTGATCCCTGGAAGGCTATACTGATCTTTATAAGTATTATCATTGAGCGTTTTATAGTTGAAAATCATACGCTCTTTGCCTTTAGTTTCTTTTCCAGTAATGGGATCAATGGATGTTCCTGACTGAACTATCATTGCCATTGTACGATGTCGACTCTTACTTGGTCGGATAACCTTGAGTTTGAGAAGTGCTTCAACATGTCGTTTGAAAGCTTCCTTTAGTGCTGGTGAGACATTTGTCAGGGGTTTGTCTTGGATGGTGATATCCGGATTGATGATTTCTATTTTGCATAGAATAGCATTCTTAGACCAGTGCTGAAGAGGGTTTTCTCCTATATACCCTTGCTCCTTCAATCTGTGTTGAACAAAGAGCTATGTTTATGCAAAATATTTTGGTTAGAAATAGTACCCGCTAAATATACTTCTTCTTGGAGCTGAATACAAGCCATTTCCTCGAGTCCGAGTTCTTCAATTGCAGCTGCAGTACTTTGATTTGTAGCAATAGTAGTAATATTTTTATAGAAAGTAATAGTGTTACCTTCTATCCTTACTCCTCCCTGCATACTGCGTATAAAATTACATCCCAGTACCATTTGGACTCCTTTTCCCAAAGTCATGTCAAAGGCATAGGTAAATGCAATCCTAAATTTGTTTTCTCCAATCACCATTTGTCCCATCTTCAACTTCATCTTGGCCTCCTGTTGGGAGTTGACACCATTAATTAATATAGTATATGCATTTTGCTCAACAGCCTTACTTGGGATTGATCTGGTGTCAATACAGCAAGAAGTTGCTCCAGTATCCAATATTGCATTCACACTGAAAGGCGGTACTTCTGGTATCTCCAGACTTACTTTAATATTATAAAGACGGTTGAGTGTACTCCTTTGAGATACCTGTCCATTTGTAATTTTGGATACAACTTGTTCTTCCAGATAAGATACCTGTTCTTTTCCTTTATGAAAATCTTCTAGTGAAAGTTGCTGCAGATCTTCCATCAATTCTTCAGATAGTTTTTCTTCTGATTTCTGATTTCTTCTAAGGACTCTAGATAGCTCCTGTTTTAACTTCTGGTTTTCTGCTATCAGATATTGAGTATAATTAATCAATTCCGAAATCAAACTCCTGTCATCATACTGTACCGTTGGTGGTGGTAACGGCTTTAGTGATAGCTTCAAATAACTTCCTGCACATAGAGTGCATGTGGTCAGCTTACAATTTGAACAATGACCCCTTGATCTTTGGTTTGTAACTCTTTTGCAAAAAATACACTTAATAAATTGAGAATTTATCTCCTGGTTCAACTGTCATTCATGTTCACATATGTACTGTTCTTCTGGTATATCCACCTGAACCTGCCATCCTTGGGTTTCCCCTATTAGCACAAATAAAGTTTCAGGTAAAGAACTCGTTACCAGACTGCAATAATGCTCCGTATCATGTTCGCCTTCCGAGATGCTACAGCTTGCATCACTGTCTGTTTTCTCGGGATCTATTGATACGATATCAAATTCTTCGGGTAAGTCGAGTTCACTCAGCATCGCCACTCGTTCCTCGTTTCCCACTTTGTTCCTGCATTCTCGTGCAAAGTGTCCTTCTTCACCACAAATAAAACATTTGCATTTGCGTACCTTTGCTCGATCATTCTGATATTTCTTCTTTATGACTCTTACGTGAGATTTGTGGGGTTTCCCTTTGTATGACTTTGCCTTTCTTAAACCATACTTCCTTGCAGGTTTCTGATAATGGTATGGTAAAGGAATACGAGAGCAAAATTGAAGATCTTTCAGGCTTCTTTGAAGAGATGCCTGTTTGCACATTTCCATTAGCTCCTGGTAGGCATGATGTATTCTGGGTAGTACACCAATTGTGTTTCCTTGGTGCTTTTCTTGGAACTTCTTTTCAAGGTAGCTACCAATGAGGGGTGACATTTTTCTGTAGAACTACTTGAAAGTTCTTCATTTACGAACATGCGCCCTGTTTTGGCTGCTAACATTTTGTATTCATTCTTGTATGAATTAAATCTTTTGTATCATGGCATACCAGTCTTTCAAGGTCCAGGTAAGCTTGATTTTGTTCTACTGTTGAGCCTGAAGCTGGATCTTCTAAGGTAATTATTCTTCGAATTTGCGTTAGCACATTCTGAGTTTCATCTGCCATCCCAACTAGTTTGTCATACTGGTCTAGGAACATCATTCTCCATTGAATAAAGGTATTTTTCTCTATTTCTCCCAAGAGATTTTCAATATATTGCACCTTGGTTCTATTATCACTCCAGATTTTTGAATCCACCACGTTAGTAGTAATTAACTCCCATCTGGAAATAACATCATGATATAAACCAATATTATCAGGGAGAACTAGCATAGCACCTGTTTGTTGTTGCGCAGAAGGTAACGTCCATGTTTCGTTGGAATACATTTTCTGGAGATTCCCAATTTTTGCGCCATAATATCCTGGGTCATTATACACATTAGGTTTTTCTTTCTTGACAGTTGCAGGTGCATATTGAGGAGGTCCCATGGTAGAATCCGGGGGTGGATTGTAAGCAGATATGGCCGATGTTGATGCTAATAGGCTTTCGTTGGGCCTTTGCTGCGGATAATCCATCTCTATTTGTTCATCAATTGTAGCCACATACTCTTCTTGAGAGTCTTCTGTAATAAAGTCAAAGCTAGTGGCAACAGAATGAAATTCAGTAAGAGAGGAAGATGACTCATCTGAAACATCATCATCCCATGAGGGATTTTCTGGCTTATATGTGTAGTAGTAGTCTGACTTTTGTGGAATTGCATATGACACATAATAGTCATATTTTCCACTAGGCTCACCCAATGTGTCCCATCTGGGATTGTCAGAAGCTGCATATTGGAAATGGTTATAAGGAAAGGAAGAGGAATGAGTCCCATCACCCTCTGCGAATGGATTTATCCATTCATCATCTGAAAGCGTGTATAGGTACTCCTGACGCCTTCTCTGCTCTAGCTGCTGTTGTTCATCACAATATTCTTCCACTGTAATACGTCCATCCAACAACTTTCTAAAGGGGTCATCATAGTAGTCTTTAGTTCTGGAATAGAAGGATTGCCTTTATGAAGTGTGACTGGCCAATACTCCTCGTCTGGAATAATATACTCATGTGGTGCAGCGTAGATGACTTGCTTGCCCTTCTGTAGTTTTTCTGGGGGTACTTCTGGTATTGGATACTCCAAAATTTGCTTGTTTGTTGACCCGAACCCTTGGTAGAATTTGCTTGCTTGTTTTTCTGGGTGCCCTTCTGTAGAACGATCCTATTATCTTTCTTCAATCAGAAATAGAAACCCGAGTAAACTCAGAGATTTATTTCTTGAAGTAAAGCAAGCACAAAAACTTTCTAGCACACACTTAGGGAATGAGAGTCTTGGGAATGCTGAAGGCATGCTCAAACCCTTAGCAAACCTAGCCTTTTATAGGGGGGAAGGTTGCAAATAGATTGAGGTGGGTGTCCATCTGCTGACCCCATCGTCCCTCAATTATTTGCCCCTCATCATCTACAAAGGCTTTTACAGCTCATAAAGGTTCGATCTTATCGTTTACAGAGATAAGATTCTGAAAGGATGGCTCCCCGGGGCTCAATCATTCCTTTATTAAAGTTACTACTTTACAGCACATAACCTTTATTAAAGCTACTACTTTACAGCGCATTACTTTACAGCTATGAGCTCATCATGCTTCACGGGAGTACTCTTTTTATCTCACGTTTAATCTGTTGGATATGCTGGGCCACTTGGAAGAGATCTTTTCGGGTTTAATGGACCGTCCATGAAACCCGAAAAGATCTCTTCCAAGTGGCTCAGCATATCCAACAGATTAAACGTGAGATAAAAAGAGTACTCCCGTGAAGCATGATGAGCCCATAGCTGTAAAGTAATGCGCTGTAAAGTAGTAGCTTTAATAAAGGTTATGTGCTGTAAAGTAGTAACTTTAATAAAGGAATGATTGAGCCCCGGGGAGCCATCCTTTCAGAATCTTATCTCTGTAAACGATAAGATCGAACCTTTATGAGCTGTAAAAGCCTTTGTAGATGATGAGGGGCAAATAATTGAGGGACGATGGGGGTCAGCAGATGGACACCCGCCTCAATCCATTTGCAACCTTCCCCTCTATAAAAGGCTAGGTTTGCTAAGGGTTTGAGCATTCCCAAGACTCTCATTCCCTAAGTGTGTGCTAGAAAGTTTTTGTGCTTGCTTTACTTCAAGAAATAAATCTCTGAGTTTACTCGGGTTTCTATTTCTGATTGAAGAACGATTCTATTTTGGTTTGCTAGAAGTTCAATTGCTAATTTAGCGCTTCCACTAAACATCATACCAAACAAACTACACGCATAAGCACTTTTGTTTGAGAATGGTTGAGTAGAATTAGTTTATTAAGTAAATATGTTCAGACATTTTTGTTTCTTTCTTTTATTTTGTTGCATGTTTTCCTACTCTTCTCAAACTATTTCTGTGATAGGTGGTGAAGCCAAGAACTCTGCAGGCTGCTAGCATCCCTGGACTTCTAGGAATGTTTCATAGTGTGTGTATCCTAAATCCTTTGGTTCCAATGGGGATTATGCTATTTTGATTAATCCTGTTTCAACTATCTGAATGTGATAACTGACAATTTTCTTGAGTTATATCTAGTTGCATTGTGAGAACTCAAATTTTTATTGCAAGATAATGTAACAAGAGAGTTTAGGGTTCCTTTTAAAGGCTCAACTATGACTCAACGTTGGAAATAAATCTATTCCTGAACAATTGATAAACAGACAATCAATTTCAGAAGTAACTTAATCAAACTTGTACCTATTTTCTAAATATAACTTATTCAAACAAAATTATAATTTAAATTACCTAATTTGTTATAACTCAAAATAATCTTACAACCTTAAAAATTAAAACTTCCAATTTTAAATTTTCTAATTTATGGTTCACCATTCTTCCCATTGAGTAAGAATATTAATACAACATGAATGAGTTGTTGATTAGGGGCATCATTTCCAATAAATAAAAAATATTAATATGACATCAATGAGTCTTGAGCTTCACGGAGCATAATCTCTTTATTATCTGCTTCTTTCGTCAATATATATTTTGGATGTTCCTTCTAATGAGTGAGAAATAAATACATCTTCATTAATCTTATATTCATTGAAAAATTGAACTTTGACTTGTTGTTTTTGTTTTTTTCTTAGGTCCCCCCATTCAATGAATAAGAAAAATTACAACTAATCACAAAGGTGAAAATGATGTTTACATCTCTATAGATTATAGTAGCCATGGGTGTGGAAGTGATAATGCTAAGGAGGAGATTCCTGGCACCAAAACTAAAGAAGCATGAGTAAAATATGTGAACCTAGTCTTGTGCTAGATTGATCAGCTCTACATTAGATTCTAAATTTGCCTTGTACATTATATTCTGCAATAAATGCTGGACTGGATTCACAGTCTTGCACCAAATCAAATGGTGGGGATTGCAACTTAACAACATTTTTTAATTGTTGCTAGTCTTAGAGAAGGTGGTTCAATGTTCTCGTAACTGGATTGCTGTAGGTAAGGATCATGACTTTGGCTGGCTTTTTGCAAGCTGGGTTGTGGATTTGCTGCTTGAAAGTGGAGACGAATATTTGATGTTGAATTGAAACACATGAAAGAAAGGAGGAAGAGGCTTGCTCCCTTTTTTTTGATGGTGTCAATGTCAACAGAAAGAGAAGCTGCCATTGGTTCATGGATGATAGCAGGTGATCAGGTGAAGGCATATGCTTGAGTTGGGGATTCTGGAACTAAGAAGATCAGAAGGAGTTTATGAGATGGAGGATTTGACGGTGGATAGGGGGTTGTAGTGAGCCTGTGCTTCCTGGAATTAAGGGAATTGACAGAGAGATGAAGGCAGAGTGTCGTTGGCATCACATGTGGAGGAGGTGGTCATGAGCAGAGGCAAAACCTTTGGCAGAGAACCACACACATGAGGGCGCATGTTCCATTGCACTAAACTTCTTGGGTTGTGGATGATTTATGTAGATTAAGAGAAGGGTTGGTTATTGATAGTTATCAGGTGCATAGTTTATTAGTGGAATTAGGGAATGAGATTTTGTGATGGCGAATTCTTATGTTGCATCTGGATGTCGGTGTATACCTCAAAGAGATAGGAGAAGGTGGTTTTATGGACAATGTCTTGGTAAGCTTGAGAAATCTTTGATCGTATGTAGGTGTTGAATGAGGAAAACACCACAAGAATGAGGTAGACACAATGGGTGGTGGTTTGTTACAAGCGGTTGGCAATGCAGTGGAGGTCATAGGGGTTGCTGAGATGTGGTGGTGGAATGAAGGAGGTAGAGGATTTCATGTTTGCAGATGGGAAGGGGCAGAAGATTGAATTGAAGAGGTGACAAGTTTGAAACAAACCGGCTAGAGCTGCATCTGGAGAAGAGATGGCATGCGAAGTTTTGTTAGTTGCAGTTTTTTGGTGGAGGTGTCATTGACCTGAGATGGAGGACGTGTATAGGTGGTACGGTTGGTCAATGTTGCGTTGTATGTGGCTTTTGTCAGTTGATGGCTGTAGTGAGAGTGCAGAGAGAAGGGGTTGTAAGCAGATCGGATGTGAGCATTGGGTATGGTAGTGGTGAGGTAGATAGCAATGAATAACACGAAGATAAAGGATTGTGGATTGCAGAGGAAAGCATAAGGAGTTTAGGAGAAAGATGGTTGTAGGTTGAAGAAAAACCACAAACACTCTCCTAGTGTTGGGTTCTACACGTGAGAGTTGCAGTAGGCAATAACAGCTACGTGATGACCGCATTGGCTAGCAAATGGGCAGACAAGAAAAGCAGACAATAGGGTTGAACATGTGAGGGGGAATTAATATGAAATGTTGTAGAGGAAGGTGAGTTATGAGATTTTTTTTTTTTGTTGTAGAGGAAAGTGAAGTCTTAGCATCGAATAAGGAATACGGCTTTGATACCAAAGAACCTAATCTCTCATAGAAAAAAAAATCTCATAACTCAAAATTCAAATTGTCATTAATTAGAAGATAATGTAACAAGAGGGTGTTGGGGGTTCCTTTTATATGCCTAACTATGATTTAATCTTAGAATTACAGCTATCTCTACAAATTTCATAAACTAATAATCAATTTCTAAAATAACTTAGTAGATTTAATACATTCTCTGAATGACATATTCCTGAAAATAACAATTAAAATTAACTAATTTTCCATGACAGTAAAAAATATCTTACAACCAATAAAAAAATTAAACTTGCTGAATTAAAATTTTCAGATTTAATTTTTACTAGTTTAAACCACATCATTATTACTTGGTTATGTCAAAAACATAAAAATAATCGTCTGAAGTTGTCTATACTATATGAAAAATAATGTTCCCCATGCCACATTTTTTTTTTCCAATATCGTTTAAATAATGTTTAGGTTTCCATTTGTGATACTAAGCATTTCAAATATGGCTTTCATTGTAGTTTTAATTGCAACATTTGATTTGGACAGTAACATCAAGTTTGTTAATTATCAATGGCAATAATTATTATTGCATGCAAGCATATACATGATGATCCCAAATTCACCTTCTTTTTGTCTCTTTCTCAATTTAAATCCCACTAATTTCATCTGAATTATTTTTCTCGATTTAAATCCCACTAATTTCATCTAAAGTATTTAATTATTCCACACATAATATATTCTTGTATATTGATTTCATACTACGTCTAGAAATTTATGTCTTATTAATTTCATCTAAAATTTATTTTCATTTCATTTATTTTTTCGTACTCAGATATAAATTAAATTTGAAAAGAAAACTATAATAAGAGTTGGCATTTCTACTTGATTCAATTTACACTTTATGATTATGTATAACTATTTACAATTTAGTATTATTTATTTTTATGCACTTTAGTATTTTAATACTTCAACCGTTGGATTTGTATAACAATCATGCAACACATGGGCATACCACTCGCTTCAACTGTTGAATTTGTGTAGTCTGTCTTTGCTCTATTCATTCAGTTGGTGTGCGTAATCCATTTTCTTCTTGAATTATTCGTTACATCATATGCCTATTCATCCTCAATGAACAAAATTTTTGTTTTTTCTTCTTTTGAATAGGAATGGGATAGTTTGATGCTATCCAATTTTGCACTGGAGCAACAGTTGTACACAGCCAGGCAAGAGCTGAGTCATGCCTTGTATCAGGTATGAAAAATTCCCAAGAAGGAATATTTTTTGGTTGTTAATTGGCCATTTTTGATGTCTAAAAATTCTCTTCCGTGTTTTTACCTTTTGGTTCATTTGCACAATCCCTACACATGATCTTCAATTAAATTATTTAGTTTTATTAGAGTTTATTGTGCATAAGGTTGAAAGAACATTGAACTTGATTTGTTTTCTCATTGAAACTATATTTTTATTTTGTTTCCTCAAATTCCTTGCTATCCTATTTGTGTGATGCATATGCACAGTCTAATTTGAATACTTCCACAGATAAGATTCTTAATTGTAGGGATCATGATTGATTTAGATTAGCTTGAGTAAATGATAGACATGTCATAATTATAGGATCATCTTTCCCTCCTTATGTATATAAATACTTATATGCATTCATATTATAGTATCAGAAATAAATTATCTCAAATTCTCCTTCTCTGATCTTTTTGTTTTTTTTGCTGCCACTACTATTGCTACGCCTTTTGCTACTACGACGCCCTTTGCTGTTGACTTCGGCGTCGACATCCTTTGTTATCGATTTCGGCGTCGATGTCCCTTGTTGCCGATTTCAGCGCCAACGTCCTTTGCTACCGATTTCGATTCTGACGTCCTTTGCTGCTGCCTTCTACTGCGGCCTGATGCGGGATCAACCAGCACTCTCTAATCTGCCACTACTCAGGTTCTACCTTTGATTTCCTATGCTACCTTCTTGACACTGATTTTTCCTCATTTTCCAACACTTTCCAACACTTGGCAATCATTGCTCGCGACCGTGGATTCTTTCAGGCCACAATAGTAGTCGCGGTCGTGGTCGTGGAACTGATACCACTCGGAGTAGTCGTTCATGTGTTCATTCTAGTCATCCCAACCATGCCTCCGAGAAGTGTTGGGTGACGTTTGGTAAACCTGACTGGGCTAATAATGCATCTGCCGAACTATCGACTCCATCACCAGAACTGGCAATCATGAAGATATGGTCTATATTTTTCGTACTGATTATGAGAAATTCCTTCGGTTTACTACTAACATTCCCTTTACCATTATTGCCTTATCATCTCTAGGTGCGATTATTGTATCTTATGATAAACCTTGGATACTGAATTCCGGTGCGTCTGCTCATATTATTGGTAACAAGTTTGTTTTCTTTTCCTCTTTTATTTCCTCATTTTTATCTCTTGTCTGTCTAGCCAATGGTACCTATTATCTGATTATGGAAAGAGGTGTTGTCAGACCCACTACAAATATTATTCTTGAAAATATTCGCTTTGTACCTAAATTTCCTGTTAGTTTACTGTCCATTATTCAGCTAACAAAAGCTTACAATTGTTCTGTATCTTTTATCCATCTTATTGTATTTTTTAGGACTGCACATGAAGAGAATGATTGGTAATGGACATGAGAATGACGACCTCTACTATCTGGATTCGGTTACACCTGTAAGTTCCCGGGCACTCTCATCAATTGTCTCCTTATCAGTGGCATTGTCGTCTAGGTCACTCATCTTCTTCCGCTTGCAAAAGTTTAGTTTCCATTCCGTCTATTGATTTCCAGTGCGAGTCCTATGAGTTTAGAAAACGCCGTCGTACTTCTTTTCCTTTTAGAGTTGATAAACATAGTTCTTTTGCATTTGAATTTGTTTATTGTGTTGTTTGGGGACCTAGTAGAGTTGAGTCCAGAGGAGATTTTCAGTATTTTATAATTTTTGTTGATGATTATTCTCGCATGACTTAGTTATATTTACTCAAAAGTAGGAGTGAGGTTCTTGAGGTGTTAACATCATTTTGTAATGAAATAAAAACTCCCAACAAAATGGAGTTGTTGAATGCAAACACTGTCATATCTTTAGATGTAATGCATATTCCTAAGTATTTTTAGGGTGATGTTGTTCTCACAGCTTGTTTTCTCATAAATAGGATCTCTACTGTGTTACATGGGGGGTATCCCCTTCTCCTATCTTCATTTTGACAAATCTCTCTTCTCTGTGCCTCCTCGCACATTTTATTATGTTTGTTTTGTTCATAATTTTACTCCTGGCTTGGATAAATTGTCTTCTCGCTCTATTAAATGCATCTTGCTTGGATATTCTCGCATACAAAAAGATATCATTGTCTTGATACACTCATAAAATGTAGTTACACCTGTGCTAATGTTACGTTTTTTTTAGTCCCAACTATACTTTTCCTCTCATGTAGCTTAGTCACATGATACATTAGTGTCTCCTCCATTACCAATCCCACCATCCATGTCTCCCACTACAGATGCTCCATCTCCTAAACCATTGCAGGTGTACACGAGACGTGCTTGGTCAGAACTAGATTCATGTCCCTCACATCCTCTTCCTGTAGCTCCTGATGCTTTTTATCCCTCCGATATTGATCTACCTATTGCTCTTCCTAAAGGTATTTGGTCGTGCACTACTCATCTCTAATCATATCTCATTTGATTACCTTGGTCCTGCGTTTCACGCTTTTGCTGTTTCTTTATCATCTACAGAAATTCCAACTTCCTATTGTTAAATACCGAAATTTGAGGGTTAAAGGGCTTAAACATAGAAACTTAGGCTTGGTTTTGATGGGAAAAAGATGAAGAGCCTTTTTGCAATTTTTCCTAAACTTATAAACCATTCCTTTGTTTTTTTTCTCTCTTTTCTGTCGAAAATTTCCCTCATCGCCTGATCCCTCCTTTGCGGTTCCTTCCTCGCGCGAGCAAGCAGACTCTGCAGCCCCCTTATCACAAACTCCTCTCCCTCTCGATCGCAAGCCACACCACAACCCTAAATCAGCCGACTTCCTTCTTCTTCCTCTCGATTCCCCACCTTTGTCTCTCCCTTCGACGGTGCAGCCATTCCAGTCAAGCTACGGTGAACTAGGGCACGGTACTGTCAGCTACTTGGAGGTATACTCCCTCCTCGACGATCTCCGAGTAGTCTTGCCGGCGATCCCTCATCTCGCGAGTTACATCGTTGCACCGAAACAAACTAGGCCAGGAAAGCATCAAAGTGCTGCGGCAGCATGGCGGTCGGTAAAAACAAGAGAATCTCCAATGGGAAAAAGGGTGGCAAGAAGAAAACTGTAGATCCCTTCTCTAAGAAGGATTGGTATGACATCAAAGCTTCGTCAGTCTTCAACATTAGGAGCGTTGGGAAGACCCTTGTCTTTAGGATGTAGGGAACGAAGATTGCTTCTGAGGGACTCAAGCACAGAGTTTTTGAGGTTTCTTTAGCTGACCTTCAGAACGATGAGGATCAGGCCTACAAGAAGATCCGACTTCGTCCAGAGGATGTACAAGGAATGAATGTCCTGACTAATTTCTACGTAATGGATTTCACAACCGACAAGCTTAGATCCGTGGTGCGGAAGTGGCAAACTGTCATAGAAGCGTATGTTGATGTTAAGACCATTGATCATTACACTTTGCGCTTGTTTTGTATTCCCTTCACTAAGAGACATCCAAATCAAGTGAAGCGTACTTCTTATGCCCAATCTAGTCAGATTCGACAGATCCGTCGCAAGATGACAGAAATCATGATCAATCAAACTTCATCATGCTATTTGAAGGATTTAGTGCAGAAATTTATTCCCGAGGTCATTGGTAAGGAGATTGAGAAAGCAACAACTAGCATTTTCCCTTTGCAAAATGTCTTCATTCGGAAAGTTAAAATCCTGAAGGCCCCCAAGTTTGATCTGGGAAAATTTATGGAGTTTCATGGTGATTACAACGAGGATGTGGGTGTCAAACTGGATCAACCTGTCGAAGATGTCCAGATGGAAGGTGAAGCAGAAGCTGTTGCAGCCTAAACTGTCGTTGGCTAGGACTTTGATTGTGGACTTGCACGGTTGATCGTGGAAGGTTCACTTTGACACGTAGACTTCATTTAAGAGACGGGTACTTCTTCTTTGTACTCGATAGTTATTGTACTTAAATGCATGGTTATTTATTATTTAAGTTGTTTTACCTTAAATTTATTCTGCTTGTTTTCTTGCTTGATACTTATTCTTGCTTAACTCTTGAGTAGTAATCCAAAATGTTCAGTTATACAGTCTCACTCTTGATTTCTGATCTAAAGAGTACCGCTTGTACGCGTGTACTGTAAAAACTATCATTTGACCTATCTAGGGTTTGGTTGACATTAGATATACCCTACTTAGTAGAATAGTTACATGTTTATTTATATGGTATTTATTGATTACATATGTATCGTATTGATTACATGGTTGTGGTCTGATTGTGTATAGTGACATACACCATAACATTGTTAGCATGCTGACGACCATTGGCTCACTTGTGGTTGAGATGGGTCATCGGTCATATTATATGTTGTGCCACGCTCCGCTAGAGTTGTGTGCAGGTAGTTGATACCCCCAAGAGTTAGGAGTCCCCACAGATATTTTTGGGGTTTTATAGCCACACATATTATGATTTTTTCTGCATAGCCACAGATTTTTGGCTCTTGTATCTTACCCACCCGACCTACCCAGTGTAGCGGTAGTTGAAGTGTGTACAGATTAGGTCATTGCATTATGTGCATATTATGCTTTGTACATTTTGCTTATGTTTGTTGCATTTGTTTGAGCTATAATTGCTGTATTTGATTGACATGCATATTCGGTTATGATTTGCATTTATTATATGATTTGGATCTGCTCAGCAGTATGAGCGGTTTATTGAGGTATTATGGGGATTTCTGATTATGCCCCTGCGTGTTACATTGATTTTCAAGTATGTTTATTCATACAGATGTATTTAATTTTATGCTTTGAATCCAAGAGACTGTATACCTTTGTTTCTATCTGCTTGATTTATCCTTATTATACCATGCATTTATCTATTCTTATACCCACAGAGTCTGTTCGGACTCACCACTCCTTGCCTTAATTTTTGTTTTCAAGTAGTTGATAGCTGCGACTCGTACGCCAGGAGAGGATCTAATTGCCAGTCCCTGACCTTGAGTATTTTTAGTTGTTTCGTACTTTCTTAGTAGTCGTGTCCTTATTTCGGAAGGTGTTTCGTATTTTATGTTAGTAGATTTGTATTTTCTTTAGTGGATTTTGAGTTGTGACTATGTACCCGTGAATTTGTATTTATTTTGGTGGGATTTATGGTTTTGCTCAGAGTTTCGTATTTCTGGTAAGTTAAACAAGTTTTATTTTATTGAGGTTAGGTGTTACCTCTCTATTTGTTATTAATTACGTGGATGTGGTGTTTTCTTTTTATTTATGATAGTATTGGCAGCCGTGTTGGCTGTACCATATTGTGTGTTGAGAGATATGTATAAATGATTTAGATTGTCCGCCGTATAGAGGAGATGTTGTCCATTTTTCGAGCAACTATGGGCTTCTGGGTGCGTGACATCTACTCTAAGGCTTATCAACACTCAGCTTGGCGAACAACAATGGATGAGGAAATGTTTGCCCTTGTCTCTTGTGGTACTTGGGAGCTGGTGGCTACACCATATTATTGCCTGTCGGATATTTACTCTGAAATTTAAAGTTAACAGTACTATTGATCGATACAAAGCTCTTCTGGTGGCCAAAGGATTTATACAGACTTATGGTATTGATTACTTTGAGACGTTCTCCCCTACTACTTGCCTGAATTCTATTAGAGTTCTATTCTCCTTGGTTGTCAATCAATCTTAATCAATGTACCAACTAGATGTGAAGAATGCCAGGGCCGTACCTGAGATTTTGATGGCCTGAGTCGAACTTCAAAGAAAAGGGCCCTTTACAATGTTTTATTATTTTAATTTAAAAAATCATTCACATTTCAAAATATAATCCTCCTTTTAACACGTGATCAAAAAATTTTAACGTACCTAAGAAATATATAAGAAAATAAAAAATTAAATAACATGAATATTTTGAAACGTTACTGAAAAAATTAAACAAACAAAAAAATAGCTTATAATTCTCTCAAAAAAGTCATCTAACCACATTATTAGATAATCATGCTTATTAAGATGCTAAGAAAACTTGAGATCATTATTCTCCATTGATCCAAAACTGTCATGGTCATGGTAGAGGAAAAAGTAAATCTATGTAAAATTATATGGACAGATGTTATAGTAGAGAAAAAAGTAAATCTATGAAAAATTTGAGATCATCACTCTCCATTGATCCATTACTGTCGTTCTTGATGCTACAAGTAAAAAAAAAAGAAGTTAAATAACAATTAACATTTAATATTGTAAAATATAATCAAATAAAAAGATAAGTATTACCAATAATCATTTGAATATAGCACGTCTTGCTGTTTTAGCTGCAAAAATATCAATCAAACTTGTATAATCAAGATGTTCAACTATTTTCTTTTCAATAGATAACATCGTCAATCCATTTAATCTTTCCTGTGACATGGTTGATCGAAGATATGTTTTAATCAACTTCAACTTGGAAAAACTCCTTTCTGCAGATGCCACTGTAACTGGTATGGTCAATAAAATTCTGTAGGCAACATAAGTATTTGGATAACAGTCATCCATATTTTTCAAATAATTCAAAACATCTGCTGCTCTTTTTGCTTCCACTGGTAAAGACTGTTTCAAGATTGATAATTCCATATACATATCATCTCCATCAATGTCTGACTTGCCATTATATCTCAATGTTTCTTCAAGATTCTTACAAGATTTGATTAGGCTATCATCATTAGCAAACTTCAATCTCTCTATATTGAATAAAAATCCAAATGTTTCTTCGTACTTTTGAAATTGTTCAATACGAGTTTTTAGCGAAGAAATAGCTTGATCCATTAAGAAGATAAAATAATTAACTCTAAAAGATTCTTCAACTGATTGCATCACATCTTCACTATTACTTTCATCAAATTGCTTCTTTCTTCGAATAATGCGTTTTTCTTTGAACTTAGCTTCAATCTCCATTTCTTCTGCCATTTGCTTTGCTTCCATCATGGCCTTATCAAATCCAAACTCTCGATACTCTTCAAAAAAAAGAATAAGTCCTTTTAATTGTTTAATTGCAATATCAATGTCCATATTTTCACCTTGCAAATATTTACTCACGGTATTGATGGCATGCAACAACTTATACCAAATTACCATACCAAGCAAGAATTCAAAATTTTCAAGTTCATATATTGCCAATGATTCAGCTTCACTCTTTGTTTTTGGATCTTTACTAGTTTGTGCCAAATCAAGTAAAGCATCTCTAATTTTTGATGTTTGTTCTTTTATAGCTTTCACACTTTCAACATGACTTTCCCAACGAGTTTGTGACAATGGCTTAACTGTCAGGCCTTCTACATGATCTTTAAAAACTTTCCAACGCTTTGTAGAAGAGGAAAATAATGTATAAATACGTTGTATCACTCCAAACATAGATATAACTTTAGAACAACAATTAGCCATATCACATAATGCCAAATTCAGACTATGACATCCACAAGGTGTATAAAAGGCTCTATGATTTATTTCAAGTAATCTTTTTTGCACCCCATTATACTTTCCTTTCATATTAGATCCATTGTCATACCCCTGTCCTCTTATATCATCAATATTAAGCTCGAGATCATTCAACACATTTTTGAGTTCTGTAAAAAGTCCAAATCCAGAAGTGTCATCCACTTTCAAAAAAGCTACCCAGTATTCTTCAACCACAACAGAGTTTGTTGAATTGTCCACACAACGTATTACAAGAGACATTTGTTCCTCATGACTTATGTCTGGAGTGCAATCTAGTATAACTGAATAATATCTTGCTTCTTTGATTTTTCTCAGAATTGCAGTTTTTACTTCATTTGCCAACATCTGAATCAATTCATTTTGAATTTTTGGACCAAGATATGTGTAATGTGTCTCATGTGCTTGAATACGTCGTATGTGCTCTTGCATTATTGGATCAAACTCAGCAATCATTTCAATCAATTGCAAAAAATTACCATTATTCTCAACATACAGCTTTTCACAATTTCCTCGATATGCTAGATTATTTTTTGCAAGTCTATAGGCAACAGCAATTAACCTCTTTAATACTAATCTCCAATGCTCTTTTTCTTTATTAATTTCTCTCTGAATGCTTTCATCAATTGCCTTATTTTTTTTCAGCCTTTTTTCCAATTCATTCCATGTTGTCATACAACCAATATATTCTTTACTTCCTTCATGATTTGTAAGACATCGAGTTAAATTATGCCAATCCTTGTAGCCTTCAGTAGTTAATTGACTAATTGTATTCATGCTGTTGTGATTTAAGAACAACTTACAACAAAAGCAAAATATTCTATCCAAGGAAGATGAATAAACTAGCCATTTTCTATCCTTTTTTTCTCCATTTTGTAGTATCCGTTCATAATGCAATGCATCAAAATGTCTTCCAGCTTTATCTTTAGGAAACAAGATGCCATCAATTCTAGTTGGACCATTTTCCACTAAAAAATCTCTTAAATTTTGATCAATTTTTCCCCATTTTCCAGGATCATCAATATTCGAATGTGAAGGAATCTCTTGGTCTATAGCTTCAGGTTGAACATCAAAAATATTATCATTATCTTCTTCATCCAAGTCATTCACATTTTCTTGTTCAACAACCATCATATTTTCAATTTTCTTTTCCATAGCCATTTTGTTATTGATATTAAAGTATTTATTAATATCTCCTGCCTGACTTTGAATAAGTGCCTCTTCTCTTTGTTTTCTTTTTCTTTTTTGAGATCCAGATAAATATTTTGGAGGCATGATTATATATAACACCTAAAAAATATTAAGAAACAATGTGTAAGAACTAAGAAATAAGAATATATTATAAGAAATAAATAAATACAAAGAAGAGAAAAGAGAAATGTTTAAAGGATCAAAAGTAAGAGAATAGAGAGCTAAAGAAAGACAAGAAACAAAAAAACACATTCAGGGTAGTCAATAAAGGAATTTTACTTGAGTGCTTTCGTTGTAGAAACGCAGAAGGAGCCAACCCTTCCCAACACCTACAGTAAAACAGAAACCAGGAGCTAATCATTAGCCCCTCAAAATAAAGGGCTAGTGTGCCACATTGATCTTATTATAGAGAAAATATAATGCAAGCAAATATATTGTTCAAGGAAATTGAACCAGACAAAAATTTCTATGATGAGTTCACAGTCAGTTAATTCTAAGTTTCTCAATATGTGTTTTCCTAGTTCTATCATTAGTCTAAAGCTCTGACATTAATACCTAAATAATATATACAGGCTATGAATAGCAGTGTTTTGCAAGTCTCAGTAAACGTAGTATTTTCTCTCTCTTTTTTTTCTTTGTCAGCGAGTATTTGATTTCACAGATGCAAAAAGAAAATATGTTCAGAAGTACAAGTAAACTTGACTTAAGTATCAAGTTCCAATATTTCACAGACATAGGCGCATACGGATCAGAGAAAGAAAATAAAATAAAAGTGAGCAAATTAGAAATTGAATGAGAAATAGGTAACAATTACAAGTTCCAAAAATTCACTTTAGTATTATTGCGCAATTTAAGCTAACTGAGAATTTCTCAATGTTTTTCTCCCTAACCCAAATTCTCCTTTTGGAATGAATTATTCTTTTTCTTTTTCAAGTTTCAACTCTGAGATACATGCATGAAGGATAATCTATTAATGATAAAGAAAGAAAATAGGAAAATGGAATCTTGCCATTATTCTTGAAATGCAAAAGTAAAACAGTGGCTGTAACGAATTTGACAATTTGCAACTTGGATTGCATGCATTATTTATTTACCAGGTTTACAGTATTTGAATTTGATTCCACTGGTTGGATTTGCTTGGGGGATAGCTGGATAGTTTTGCAATTTGCAGAAGCTCTATCTCCAGCCTCCAAGTATCAATTCGGCAATTCCTTTACTCCTTTAGGAAATTAGATGTGGTGGATAACAGAAAAGTTGAGAGAGTTTACTCGAACAATCTGAAAAGGAAAAAGAAAATTGCATAACTGAACTATCAAATTGTTGCGAAGCTAGATGGGCAGATGGCTATTTCGATTATTCTATATCATGATTCATGAACAGTTACCTCCTTGTAGTTGCAGACAGAGAAAGACGAGGGCAATGGACATTACCTGCTCCCTTGGCGATAGCAAATTGAATGGTGGTCAGCCCCACCAACAAAGGAGATCTCCCAGTCCCAAACGAAATCACAAATTGGGGAATATTGGGGCAACTGGGCAAGGAGAGTCGGAGAAGGACTGAAGGAGACGAGGAGGAGCTCACGGCGAATCGACGATGGGATGAGAAGAGAAGATGAGCCGGCGAGGAAGACTCACGGTCACGGCGTCGGCGAGTCGGCGATTTGGGCGAGGCACGGGAAAAAAACTAGGGCAAGCAAATTAATTAGGGAGAAGTTTAAAATAAAATATAATATTAAATAAAAAAAATTTTGGGCCCCTTAAAAAATTGGGCCTGAGGCGAGCGCCTCTTGGGCCTCGCCTCAGGTCCGGCCCTGAAGAATGCTTTTCTTTATAGCGATTTGCACGAGATTGTGTTTATGGAGCAACCTACAGGGTATGTTGCTCAGGGGGAGAATGCTACTAGGCTTGCAGACTTAAAAAGACTATTGATGGTCGTAAACAAAGCCCTAGAGCTTGGTTTGATAAATTCAGTAATATAATCAGTGTTATTGGCTTCAAACAGTGCAAATCAGATTATTCTGTGTTTGTACGACAAAGCACGAATGAGATTATCGTGCTTATGATTAATGTTGATATCCTAATATCCGACAGTGATATAGGTGGAATAGAAACTATTAAGAAGTATTTGCAGCAACCCTTTGTGACAAGTGATATGGGCCGTCGTAAGTATTTCTTGGGAATTGAAATTGCTCACAAATTCGGAGTTTCATTATGCCAACGGAAGTATGCTATAGATTTACTCAAAGAGACTAGATTGCTTGGAATGAAGCTGGTTGATACGCCTATGGATATCAATTCAAGTGTTTGGGATGATACTGGAGAATTCTTTGAGGATAAGACAAAATATAGATTGCTTGTTGGGAAACTCATCTACTTAACAGTAACGAGACCTGACATCGTCTTTGCAGTTGGAATAGTCAGTGGGTTTATAGATAATCCGAAGCAAGTCAACTGAGATGCCGCTATCAGGATTCTTAAGTACATTAAGAAATTTCTAGGAAAAGGGTTGTCATTTAAGAGAAATGGGTACCAAAATATCGAAGCTTATTATGATGCTGACTATGTTGGATCTAAGACCAACAGTCGGTCTACTTCTGGGTATTGCACTTATGTAGGGGGAATCTAGTAATATGGCGAAGTAAGAAACAAACTGTTGTTGCTAGGTCGACTGTCGAAGCCGAGTATAGAGCCATGACTCACACTGTAACCGAGATGTTATGGCAGAAGAATTTGCTTGAAGAATTAGAGTTTACTTACAATGAACCACTGCCAGTGTACTGTGATAACCAAGCTGCTGTTCACATTGCAAGTAACCCAGTTTTTTATGAGAGGACTAAATATATTGAGGTTGACTGTCACTTTAGTCGTGAGTGTGTAATGAGTCAGAAAATTATCACTCCATTCACATCGTCATCCAACCAAGTTGCTTATGTCTTCACTAAAACAAAGGAGGAAAACGATTCTCAGAATTTTGTGATAAGCTAAATATGATTGACATGTATGCTCCAGCTTGAGGGAGAGTGTTGAATACTTCCACAGATAAGATCCTTAATTGTATGGATCACCTTAATTGTAGGGATCGTGATTGATTTAGATTAGCTTGATTATAGGGATAAGATCCTTAATTGTAGGGATCATGATTAGCTTGATTAAGTGATAGACATATCATAATTATAAGATTTTCTTTTCCTCCTTATGTATATAAATACTTGCATGTATTCATATTATAGTATTAGAAATAAATTATCTCTTTCTCTTTTACCGAGTTTATTGTGCATAAGGTTGAAAGAACATTGAACTTGATTTGTTTTCTCATTGAAACTATTTTTATTTTGTTTCCTCAAATTCCTTGCTCTCCTATTTGTGTGATGCATATGCACAGTCTGAAAGCCAGTGATGAACATAGAAAGTGTTTATGCTTTTGTTGTTTAGTTTGGCAAGGTGTCAAGATGGGTTATTTATGGATCCATCTTTCTTCTAGGGCCCTTGAGTGCTTTCTTTTCTCTTAGTTATTGCTTGCTGATGTAATCAGCGCTTCAGGGCGACGCCCCACTCTATCATTCTTCCTTTCATTCTTCTTTTCCTATAGAACCATTAAGTGCTTTCCTTTTCCAGCAATTATTATTGTGTGGTAACACAATCACCGCTTTGAGGATGAGCCCACTCAAGAAATTAGTTCGTGTGACTATCTATCCATTTATTGGAGTGCTTTTCTTTCCTGTAGTATTGAATGTAAATTTGATCAACACTAAGGAAGGAACCTACTTGAGAGATTAGTTTCTGATATCTCTTTTTCATCCTCTCTTTAACCTGTCTCTCATTGATGTGCTAGATGGTGAGGTCGAAGGGAACAATTCCTGTGCTCAACTATTTCTAGAGCTTTGCTGAATGAGGTCAAAGAGACAATTGGTTGGGTGCTCCATTAACTTTCTTTTGCCTGTATGCAAATAGTTTGTTTCTTGTCTCACTATTGCTGTGTAGTTTACTTTTTGAGTTATATAAGAAGCTGGCTATAGATAATATCTATACTTCAGATTGAAGGTGAATGTTAGAGGAATTAAATTAATAGGGTAATTGGCCTCGTGGATCCCATTTTAATAGTTGTAGATTTAAAGTTGAGCATGAGTCTATATATAACCTATAATTAGAGGTGTAATCGAATCGAGTCGAGCCGAACAGTAAAAGGCTCAAGCTTGGCTCAATTCGGTTTCCCCTAAGCTTGAGCTCAACTCGGTTCGTTTTTCTAAGCTCGAGCTTGGCTCGAGTTCGATTCCAGTTCTAATTCTTAAGCATGAGCTTGGTTCATAATGAAATTAAATAGCTCGAGCTCGATTCAAAAATAGCTTGTTTAAATGTTAAATGAGTTTAGTTCGAGCTCGATTAGATATTTAGTTATAATAAGTATTAAGATATTATTATATTTATAATTTACATGATATATAGATATAGTGAATACGTTTGCAAGCCTTTAAATGAACATGTTTGCGAGCTACCAATTATTGTTAAGCTTGAGCTTGGTTTGATAATGTTTTCAAGCTCAAAATCAAGCTCTAGCTCAGTTCGTTAACTTAATCGAATGAATTTGAATGAACTTTTTTTCGAGCCGAGACTCTAATAACCCGCGAAGGGCTTGGCTTGTTTACACCCCTACCAATAATGGTTATGTTAACATAATGAAGCATTACCTTCATTATACCAAAATTCTATAATAATTGACAGCATACCTTCTTTCTTCTTAGATGCTATTAATTTCTTGGATGTTAATCTACCTGTAATATTTTCTTGTTTTCAGTCACCAATTAGCCATATATTAATATATAATTGGATGCCATGGTTCCACTATTATGAGGCTTGTCTCAGTAAGCAGCAGTATTCCCAGATGTTACCGACTACCAAGTTTAGGAACAGGATACCAATGCAGTTCTTAAGAAGATCATATTGACTTGCAACTTTGGTTAACAATTTCTAATTTTGTTTAAAGATCTGGCCAAGATGCTCATCAGAGTTATGGCTAAAGCTTTTGGAGATTGAATTGAAACAAATTTGATTTTATCAGCAAGAGTGATTACATTTTTGTTGCTAGTTTTACTACAATGTTTACAACAAGGCTTGAGTCCCAACTACTTGGGGTCAGCTACATAGATCTTCTGAATATACAGATCTTCTGAATCATTTTGGTTATATTATGAGTTTTTGTTTTGTGCTAGCTAATTTTCTGATGTTAATGACTCCTAGTTAATGTTGTTACAAGATTTATATGTGATCTGTATTCAATTACTTGACATGATCGTGTTACAAGTTAATCCAATGCACATTTAAGCTGTGCTATAAAATATTGGAGATGGAAAAAGAGGGAACACAACAAAGGAATAAGTATCCCCTTCTTATTTTCTATTTTTCTTCTCCATCTATCACTTCAGGAAGTAACAGTATGCTCTTGGTTTTTCACTCTCTTTTTCCAGCTGTCTCTTGGTTTGAACAGTATGTTTTTTCTTGTGAAGTATTACTGTCAAATGCTTTGCGTTCTAGTTTGGTTAAATCAGTCTTTCACCACTAAATTTAATTGTCTTTAGTGGTGTGGCAATTTTATGGTGAACATAGATGTCCAACTTCTGCGCAAGTGCCTAATTTCTGTTATGTAGTCATAACAGGATACCTCTCTAAAGCTCAAGTACTCCATTTCTTATGGAATGCATCCATCTTTCTTTTCTTTATTGTTTTTGTTTCTCAATTATTTATCTGCTCTATGTGGATAAACCCAATGTGAAGTAAATTCCCATTGTTTTGTTTGGATTCTGAAGCTCTAAATGGTAATGCCACTCCATTCAAAAATGTTCCTTTGACTTCCCTGCAACCACATATCTAGCCATGATACCTGTATAAAATTTGATATCGACTGTTTTTAATCTTGGCTATTTCTTTCTTTTTTTGTTTTTGGTTTATATTATTTAATCACTCTTAGGACAGACAACTTGTTCTGTACTAACTGCATTATACTCCAGCATGATGCTGCATGCCGTGTTATAGCAAGACTGAAGAAGGAAAGAGATGATGCAAGAATGCTTTTGGCTCAGGCAGAGAGGATAGAAGCCGATAATGCAATTGCTATCAGTGACCGCAAAAGAGGTCCAGAGCCTGCTAATTTCTATATGTTAAACTACACATTTATAACTAAAACTTATTTCCATTTTCTATGACCATGCAGCTGCAGTGGATGAGTTAGGTCCTGACCAGAAGAGAATTCGGCCTGGTATTAATCCTATTATCATCGCAGAACTTACTGAATGTAATACTTTGCTTTCTGGACAACGGAAAAAGCGCCAGGTAATTTCCCTTTTTTTATGATAGATTTGCTTATTGTCTTTTGTGCACCATTTGTTGTTGAAAAGAACCAACAATATACCCAACAAGTTATCAACCCTGTTATATGTATATATATTTGTTTAGAGTATTGAAAACGTTTCTATAATCATATTTTGTAGTGATCAATCATTCTTAATATAAAGAAACTATTTAAACAAAGATGAGAGGAGGTTGTGAAGAATGTAGAAACAATACTTTGATTTTCTGGAATCTCGAACTTGCATCTTATTCTTGCTTTATAATATGCCAGATTCCAACAACACTGGTTCCTGTTGATACGCTGGACAGATACACTCAGGTCGCTAGCCATCCCCTTCACAAGTCTAACAAGCCAGGCATTCTTGCTCTAGATATCGATGCTTCCATGGTAGGATGTTCTAATGGTTATTTGTGATTATGTTTCTCTTTGAGGATGGTCATCTCAGGGCTTTTTTACATTAATCTGAAGATTCATTTAATTGTAATTTGAGCCACACTCCTTTATATTTATGTTAAACTCAAAAATTCAATACAGACGTTTTAAAGGGTAGTCACTAAATGGTTAATTTATGCTTCTTTATTTTTCAGTCAACATGTTTTTGTGATATTGCCCCGAAAAGAGCAACTTGGTGCATGAAGCTCCCGTCATGCGAGGTCTCAGGGAAGAGTCTATTGTATGCAGTCTTATCCTACTTTGTAAGATGCTGTTTCCAGGACTCGAACCCTTGACCTTTTAAGTCACAAGGCGGCAACCTTACCATTGCACCAAGGCTCTCCTTCCTTTTTGTGATATTGCCCCTATAACCTTAAAAAATATTTGAGTTGTATATATATGCAGCAATTTATGTATATAAATATAAATTGGAATCTTTCCTAATTGCTCAACCTTTGAATAAATGGTTAACCAATCAACTTTGACAATTGTTGATTCATTAAATGGTTAACGTACTTAACTGACCTTCTACCTATATAGCAATGCATGATCATGAAACTATCTACATGTTTATTGTTATACTGACACCATGCTATTTATAACTAACAGGATGTAATTGCTACTGGAGGTATAGATTCAACTGGTGTTCTTTTCAATAGGACGTCAGGTCAAATCTCATCGACACTCACTGGTCACTCAAAGAAGGTATTTGCCTCTACCCATAACTTTTCTGTTAACAATTATCTTCTTTTTTGAGTCTAATTCTTTTCATAATTTAGGTTACCACTATCAAATTTGTGCCCGGTGAGGAACTGGTTATAACTGGATCAGGCGATAAGGTTAGAGGGTTCATTATAAATGGATATGCTTTTTCCATTTATAACGTGATTCATTATTAATGATTCTTGTTTATTGCTGGATGTAAATATTAGTTCCCTTTACTGCAGGGCTAAATGGATATGCTTTTTCCTTTAACATTTGCTGTAGTACAACATCCACTTTAACCATTTAATAAGATGAATTATTTCATGCTTATTGGGTTTTACATGAAACTTGGTTCAAATTAGATATTCAAACATTTCTGTTTGGTTATTTTATACATTAATCTACAAATGGTGCCTTAGCAGAGGGTTTCCTGAAATAAAAATAAATCATTTTACAAAGAAATTTAGATACTCCTAACATTTGACATTCACATTTACTGGATATGCATAGGTATGCATGACAACGCGGTTGTTATTAATTATTCGTGCCATTACAAGAATAGATGCTTCAATTACATCATGCAAAATGGAATGAGAAATATGAGATTGAAGTATCGACCGTGCTTGGTCAATATGAGTGAAATTTATTGTTTTGCTACTTAACATGCGAGACAATACCAACATGATGAGTCACATCAAAATTTGAGAAAGGAGAGGAAAAGAGAGACGAAGAGAGAGAAAGGGAGAAGGGGATCAAAGGCTAGCGGAAGGCAATGAATAAGTGTGATGGGTGAGCGAGGTAGAGAAATTGAGGGAGACGAGGAGAGTACTTGATAGAGGGAGTGAATTAAATTCCTAACCTCCTAAAACTCCACTAATCTAACTCGGCCTGCTATTAAATTTGAATCATAAATACATTAAAATTTGGTAAATAATTTTGACAAGTATTCTATTTGATGTTTCAACTTATATGACGTCTGGAGAGACTCTCCTAAGAATGTGCGAGCAAACAATGAGAAAGTTGGGGCTTGCCAAAATTGTGTCAAGCTTCTCCTCCTCTTGGTTTTGGTTCAAGCAACTAGGGTTCGATTAAAAAATCTATTTGATTAAGTTGAGAAAATAATTTATTTTTCTTTCACTATTTTGTAATTAATTATATGATAATTTTATTAAAGATATACAATGATTGCAATATCTGTGCTCATTGTTATAGGCGTGCATTGATCGGTTAGGAAAAACTATATATTTTTTTTTTCCAAATACAAATTTATTTTTATTGAAAAATCTTGAATTATAATTTTTTAAATTTGATTTGGCCGAGTTAAAGTTAAGGTTTATATTTTTCATATTTTTTTATAAATATTAAATTAAATAAAATTTAGGGTTTAGGACAACAACAATCAAGTTTTGATTCTACTAAGTGGGGTTGACTATATAGATCTGCTTAGACCATTGGGCTCGATCCTTTACTATATCTTCATCTATATTTAAATAAAATTTATCCTCTTTTATCGTTGCTAATTAAGTCTTCTTTGGTCTCTCTTTCTCAATTAATGTGCATATTTTGATGGTCTTACCTTGTCTATTGGGACATTTATTAGTCACCTAAGTACGTATTCATATCATCAAAGTATTTCTTAAAAATTTTCCTTTAATAGGTAGAATCCTAACTTTTCTCTGATGTTCTCATATCTTATTCTATCCTCGTATGTCTACTCATCCACCTTAACATCGTCATATCTGTGAGTCATCTTTTTGACATTTAACTCTTATAACATAGTAGGTCTAACTATCATTTCATAAATTTTCCTTTAAGCTTTAGAGGTGCCTTACAATCATAAAGAACTATTGACGCCTTAGTCCATTTCAATTATTCTACTTGTATCTCATGTAAAATATCTCTATCAACCTCTTTATCATTTTGCAAAAATAATTCTGGATATTTTAAAGTCACTTACAAGTAATTTGTCATCTTTTATCTTAACAATTGTCTTGTTATGTATACTAATGCTAACCTTGAATTCCATAAATTGTCTTTACTTTACTGAGCTTAAAACCCCTTACTTTTAAGGTTTTCCTTCTAGATTCGAGCTTAACGTTTACTTCTTCAAGTGTCACATCGACTGAAATGGTGACATTTGCAAATAATATGCACCATGTCCTGAATGTGTCTAGAGTTCATCCATTACTACTGTAAAATGATATGTATTTAAAAAAGATCCGTCTATAACTTTATAAAACGTTTTGGTTAATTTGTTTAAAGTCTTCACTCTTGTTATTATAGCCTGGTATATATCTTTAATTATTTCAATATATGCTACACTAACACATTCTATTTTTAGATTTCTTCATGTAATTTCCTTTGGGACTTTGTCATAATGTTTTTTAAGGTCAACAAATTTATTGTCGGCCTTTCAAGTTGGAATCCATTGATTTTCAGTCATCTTGGTTTCCTTATGTTTTTTCTATTACTCTTTCACAAGTTTCATGATATGTGGCAATCTACCAACCCCTTACCATCTCAGCTATGCCCATGGGGGCAACAAGTTTCATGATATGGCTCATTAGCTTAGTGTCTTATAGTTTGCAAAATTTTATGTCTCCTTTACTTACATACAAGAACTAAAGTACTTGCCGTCTAACCTTCTACTTATCAGATATTTTTTTTGTTTCAATGTCAAGTTGAATAACTTCATAAGTTATTCAATACCATACTTCCCTAAATACTTTCATACTTGTATCGGGTCCAACCATTTTCAATTTTGTTTTCCATAACATCTATTCTACTTCTGAAATTTATATACTTCTGGTTCCTACTTAAATTTCCTAAGTTAACTTGGTACCTAAATTGATGAAAGTATTACTTCCATCGCTCCTTTGTTTCCTCATCCTTCATTAATACTTTATTGGATTCATCTCTAATGCATTTTTTTTGGGTAAGTTGCTTTCATCTCTAATGCATTTTATTTGGGTTAGATGCTTTGTTTCTCTCTCTCTCTCGTTTTAACTATTTTATAGATTCCCCTTTTCATTTTTTTTGTACAAGTCAGTACAAGCATTTGAAAGCTTCATTTTTTGCTTCATTCATTGCTTTGTTGGCCTTTTTAAACATTATTGGATATTTTTTAAAGTTTTCTTTGTTTTACAAGTGCACACTAACTTATAGGCTCCTCATTTTTTCGTCGCTTTCAGATCTTCCTTATTCCACGATTAAAGTTCTTTGTTTGGTTGTGTCTGCCCTCTTAATTCACCGAGTAGGTTCTTGGCCACCATTTTCAAATTTGATGTCATCTTATCACATGTTGTATTCAAGTTACTATGTATTTCTCCTAATACTTGTGCTCCTAACCTCTCTTTGAAGATATTTTACTTCCTATTCTTTAAATTCCACAACTTGATCCTAGGAGCTATGTGCATTTTTATTATGCTTGAGCGCATATCTACCACTAACCTATATTGGGTAGCTAAGTTGTTTCAAGGGATGACCAAGCAATATTTTACAAATTTCTCTCCCTCTTCCTGACTATATTATTCCCACTTTTGAACGTAATCAATCTTCTTTCTTTTTGACAAATATATTAGTTATTATAAGCTCCTATCTTGAAATCCAATATCACTTTTCATTTTGTTGTTCCAAAATTATACCTCCATGCACCCTATAATATTTCTCATTCTAAACTCCTATCTGACTACCCCCTCCTATTAAAATTATCTCGTTTGTCGGAATTATTTTGTATTACCTCATCTAGATCTTCTCAAAATCGAGGTTTAGTGTTTTTATTTAATTCTACTTATGGTACGTATATGCTAATTATATTAATAGTTTCTTTTGCTACAACTATCTTAAGAGCTATAATTCTCCCTTTCTAACTATTATTACGTCCCTTAACAAACTATCTATAATAATGTCTACTTCATTTATCATTTTACTCTTTCCTGTATACTATAATTTGAACCTTTGCCTCCTGCCTTGCTCATTTTTGTCTCTTGTAAATATAAATATTAATTCTTCTCTTAATCATCATATCTATTATCTCTATTGCTTTGTCAGTGAACTTTCATACGTTCTATGTTTCAAATATAAAGTAGTTGGTATTCTTATAATGTTTGTTCTTATATATTTAATATTATGCTCAAGTTCTTATAGATGTGTAGTAGTCGTTACCAAGACATTACTCTCCTTTATACGGGCTTAGGACCATGATGGAGTTTATTCTCCGTGGGAACTGTTTCTTATTTAGTTAAAAATATAATATTTTACATCTCCAAAATTTGAAAATCCTTGGATCGTCTTTATAATATTTTACATCCTTGGTCAAATTGGGAATCAAAATCTGAAAAGAAAATGCACCTCAATATATAGAGGACCAAGGTGTCTCGTATTTTCTCATTGTTTATTTCAGCATTTTACCTGCAAAAGTTATGCCGATTATAAGTGTAAATCATTATGGAATGAAAGAAATATAAAGCTTCTTATTGGCTAATGAAAAAAAAATAATTTAGTTGGTTGTAAATATTCTTAACTTTGAACTGAGATGCTTAAATTCATCAATAAAAATACACATGGCAATCTAGTTAATTATTAAGTAAATTACCAACTATAAAATTTTTAATTAAAAATTACAGCTTATACTAAATAAAATTGATTATATTATCATTACTATTTCACTTGAATAAGTAGTGAACTGTATCATATAGAAACCATATCCTGACGGTTAGATGCTGAAATTCAGGCACAATTCAAGATTAAACCTTATAGAATTTTTTTATTATTTTTATTTTAAGAATATGCTCGTATTGTTTATTTCTTAGTTTTAAAATATTGGATTTTTGATTCAAGTGAAATATGTTATTGGAAATTATACTGGCTTTATAAAAATCTGCCATGAAGTGCCCTGCCTGTTTTTTATTAAGAAGAATGCTGCTACATAAAAGACTAGGCCCGAATACCATCATCCACACAGATTTGTCGAGAACTTTAGGACACATTATGTAAATCTAAAGAAGTTTCTATGTTTATAATTAAATGATTTGCTTTGTTAGCTTAAAATTGCATCAAACAATGATGGCTTGCATGCTGACATTGTTTAATGGTTTTCCATAAAATTAGAATACAGTTGCAGGATATTTGCAGATGGCTGAATTATGGAAACTGACTGAAAATCTGATTATTTGTATTTGTTCTCATTGAATTTATTTATGTTCCTTCAGACAGTTCGCATTTGGAGAGGGTCTGAAGATGGAAACTATGATTGTCGTCATGTCCTGAAGGACCACACTGCTGAGGTAGCTTATATTCAGATGCTCTGCCTTCAATGTCTCTGTAAATTTAGATGTACTAGCAAAAAAAATGAGTTCAACCAGATAAAAAATAATATATTTCAAACATTTGACAATGGTTTTTGATAAGGAAAATCATAGCCATATACTAGCATGCAACGCAATAAGCCACTAAACCAAGACTAACCTATACAAGCATATAACTAATACCTGTGTGATGGAAATAGTAATAAGATTAACTCATGATATTAAGAAAAGACTCATGTCACATAGCTTAGCTTAGATAATAAATAGACACTCCATGTACCATGAAGTAGCACTTATGGCATTGAGTGAGGTAGCATTTTACCATTTTTTAAAAGTAACAAACACTGCAGTTCACCTCTCTATAAGTTTCTTGAAGTATGTGATAACCACCAACAATTATCCTTTGGACAATAATTTCATCAGGTGCTCCTTGTTCAATGATTAATTTTAATATTTAATTAATGCTAAAGTTAACACCTTACTCATGGTCATAACTCTATCCAATTAATCCTTTAGTTTCTGAAATTTGTCTTCTTTGAAGTCTCCATAACAGAAGCATCGTTTTCATTCTATTCCTGTTAAAAGTTTTATCAAGTAGTACAATATGATTTGCAGTTGCAAATGACAGACCATCTACTTCTGTACTAAAATGCCTAGATGTGGCAGTTCTTCCTAGCTTCAGTGGCCTCTGCAAATTCTGCATCCTTACATATTTATATTTTTCTCGAGTGCTTTCTTGTCATTTGTTATACAAATGAATGTGTGATTTCCATATTTAATTATTAATGATACTAATTCTTTGTCATTAATTAAATAATTTGGATTTATTTGATTTTCTGAATAATTCCTTGATCTCTTTATGCTTTGTTGCTATTTTCATACCTCATCTTAGCTCTGTAGTTGGATGTTTTAATGTTGCAATAGGTACAAGCTGTCACAGTCCATGCTACAAATAAATACTTTGTGACTGCTTCTATGGATAATACTTGGTGTTTCTATGACCTTTCTACAGGATCCTGCCTTACTCAGGTATTTCTTTCTCATACTATTTTTTCTTGTGTTCTTTCTTTTGCTCTCTGCTTTCTTTTATTCTAGTGTCTTCTCTCAAGTTCTCATCCATGTGTACTCTAATTGGTCCTCTTAATATAGATATAACTAGATCCATATGCAGGTTGGTGAAGCTATGTCAGAGGAGGGCTACACTTCAGCTTCATTTCATCCTGACGGTCTTATTCTAGGTACTGGCACTGCCGGAGCCAAGGTTAAAATTTGGGACGTAAAGTCTCAGGTAGAATTTTGATGGTTGATAGTTTATTAGGCGGCATTAAATAAACATGGGTTCCCCTGCTTACTGCAAATTTGTCTTTTTTCAGTCAAATGTTGCAAATTTTGATGGGCATATTGGTTCAGTGACTGCTCTGTCATTTTCTGAGAATGGTTATTTCCTTGCGGTACAATTTCTTTTTAAAATGGTTTAAACAGCCATATGTTCGCAATGCCTTGCAGTGATGTATGTTTTCTTGATTTTGTCCAGACGGCAGCTACAGATGGTGTGAAGCTTTGGGATCTTAGGAAGCTAAAGAACTTCAGATCCTTTTCTCCATATGATTCAAACACTCCAACAAACTCTGGTGTGTTTTAATACGTGTTGTTACTTGTGAAACATGTTTATTTATTTATTTTTATTTTCAGTTGCACTAACAACTGTCTGGCAGAAGAATTTATTGTTCATGTGTTCATGGTATCAACTGCCTGCGTTTTGTGGTCTATTCCACATTGGTTTTGTGGTCTATTCCACATTGATGCACGCACTGACAATTCCACCAGAGTTCTAGTTTCTTTCATGGGATATAGATACGTTTCAATCATTTGGGGGTCTATGTCTTGGATAAACTTTGTCAAAGAAATATCATGGAACCTGATATCTAGTTGGCAGATATTTGAAAGTTTTTTGTTTTATTTCTCGACGTCTCAATCTTGTTGGTAACTTGAAATACACTGTTATTGCAGTTGAATTTGATTTCAGTGGGAGTTATCTTGCCATTGCCGGCCCTGATATAAGGTTCGTATGACATTTCTGCCATTAAGGATTTGAAATTATCCAATAAACGGAACAGAAATTATCCATCATACTTCTACTATTTTAGAATCGATTAGATGGTGCAATCTCATGTTTAAATATTGGCGGTTGCTGATCATACAATTTAACATACTCTGTTTTTGCATTCTTGACTTTGTAAATGCAATTTGCAGAGTCTACCAAGTTGCCAATGTGAAGCTGGAATGGAACCTCATCAAGACGTGGCCTGATTTATCTGGAACAGGTGCAATTTTTTGCTTTAATGCACAACGTGGTGTCTACTTATCATTCCTGGTTTACATTGATCATTCTCTTTTTAACTTGTACCCCAGGGAAAGTTACGTCCTTAAAGTTTGGAGCTGATGCTAAATACATGGCAGTTGGTTCCATGGACCGAAATCTTCGAATATTTGGACTCCCGTGGGATGGATCAGAGCAAAAATCCCCAGATCATTAATGAACCAGGCTGGTTTAGCCAGAGTGTTTCTTCACCTTCAGCCGGCACGTGCTAGTGACTTGGAGCAGTTGAAAAATGGAACCAACATTGTCTGCTCGTCTTGGAAATTCCTGGTTCCAGCATATATTTTTCTGCCAATTCACGATTCTCATTTCAAATGTAAAAGAATGGAGAGTAACCTCGCGGATTTTATGTAGATCTCCACGAACCATTCACAGTGCCTCGATTCATATCAATTGTTCATGGAGCACTATAAGTCGAGCGATGTGTAAGTAAAGAGAGCTACCTCTTACGGCGAGTCAAATCATACGGATTTTGGTTTTAAGGCTTCTGTCAAAATGAGGTATTTTTTTATAGTATTCTAATGTTGAAATGCCAGCCGTACATGTGCAAACAATGATTTGTCGCACAATGATTTAGCGTATAGAATGTTGATAATGGAATGTCAAGCTGGACTTGATTGTCTGGAGGTATGGCTTAAATAAATTTTGTTGTGCTTTAAATCCCATTTTGAGATTTTGTTTGTATCTAATAGCACATCATTCTTTAAACTCCACTGTTCTTGCCTAATATCGTATTCCATGCACTAATATAGATGTTGTAGACATTGGATTGATTAGTGTATTATGAGTCAGATAAACTTGAATGCTATTGTTGACTCCTTATTTGTAAGTCATGTTAAGACAGAATATATTTATGCATATACTTTTATTTTTAATATTTTTAAAATTTATAATAAAAGGTAAGTGAAATTAAGTTCATTTATCTTATTTTAAAGAAAAATATCTCAGATTCCACTGGAGGTAAAATTTTCTTATGTTAGTTTTAATCGGTGTTTGAAAACGTCTTAGACGACCACCTAGGCATTCGGCGATCGTCGACTGTGTTGAAAATCCAATCTGCGGCCAATCTAGGCGTAAGAATCGCTTAGGCGGTCCTTTGCGGTGTCGCATAGCGGCCCTAGGCACCGTAGCACCAATTGCTAGGTGTCGTGAAGCGTCCGATCGCGTCGGAGGCGTCTCACGATGCATACAGCGTTGTGGGACCATGCCTCCGGTGTCGGAGGAATCAGGCGTCACCGGAAGTCTCCGGCGACAAGTCTGGCGACGTTGGACACACCTTGTGACGCGTCCAGCGTCGTCGGCGTTTTTTAAAATATTTTGTTATTTATTATATTATTTAATTTAATTTAAATATTTTCTCAAATAAATAGATAATTGGAATTGGATTTTCGAAATCCTAATTAAATTATATCAAAAAATTATATAAAAATTATATTTAAAATTAAATTTTTTATAAGTTTTATTAATTATAAATCTTATTAAATATCTTATATTTAAAATCATATTTATTAATTATAAATCAATTTTTATTCAAAATATTATATTTAAAATTTAAAATTTTTTAATAAATTTTAATAATTTATATTAATCAAATTTATATTCATAATTTTATTTTACTAATTCATATATTTTTTATTTATTAATTTTAAAGACTTTAAATCTTAAAATTCAAATATTTTATATTTTAATATTATATATATAAATTATAATTATATCTTAATTCTTTTATATATAATTATACCTTAATTATGTTAATACCGATTACTAATTATCGTGGGCCTAAGCGTTAGGTGCTAATATGATGTCCGATTAACGTCTAGTGAATTTAAAATCATGATTTTAATTGATTGCAAGTGATTTGAGTTGAATGACATCATAAAAACACTAGCCATTTCAATTGTTTCATCTACTATTTGAAGGCTAGTGTGAATAAGGGTGCAAAAGGGTCTAAAAATATAAGGGTGTCAATTCAGATGGGTTGCATTGGATTAAAAAAATTAAAAATCCTAATCCAAACCTGACTCGAACCCGAATACAATTCGAAATCCTTCAATCTGAATCCGACCCGAATAATCCAAAAAACTGATTCAAAATGATCTTTTTATTATTTTCCTTATATTTTTTCACTTTTATCTTAATACTTTATCATTATTATATAAAAACATCTTAATTTTCAAAATAAAATTTGATTTAATCCAACTAAATCCATTAAATCCTAAATTCGGATCAATCTAAGTTGAAAAGTTTCAATCCAAAAATCCTTCAACCCGATCCGAATTCGAAAATACTCAACCTGAACTTAATTTTTTTTTCACTCGAATTATCGGAAACAAAAAAAAAAATTTGGTTGGGAAACAAAAAAAAAACTCCAAGGGGAAAAGTGAACCCAAAGGAAACTTTGCCTTTGGGAATTTTTTAAAAAATTTCCCTTTATTCTCGTAGTCACTCTCATCGAATTCCAAGGGCTTAAAATTATATAGATTTTTTTATTTCATTTAGCATTGTTTTTCTCCGGTATTCTATTTATTGTCTCGTCAGATTTATCTCATGAGCAAGAGATTTGATAGTTGGATTTCAACGTAGTGACTCACCTAACAAGTCGACATTGATACTATTTTTTTACTTTAGTTGCCTTAATTTTTTATCTTACTCTATTTTATAAGACTAGCCAAAATCTTATATATTTTTTAATAAGTTAATGGCTATTCACCTTTCCCTTCTACAGCAGTCACAGACAAGATTGCACCAGTGACGTGCCCCCACACCATTGTTCTGTCACTTCCATCATCCAAGCTATTCGAGTTAGAGCACTCCAATCTTTGTAAAACAACGGTTAAATTTTCTAATTAAAAAAAAATTAATGATATTTTTTCAACCTCTCGGAAGGTTAACTCGACCTCATATAAATTTTCCATCGACATCAGGATAAATTGAAAAGCACTCGTGATAGACGGTCTAGAAACTTAACGTCTCAGGATTCGCGCCCCATTTACAGTAAAAAATCCTATAAATACATCGTAATTGGAGATCAAACCGTCAATGTCTGAGATAGCAACTAATCGCCCTACCATTGCATCATAGCTCCGGAGGCTTAAATTTTCTAATCAAGTTCATAGATAATATATATCGTATGTTTTGATGATTTCGGTCAGATACTGTTTACTTCTTGGAACATAGATCACATGCTGTTTGGTACTTTTAAAGAGTTCATTGCCTATGCAGATAAACAGAGTGGGCAGAAAAATACACACTTCACAACTGATCATGGAACAAAACGAATTCGGCAGGTGAATACTTTTTTGTTTTTATACCAAAGCATCAAAATGACTAGAAAATACATGCCTCAACACAACAGAACAAGTTGCAGAAATAAAGAATCCTACCATCATTGCTATGGCTCCTTGCACGTTAGGCAGGAAACACATCCCAAAGCATACGTAGGACAATCTCAGCACCAACAAACAAAAGAAGCTGGCCATTTTTTTTTTTTAAAGAAGGTATCCGGTTACTTAGATAAATCTGAGAAATACATATACATTCTAACATGATACTTCAGCAACATCAACAGTTCAAACTCCGCAGAAAATGCCAAACGTGAAATCTAAATCCTCCTTGTATAGGAATCACTCCTTTCCTAATCTTAAATTCTAAATTTTAAATTCGTGCGGCTGAAAGAAAACTGAAATAGAATACTTGAAATGATATATATGATCATCCAATGAAGCTTAAAACGCATGCAGTCGAATCACTCACCTTGAAATCTCTCTGGTCAGGAAACGTTTTCGATGTGAATGACGCTTTGATAAATCACTATTTTAATCACAATTGATAACGAAAAAGAAAGCAAGATTACGACCGCCACTAAGAGCACTTTATGTGTACTCCCAAAGATATGATCGGATCGTTTCGTGTCAAAAACTAATAACAATCATTCCTCGCAATATCTTATAATATCCACCGTCGTCACTTTGATACTTCTTTAAACCTCACCAATCATGCAACTCCATGTAACCAGGAATTAAATCCGGCGAGACGTGTCGAGTTCGCCCCCGCATCTAAACGCAGCACACAAATCTCGTAATTTATTCCATTCTCGCTCAATTTAGCGTTTCATTATCTAGATTCATCCATTTAATTATGATTAGGAATGGTATTAAGCACTAGATACGCTTAATTAGGTGCCATGTGGCGAGCAGGCATTAGATGGGGCTACCGCCTCCATCGAGCCGCCCACACCAATCACACCGTCGTTCTTAAATCTTAATCACGAGCTGGCCTTTTGTTTTTCTTGTTAATTTATATCGTAATCACTGTCATTAATCATCGTCACCCTCACTTGAAGTTCTACAGAATTCGAGCGATGATGAGATGTGAGAGTGTGAAAAAAAAACAAAACAAAAAAAAGTTCTACAGAATTCTACGTACGTGGATGCATGTGGCGCAAGGATTTAAGCTCTGTTTACTGGGAAGGACGGATATAAAAACAAAGGGTCAGAATTGGACTGTCGTCTTTTCTAACCATAGAGCTGCTTGTTTATTTAATTAACCTTAATGATATGGTTAGGAGTCCGATCGGATGACGATCGAATCTGCGGGACTAGGTGACAAACTAGAATGAGTTATATTCACTCGAAAATAATAATAAATGGATCCACTAAATGATTTGATTGTTATCCTAATATTGTTCGAAATTAAGGTTTAAAGTAGCCGATGTTTAGGGAGGAGAGCATGGTATCATGGTATCAAGTAGGTTATATATAAATGCATGATCAAGGGTATAGCCAGCCCCCTGTGAGGCATCTCAAAGCCTGCCTGCCTGCCTGCCAGCAAACTAGTTAATTCCCAAGCCAAGTGGAATCAGTATGGCCAACACTGAAGCTCAATACGTCTCTTGGGAGGACGAGGAGTGGAGGAAGGGGCCATGGACTGCCCAAGAGGACAAGCTCCTCATTGAGCATGTCAACCACCATGGCCAAGGCAAATGGAACTGTGTCTCCAAGTTAACAGGTAATTGAATATATATATATATATAGTTATAGTTTTTACCACCCTCTTTATTTGGATATATATGTTGTCGATATATAGGGCTGAAGAGAAGTGGGAAGAGCTGCAGGCTGAGGTGGGTTAACTACTTGAGGCCTGACCTGAAGAGAGGTAACATCACCCCACAAGAGGAGAGGACCATCCAGGAGCTGCATGCTTTGTGGGGAAATAGGTATGCAAAGGAAAAGATAGTAAACTATGCCTTGTAGATTACTTAATATACATCAGATTTCCTTTGGGAGTTCTTAATGGTTAACTTGCTTTAAGCTTTCAATTATCTAATTCTTGTGATTAATTTAAATGTGATTTGTGTGTGTTTTGGACAAAAAACAATCTCTTTGCTAATTTATTCTTAAATTATGTTTTTTTAGTAGAGGAATCAAATGGATAGGTGGATAAAGCTTGATTAACTTATTGTCTGTGATGTATGATAATCAGTTGGGACCTTAGACTTGGGAACCACTGTCTTTTTTGATGAATTTGAAACCCCTTTTGTCCATAATTGTAGATGGTCCACCATCGCTCGAAACCTCCCGGGAAGGACCGACAACGAGATCAAGAATTACTGGAGGACTCATTTCAAGAAGACAAAGCCCTCCAAGAACCTTGAGGAGGCGAGAGAGAGATTCTTGATTCACCAACGACAGAAAAAAGGTAGAGTGCAGGAGGAGCATCAACAAGATCAAGGAAACTTGGAACAGCAAGACACTCAAGAGCTATTGATGGAGGGAGATAAGGAAATTGAATCGGCCGAAGACTTGCAAGAGATGATGGCACTCATGTGCTGCATACCATATGTGGTTCAAGTTCAAGGGGATGCGATCAATGGATACTCGAGTGAGGGATCGACCGATGGTGAATCCTGGGGGAACCTATGGAACCTTGATGACATATGAACTAAAGATTGTAGCACACTAAGTATGTCTACAATCAATTTCTTCTACCTTCACCTTCTCCACTTTTTTTTTCCTTTTCTTTTTCTCTAAACAGAATACTTGGTGACAAAAGTATGTCTCTCTCTAAGTATACAAATTGAATTGATAGTAGTTGAAAAATGTGAGAAACATAAAGAGATCATTAAGAAAACACTACCTGATATAAGGTATAGATATTGCTAATTAATCATACATATAGTATAAAGTTCAATGTTGGAACTAATTTTTATATAAATAACTCTAATTAATTGGGGCAAATACAACTTAATGATCATTTACAGAAGGAAAAGCAAAGAGTGAACAATGAGTTGAATAGCACCACTGAGTGACTCTTTTAGGAAATCTCACTATTTCATATTGTAAATCATTAGATATATTTTTGTGTCTTTTGTGTTGGCGTGGCAAAGATAGTTCCCGTAAGCATCAAGAAATGTTTTTTTAAGCTACAATGTGGAGACAACTAAAAAACCATGAAATAATTGTGACATAACTATTGGACTAAGTTTGACTACTTACTAGTCTATTGAGATATACCTTGCATAATCAACTCAAAGAATGTTAGATATTTAGATCTAGACGTGATAACGGACAGATCTATAACAGGGTCATTGGCCGGTTACCTGTTGACGAGCTGGAACGATAACTAGACTGTCTGGGGCTGGGTCAGTTATGATTCCAACCCCAAGTTAACCATGAGCCGGCGGTTTGTTTCAAATTGTCGATTCAATTTTTTTGGGGATTCAAAGTTGGCCCACGGTTCCGATCGTTGGAATCGCCCATTAATATGAGGTTTCACCTATTGGAAGTTTAATTTTTTAACTATTGGCATTATTTAATTAATTTTTTACCAATGACTACTTATAGGGATAAGCAACCAGGAGTGATACGTGGCACAGAAAAACTACGTGGTAGGGCCCGCCAAACTAGTTCCCCGAGGTCGGACCGAGAATCGGGCTCCCGAGACTATCTCAGGAAAACAGAAAAGGTGCCCCGAGATCAGACCAGGAATCGGACTCTCGAGACTATCTCGGGAAAACGGAAAAAGGCTCCGAGGTCAGTTCGAGAGACAAGTCTCCGAGACTGACCCGGGAGAATGAAGCCCAAAGATCAGTATGGGGATAAGAAAACCCAGCTTCAAGTACCCTCTCCTCCTTCCAGAATAGGAAAGTCATCAGATAATTATTATTGGCAGCGCATGGTAATTAGGATCTTAATAGCCACAGTGGCCGTTACTAAGAAGAGGACAGTTGTCGAGTAACCGATGATTAAGAAATATGGAGGAGAAGATGGGGACACTTGGGAGGAAGACGTCAAGTATATAAGAAGCCTCGACACCCAGGTAAACGGGGTAAGCTTTCTAGAATTGTAGTACTTTGATTCCTCGTGATTATCCCTAAGAGAAAGAGTTCTGACTTGAACGTCGAAGAGGGCTCCACTGAAACTTCTTCCGGTGCATCCCCTTTACGCTCGTGTTAATCTCGCAGGCATCGACATCCTCTCCCCGTCAGCGCCGCCGTGGGTTGCGCTTTGGTAATTCGCTATCCCCGTCGTTCGGTTCCGAAACAACTACGCTTCAGTCATCTTATTCTCCAAACTTTATAAATAAGCAACTTATTTCATTGTTTTTCACACCATCTTCTCTACTCGTCTCTAAATTTCAAAATCTTGATTACTTTCAATTTCAATTCTCCAATTCTAAATGGAAAGAAGTTTTTCTTGAACTCGAAAGGATAAAGAACTAGAGTAACTTTTGACATCCGAAAAAGGACAACGAAACTTTTAGGATTTGGGATACTACACTTTTAAAATCGTATATTTTTACTAAACATTTTGAAAAAAAAAATATTTTTCCACCTAGAGAATTACATACAAAATATAAATATTATAAAGTCTCTATAAATTCCAACTGGGCAATGGTTATGGGTTATCGAAGCGATCGGTCGAAACGAAGCACCCAACGAAATTTGAAGTTAAACTTTCATAAATGCAATTGTCCAGATTTACATCAACTAACTAATTCAAGTTTATTTAAATATTCTAATAATAAATTAAAAAATCATTAGCTAAATTTGTTTCTATCAAATATTTTTCTTTTAGTTTTGGGTTAAAATCCACATTTCAAGATTTTTGTCGAGAATGACTTAACGACTTAGATGAGGTATTACAAAACATTCTAGACCAGACTATATCTCTTGACACTTAACGACTTAGATAAGGTATTACAAAATCCAGTTAACGATTTTTCTATACTATATCTCTTGACACTCGGAAGCAGAAGAATTACTTGATGTTTGGACTCAAGTTGCAAAACAAAAAAACACAGAATGCAACTTTCATATGACGAGATAGAAAACTTGATACCGAAGGAACTATCACTATGGAAATGAAAAACGAAAATGAGTAACATCGTAACTTCCTAAGATAAAAAGGATAAAAAGTTAAGCGAACTACATGAATTTTGATTCTTTTATATCCTAAAGGGATACATAGACAACTTAAATAAGTATAAGTCATTTTTTATATTTTATATTTTTATAAATTTATAATTTTAAAAATACTTTTTAAATAAATAATAATAATTTTGAACCGTCGCAAACCATAATCATCTTGGACGGTTAAGTGTTGACATTCCTGGAACTGTTGAATAAGCAATTCCGAATCGTGATCGTGTCTATTTGGATCCTCTTATCTATAAGAACCCTATATATCAATGAATCTAGAATTCTAGGTGCTCCCACACGGCTATACACAAAAATATTTTTAGGAATAAAAACTCTATTTCCATTCTTTCTATCCAAAAACTACTACATGCTTTACAAGATACCAAGACAACTCTTGATGAAACAATGCCTTTGTTTTTTGAGGGATTGCGAATAGGAAGCTCAAAAGAAAATGAGAGAGGTAGATACGAAGAGGAAAAGAGGTAGACTGATATTCAATAGGGAATTTCAGTTCCGCTTATAGCATTGTATTTATCCAAATTTGCCACTTTTTCCCAACACCTACACAACTCGTTTTGTTCCTTCCATGTCAATCTTGGTGTTATACTCTTTAGCACAAGTTTTACAAGCTCGTTGATGACAATGCACACCAGACTACTGTAGAAAGATTTGGTTGAGTTTGTCCTACAACAATCTACAATAATTTGGGTGTTGTTAGCTGTGTAATTATCAACTTTGTCCTTGAGAAGGTTCTCAAGATGGTTTCCTCCATTAAACATGAGAAATGTATTGTAGTATGCACACTGCCTCCATATGGAATCAGGTAGTGATAGACATGAAAGTGAGAGAGACCTTCGTTGATAGCCTAGCTAGTGGCAGTGATGAAGTTGCGGCCACTCTAGCACCAGTTGTTGGCATCAATTCTACTGACGAACTTCTAGTATATATGCCTAGTTCCATCACTTGAAACTATCTTCTCTGAGTTGAAGTCAACACTTTTAGAACAAGGAACAACTTTATAGTTATGCTCCTCTCCGACACGGGTGGCATCATCGGATCCACGTCCTTGGTTCAAACTCATCGAGCATGCATCCAACTGAGCTAGTCGATTGCGATAGATTCATTTGATCACATGAGCCATCCTCAAAAATCTACGCATTATTCTTTAGTTGCTCCTATCTCAATTTCTTCCATGCGACATACATACCTAACCAAATTCTTCGTGCAAGGTGATTTTGGGGAACACACGGTGTCAGCTCAGACTTCTAGAGGCGTTCATCCTAATTCTAGGCTTCACACATTTGCTCTACATGCTTTTGCTCCACACCGTCGTGATTGACAGCACATATGAAGGTGATGCGGAATGTGGAGCAGGGATACACAGGGCATGGAGAACTGAAGGGAACTACATCATACGGTATCACAAAACTCAGCGGATATCATGCTTTGTTCAGAGTTGGAATATATGTTCGACCAATTTATTTATAGGCCTGATAATTTTATAAGTCCAATTCAAATCATTAGAAGACTTTATCCGGGAAAAATATACCAATCTAATTTAGTCATTTCCATCACGTAGCATCGAGAATAAAGAAATAAACAATGACAAAATAACAATATGAACCTGATCTACCTCGTAAAATCATGGGCTTGCTTCAGTCAAAATTTTTCATTAAAACCAAACTGACTTTGCTTCGTGTTGTCTCATCTCAACTTGTACTACCATCATGACAATTAGAGAGGCTGCTATTGTGAAAATAGATTACAGATCAGAACAATAACAAAAAATAATATCAATGAGAATGAAATAACTTGTATCCCAAAAACTCACCATTTAATGAATGATTCATCAAGCAGGCAAAATTGTCTCAGGAATGGAAATACAAGATAGTCAACGGCGTGTTTCTGAAAAGGCTCATGTAATTAGCACCTTCCGAGAACCAAGATCTTATGATACCATCACTTGAATGGATGCCATTCACCCACCTATCAACAAGCTTAAAACCAAAGGTTGATGCAGTAGAAACTATTGAGTTCTCATTGATTCTTCTCTCAATGTGGCATAGGACAAGGGCTGGTTTGTGATTATCATTTTCCTGGCTACATATCAATTCTCTTGCAGTCTCAAACAGAGGTGAAATAGCACCATAACTGTAAGTTACATCAGTTCCTATTATTATATCAAAACCTCTGTCATAGCAACCAAGATCCTTGATGGCTTGAACATCCTCCATGTTTCCCCAGATCAATCTATTAATAACAATTTTATCAAGTAAATTCTTGGGCAAGTTTGTGGAAATGTTTTTCTTAGGAGACTAAGAGCTTCAGTATCTCCATCCGTAGAAACTACCACTTCTGCATGCTGAGCAGCAATCATTGAGCAGATACCAGAAGATCCGCAACCCAATTCCAGCATCCTCTTTCCTACAATAATTGAAGGGTTTTCTGCAATAATGTTGCACATTAGACGAGCTGATTCCCACAACATAAGCCCCGTAGATTTGCAAGTATGTTGGTATTCTCTTGTCAGTGCTTTTATCCTAAAGCTGCAGCCTTTAACTTCAATCATGATAACCTGTTTTTGTAAAAAGATTTTACTGGCTCATAAATTAGGTTTCATGAGTTTCCAAGTCCACCAGAGTGTTGAGAATTACCTCATCAGCGGATGATGACAAACAAAATAGATCAGCGACACTGCCAGATATGTCAACCTCAGCATCATCATAATTGCTAGAATAATTATGAATGATGGGTTCATTGTTTTGTTCAGCAGGTTTATTGGAGAAGACAGCTTGAATCCATCTCCTGGTACAAGGATCACAGTGTTGTGCAATTAAAAAGACTGAAGATAAGCAGTAACAGTATTATTCTAAATGGGAGTAGTCTTCCAAGAGGTAAAAACATTGAATTAATATGAAACTAAATAAACCCACTAGGAAAAAACTTTTAAACGGATGTGATTGAAATTTGTAGAAAAATAAATCAGTAGACGATTATATAATCTGCCAAAATAATGCCAAACTAATAGTTACTCCAAAACAGAGGGAGATAGAAAATAAAAACGAAAAGTTGCTAATGATCAAAAGACAAAGATAAATGGAGTTAATGGTAAATTCCTCATCTAACTAATAGGCCATGCTGCCAAAGATTAATGAATTGCAACTAGAACGCCGTAGAATGGTAAAAAAATATCTGTTTCTATCATTGCAACGCTTGAACAAGATTTCTACAGAAAATCACTATTGAACATGTATCCTGAATGGACATCTCATGAGCCCATTAGACAAATAACCATTAAGATCATCCAATTTTAATAAAAATCTGCCACTCGTGCTGAGGCATATAGCTTTAAGAACAAACATTATCACAATTTAATGATGCACAAAAGAACTTGAATACAATAACCACAGAAAGATTCCTTCTTGATGGATAGCAAAATAGACTCTAATCCCTACCTATTCATTACCACTTCTTGTGAACGGTTCATCACTTGCTTATTGCAGATGCGAACATTGACCACATTGAACCCACTCTGTCGGAACAGGCTTACCAGGAACTTGTTGGTAAAATAATAAGCACGCTGTTGTAAATAGTGTTAATAAGAAAAAAGAAATCGAGACTATCAAGTAGATGTAAAAATTGAACTGTATAACTCACTGTTCCATCACCTCTGACAAAAAAGTTCTCGCTGATCTCCTGCTCCTTGGAAATCAGCCTTTCCTGTACGATAGTAGATTACAAAACATAAAAAATAAAAACAGAAAAAACTTCTCCAGTCATTCCCTGACGAAGAAACAGCAGACTGTGACATTATTCACAGCAGACTGTGACATTATTCAAGCATATGATGCAGCACTGAGATAAGCAATGTCGCATGAAGAATCAAAATTCACAAGGAGAATTAAACAAACTCTGTAACTGGAAGATGAGAAAACAAGAGGGGTCAGGATCTCTCTTAAAGGCTCCAATCTTCTTCAATAATTCTCCTCAAAATCACCGTAAAAATTAATTGATTTCTAAAATAACTTAACCAAAATGTGGACTTATTCTATAAATAACGTATTCCCCAAAATAATAATTGAAAACACAATTTCTATGAGAACCAAAATAAAACCCCAACTTTTAAAACCCATAAAACTTCCAATTTAAAATTTCTGAGTTGAATTGCGTCGTTCTCCCTCTACCAAGGAGAATTCACCTCAAGATAAGTTGTCAACATCGACAATTTATGCTTCAAATTGGACATTCTTTTCAATGGGAAAGAAATTGTTCGTAAAAGCATTAGTTTTAACCATCAAGAAAGGTTTTTAAAGCATCACCCTTCTGTTTGATCATCCCTTTCAATGAGTTAGGAATAATTGTATTTTCGTTGATTTCTTGATTCTTGAGCAACTAATTTTGGTTGTACCTTAAAATAAGAAAAGAAACATTATGATTTGCAAGAACTCTCTTTGCAAATCCATTGTTATCCTAGTGTCTGAAATTCAAGAATTAGTGATGAGAGCATAGGCATCAAGATTGAAACATATGAAAATGGAGGCTCAAATGTCCCCAATGAGATAGCAAATCCTCTAGTTTGGGAATCAAATTATTATTTAAATGAGTTGACAAGTCAATAACCAAGCATTGAAATTAAATTTTAGTACAATACAACTCAATAAAGTGGACAAGGTCCTTCTCTACAAAACAAACTGAGTTTAATGAACGTAAGAGGATAATTTATTATATTATCATATGCTCTATAATCTTATATAGATTACAAAAGGATCAACAAGTTAATTAATTTAATGGTTTTTTACATTCTAATTTCATTATGCTTATTTTGTTCAATTTACTCTTCCGTCAGGGTAGTGTGAATGATTTATAATCAAAGAGCCTAAGACATTCTTATTGAGGCCCTTACAAGGTAGGATTGTGAATAAGCCAAGCCAATATGAGCATTTAAGTTGACTATAGTAGAACTAGTTTAACTTATTTATTAAAAATTTTAAAAGTTTGTCTGGATAATCGAGCTCAAGCATTTTAGAAAGCTCAACGAGAGATATTATAAATATGCTAATCTCACAATTTTAACATATTATAAATAATATGAAATTATAAAATTTATAAGATTTGCATTATATATTTTTTATATATTTGAGTATAAAATTAAAAATAAGAACATAATCTATCTCTATACAAGTTGCAAAAAAAATTATTCATGAATCATTCACGAGTTTTATGAAGGTTAACAAGTCAAATTCATTAGTGTTCAAGCTTGTGAGTATCTAGCTTGCTCACAAATATCATGTTCATACAGTAAGTCGTAAAGAAATTCTTCTAAGTTCAAATATAGTGATCCTCAAAAGGATTACTAGGGGAGATACTGATCTTGGTTGCCTTTAGGTTAGAGGAGAAGCTTCTTAATGAAACTAAGCCATCATAAAACTTGGTGCAATTAAGTTAGGCAATTTAGTCAAGGGTTCCTTGATTTTAAGTGGGATAGAGATGTTGCAGATTGTCTTGAAGTCGGTTCAACTTTTGAATATTTTCTTTGTTTTTCCACTTGTGTTTGCGTGCTTTTTGTTTGTGAAATTTCATCCTCATGGTTTACTCTCTGGAGCTATATGAATGACTTTCCTATGCTCAACGTGGTATTTAATCTTTATGGCTTTACAATAGGCTTTCTCTATTTAAGTAAACAGTAACAATCTGCCTTTCCTAAGCTTAATTTCATTTATTGGAGCAAAAGATGATAACGTTCACCCAGGTGGCTCAGTATTGTTAGCCCCTGGCTAGATACAGACAGGTAAATCACAAGGGACATTTTGTCCTAGCACAACAGCCCTTTGTATGGGGAGGTCACACACCCGAGGCATTTTGTAGCCGTTGAAAATTGACCCCAAGACCTATTGGAGCAACCACCATACAGGTATCAACTATGCCAACCCATGGAGGCATTAACCTAATTCCATTTATGAAGAAGGGTTGTGTAAATTTCTAAATGGATATGGTTTGCCATGTTTAAGAATATATTGTTTGTAATTTATTAAACACTAGATCTTTAAAATATCTTGGAAAATAATTTTAAGTCAGTTTTTATGTAGAGCAATAATGTGATGGGTTCCATCCTCAGCTATCTACATTGACTGTTTACTTTCCTCAAAAATGTTTTCATAATTTTCTTTAATGTGAAAAAAGTTCTTACAAATGCTAAATAGTATAATCCACAACAAATTTTCTTTTTAAAAAAGAATTTACATATTATAGTTAAGTATTAACATTGACTGACCTGTGCAAGATCACCAGTTGCATAATCACGGAAGAGTACAAGGCCATTGGGCTGCAATGATACAGGAAGTTAGAGGTGCCCAAGGACTGTGACGGGACAATCTTTGTTCTTTCAACATGACCAACTCAGAAAAAAAAACTTACTTTAAGAACCCTCCTGAGATTTTCTAAAACCAAAGGCATCTTTTCTGGAGAAACTGCAGAAAGAACAAAAATCTATTTAAGGTGTCAGAAGTTTGGCTGCCAGAGGAATCTAAATCAGAAATCTTAAGGAAAGATAACAAATTTGAATATTAACAACAAATGAAAGAGAGTAGCATCTCTAAACAATTATTATACAAAAGCCTTTAGAGCCAATATTCACTTACCATGGTTACAATGTCCACTGAAGAAGGTGATATTATCTCACTAAGATTATGTATTGTGAGGTCACAAACAAATGCATTGATGCGATCAGCTGGGAAGTCCTTGTGGCTCTACAATGCAAAATTTATCGTTTAAGAATAAATATGTAAAAATAACCTCGGACTAAATGTATAGCACCATAATACTATCATAATAACATCTGTGCATTCCATGCTTGACATATTCCAGTCCAATCATAACATACTCCAGCAATATATTCTCTCTCTAAACTGGGCTAGATCACGTTTTAGAAAAATAATACTGCGATACTAACCATTTTGTCTGTTGTTTATAGAAATCTTCTGTACTGGTCTTTTCTTAGAATAAAATTTACAATCTCCTTCCTAGACATCACATTCTAATAATGCTTTATACTCTGCAGATCTACACAGAGGTGTTGCACATCTCAGAAGCAAAGTAATATTTGGTGGGTACCTAAGTGAATGGAAGATGAATGTAACAACTAAAAAATACTACAACAATAACAATGTTTTATCCCACTAAGTAGGGTCGTCTATATCGATCCTCTTACGTTATTAGGCTCGATCTCCTACTGTATCATCATCCATATTTAAATAAATTTTATCTTGTTTTCCATTGCTAAGTAAGTCATCTTTAGTCTCCCTCTTCCTCGATGAACGTGTGTATTTGTCATTGTCATACATTGCCTAATTGGAAGATTTATTAGTCGCCTAAGTACATATTTATATCTTCTTAAATGCGCTTCTCAAAGATTTCTCTCAATAGGTGTATTGCTATTTTTTCTCTAATGTTCATATTTCTTATCCCGTCCTTCCTCGTATGTTTGCATATTCACCTTAACATTCTCATCTTTGTGACTCATATAGGAGATCCAATCGCCATATTGGTTTTAGAGACACTTTACAAGATGTCCTCCATTCATTTCAACTATGAATGTGTGAATTTGTCATGGTCTTACATTACCTAACTAAAAGATTTATTAGTGCCTCAGTACATGTCTATATCTTTGCGTCTCTTAGAGATTTCCCTCAATAGGTGCATCATCATTACATCCTCATCTCTATGACTCTCGTCCTTACTCATGTACTAGTTCATAACCCAACGTTCAGCTTCCTATAACATAGGAGATCTAATCGCCATATTGATTTTAGAGACACTTAACAATCACAAAGAACACCTAATGTCCTCCTTCATTTTAACCATACTATCAACCCCTCCATCTTTTACAAAAAAAATAATCCTAAATACTTAAAACTCTCTACTTCGTCATATCATATATTGACAGTTGTCTTATTACGTCTAATATTGCTAAATTTGAACTCCATATATTTTGTCTTTACTCTACTAAGCCTAAAATCTGCTAAAATTCGAGTTTAACATTTGCTCTTACACATGTCTTATCTTCGAAAACAATGTCATCTATAAAGAATATGCACCATTATAATGTGTCTTAGATGTGTTCAATGAGTTTATCCATGATTTGTATAAAAAGATAGAAACTTAAAGTTGATCCTTGATGCAACTCTATTTTTATAGGAAACACCTCAATTAATTCGCGTAGAGTCTTCGCTCTTGTCATTACATCCTTAATTATTTCAATATACGTTACATTAACACCTTTCTTTTTTAGAATTTTTCACATAATTTTTCCAGAGACTCTATCATAAGCTTTTTCTAGATTGATGAATACCATGTGTCAATCTTGCTTCTGCACATGATTATTTTCAATTAGTTCTCTAAGAAGATGCATAATTTCTATCGTCGACCTTCATTTAAATTGATTTTCGATCATTGTTGTGTCCTTTCTTAGTTTTTTTTGAATTCCTCTTTCTCAAAGTTTCATGATATGACTCATTAGCTTAATACCCCTATAATTCACATAATCTTATACTTTTCTTTTATTTTTATATAGGGGACTAGATTAGATTTTTTTTTTGTTTTCAATATCAAGTGAATAATTTTGTAAGTCATTTAATACCTTACTTTCCTAGGCACTTCCATACCTCTATCGGAACATCATCTCGTTCAATTATTTCATTTTGCATCCCATTTAAAGCCTATTGATCTTTTGAAGTTTGAATTATATGATAAAAATGTACATTTCTATACTCCTCTAAACTACTTAAATTACCTAAATTAAGTTGGTCACCTAAACCTTTATTAAAAAGTTGATGGAATTACCTCTTCAATTGCTCTTTTATTTACTCATCACTTACTAAAATCTTATGCATTAATCTTTAATACATCTTATTTAGATATGATCTCTTATCTTGCTCTCTCTTGCTTTAGACATTTTATAGATGTTCCTTTCCCTTTTGTTTTGTATCCAACTGTTGATACAAATGTTTCATTCTTGGCTTCACTCACTGCTTTCTTGCCTCTTTCTTGGCTATTGCAAACATTTTAAATTTTCTTGGTTCTTACAAACATATAATAACTTATACTATACTTTCTCGTTCTACCATCAAGATTCTTTACTTGGTATCTTGGTGGTGCACATCTATCATTTTCAACTTTAATGCCATCTTATCCTATGCATTTGAGTCGGCATGTATTTCTCCAAGAATGATTTTACAATCTTTACAAATTTTTATATCCTTCTTCTTAACTTAAGAAAGACAATTTACGATTTATTGTTCCACTTTTAAATATAACCAAGTGGTCTTCTGTTTTCATGAAAAATGTATTAGCTACTATCGCAAAATCCAATATAGATTTTCCTCCTTCATTTCTTATTCCAAAACCTTAACCTCCACGCATCCTATCAAATTCCTCATTTCTAATTTATATATGCCCATTTAGATCTCCTTCTATTAAAATCATTTCGTTTGTCAGAATTTTATGTACTACCTCATCTAAATTTTCCGAAAACCTATATTTGTCATCTTCCTCCAATCATACATGAGGTGCATATATATTAATTACATTAATAGTTACTTTTGCCACCCTTATCTTGAGAATTATAATCTTATCCACTTTTTAATTACTCTTACTACTTCATCCTTTAACGAACCATCTATAACAATACCTACTCCATTTTTTATTTTACTAATTTTTATGTACTATAACTTAAAACCCAAGTTCTCTAACATCTTTGTTTTCTCTCTTACCCATTTTATCTCTTATAAATACAAGATATTATTTCTGCTCCTATATTGTATCTACTACCTCCATTATTTTACTAGTGAAATTTATATATTTCAAATTCCAAATCTAAGACAATTAGTATTCCTATAATATTTGTAAGAATAGGCAAAAAAATTGAATAATAAAAAATGTTTATGGCATTTTTGCCATTGTTTACAATGAAATTTATAACAGAAATGCCAAATTTGTAAATAATGTGCTATGTTAAATGAAACAGATAACTATGTAAGTACATGAAGCAAGCTACACATCCTTTTTGTATGGATAAGATGGAAAACATTGAGACTTGCATAAACTTATATATATATGCCCTCAATTAATATACTGAAAAACTATGAGGTTGTCTAGTATATAGAAAGAAAAACGTTTCACATACCATCTTTTTTTTTTTGAAGATAAAAAGACAACCCCCATCCGAATGATGAACAGGGTAACACTTTACAAGATGCTTAGCAACTTAAACTAGTTGATTCCTTTATACATCAGAGGAGCATAACACCTATGTAACCAAATTCTATTGTATCTAAGTGCTACATACACATCATTCAGGAGGGAAATGAATACAGGTAGCCTTTGTAGTTGTATAGAAAAGTAAGGTCACTTGCAAAATGTAGAATATCAACACACACATATACAAAACATATATACATAAGCATAGGCCCCCCGGGGTTTGGTTCGGTAGTAAAGCGGCGGGGCTCATTTCCAATCCAGTGAAGGTTCGAAACTCACATTGGGCATTTCTGAATGCCCTCAAAGTTCGAACCACATGTGATGCTGGGGCCACTCCGTGCGCTTCCCAGATTTACCTAGTAGTCAGTTTGTGGGGCCGAGCCATCCACCTCTAAGATTAGTCGGATTGCAAGAGCTGGATACCTAGATTATCTCTCTCTCTCTCTCTTTCTATATATATATATATATATATATAGGCTCACATTGACATGCTAACTTGAATGAAGGAAATCTTCAAGGATATAACGCTTAGACAGTGAACAATAAGGAGAATTGGAGATAGGCAATGATGCAACAAATCCAAAATTCTTAACTTAAGGTTGACAGGCTGCTAATTTTGCCCTCTGCAAACACTGCCAGCCTGCCAGAGGCTGACATCCTTCACTCAATTTATTGTCCTTGTATTCTATCCATCCAGAACCCACAATCTTATCACTCTCATTGTCATCTTTCACTCATTGACCACAATTTCTAATCTCTTTTGTTTCCTTATTGGCAACTGCCTCAACAGAAGGTTTGACTAGTTGTTAAAAAAAAAAGTTGGCCAATACAAGTTTCATTGGACATCTACTAACTTAGTTAATGCAAGAATTCTAGAAGCAAGTAATCAAACTACAATTATTAGTGATGAGGTAGACGCATTTTTTTATTAAATCTGAAATACATATCAATGTCCGTAGGAATTTGTTTTTCATTAGAGCTTTTTTTAATTCAGCCAACCATGGGTGGGAAAAAACATCATTAGGAGACCGATTGTGACAAAAACCTATATCCCGATCATACAAGATTAGTGGAGGCGGATAGTACTATAATTGAAAAGACATAATAAATAATTAATATAAAATACCAAATAAAAATGTATCTTGTCATTAATCAATAATATCAAATCATGTAAATCATTACAAAATTTTTTTGCTATTATAATTAATAAACAAAGGAAAGATATATTATTAACTGCTTTTTATAAATTTGAGATAATTTAAATCATCAAAATTCCACTGGTGATGACAAATTCTCCTGGCTCCAGCAACACCACACCAGGAAGAGACCTAGAGGCCACAAAGACAGTGGCACGGGTATAGAATAAGAGGAGAAATAGCATGGCAACAACTACCAACTTTATAAGCCTCTTGATCTCGACAAGGAGATCCTTTATGCTTCTAACCAAAGGGAAGCTCTAATTATGAGCTTAATATGTGATGAGAAAAGTTATGGAGCTTTGCGGCCTAGCGAGCAGAAATCACAATCATGTACAGAGGAAGCAAACTCCATCAAAGGCGAAGAAGGTGCTAGTGGCAAGTGGGAGGTTGGCGGCAACTTGAAGGAGGAGATGATATGTTGGAGTGAGGCGGAATCCTATTCTTAGTGACGATGGCCGGATGCCTATTTCCATCTTGCGCATATTCTCAAACTTTTAGTAGACCGCCAGAGAGAATTCTAGAAATAGAAATTAAAGGTGTTGAAAATGTTTGATAGAAATGGATGCTCTAGGAGCATGCAGCGCCCTAGGTAATGCTTTGAGATGGGGCTCAAGCATGGTTAGCAGAATGGATCTTTTCTGCAACAAGTCTTGCTGATCAACAGGGGAAACAATGTTTTAAGCAAGATGACCTGCCAGGATAATTCTGGCTATGGAAATTGTATGGGACATGGAGGGAACCTTAAAGTGGGTACCATCTACTTGTATCAACGAGTGACATGGATGCTCATAGGAATTATGAGAGATGGTTTTTGTATCAATAGGGACTAAAACCTATCCTGTTAATAATATTATGATAAGAGATGGCTTTTGGGAAGAGTTATTTAGTAGAGGTGGCAAAAGGCGATTCGCTCGCCAAAGTTATTTAGTAGAGCAGTGTGAGGAAGTTAACCAATAAGCACTTCATTATTTGATAGAGCAGGGATTAAGAAGATTTGGCAAATGTCCTTTCTTTTGGTGAATTATTGGCAAATGTAGTTAGCAAAGAATAGAGAGAGATGGCTAAGTAGAGGCCTCTTTATAAGTGTTAATTATTTGCATATGGCTATGCCACATGGAAATGAAGCACCATGATGTGATGTGCGCTAGGGTTTGTACCTGTGGATGTGAAGAGTGCTTAGACAGCTTGGATGAAGAAATTGTGGAACTGAACTGATTCATTAGATTGACAACTTGATGGCGTCATTGCCAGTGAGAAGAAATTTTTGATTTTATAATTTACTTGCTAAGCTAGTGTATCTGTAGGTAAAATGTAGTTATACTACCAGTACTGAAATATGTTGGGAGAATTTTTAGTAGCAGGCGGGAGAGGATCCTATTTCATAAGCAGGTGTATATTCAAACATTATACACTATAACATTAAGATAGCAGGACACCCTCTTATCAATCTATCTTGTTAGAGACCATAAGCATATATTATTCTTTTTATTCAAGGCGGGAGAGCATCCTATATCATAGGCAGGTATATATTCAAACATTATACACGATGATATTAATATAGCAGGGGGCACCCTCTTGTCATTCTATCTTGTTACAGACAATAATCATATATTATTCTTTATATATTTGAATAAAACACTAAACAAGAAACAAAAAAGCCTTGACAAGTTTGTCCTTGAGTTTTGTTTATGAACATAAGGAGCTCAACTCTGATACTGTTTACACTTTTTCAAAATATATCTTAATCAGCTTAAATAGTATATACAAACTGTCACGTCCCGGGATGTAATTTTTGGTCAAGAGAAGGTGCCTCCCTTGGTGACAGTATAATAAAAAGGGTGTCCGTGCTTGCAAAACTAGAGGTTACAGAAAGTAAACAGTAAACACAAATTGCTAAGTGAGAAAGCAGAAAAGATGTGTGTGAATTTAATATTAATTAGGAGGACAAAGAACTAAAGTATGCCATAATTTCATATTATGACTTTCAATTGTTCTTAAGTCCTTCAGCTTATACATATATGAATACATAAAACTATATCTATAGTAATTTACTACTTCTATTTTGGTTGTTTATCAATATTTTGAGTTACTACTATCACATAAATCATCACCATATTTTATTACCAATTAAAATAATTATCAATTATGATTATTGAATCAACATGCACAAATGACATCAATGGTATAAATATGATCAATGATATAAGTATCAACATGTATAAATGTCACCAATGATATGATCCTACTAAATCAACTAAGAAGTGAACCATTGGAGCTAGTGTCCTCAAAGTGTAATAACATCATCTGATGTGTAGACTAAAAGCCCCCGGATGGAATACAATAATATAGTGCCAATGCGCAAGTAAATATTAACCATAAGCGACAACTCGCTATCACACCAGCACCGATGATAGTGTCCTGTAAGTCTAGGCTCAGATTTTTCACTTTTTAATTTTTACTTACATTTTACCACAATTATATTATTTTGAGTCCACATTTTATTAGTTAGTCTGATAGACCAACTTAAATCAACTTTTTAACAAAAATCATATTCATTTAATTAGGTTTCACAAGGTCTACTGATAAAAGCAATATAAAATTAAAATATAAGTATCTATAACTAGAATAACATGGAAGGTCAAGCAATCTAATGATAGTACCACAAAAGAGTAATTTAGAATATTCGTTTTAATTTCTAAAATTACCCTTCCTATCTTAATCCTCATATGACACATACATGTGAACATGAAATAACATCAATTATTTATCCCCCAATGGTTTAATTATTTTTAAACACATTTAACTAGTTCAAATATTATTTTAATCCCCTTCTCGAAAACAGTTATGCAAGAATACATTATTTATTTTATCTATTTATTCACACATAAAGAAATGCATAACAAGTTAAAAGATAAAATTTACCTACTCCTATATATAGCAAAAAAATTTGAGTATCGGCAAGTCATCCAGTTGAACTCAAATCTAAGAACACAATAGGAAAATAACACAAAAACTCGAAATGATATCCAATAATGATAATAACACAAAATCTGAACATTATCAAAGGCTCGTAGTCGATGAATCAAATTTTGATCTCGCTACCTCTATATTTTTCCACTTCCCACATGATACATATTATTATCAAATAACAAACTTATTTCCTGTCCATTCTAAAGGAGGCACCCAACCTAAAACTGAAATCATATAATACAAAATATATACCTCACAACTTTCTTTTGTTCAACAAAACAACAGAGGTGTTTTGTTGAGCTCGAGGCAATCAAACCTATACAACGAATTGTTATTAGTTCAAATTAATAAATTATTTCTCGATATCAATAAATAATTATTTATCAATCTTTACCTTTAATTGAACAACAACCTCATTGAACCAGAGTTTAGGAAGGTTCAAAAACAACGAAAACCTAACAATCCTCCTTGGTTCGGAAAAAGGAGGGCTGGTAGCTATAACCCTTGACTCTGACAGCGAATTCTTGGAAGAATAAGAACCTAGTTGAAATTGAGACAGTCAAGCTACTGATGGGAATAAACAGATTCGTGCTGACTTTGAAATAAGAAGGAAAGAGGTTGCTGGAATGGTGACGATAGAACTTTTAACCTCTTCACCGGTGGCCTTGGCCAACTTAGACGGGCTCCAGCGGTTATTTCTATCAAGCGCTCGAATTGCTGGAGAGGAGGAGGAGGAAAGAACATATGCTGTTGCTGCTACTGGAAGACAGGAAGAAGAAATATTGCTTGCTCTTGTTGTTGGAAAACAAGAAGAGGAGGGTGAAAGGAGAGGAGAAACACTTTTGTGGCTGCTGTGAAGAGAAGAGGTAGAGAAGTTGCTCTTTGTGGCATGAACCAGCACTTGTTGGGTTTCTAGAAAAAAGGGAGAGTTGGATCTTTTCTGTTGGAAGTAAAAGGAGAAGAAATGGGAATTGGGTGGCAGATGCTGGAAAAGAGGAAGGAGAGGGGAATAAAAAGGATGGGATGGTAGGCTTGGAAAGGAGGAGGTGGTGTGGCTATAACCTGCGTGCAGGGGAGAGAAAAAGAGGAAAAAGAAGGTTATTCATTTTAAGCTGATCGAACCAGTTTAGTCCTTTAAAATTTGATTGGGCCATAATTTAGCCAAATCAAACCTAAACCGACCACCCAGTTTTAACCCACATGATCCTAATCTTCGAACAACCCTATTGGATTTTATCCAAACCTAATTCGGCTACAATTCGATGACTCAGTTTGTTTATTTTGTGGATTCAAAATTCTAGAATATTTTATTTTTTCATTTATAAAATTAATATGTAACATACTCCCCCACTAAAAGATATTTGGTCCCCAAATTTAAATACCTAATGAGAATAAGTGAAGAGCATTTACTGTGCATTTCATCCTCACACTTGCAAGTTGCTTCTTGATCGGAGTGGTGTTGCTATCTGACCTTCACATGGTGAATACATTTATTCCATAAACGATATTCCTTGCGATCCGGTATACAATTCGGAAATTTCTCGTATGTCACATTGGATTGCAGCGGTATCATGAGATCCTCCAGGATGTGTGTAATTCCTTTTATAGGTGAAACATGGAGAAATACATGGTCATGCACTACAAACACCAGCAACCTCTGTTTCCGGTTGACATAATTTTTCTATCGACTCTGAGCAGTCAACCGTTTCTATTTAATAATCTGTACTAGATCAGCATTCTACTACATACTCCATAGGCTCAAGAGTCGCTCTCCAACCTCCTCCCAGGTAGGAGATATACAGTGCCTTAAAAGATGTCATCTGCAGAACGATAACTATATTATAGACAAACTCTACCAAATGCAAGTGATCCTCACAACTACTATTGAAATTTAATACACATGCGTGGGAGATCGTCCAGAATTTAGATAGTGCACTTTGATTGCCCATCAGTTTGAGAATGAACAATAGTGCTAAAGTTGAGTTTAGTAACTAACGTCTTTTGAAACTCTGTCGGGATCACAAAGTGAAACATGAGTCTCAAACAAACATGATACTAAGGGAAATGCCTTGGAGTCTAGTGATCTCTTTACAATACAACTCTACTAGATGGTCCAAAAAATCTGTCCTACGAGTTGGTAGAAATGAGTTAATTTCGTCAATTGATAGACAATCACCCAAATTGAATCATGTTCCCTCCAAGTCCTCGGTGATCCCATGACGAACTCCATAGTAATATGCTCCTATCTCCATTCTGACATAGTGATCTTCTGAAGTAACTTGACTTGTCTTTGGTGTTCTGCCTTAATTTATTGGCAAACTAGATATTGAACTACAAAATCAATAATATCTCTTTTCATACCTTTAAGCTAATAGGACCACTTCAAATCTCGATACATTCAGTTACCAGCAGAATGGACTGTAAATTTTGATCAATGCACTTCTTAAAGGAGATCTTCCTTAACAAGATGTACTTTAGAAACGCACAACTGACTCATAACCAAAGAGACACATCCACATCGTGAGAAAACTTTAGCTTTGGGTCTAACTCTAACTCACTAGCTATAAATATATTCATCTTCTATCTTATTTTCCTTAATTTGCTCAACTAATAGAACCTACGCGATCAAGGAGACCAATATACCAAGGTTACTTCAGTAGATCACAGTGGCAAATGAAAATGGGAGCATATTATTAGAGACTTCATCGCAGAATTATTGAGGATTCAGGGGGAAATGATTTCAATTAGGGTGATCATCGATTGACCAAATCAACATATTTCCTATCAATTTGTAGGACAGACTCTTTAGACCATCTAGCAGAGTTCTATTGCCAAGAGATCACCACCCCATGGTATTCCCCTTGTATCATTTATATCGAGACTCGCATTTCACTTAAAGTCAACTCTTGAGCTTACAGAGTATTCAACAAGAATCTAAGCTAATACGAATTATTAGACAGAGATTGTTGACTACTTAAAGTCAATAAAAAAATTATGCAGACCGGCAACAGACATGATCATGTATTACTCCGTGTTTCACCTATAAAAGAGGTAAAAGATTTGATTTAAAAGAAATGTTGCTCCTAAATTTATTGGACCTTTTCAAATTCTAGAGCAGATTGGTACAATTATATATCGACTTGCATAACCCCAGCCTTAGCAAGAGTGTATAATGTCTTCCATGTTTTTATGTTGCAGAAGAATCTTTTATTCCCTTAGTTCCCATTGACATAAGTACCTTGGCTTCTCAATTTCAACCAGGTTCTTCTTATTCTTCCAACCCTCTTCCAAGCACTTGCTGTCGGAGTCAAGGGTGAGAGACATCAGCCTTCCTTTGAACCAAGAAGGATTATTAGGTTTTTGAACCTTCTAATATTCTCTTTCATGGAGGTTGTTGTTCGATTAAGGGTAAAGATTGGTAAATAATTATTTATTGATATTGAGAAATATTTTATTAATTTGGATTACTTACGATTCATTATATAGGTTTGACTGACTTGAGTGTCTTGTATCAACAAAACACCTCCATTGTTTAATAAAGAAAGTTGTGAAGTATATATTTTATGTTATTATATTTCAATTTTGTCGACATTATGGGATAAGGCTTGATTGTTGTTGTATTAGATTTCAATTTTAGGTTGGGTGCCTAGTTTCGAATAGAGAATAAATAAATTTGTTATTCAATAATAATAGTTGTCATATGGGAAGTGGGAATATATCGAGGTAGCCAGATCAAAATTTGATCATCGACTTTGAGTCTTAGATAATGCTCAAAGTTTATATTATTATCATTATTGGATATTATTTCAAGTTTTGAGTTATTTTCTTATTATGTTTGTAGATACGAGTTTGAGAGGAGCTCGGTGACCTAGCAACATTCAAAACTTTTTGTTGTATATTGAAGTGGGTAAATTCAATCCTTTGACTCGTTATATATTTCCTTATGCATGAATAAAAATATAAAATAGATTATGTATAGTTGCATAATTATTTTCGAAAAGGAGATTAAAATAATATTTAAACTAATGAAATGGATTTAAAAATAATTAAATCATTACAAGATAAATAATTTATGTTATTTCATGTTCATGTCTAGGTTCTATATAGGGATTAAGACAGGAAAGATTGTTTTAAAAATTAAAATGGATATTCTAATTACTCTTCAATTGTACCTCATAAGATTGGTTGACCTTCCATGTTATTTGATGTTTTAAATGTGGATACTTGTATTTTCATTTTTTTGATTGCTCTTATCTGCTGACCTTACGAGGATATAAATTAAATGAAAATGATTTTTTAAAAAGTTGGATTAAGTTGCTCAGTCAAACTAACTAATAAAATGTGAACTCAGAATAAAATAATTATGGTAAAAACTAAAAAGTGGAAACTTTGAATCTAGTCTCGTACCAAAGTATTTGATTGACAGCCCATAGTGTTGGTGCGATAGTGAGTGATCACCCACAGTCTCAGTATTTACTTATGCACTATATTGTTGTATTCCACAGGTGAGGGGGCTTTTAGAACACATAGTAGATGACGCTATTACACTCTAAGGCACTGAATCTAGTATTTACTTCTTAGTTGATCTACCAGGCTCATATCATTTATGACATTTATACATATTGATATTTATACCATTGATGTCATTTATACATGTTGATTAAATAAATAATAAGTAATAATTATCTTAATTAGTAACAAATAGTGGTGATAATTTATGTGGTAGTAGTAACTCTAAATATTGATAAACAAGTAAATGATTATAGATATAATTAAGTCTTCATATATATATATAAAGGACTTAAAGATCAATTTAAAGTTATAATATGAAATTATGACTACTTTAGTTCTTTGACCTTAGATTACCCAATTTTCTAAGCACAAACACACTTTTAATATTATAGTTGGTTTTAGCTTGTATATAGAGTTGCTCAGAGATCTTGACATACTAATTCTTATTAGATTTTCATTTCATTGTATATTTTCATTTGTTTATCGAATGTTTTTATCAATACAATTTTCTTGTACTTGTAGAAATAAAATATTTATATGAATATAGAAAATTCATTAAATTTCCTAGTTATCCTTCATATGGCTCTTGGTTCGTCTTTATTACACTGTCACCGAGTGGGGTACTCATAATGAGCGTGAAACAAACTTGTTATTTTATATTTTTTTCACATATAAATGGGCTCTACCAAATCAAATATTGAGCTAGCACTCAATTATTCTATTCATTTATAGCCCTGATAACCAGCAAGAATCAATTGTAAAGTAATGGTTTATTTGCCGGGCGTGATGCAAACCCAGATATTTCATTTAAGAAAAATGAACACGAATGTAAAGTATGCATCTAATGTTAAACATTTATACGAACAGGTATAATTACAACAAGATTTAGAAAAATTATATCCCCTCATCATTTGCTTTGTTATTGCTTACTCACTAGAAGGATACATTAGCCAAGTTACTAAAACAAGTGATGGGGCTACAAACACAAACATATTTTATAAGAGGATTCTTTTGCCAAAAAAAAAAAGTTTATTTCCTCATGATTCACTTTGTCACTTATAGTAAAGAAACTATCATTAGTCAAGTTATACTATCATTAGTTGAGTTACTTAGACAAGTGATGGAGTTTATATTGTCAAGTGTTAGAACTGTTCTAAAAAAACAGTTAAGCAATTCACAAGTAATTGTGGCAACAAGGAAACAACAGAAGCAGATTCAGCTCTTGCTCGGAATTAGGACAAATTCGGACAGGATGTTAACAAGGGCAAGGAACAAAAGGTGGTTATGGAGGACCCTGAAAGTAGATGAGTAAAAGAAACTCGAGCTAAATGCATCTAACTTACAAGGGGATAGAGTGCAAGGATGATTTACAGAGTGAATTTCCCAAGTACATGGTAGGCTTGTAGTGTGTCAAAGGACGTAGCCAGGCAACAACCTGGATGATTGATGAGGTCGAAGTGGGACAGAGGCATAGGGTTAAGGATACTAGGATCACAAGCACAACATCACATAGAGACTGTGGTATGCAACACAACAGTTATGCTAAATAATTCAGGAATGATATAAAAAGGAAAACAAACCTTGACCAACTCAATAGCACGTGGTGAAAAATCACAGGCATGAACAAATATATGTGGATATGTTGCAACCAAGGGAAAAATTGTGTTCCCAGCTCCACAACCAACCTACAATAAGTTACACAAATGTGCATATTAACAATGACAATTAAATGAAAAGAAAGAAAGAAATACAGGAATGATGAGATAAAGATAAAAGCAGATTTCATCTTATTCATAGGACAACTTTATAAAAAACAGGTTTTGTGTGGTACGCCAAGTGCAATCAAACTCATGCCAAATTCATGACATACATACGTTCAGTCAAAGCATAAAGACATTAAAAACCTCAAACATTACTACAAAATAAAAAACTATCCTGCAATGCACTTTAACAAGCACCAAATCTTCGAAGACCCCTCAAAATAAGAGTTTATGATATCAGAGATAATGTACACTCAGCAACATGCTTCGTGTATAGAACTTACATAACATATGTATTTTTCATTTAACAGTTCCAGACTTGAGAAGGCTATGCTTTTACCCTCTCAAATGATTTGCTTAAATCTACTTGTTTTCAACATGTTATTTATTACTCTGAGTCAACCTTATTGTGTGTGTCGAGATATTTGGATCCAGTTTAGCATAAAACCAAACTGCAGATTCAATTACAAGGAATGAATTTGGAGAGCAGAAGAGTCAGACTCTCGAAAAGACAAATTTGGACACTCAACTCATTCAATACTTGAGATTCATGCCATGTATTAATCGCCATTATAGTTCGAACCTTGAACTGAAATAGAGTTAGCAGTAAAAGAGTATTTGAACAATTTAGTAACTGAGTTTGCTCCAGATAATAAATTCAGAGAAAATTAAGATATAAAGGACAGAAGAATATAAAGATATAGGAGTGACTTGAACATTGCCCTTTGCTGATGAGAGTGAACCATTTGCTAGTTACATTGATAGAATGAGATGTTGGTGCAAGGCTCGAGAAAAGGGGCATGTCTCAGCAATGCACTCAGAAGTTCTTGCATCTAGCACTCATGTAGCAATAGGAGTATTACAGTAATTAAGGATGTCACAGACTGTGATGGTGCCATCTAAGTAGTCTCTCATCACTTGTCTCAGTATTACATCATAGATTGTGAAACTCCATTGATGATGATTAACGGAGCAAGAAGAGCAAATATAAAGAAAATGAAACTAATGAGCAAACTTGCATTGATGAGGCTAGGGATGAGAATGAGTTTTGTAGTCATAGCAAGGAAGTAGAGTGAGTGAGTGACTACTGAAAGAGGCGGACAAAGGATAACATTAGAAGGAGAAGTTTGGAGTGCTGCCAAGTCAGACAACTAAAGGACAAAAGAGAAATGTAGATCAACTCTCTACTAGTATTGTTGCTGTAGTGAGACAAATCCAACAAGCAAGAGAGATGTAGATTAGATCTCTACTAAGGGTCGGGATGGAGTTCAAGAGCCAGAGAAGAAAGTAGAGAGAGAATTAATTGTCCTCTCCCCGTTAGTCGATGTCGGCATGCTGCTGCCCACAGGGGACAAGAAACTAAAAAGAATGGAATCCAGAACTGCTAGACCAAGCACAGAATTAGGAGAAAACACAGAGCCAAAAAACAGTAAGGAAATGAAAGCGCAAGTTGCAAGTTGCAAGTTGCAAGTTGGTGGAGACAACATTTCTCATTATCCTAACCATTAGGGGATAATGATTCGAGGTGGAAGAAGTCGACATCAAAGCTCTTGTGCAAATGGTTGATGAAAATTTTCTATTTTCAGTTTGCATTTTTCAGGAAATAAAATAAAGCCAGTAAAGATTGAACATAAAAAATAAATATCTATCACACCATTCACCTATAATAAATTGTCAAAATTGAAAAAATTATTTCATCTCTAGTTTCAACTTTAAAGTCTATTTTCTAAGAAAAGGAAATTGATCTAAGAAAATTCCCCAACCAAATGCACATGACTGGCAAATCAGCAACAAGTGGAGCAGAACTTGTCGTTAGGTTGCTCAGGTTATGCAGAGACAAAGATGAGAAAATCCTCACTATTGGAACAAGGATGAGGAGCAAGATAATGAATGAGAGAAATTGCACTCTAATATGAAGTGGGAAGATGTTACTCCTTATCTAGTTCTCCCAATGTATATATATTTATTACCTTATTATCATTTTACATGTAAATCGATATGCATGGTATTGATATCATTCCATATTGGACAGCAATGAGCTACTATATCTCCCACCAATTAGCACAAAATGAGAGGCAAGGTTTAAAATTTTGACATAGCATGTTCCAGTTTTTAAATCTTTTGGTATGGTACTGATTTTCCAATATATGATGTTGATAACAAACTGAAGGCGTAAGGAGGAAGGAGATGAAGAAAAATAATAATAATAAGAGAACTATATACTTAAAGTTTGTGCTCCATGATATGCTTTTGACAAGATTTTACACTTTTGGCATTACCTTATATGCGCACAAGCTAAAGAAAATAATTCATCTTGACCAATGTTGTAGCATGGTAAGCAATGTTGAGTGTTGGTGTGACATGATACTTATCGACATGATGGACACGGTTACATATGAGACATTTTGATCGTGCCACCTAGCACGGTACGAAATTTCAATCCATGAAATGAGGTGTAAGATACTATGCGATCAAGATTTGTCCAACTCCACCAATGATGTAAGGTTTCATGAGTAAAACGCGAGGACAAGCTTTCACAATGGTTTTCTACTCTTTTAATGTGAGGATTCATGCTATGAGAGCAATGACATTTTTGTGACTACCTCTAGAACAAGTAATTCAAGGCAAGACACAAAGTAACACGAAGCTTCTACAACTACCTCTAGCACTAGCAAGCAAGATAGCCCTCCCAGGTAAACCATGATCTACTCCTCTTCTTATTCTTCTACTAAAAAAAGGTAGATCTGCTACCTTAACGGACCCCCTAGAGCCGACCCCATAGATATGGAGGGAGGTTCATGCAGGTACACAGACAACAGGCGCATGGTGGGGCCAAAAATACAGGTCATCACCTCCTGGGGATCAACCCCTGGCCATTACGCCAGAAATGTCATGCGCCCACCATCTGTGCTATGCCCTGGGGGTCTTATTCTTCTACTAAGGCTTGACATGGGTTGATCTTGATACTACACTAGCTACATCTTCCGCAATGCTTTCAACACCACATGTCATCATGTTTAGTACAACATGGCACTTTATCATTCCAACTAAGGATTTGAACCCCAACTCATATTTCAAGCCTTATCTATTTATAATTGGATATTTATAAGTCCCTAATTAAATATAAATATTCCCAACAAACAAAAAGGTGAATACTTAAAAGAGGCATAGAATAGTAAAGACATAATAGATGGGTACAGTCCACATAGACTACCACATTGGAATATCATCCACCAACTGAACTTTTAATGTGTCAGCACAAGCATTCTTAGTGCTAAAAGTAAAAGTGCATGGTCAAGTTTGTGAGGGGCAAAGGTGCTACAAGTGTGTTGAGTGTCCCTTGGCTTCGTATCACAAAAGAGAAAAAACAAGGGCTTCAAATCACAAGGTGTAGCACTGAAATTCTGAAGGATTGGAGTGGGTAAATTAATCAATAAATAGTGCCCGTTTCTATTTCAAGTTTAATTAATTTCTAATTATTATAAGTTAAATTGTTAATAAGTACTATTATTTTTATTCATAGTTAATATGATGGATTGATGGGAACATAATTAACATATTTTACTTTTTCTTAATAATTATATATAATTTAATTTTAAATTAACCTATAACTAAATTAATCTAAATATAATTATTTATATAATTCATATATATGCTGAAATACTAATTTAATTAAACATTAATTTATTTTTGATTATTACTGTAGATCTATAAATAATGTAATCATTGTTAATTATAAATTAAAAAATTAACTAAATATATTAATATTGATATTAATTAAACTAAATTAATAATTATATTGTAATATTAATTAATTATAAACAACAGATTAATACATAGTTGAATTCGACAAGATAAAAGGCGAAATCGCTCGCCCCCAGCGCCCCCGCCGCACCCGTCCCAAGGTCATCACGAGGGAGGTAAATCACAGTCCCCGGAATAATTAGTGCACAGTTGGGCCGAAAATTGATACACCAAACGCCCAGAGTTGAATTCGACAAGAGCATTAGTTATAGGTTGATCTCACACAACAAATCTGAAACACAACACTCATTTTGTAATTTCGAACACACGCTATTAGTTAGTGATGTTTGTTAAACATTTTTAACTTGTTTCTTCAAAATATTAATTTAGTTTGAGTATAACATTGTCATACTCTTATACTCGAAAGAAAACGATCTAATTAGAAAGAAATTTACAAAAAAAAAAAGGAGTAAAATTCGTAAAAATTTGTCTAGACATGTTGTGGCATGTGTGTCAGCACAATAGTGCATAAAATCTTACCATTATAACCAAGAACTAATACTCAAACATGGTACTTTAACCAATATGAGAACACGAGGGAACACATAATCATAAAAAGTGTGGAAGTTCAAGACGGTGTGTCATAAAAATAAAGAATGAATAAAAGCAACCATAAATATAATTTAGAATTATCACTACAGCGCCCTCACGAGCATAGCTGAGATGGTAAGGGGTTGGTAGATTTCCACTAGAGGTCTTGGGTTCGAGCCACGGGGTTAGTGGGGCGTAAATCCTTGCATCCTGTGTAAAAAGCCTCTCTCCCCCTAACCTCTTGCCTTCTCAGTTACTGTGATTTACCTTCTCCATGTTGGTCCTGGGGCGGGCCGGCGGGGTCGCTAGGGGCGAGCATTTCGCCTTTTTGCCACTAGAATTATCACTACAACATTAAGTAAAGCATTGCATCACTGAGAAGTTCAAGGTTACCTCCAATACAACAAGTTTTCCAACCTTTTCATCCTAGAAGAAGAATAATCGAGTAAAGAATTAAATCAGTATAGAACAATTTTTCAAGGGAGAAAATGATTTAGCATTGTATAAAAAAGTGGTACAACCAAAAAGTGATCACCCCATTCCTTATCCAAGTAGTGTCGATCCTTGAAAAACTGCACAACACAAAAAATTCATCAAACAAATGAGAAGTTTAGTTCCGGCAATGGAGAACAATTTAAATGAAATAAAAATGAGATAATGAAAATTAAAAAGGAAAGAACTCACCCTGTCTTGGTGGCGCTTGTAGAAGAGATCCCAGTATTTCTTAGCATCTTTCTCATACTTCTCTGTGACAATTAAACACGAGAAGACAAGACTAACACAATGAATAGCTTTTAAATAACTAATTGCAACAACAGCAAACCTAACAAAGAATATGATTGCATTTGCTGTGGAGTGTAAGTTTTTTTTTAAAGTTTGTTTTGATTCTCCAAAGTTTTATTGAGGAACCAAGTTTACGAAATTGCAGTGGGAAAGTTAAGAAGGAAGATACTGACTAAAAAAAGAAGGATGAAGTGTTTATAGTGTTGTTCAAAGCAAAACATTACACTATGTATGCTCAATAATACTAGCAATTAAATATATGCATGGGAGTCATGGAACTATACCTATACAACATATAATTGTAACTCAAATATTCATAATAACTTAATAACTCTAGCATTCTCCATTAGCTTAGATAATGTATATATCTAGCTTGTTAAATAATCTAGAAAGACATTAGACAAAGATAAAGATGAAGAAATAATACTAGTGCAGCATCTTGAAGATTTGATGACTGGATTATAGTTACACAAACTTATTGCATGGATGATACATGAGGATCTAGGATAATGCTGTCATTTGGATGACAAGAAAGATGTTTGAGAAAACATGGGATAGTATTTATGTAGTTTCAGTTGTGGCAGCTATTTTAACCCCAAGTACAATGAAATGTAGGTTCTACTTTCCTGCTTTCATGGTCAAAATGCATTTTCTAAGATTGAGAAAGTTAAGGAAACATGTTATACTTTTTTTGCATTAGTACCATTGTAGAAATAAAGCTGAGGAGCAGACCTCCTTGAGTGAAATTGTGTAATGGCTGCAATCCAGCTTTTGACTACGCTGCAATTTGATCCTAGTTGCACACATTGTGCAGCTTTCACATCTCATCCAGCGGTAGGAAAGCACCCTTCATGTGAATTCTCATGAAGGGGGTCTTCACATCAGTTTTTTCTCAATCTAGTGCATCTAAGTTGAAGTATCATGTTTCTCAGCTGGCTTCAACTTCATCTATTAGCATTGCAAGTCATCCTTCTCATTCGCATCAACACAAATTTATTCCTTAGTTCCTCTAATAATGTCATTGTAAAATATAAATATGTAGTGAAGAATTACTTAGATAATGGTGTTTTACCATGCACTCAAGTTTTTACATAATCGGAGGACAAATGGTACAAAGTATCCTACTTTACAACTTATTGTTCAAGACTTTCTTGTTATATGTCTAATTAAAATTGCAACTAAGTCAGCCTGTAGCAGTGGTGGGAGTGTTGGCAAGTTTTCATCAAAGTAAGCTTCGTCTAAATAGTTTGGAGTCATTAATGAGTTCAGAGTTGTCTATGAAGTGAGATAAAAGGTACAGTTTTGATTGCCTCAATGATAATTTCCTTTCTTGGTACGGGTGATATGGGTCTTTGCACATGGGAGGAAGAAGAGACATTATTGTATTTTGGTATATCTTTCCTTTACTTTGCATGATTTATGTTAATCAAAAACTTGATGGGTATTGTGATTTTATTAAGTATACAATTATTGGTTTCAATTATATATTTTCATTTATTTTTGAAAGATTAGATGTTTAACAGTGATCGTTAGAGGTCTATTTGCAATTATTTTGAATGTTGCAGGTTGAAACTATAATGACTTGAAGTGGTATGGATTTGTTTGGGTACCCACAACTCCACAAGTAGTGTCAAATGGGTCAGGTCCAAACACATTCCACTAGTGGGGTCAAAATGGGGTGAGAAGTTGGGTGCAGTCTCTGTGACCCACAAACCTAAACACAACCAATTGAAAATTCCCACCCGTACCTCTTTCAGAAGGGGAAAGAAGACCTTTTTCCCTAAAACAATAAAAAAAAAATACAGTCATTATGATCTTTTGGTCCTTAAAGTTACCAAATAACATCAAAAATTCATTAAAAAAATGCCCCCTCGACACCCATCATCCCTCATTTATAGTGGCAAACAATTTTTTTTTATTTTTATGGTTTTTTAATTTTTAATTTAAGAGAAATGTTGAGTCCTATGTCCAGAATAGGATCCAACCATGGGACAGGTATGGGTAGGGCCCTCTCAGCCATTTTTGAGGCTCTAGGTAGAAAAAATAATTAGGACCTAAATATTTTTTTAAAAAAATAAATATTAGTTTTTTATATAAAATTTAGATTTTTTATTTTTTAGATACAAAATTACTAATTAAATTTTATATTCAAGATTTGATAATAATTTTTTAATTAATAAAATTGCTAATTTATTTAATTTTTTTGAGACATTGTTGAGAGTAAATAAGATTTTATTAATTTCAATTTTGAAAAAAAATTATTATCGCTAGTATATTATAAGGCATAGAAGGATCCATATAGCCAATCCTACCATAAAGTTTGGTTGTTGTTGTAGTATTCTATAAGTTATTCGTGCAATAAGAAAATAATTTTGGATTTATTATTTCTTATAAAACTTTTAATTCTGAAAATAAAATTAAATCATCAACATTAGATAATATGTCATGTTTTAAAAAGTCTTCCAGATTCAAATATTTTTCTTTTAGAAAATCATCACCAAAGAATTTTAATTTTTCTACATCATACAAAAAATAAAAATTAACTTTATATATCTTAAATTGTTCAAATCTACTTTGTGAAAAACATGACATGATCAACAATACAATTAATATTTAATTTTAAAAGATTTCTTCACCTGAAAGTCTCATCTCATTAGTTTCATTCTCATCAATTATTTGTTTCTTCTAATTACATATTTTTTTCATGAAATTTTGATTCTACATTCATTTCATTTGCAATCTCTTTAACAAAAATGAACTCATTTTCTCTATAATCATTTGAAAAAGAAACAAGACATTTTAACTGATCTAATGCAATAACAATATTCATATTTCTATATTGTAAAAATTTACTAACAGTATTAACTCCAAACAATATATCATATCAAATAATCATACCTAATAAAAATTCAAAATTTAAATCGAATATGTTGCCAATGAAATTGCTTCACTTTTTGTTTTAGGATCATCACTAGTTTTTGCAAGTTGATATAAAACATCTTTTATTTGTAGAGCTTGATATTTTATTACTTTAACACTTTTAAAGCAACTTCCTCAACTTGTTTATGACAATGACTTAAGAGTTAAACTAGAAATATGGTCTTGCAAAATTTTCTATCTTTTTGTAGAAGAAGAAAATAACCAGGATATATATGTTGTTTTACACCAAAAATATTATAACACTAGGACAAGAATAAGTCATATCACAAAGTACTAAATTAAAACTATGACAACCACATAGTGTATAAAAAGCTCTAGAATTTATATCTAACAATCTCAAATTTAGTAGAATTTATATCTAGAATTAAGACTATGGCAACTATATTTTTTAGGGGCTCCAATAAAAAAGAAGCCCTAGGCATAGACCTTAGTGGCCTATGGCTTAAGCCGGTATTGCTGCTATGTGATTGTCTTTTAATTTAGTATTTTGTGATACGGTTAATTCTTGTCCTAGTGATAATATTTTTTAGTGTAACGCAACGTATATACTCATTATTTTTTTCTTCTACAAAAAGATGAAAGTTTTTGCAAGACCATGTTTTCAATTTAACTCTTAAGCAGTGTTCTAAATGGCGGTCGAGGCGGCCGCCTAGGCCGAAGGCAGGCATCAACCACATTGCCTCAAGCTAACGCGGTGCTTTAGGTGGCAACTCACCTTCTTCTGCCATCGTGGAGCTTGGAGGCATCGTCCGGGCCCGGCGACGAGCTCGGCTTGGAGGCATCACCCGAGCCCGACAACGTCCGAACTCGTCGTGCGATCCCGGCAATGGGTCAAACTTGTCGCCCTGCCGAAACAGGGTATGCGGGTAAGTTGTAAGTTAGAGTTTAATTCAATTACTTTAGATTAATAATTTAATCGACTCTTAGCTATGATGGAATAATTTAAATAGACTTAATTAAAGCCTAATAAAATTATCTCATTAATTTAACATATATATAATTATGTTTTTATTTTTAAATATTTAGATTAAAATTTAAAATTTTAATTAATATATTTTATTAAATGTAAAGATTATAAAAATTAATAATTATTTATAATATTATACATAAAAAATAGTAAAAAAAATTAACCACCTAGGCACAGCCTAGGTGGCCAAGGCGATAGGCCGTCACTAACCGCCCACCACCGCCTACCGTCATTTACAACATTGATCTCAAGTCATTGTCACAAACACGTTGGGAAAGTCATCTTGAAAGTGTTAAAGCAATAAAATATCAAATTCCACAAATAAGAGATGTTTTATATCAACTTGCAGAAATTGGTGATAATCTTTAAACAAAAGGTGAAGCAATCTATTTAACAACATATGCGATTGAAATTTTGGAATTTTTATTAGGTATGATTATTTGGTATGATATATTATTTGCAATTAATACTGTTAAAAATTTTTACAATGTAAAGATATGAACATTGTTATTGCATTAGATCAATTAAGAGATCTTGTTTCTTTTTTTAATGATTATAGAGAAACGGATTCACATTTGCTATAATTTCTGCCAAAATTTCATGATATAATGTATAATTAAAAGAAACAAACAATTTGATAAAAATGAAACTAATAAGGTGAGACTTTATATTTTAAAATTAATTATTTCAATTATATTGTTGAACATGTCATTTCTTCACTTTCAAAGTAGATTTGAACCGTTCAAGATATATAAAGATAATTTAGATTTTTTTATATGATGTGGAAAAAATTAAAATTGTTTGGTGATGATTTTCTAAAAGAAAAATATTTGAATCTTGAAAACTTTTTTAAAAATGACATATTATCTAATATTCATGGTTTAAATTTATTTCAAAATTAAAATTTTAAAAATAAATAATAAATTCAGAATTAAAACAACACTTGAATATAAAAATTAAATTTTTTTCCCAATGCATAAATAGTTTATAGAATATTACTGACAATACATGTTAGTATATTTTCAATCGAAACAAGTTTTTCAAAATTGAAAATAATAAAATAAAATTTTAATTAGTAATTTTACATTAAAAAGTCAAAACACTAAATTTTATATAAAAACTATTTTTAAAAAACTAATATTAGGGCCTCGATAATGATTGAGACGACCTTGAGCATAGGCCTTAGTTTCCTATGGCTTAATCCGGACCTGGGTATGGGCATGGGCAGTGGAGAACTCGTCGGTACCCTATCCCCACTGCCACGCTTAGCTGTGTTTTGGTTTTGGCAAAAGGGCACATTGACATGAAGAGGACGAAAGAACGATTGTTCCATGGGAGAAAGCCCTAAGTGAAACTTTTCGTAAATAGATTTGATAAACGATCAACGCCTACCCCTCTTTTGCAGAATTCAGGGAAACAAAAATAATAAAAAAAACTAACGCAATACAGCTACAAGGAACATTCTTAGTGACACCTTCCTCAGCGATGCCTGCTGTATCTATAATGGTTTTGAAGCCAAAACAGGGTTTTACCTTTCCAAAAAGGGGTGACTTGTCTAGCTGATGAAGAGGACAACGGCGTGGAGTATATCTGAATCTTTTTCGTGCCCTCCGGCACCACTAACTCTCCTGCCGTGGAGCTCGTTGCAGCCTCCTCCGCCATCGCGCCGCCTAGGAATTTGCAGGATCCAGAAGGAAGACTTACGCTGGCGAGATGTAGCAGCGGACGAAGCCTAGACGGCGTTGATCAAGACCATTCAAATTGCGCCAAATCAACGACGTGGCAACTGCTGTTCCATGCCGGGCTCAGCCCAACCTGTGATATGGATGGGCCGGTGAACACCGCTTGATCCGTGGGACAAGCCAGTACTCAGGCAATGTCGGCAGGGCCCGTGTGACAAACTAAGTCCCATTACTTAAAATTAAAATAATAATAAAATATATAAATATTTAAAATATTTTTTATTATTTTCTAAAATAAATAATAGGTTCGAGCCCTTTCAACGTGATAAACTTGACCTTTAAACTCCGGACTAACTCGTATTGACCACCTCTACTTGAATATTATTTTGAGGATAGACTATTAAGGTAAACGACTATTATACGCTAAGCTTTTAGTATCACAATTGGAGTTTTCGTTTCTGAAATTATCTTCCATTATCTAATACTAACTTCCGAGGTATACCATATCTACAAACTATACATTTCTAAAAATTTTCAAGATAGTTTCCTCTATAACCGAACTAAAAGTTTGCCTCCATCCGCCTCCATCCATTGGAAAAGTAGTCGACAATCACCAAAAAAATTTCTTATGACTTGACCATAATTGGAAGAGACCTACAATATCCAACCCTTATTAGTTGAATGGAGCGATAGGCTATTAAGGCCTTCAAGAACTCCATCGAATGTCGAAATAGTTGTTGTTGCCTCTAACAGTTTAGACAAGTTGTGATAAGTTGTGCCTCGCTCCAAGGTCCACCATAAATACCTTACAAATAGTACCTTTCAGGCCAAAATTTTCCTCTTGACGTGGTTTCCACATCTACCCTCATGAATCTCCCACGTTATATTTTTTCCTTTGTCGGACTAGAAGCTTTAACAGAGGACGAAAGAAAGCTCACTTGTATATATTGTCGACTACCAATGTGAAGCATGCAACCCTTCACTTGGTGAGTCGCACTTGCCCAAGGATTTCTGGGAGACTTCCATGTTTGAGGAGGGCTTCTATTACCTCTCTCCAATCAACCAAATCACCTTAGTTGGATTCAAGAGTCAGAGGTTGATTAACCTAGGACACCAGCTCCACTTGGACATTGTGTCCTCCTCTACTCATTAAGTGAGTGCACTAGTCATCCGAATTAACTCATCTTCTTTTATATTCTCCTCCCATGGTACTTTTCGCAACATGATCTTCTGGAATTCAACCTTCATCTTCTTGTAGGCCTTTATGTACCTACAAAGCTGATCACTCTTGACTTCATATTCTCTCTCTAGTTGTCGAGTTGTCAACTAAGAATTTGGTTGAACTATGGTTTTAGCAGTCCCACGCATGCTTGGTTGCATGTAGACTAACCAGCAATACCTGATACTCAACTTTATTGATGGAGGTCTTAAAAATTAATTGTACGACTATTTGAATCTCGTCCCCTAAGGTGGGATCAATAAGATCCCAACTTCGCTACCTTGGTTCGTCACAGATCCATCCACAAAGACCCTTCAGACTTCCTCTCCTTCCCCTTTAGAAGTCTTTGCAAGGAAGTATGTTAGTGCTTGAGTCTTGATTGCCATCTGCAATTCGTATCAAATATTGTATTCGCTGAGCTTGACCATCCACTTGATCAATCTAACCGATTCCTCTAGATTAGCTAGGATGCATCTCAAAGCACCGTTGGTCAGCATTGTCACCGGATGAGAGAGGAAGTATGGGAGGAGACAATGAGTAGTCAGAATGAGTGTCAAGGTAAGCTTTTCTAAGATGTTGTATTTTATCTCTGCATACTAGAGGTGGTACTTGTGAAGTAGATGAGTTGTTGTACCACCCCTCTTGACGAAGACTGATCGAGGTAAGTCTGACATAGGTAAGTCTGACAAATACCTCTTGAACTGAGGGAAGACATGTTCACAATCCTAGTCTAATGTGAAGTGAATTGACTTGTACAACACTTGGAGGAACGAAGGCTTCGATCCACCAACCTAAAGATGAACCAGGACAAAGTACTAATCCTCTCAGTTAATCTCTAAACTCCGTAAGTATTATGAGGAGCTTGCATGTCTTGAAAAGTTTGAATCTTCTCCGAGTTAGCTTTTATTCCCCGGTTAATCACTAGATAACCGAGGAAACGCCCGCTCCTAACGCCAAAGATACATTTACTAGGATTGAGCTTCAAGTCATACCTTCATAATGTGACGAATGTCTTCTCCAGATTACCAATTAGGTCCTTTATCTAAGCAGACTTCACTAGGATATCATCTATATAAACCTCAATATTTCTCCCTTTCTAATATTTAAAGACTTGATTCATCAGCCTCTGATAGGTTGTCTTGTATTCTTGAGGCCAAAAGACATCACCATGTAACAAAAGGTCTCATTTGAGATGATAAAACTGACTCTCTTGGTCGCCTTGTGCCAACGGTATCTGATGATACCCTTGATAAGTGTTTATATGAAAATGTGCTCATACCCTGAGGTCAAGTCCACAAGTTGGTCTATCCGAGTGAGAGCATAGTAGTCTTTAGGGCATGACTTATTGAGGTTCCAATAGTCCACACATGCTCTTCACTTGCTTGTGACCTTTAATACTAGCACCATACTTGCCATTTAGGCCAAGAATTAGACTTTTCGAATATGTCTGGCATCTAGTAGCTTAGTTATCTCCTCTTTGATAACTTTATTTTTCTTTAGGTCAAAATGTCACTTCTTCTATTTGATAGGTCAAGTTTCCAAAAGGACGTTGAGTCGGTGTTCTATAACCCAGGGGGATACATTGTCGATCTCCCAAGATGATCAAGCGAAAACCTCTTTATTCGAGGCAAGACAAGTCACCACCTGCTATTTTTTTTTCTAGGGGATGTCAACCACCACTTGAGTGGTCTTCCTTAGCCTATTGGGTATGACTTGGATCTTCTCATGCTCCCCTTCTATAGAGTCGGATAAAGACATTACCTATAGGGCCTGCATCACTACCCTTCCTCGCCCTCAATATCGATGCCCACCATCATCTACCCTGGTTGTCTTCAAGTAGACATGCACCATCTCCACATAACACTTCTTTATGACGATTTGATCTCCTTTGACCTCCCATATCCGACCATCAATTGAAAATTTAACCTTCTAGTGGTACGCCAATGCCACCGCCTTAAATAAGCACATTATCGATCTTCCCAAAATGACATTATAGGAAGAAACGACCTTTACCATCATGAAAATAGTGGTGCAAGTTCTCTGTAAGGGTGTCTCCCCTAATGAAAGTGGAAGGCTTATTTGCCTTGAAGGCTTGACTTCATGGCCTGCAAAATCAAATAAAGAGGTGGATATGGGACGGAGCTTAGTCGGGTCTACCTCAATCCGATCAAGAGCATACTTAAACAAGATATTGACAGAGCTCCCCGAGTTGATGAAGACCCTGACAACATTGTAATTAGCTATGGTGGCATATACCATTAGCACATCATCATAAAAGGTGACCACCCCCTTCAAGTCTTCTACCTCAAAAATAATAGTGGGATCTTCGCCCAGACCACATCATGTACCAACTTCATAATTTTTTATCCGTCAATTGTGGGCTTTCTCACATGATTAGAGTCTTCGTCTAAAGCCTTTCCGAGATAATGTTGATGGTCCCTCGATGAGGGAGGTTGTCTCTCAGGCGTCCATCATTAGGCATTTTGACTCCTTGAGGTGGTCCCCTGTATCGATGAGTCACTTTACCTTCTATTGAATACCTTTGCCAACCCTCTTGGTTTGACAGAGCAAAGGCGCTTGGCCGGAGATCGACTTGCCGCATCGCGAGAGGTCTAGTTTGTTGATGATAAAGCACTACTCGATTAATGCCCTTGATAAATCTACTACATGCCTAAGTAGAGTAGTCATATATCTAACAGAAAGTACAAAATAACCTCAGCATTGGGTAAGGGGCCTTCTTGGATAACCCCTAGGGATCTCCGATGTGTGGTTCTCCTCCAACACTTGAACAACTTTTCTCCCCCGATGTTCATTGATGTGTAGTTGAGAAATGATCTCGAGATTCTATTTTGAAAGGTTGGATGAGAGACCTTTCTCTCAGGTCGACTGCTAGGTGGTCCACATGCATCTGAGTCACTCTTCCTTGTATGTTGGGTTTTCTCCGTATTAACGTACTTTTTGATCCTCCCTAAGAGATCATCATAGTCAATAGAGAGCTTTTTTACTAAAAATCGAAAGAAATCCCCATCCAATAATCTCTGTCACTAGTAAGGATCTCGTAGATAGCGAAGTCATCTCTAACGTAGCACGACTAAAGCACTGGATGTTCCATTGGGTCTCCCTGCTCTGCTACTTCATCACGAAGAGGCTGAGGGATGTTTTGTGGTAGTATTTACTGTTGGCGAAATGATGAAAGAACATCATGTTGAACTCTTTAAAGGAATAGGTAGAGTTCGTTAGTCTGCTAAACTATCAATGTGTTGGCTTTGCTAGGATTAAAAAGGCCTGACACTTTACCCTATCAACATACTAGTGCAGGAGAGAGACATTCTCAAATCAACACAGGTGGTCCTCGGGAGCTAAGGAGTCAATGTATTCTCTGACCTATAAAAGTTCCGACTTATAAAGGCTGGAAATGATTCGGTAGCTATTCGATCAAGATGTCTTTAAAGAAAGGGGTATCTCATCAAGTCTACACATCCCTCTTCTCTCTTGGCACATAGACATGGACTCTCTTGGAGTCTTCCCATGGTGGCTCCGGGGGGCAGTCGACTCCTGAGATTGCTCCTCTTGTTAGACTAATGCTCCTCCAGGTAACCCCCGTAGGTGGAGGATTTGGTAAGAATCATCGTCGTAGGAGCTCTTCCATAGGAGTTGTTACTATTTGACTCAAACCTTCTACTGTTAAGAGAGGAGCTCCTGAGTTTGAGATCATGACTCGACCCCTTTCTTCGGAAGCAAATCCTTGCTCTCCATGACTTCTTCTAACGTCTCCTCATTTTCAAGTCTCGACTCAAATTTTCTCACAGACGATGCTAAAATGATCCAGCTGAGATCAAGGGATGGGTTGACTCCTTGCGGGATCAAAGATGAGCACCAAAATAGGTCGGACGTAGGTTGGGTTGCTACTCTCCGAGGGTCTCCTTGTTGGATTAGCTCCTATCTAATCAGTGGCTAACCAGGTCGGTGAGTGACTAGGTCGCCTTGAGGTCAAGCAACGAGAATATGAGGATGTCTGCTGTCAACCTAAGGAAGAGGAAGATGGCTGTTGAAAATACATCGAGCTCCAACGAAGATCACTAGAGACGATGACCACCCAACACAGGATCTAGAACTTTTCCCCACGTTGATGAACGAGCTGCAAAGCAACAATCATTGAGAAGAGTTAGAAGGGTGTTAAGGCGAACCTTGGTCAAACCCCTCCTATTCTCAAGTCAAGTGTAGGGAAGAAGAAGAAGAAGAAGAAGAAAAAGAATAGCTAGGTAGTAGAAAATAGCCTTGTCTACTCGTTCTTGGCCATACGGGCACTCTTTTATACCCGTTTAGGAGAGTAGAAGAGATTCTTGCGGTGCACTTCGTGCACTTCTCACACCTCAGCATATCAACCCACTTCATCAAAACGTGCTCGCCCCACCTCTCCCACTCAGACATCTACTTGACCAAGTCTCCCCTTAGCGCAATCTAGGTCGGACCACGATTAAGTGACTCTCCCTTTAGGTTCGCAGACCCAACGATGAACTTGGCACCATGTCAGACCTACATTGTATTATGTTGACTAAGTCTTGTGCCTATCATGTGGCCCCGATTGTCTCCGCCACATCATATGGTTTACTCGAGATGACCACAATCGCCAAGATGCCTAATGAGGCTATTAAAATTGGCCAAGGCGAGGAACAATTTGGTTAAATGGATGAACCTTTAGGGTGACATAGGTAGTTCAACCAAAGTGAATCTGATCATTCTAGGCGAAGGCTAGAGGAAGGTTAAAGCCAAGTTTGCTTGAAGTTGATATGGCTCCGCTGAGTGAGGGAATGGAGCTAACTTGCCAAGGGGAGACATAGAGCATTTGACTTCTTTGTCATTCTCACTCTATTATACACTATCCTCAAACTAACATTCGAGTAGCCAATGCCTTGTACGAAGTGTTAGTACCTAGAGTAATATTATATATATCAAGACATGTATGCCTTATCGCAAAGTCAAGTTTTTATGTTATTCCATAGATTTGATCATCTGTTTAACTACAAAAGTTAACAAGAAAGTATATTGATGTGTTGGAATGGTAGAGTCTTCACATGTCTCCCCAAAGGTCAAGATATATGCTTATGTAGAAAACAAAAGTCAACTTATCCCGATCGGCCACGATGTGAGAATCAAACGTATGATCAGTTGGGGTGCAACTGGCCCAAGTTAGCAGACCGGGTGGGGCAGGTGATGGTCACTCAGGTGTCATCCATGCCAGACATCGCTCCCGGTCGGGCGATACCACTTTCAGACGAGTGATCCTAAGTTAGATACTTTCTGATCCTACAAGTTAGAGATAACACTCCCAACTGGGTGATACCACTCCCGGATGGGTGATCCTAAGTTGGATACTTCCTGTTCCTATAGGTCAGGAGACATCACTCTCGGTTGGGTGATCCTAGGACTATTCACTGCTTGGGGATAACTTTCTGATCGGTTACAAAATACTCAGATCAGATATGATGCCCAGATCAGTTATAGGGTGCCTCCCTTCACTGGATCTCAAGAATCATAGAATAGACAAGCCCTTATGTTGATGGGTTTGACTCATTTCTGCCCTACTAATCCAATGCTCTCTTGGATGGGCCCCAAGTCTGCATTCATAATTAATACCTATGCAAGCTGTTAATATACTGAAGATAAAGAGTCGATGAAAATAATGGAGAATCATTAATCCGCTGGAGATAGTAATAATAGTAAAAAGGTCATGAATGCAGCGGAAGACAAAAAGTCAGCGAAAGTAACATAAAAAGGCACTTCATGCACAAGGAAAAACAAGGTTTTTCTAATCTAAAACTTCTCTACTGTTTGTTATTATTCTCTCCTCTCACTGATTCTTACTTAAGCGTCGAAGTGACAACGCTGGGGCACCTCCGACGCCGTTTTAATTATCTTCTTTAGTCTTTATTGATCTCCAGGTGCTCTAGGCAGTCGTGATTTCTTCCCTTGAGCTCCACTTTCTTCGTGGTTCTAGCGGTAGCAATTGACACATTCCATAGCTTTATTGATGGATCATTCACTGGAAGTCTTGGCCCGGGATCATATATCTTTGAAGAATCAACCCCATTAACTTTATGAAGAAATATGGATTCATGTTCCCATCACAATATGCACAATCTGTAATACGATTGATGACATTTATCTGCCTCTCTATTAACCAAGATATGCCATGGGACCATTGTATTGGTTTAGCAGGCCCTCACAATTAGGACCACCACCACTTTGTCTTCCAAGTCTCCCCAACCTTGATGCTGCACAACCTCAGAGTTGCTTAGAGGTTTTTCTCCATGCCTTGTGCCGCACAAGGAATTATTGTGATCCTATCTGCAATGATCACCATCTCAGTTATGGCATTCAAGAACAATTAATGTTCTCTCACATCAGTTGAACAAAATTATAGTAGCCTGAGTTAACACTCCAGATCTAATCATAGGGTGGGCCTTCTAATCCCTTTCGCTTTGATAAGATATTAAAGAACCGAAATGCGACCCATATAGAATGACATTTTCAAGTTGTAGTTACTTGATCTACTACTTGATGGTTTATTTTCATAGACAAAAATTTATTAACCAGGGATTCTGATACTGACCTTTCCCTTTCAGCTCCTTGCAAGTCAAACATACCAAAATTTCTAATCATGATCAGATGTTTACATGTCAGTTTGCTCCTATGAACAACGACAAAGTGAAGTGGTGATCGATCGATCGATTGATCGACCGACGATCGACGTGCAGTTATTGAGGCCGAGGGGAGTAAATGGTGGGCAGGCCATGTGGTGTAGGGGTTGCCTGAGGGATCTCTGAATCCATGGATCCCTCAATAATGAAAAGTGCAGTCTTCTATATATCGGGAGTGGCAAAAGGAAATGGTCCAGTGAAACTGCATGATGCCTCAGGCTGGAAGAATTGAAATGGCAAAGCACTTGAAAGATTCCTCCTTTTTCTATGCATTGTGCTATATAACAGAGCAGAATGTGGGTGACCAGCAGGGTAGAATCAGGTCCATCTCTACTGTAAAGTCCCTGTCACTACATTCTCCTTTCAGCAATGAAATGCTCTAGCACTGGAAATTCGTTGATCTTGTAATTCAATTCCAAAATGGCTTGGTTTAAGGAGAGAAAAGAAGTATTTGTACAAAGACTCGATACTTTCTCAAAACTTTTGTCAATCTACTTACAAACAATAATCTACAATCCAAATCAGTCATACAACAAAGAAACAAATAGCAGTGATTGATGATTGATTAGTTCTGTGAGATGCATCTTCTATGGCAAGCAAAGAGTCTCTTGGCCGGTTTGAGTTCCTCCTTCCATATCCTGCCGATGTCTGCCGCCGTTCTCACCGCGTCGGAGGCAGCTCCGGCGAGTCCTTTCCTGGTGAAACCGACAGCGTACAGCCCGCACTCTCCTTTCCACCCATTTGGGAATGGGGTCTTTGGGAACCCGTCCTTGGAAAAGAAATCACATCCCTGCAAAAACTTTGATCGATCAATCAATCAATCAATCTCCACGAACATTTCTGAGCGGTTTTGCAAATCAATTTAGGCAAATGAATCTTTACTTGAAGCCACTGAGGCACGTTGCTGCGGTATCCGGTAGCCAAGATGACGGAGTCGATGTCGAGCACTTGGCCGTCGACGAGCTCCACCTTTCCGGCGGAGAAGCGCTTGATTCCGGGAACGACCTTGATGTCGCCGGATTTTACTTTGGCAAGAGCACCCACGTCGAGAACAGGGGTCTTCCCCTGCGTGTTCTTCAGCTGCAGAGGACCGACCGATGGCCGCCGCAATCCATACTTCTCTGTGCTCCCAAGTGCAAACCAAGCGAGCACCAGCAAGATCTTGTCCACCAGCCACAGAGGCAGCCATTTCATCATCACGACGGCCAACTCGTATACTGATTTACCGAGCACTTCCCTCGGCAGTACATGAGCCTGGACCGAAATCCGGCCGGTGAGTAAAATTAACCAGGAATCAATGATCAAATGTTTGCAATCCGATACTCACCCTATCGCGGACCACCATGGCCGGGAAGGCATTGTGGTCGCAGAGGTCGAGACTGATCTCCATGCCGGAGTTGCCACAGCCGACCACCAGCACGCGTTTTCCGGCGAAGTTCTCGCCAGACTTGTAATCGCACACGTGTATCACGTCGCCGGCGAACTCCCTGATCCCGTCCAGTTCAGGGACTACTTTCTCCGAGTTCTCGCCGGTGGCGGCGACCAGCCAGCGGCCGATGTACTCGACCTCGGCCGCAGGTCCGGCGGTCCTCACGCGCCACAACTCGCTGGTCTCGTCGTACCTCGCCGACTGCACGGCCTGATTGAAAATAGGATTGATGCCGAAGTGGCTGGCGTAGGACTCCAAGTAGTCGATGAACTGCTTCTTGGTGGGATACTCGGGGTAGTCGGCGGGGAAGGGGAATTTGGGCAGCTCGCAGAACTGCTTGGGGAGGTGAAGCTTCAACCGGTCGTAGGTGCGCTTTTGCCAGAGCGAGGCAATGCAGTCGGCGCGCTCGAGGATCACCGACGGCACGCCGTGCTCCTTCAGCCCCGCGGCGACGGCCAGCCCCGACGGCCCGGCTCCGACGATGATCGGACCGTTCACCCACACGCACCTCCGGTGCGACAGGAAGTCGAATTGATCGGCCATGAACTGGAACAGAGAAGAGAGGATCGGAGAGCTAGTAGGAGGTTGTCGCAGGCAGGCAGGCAGTCAATAATCTATAATTCCGAGCTAGGATTAACAATTTAATGCCATTGTGGAATTAAGTTCTGGACGAGATCGAGTAATGGAGATGAAAACAAAGCCGATTGAGACTTGCGGTGGAGTGCGGAAGGAAGAGGAGGAGGAGGTGAGCTTAAATAGACGAAGGAGACCGCCCATTGCTCTTCATGTGCTTGCCGCTTTGTCCTCCCTAGCTAGCTATTTTATTATATATATATATATATATTCCTTAATTTACATAAAGATCACAAAATCTACGTGTTTCAGAATGAATGTCTTAGAGCCTAAGATTTGCCCCCAAAGTTCCTGTTCTATCGACGTTGTTATCACTAACTCCCAAAACAACAAGTCCTTTTGACTTGATGCTGCATTTGATGGAGATTCATCTCAATAAATTTGCACGGAACATTCCCTTCACCTCTTGCATGTATGCCTCCTTAGCTAGCTTCTGAGAGCCACAAATTTGCTTTTCAGACCTTGCCCGGCCGTCGTCAGAAATTAAAACCCTTCTCAAGTCAAGCGGTGCATGGCTTAATTGGCAGAGTTTTCTGGCTTTTGATCTGATGATTTAATACAATTGACATGAACGGATCATAGTTTTACCGCTCTATAATTATAATATATTGCAAATATATATATATCTTCCCTTTAGAAACACTTTTCCTTTGATTTCTTTTATAATCATTTATTGAATAGGCACATGTTCCGGTCAAATCGAGGCATTTTTAATGCCGGCCGGCTTTCATGAACGCAAAGAAAAACCTATTGCTCTTGCTTTACAGAATACACAGCATTGCAACCAGAAACCTGCGGCCTGCTTCCTCCGGCCGCCATGAAATAAATACACAGAAGCGATTAATGAAAAAGGAGGAGAAATTCTTTAGTTGTTCTTGGCTAGCTGATGACCACTGAGTAGAAAGAATAATCTTTAGCTAGCTAGCTATCTGCAAATTGTCATCTGGCAAGCCAATCATTCGTCGTAAACCAAAAGCATCGATCAATGTTTATCCTTCTCCGGCTGGGCTGGATTTGAAATTGAATGAACTGAAAGCTACTGTGCTGAAAATTATGCGTGATTTTGGATTTAATGTATTAATTAGACGAACTCAAAATGTACAGCGAATAGATGCAGCAGTTTGCGGGCCATCGCAGTGCATGATTAGAAACGAGTCGGCGGCGGCCATCTCCCCGCTAGCCATGCATTCTTTCTTGGTCCATTAAATTACGTAGTTTTCATACAAATTCTCATTAGGATGACTACTACTTCCATGTCTCTTCCATAGTTTGTTTTTTTTTCTTGGAAGATATTAAAAGAAAAAATTCTATAAAGAGCACACTTAATTTTATTGAATATCGATCCAAAGACATAATTACTTCTGATATGGAAATTATAAGAAAAATTTTATATTCCAAGCATTATCTTGCCCACTTTCCTCACTAAACTTTTACCTGATCAAAACTTAATATCTATCAACAATACTCATATATATATTTTATGATAAACTTAATTATTTCTTAACCATCTCAAACTCAATAATAATAATATTTTTTTTTACATTCAAATGTATAAACAACATATATAATGCGTATTATAAAAACTTTATAAAGCTTTATATTATCTGTAATAATTAAGTTAAAATGAGACATATTTTATTTATATAATTAATATCTTAATCAGACTATAAGGACCTCTAATTGATCGAAAAAATTCATCCAAAAAGTTTCCTAATAAAATATAGTAGAGCTCTATTCCACGTCCTTTGTGGCCTAAGTATTTTTTAATTTCCCCTGGTCGAAATTGACAATTTACTCTAAAATTTGATATTCAAACCGATTAAATAATCAGGTATGAGTTTTTTCAAGTTCGTATATGCAGGTGAATCTGGTAAAATCCTATCTATACACTATTCGATATCCATCTTGGAAAAAAACTTAGTTTGCCTCTTTACTTGATCACTAACATATATCTTATCTTCTTTATCACAAGAAATCCTCACCGATAAAAGAAGTGCGAGATGAGGAAGAATAGATGAGTATAAAAAATTAATAAATATTCATAAATTAATTTATTGAAGTAATTTATTTTTTTAAAAAAGAGAGAGAGTTGTAAATAGTAATAGGATGATGGATAAGATATGGAAATCCTATCCACAGGTATGAGAATATACACGAAAGTTAAATATTGGATAAAAATAAAGATAAATATGAGGATGCGTATAATAGATAAAAATACATAGAGAGAATAAGATATCTCATTTAAATCTTACTCATGGCATCCCTGTGCATGCGTTATTCTGAAAGAACATTGTCTTCGTCTATTTTTTTTTTTTTTTTTTTTTTTTTGTTTGTTTGTTTTGTTGTGTCTTCGCTGCATGCATGTGCATGAAACCTCGGTTTCATACGTGACTCTTCTTTTAACGTAAAAGGGGACGTCCACATTAAACCTATACGCATTGAAATGATACAAACCACCATGAGGCTTTCACCTTTCCGCATGAGAATATACGTTGGAAACTTCATCTATATATGATTAATTATTGCACCGCGTGCGGGATTAACTGACTAGCTTAGACAGGTGGAAGGACAACGCAATGGCCACGTAGCCTAATACCTTTTGTTATATGTATAATTAAACTGGGTCGGTGATAGTGTGTGGTAGTGTCGGATTAAACTAAGTGAAAGCGAGGAAGAAGCCCTGCCAGAGGAAGAATATTGTTATTCTTATGCAGAAAATTAAGATAGTGGGAGAAGATGATGATTAACTGAGACCATGAGCCTGCCACGAGGGAGTTTCTCAGTGGCTTCTAGGGTTTGTGATGGTGATGATTACCTCTGATTAGGATCAGGAGCAGTTCTAAAGGTGGATGAATATATATCAAAGCTTTGTGAGGGTTGTTATTTATTTAATGTATGGAGTAGCTAGAATTGCTCACTTCCACACTGAATGATAGAGTGAGTGTAGTGGGTTTTAATATTAAACACGAAAAGTAAGCTTCTTTTGTGGTTGATGATCATGAGAAGGGGGCCTTAAAATTTGGTGTTAGAGCCGGATTGTGTGAACTCTAGGAGATCAGCTCTATCTTTGCTTGATTGTATATATATATGGACTAGTTGCCTTCGAGCATGATCAAGGGCCATGGCTTCCATCATGCTCGATCGGTATAGTTTTTGCAAGATCGCCGGAAAGAAAACTTTGATCTAAAATTTTAATATATACACACACACACACACATTAAAGTAGGGAATCACAATCAAATCATTAGCCTAATAATTAATAATGGAAGAACTACAACAAAGTTATGATAAATTATGATATCCCCTAGCTACAAACTATAATTAAGTGGTGCCTGCCCATTTAAGTCCTCAGTCAATTTCCTCTTCGAATTATAATATATAGACTTTCAGCACATTTCTTTGCACAATGAGATGCAACACACAGTACAATAAAATTAAGGGGGAAAAAGTAAAAAAGAATAAAGGCACAAGATGAAGATCGAAAGCAAATAAGCAATACAGACAAATTAAAATACAATTATTATATAATTTGGCAAGACAATAGATATGGGAAAGTTTGTACATAGGGAATGGCTATAGTTATCATCAAATGTATATCACATTGGACAATTGGCTCATAGAGGAGATCTACATCATTAATATTATTATATTTTTTTATTTTTAAGTTAATGTGCAAAGCCACCATATATACTTAATTGGGAGTTCCACTACTATACGTGTAAGGTTTGCCAAATTATTTACAATTACTTAGGTTCCATTAAATGCTAGCTCAACAATCTTCTTTTTTTATTTAGAATTAAGTGTTGAAGAATTTTGGGTTCTCCAATATTCTGATCGACAAAATCTTATGATTTTGATGTTAATAATAAGTTTAAGTTGTTTTAGACTTGTGAGCTAAATTTGATTTATAGTTCTAACATCCATTTGACAACTAACAAGATTTTTGGGTTAAGTTTCTTAATTCTCCTTTTACAATATTTAAAAATATTTATGCTCTATTTGGGAGTTCTAGATCATTGTTGATCGACTATAGCTAAAATAGAATCTAGTTTTTAGGTTTGCACCAAGTTTGGTTGACCTAAACTTTTTGGTGATTGATCAAATTGGGTGCCCTAGGATTTGTGACCATATTACTAAATATTTGGGAAACATACACGATTTTTACATGACAAAACTAACTCTCTATTTGTAAATCTACCAAAAGAGAGGTTAGTCGACCAAAGTAACTTTTTTTTGTTGGTTTCAATACTAAATAAAGGTTAGTTGACTAGGGCTTTTTTTTGGTTGGTTTCAATACTAAAGGTTAGTTAAAATGCAAGTGTTAGACCACAAGTCTAATCTTAGAGGGCTAAGGAATTTATCCATGCTTTCTCACTTAAATTTTGATTTGTAGATGTTCATCAAAATGAAACAACTATACTAGTGTAGTCCTATCAAAGTGAAGTAGTAATTTTATTTTCATGAACAATTAACCATATGTTAAATTGTATGTTTAAGACAACTGTTGTGCTCCTAGAGCTCCCAAGAACTAATCTATATATATTCTCACAAGTACACTTACAATACAACTATTTTAGGTTCACTATGATAAAATAATTATTTTATATTAATGGATATCTATGGATCAAAATGAACCACCAGTTGCAAGCTCCTTGCATTTTCATTTATGGATTTCTATTAGATAAAACGATTATTTTATCTTGATGAACCTACAATAGTTTTTAAAAAAATGCCAGTGTTAAACCCAAGGGCATTGCTGTGTGGAGAAGAGGGGTCCGACCACCTTCTCTATTTTGTTAAAAAAATATTATAAATTTGAAAGTTTTCACCATCACTTTGATGGACCGATTCATCACCATTCGTTACATGAAACTGAAATTGATCATATATTTAGAAAGCTTACGACCTAAGTTATCCATTGACACCACTTTTATTAGGAAATATCACGATTTGAAATATTAAATATTGAATTTTAAAAATAAAATATATAATAATAAACGAATAAACTAAATCATAGGACACGGAGTGAGAGCACTATATTAAAATTGAATTGGGTTAAAACTATATCCAACGGGTAGATGCAGATATAAGGATTATATTGGTTTAACCTATGATTAATTTGGAGTTTATTTGGATAACTTATAGCTAAACCAAGTTTAAGATTTAAGCGAATTTAAAATGAATTAGAATATTTTTTTTTGAGAAACCTTCTATTTTATTTTTTCTCTCTCTCTTTTATCTGTATGCATGTTGCAACACCGTCGTATCATATATCACTCCTTCGTTCATCCCTCTCTTTTATTTTGCTCTTCCTCTTCTTTCCCATTTGCTTTTTCTGCTTCTCTTCTCCAACGGTAGTAAACAATAATTTTTCGGTAATTTACCAAAAGGCGCACCCAAAAATGGGTATTTACCAAAAGGCGTCCCATGGTTTCATTTTCACCAAAGGGCGCACTAATTTTAGTGAACTTCCTCTTATACCCCTCCAGCTATACACTGTCTTTCTCTTTCTCTCTCAATAACAAATTCCGAGATGCCAGCACGTGATGTTTCATACTTTTATTTTAAAATAATATATTTGGAATCGGCGCTAAAAAAACATATAAATAAATAATTTTTATCCTAACGTGCACGCATGCAAATAGAAATTCCTAATGTAAGATCTACAGTAATTGAAAAAAAAACGTAAGGTCTATATAGTAATTAAATCATCTAACTAACTTATTTAAAAAATAAATAAATAATTTTTATAATTAACTAATAGAAATTAATATATTAAATAATATTTAATAAATTCATTAATGTAAAAAAAATTGAAAAAAAATTGAAAAAAAAATGAAAAGAAAGAGCGTGGGCCTGAAATCAACACATTGCATGCTCACGCTGGGCCTGAAATAATTTATTTCAGGCCCAGCGTGAGCCTGAAATAAATTATTTCAGGCCCACGCTGGACCTGAAATAAAAATATTTCAGGCCCAGCGTTGGCCTGAAATAATTTATTTCAGGCCCGACGTGGACTCAATTTTTTTTCTATTTTAAAAATATAATAATATATAAAAAAACGTATCAAAACACTTAATTTCAGATTCAAACACAGGGCCTGAAGTCATCCCAAGAGGGTCTGAAGTCAAATAACTTCAGATCCTATAAATAATTAATTTAATAAATAACAATTAAATATAAAAAAAATATTGTTAAAATTAAAAAATTTTCAGTGCCCTGGGGCCTGAAGTCATCCGACTTCAGGCCCAAGGAGGGCCTGAAGTCATCAGACTTCAGGCCCTCCATCATTGATATAAAAAATTTTTTTTATAAAAATATTTAATATATAATTACATATTATATAGGAGTAGTTTAGGTATATCAGTGAGTTTAGGTGCTGAAACATCTAATAGGAGTGGTCTAGGAGATGAGATTTTGGGTGCTGAAACATCTAATCTTGTTGTATCACCAATGATATAGATTTTTCAGAATTCCAAATATGGTAGGTCTATCAGTGAGTTTTGCTCAAAACTCACTGATATACCTAAACCACTCCTATAGTATTGGTGATACAGCAAGATTAGAGGTTTCGGCACCCAAAATCTCATCTCCTAACTCAACCCTGTCTACTGATATAGAGTTTTCAGAATTCCAAATATGGTAGGTCCATCAGTGAGTTTTGCTCAAAACTCACTGATATACTTAAACCACTCCTATAGCTTTGGTGATACAGCAAGATTAGAGGTTTCGACACCCAAAATCTCATCTCCTAGCTCAACCCTGTCTACTGATATAGAGTTTTCAGAATTCCAAATATGGTAGGTCCATCAGTAAGTTTTGCTCAAAACTCACTGATATACCTAAACCACTCCTATAGCATTGGTGAAACAGCAAGATTAGAGGTTTCGGCACCCAAAATCTCATCTCCTAGCTCAACCCTGTCTATTGATATAGAGTTTTCAGAATTCCAAATATGGTAGGTCCATCAGTGAGTTTTGCTCAAAACTCACTGATATACCTAAACCACTCCTATAGCATTGGTGATACAGCAAGATTAGAGGTTTCGGCACCCAAAATCTCATCTCCTAGCTCAACCCTGTCTATTGATATAGGGTTTTCAGAATTTCAAATATGGTAGGTCCATCAGTGAGTTTTGCTCAAAACTCACAGATATACCTAAACCACTCCTATAGCATTGGTGAAACAGCAAGATTAGAGATTTCGGCACCCAAAATCTCATCTCCTAGTTCAACCCTGTCTACTGATATAGAATTTTCAGAATTCCAAATATGGTAGGTCCATCAGTGAGTTTTGCTCAAAACTCACTGATATACCTAAACCACTCCTATAGCATTGGTGAAACAGCAAGATTAGAGGTTTCGGCACCCAAAATCTCATCTCCTAGCTCAACCCTGTCTACTGATATAGAGTTTTCAGAATTCCAAATATGGTAGGTCCATCAGTGAGTTTTGCTCAAAACTCACTGATATACCTAAACCACTCCTATAGCATTGGTGAAACAGCAAGATTAGATGTTTCAGCACCCAAAATCTCATCTCCTAGCTCAACCCTGTCTATTGATATAGAGTTTTCAGAATTACAAATATGGTAGGTCCATCAGTGAGTTTTGCTCAAAACTCACTGATATACCTAAACCACTCCTATAGCTTTGGTGATAGAGCAAGATTAGATGTTTGGGCACCCAAAATCTCATCTCCTAGCTCAACCCTGTCTACTGATATAGAGTTTTCAGAATTCCAAATATGGTAGGTCCATAAGTGAGTTTTGCTCAAAACTCACTGATATACTTAAACCACTCCTATAGCATTGGTGAAACAGCAAGATTAGAGATTTCAGCACCCAAAATCTCATCTCCTAGCTCAACCCTGTCTATTGATATAGACTTTTCAGAATTCCAAATATGGTAGGTCCATCAGTGAGTTTTGCTCAAAACTCACTGATATACCTAAACCACTCCTATAGCATTGGTGATACAGCAAGATTAGATGTTTGGGCACCCAAAATCTCATCTCCTAGCTCAACCCTGTCTACTGATATAGAGTTTTCAGAATTCCAAATATGGTAGGTCCATCAGTGAGTTTTGCTCAAAACTCACTGATATACCTAAACCACTCCTATAGCATTGGTGAAACAGCAAGATTAGAGGTTTCGGCACCCAAAATCTCATCTCCTAGCTCAACCCTGTCTACTGATATAGTGTTTTCAGAATTCCAAATATGGTAGGTCCATCAGTGAGTTTTGCTCAAAACTCATTGATATACCTAAACCACTGCTATAGCATTGGTGATACAGCAAAATTAGAGGTTTCGGCACCCAAAATCTCATCTTCTAGCTCAACCCTGTCTATTGATATAGAGTTTTCAGAATTCCAAATATGGTAGGTCCATCAGTGAGTTTTGCTCAAAACTTACTGATATACCTAAACCACTCCTATAGCATTGATGATACAACAAGATTAGAGATTTCGACACCCAAAATCTTATCTCCTAGCTCAACCTTGTCTACTGATATAGGGTTTTCAGAATTCCTAATATGGTAGGTCCATCAGTGAGTTTTGCTCAAAACTCACTGATATACCTAAACCACTCCTATAGCATTGGTGATACAACAAGATTAGATGTTTCGGCACCCAAAATCTCATCTCCTAGACCACTCCTATTATTTGTTTCGGCACCTAAACTTACTGATATACCTAAACTACTCCTATATAATATATAATTATATATTAAACATTTTTATAAAAAAATTTTTTATATCAATGATGGAGGGCCTGAAGTCTGATGACTTCAGGCCCTCCTTGGGCCTGAAGTCGGATGACTTCAGGCCCCAGGGCACTGAAATTTTTTTAATTTTAACAATATTTTTTTATATTTAATTGTTATTTATTAAATTAATTATTTATAGGATCTGAAGTTATTTGACTTCAGACCTTCTTGGGATAACTTCAGGCTCTGTGTTTGAATCTGAAATTAAGTGTTTTGATACGTTTTTTTATATATTATTATATTTTTAAAATAGAAAAAAAATTGAGTCTACGTCGGGCCTGAAATAAAAAATTTCAGACCCAGCGCGGGCCTGAAATCAACAGATTTCAGGCCCACGCTCTTTCATTTCATTTTTTTTTCAATTTTTTTTTCAATTTTTTTTACATTAATGAATTTATTAAATATTATTTAATATATTAATTTCTATTAGTTAATTATAAAAATTATTTATTTAATTTTTAAATAAGTTAGATGATTTAATTACTATAGACCTTACGTTTTTTTTTTCAATTACTGTAGACCTTACATTAGGAATTTTTATTTGCATGCGTGCACATTAGGATAAAAATTATTTATTTATATGTTTTTTTAGCGCCGATTCCAAATATATTATTTTAAAATAAAAGTATGAAACATCACGTGCTGGCGTCTCGAAATTTGTTATTGAGAGAGAAAGAGAAAGGCAGTGTATAGCAGGAGGGGTATAAGAGGAAGTTCACTAAAATTAGTGCGCCCTTTAGTGAAAATGAAACCATGGGACGCCTTTTGGTAAATACCCATTTTTGGGTGCGCCTTTTGGTAAATTGACGATAATTTTTTCTTCTCCATTTCTCAAGCATAAGAGTTTTCTTTCTTCTCCTTTCTCTTCTCCAACAAGCAAGAAACACAGCATAAGTTGTTGCCTTCTTCCAGCAACAAGAGCAACCCTCAAAGCTTGCATCTTATTCCTTTTCTCGTATTTTTTAGGGTTTTATTGGTACTGCAAGAATAACCGTGTTTTAATTTACCTTGTCTTGTTCTCTTAGTCGTTGTTGAGCTCACTGAAATTAGTTGAGGTTGCTAATGAAGAAGGTAAAATTCTTCTCTTTTACTTCTTCCTTCCTATCTTCTCTTCTCTATTTTTTTTTTCAAAAGCAACGGTTTTCCAAGAAGAGTAATTAAGTTACTCCTTTCTTCTTTTGTATTTCAAAGAAAAGTTATAAAGTATAAAGTTGCTAGTTAGGATGATTATTTAGATCACAATGAAGGTCTAATATGTAAAATGCTAAATATTATGAGTAAACGAGATCATAAATAATTTTTTGACTTTGAGTCATAAATAAGTTTTAGAGATTCACGAATTATTATTTTAACTAGAACCAATGGCCATGATCTAAATTTTTGAATTGAAGTTAGTTTCAGTTCTTTAAATTCGAAATTTAGACTTTTGGATGGTAAAAATTGATCTACACTAACATTTGAAAATTTTGAAAATCACCCATCCTCGTTGAAAATCCTAACTACGCTACTGATTAAACCTGTAGTATGTATTATCTTGAAACTTCAAAAATTCTTCCATGTCGGCCGTCACATTTATAGTTTGATCATTGTAGGTTCGGAAATGGTTATCTCACCTTTGATGAATATCCACAAATCAAAATATAATTGTTAGACCATAGTGAGATTTTAGAGGTTTCAAAAACTTATCCATTTCCTTAACACCGGCAATTTGATTATATCAAATCCATAGAGGTAAAATAGCTATTAGATGAAACTAAAAAAAACAAACAAAAACAATGTTAAAATAGGAGGAAATTCTGTTTTCTAAAATTCCTTGTTTCCTTTTTAAAAACTAATAGTTTCGCATGGTAGTTGATAGAGTGGAACCTGGTAGTTGGAATGGTCCAAATATGGTTAGGTTATCCAAATTAAATCCATATGCTTAGATTCTTCGTAGATTGCGATTTTAATAGAAAATATATTTAACAAGCGGCTACAAATCTTTCTTCTTGTTTCCTCTATTTAACTTGTTAATTAATTGAAGTCAATATTAATGACGCTTAATTGATTCTTGTCTGATTAGCCGAATTAATGCCATGTGATCACAAGCAATTTGATTCCTGTTTTCACCGAATTAGCATATGGCTTAAGGGCTCACTCACATTTGATTATTGATCAAATTAACATACGTACGCATAATTAATGACATCATACCATTTGCCTACCTTGTGGAAGTAATCAACTCCTTCATAATAACACATGTAATTAATTCATCATACTTTTGATAGATAAATATAGATATTAGTTTAAAAAATGTTAGAAATTAGCCGGAAAATCATGATTAATGAACATGGTTTGCTGGAAACATACATGTGATGCATACAATTCCTATTAATCAAACAAGCATTTAAGCTTTCACTTTGCTACCATCACAAAAACCATTACATAATCTTGAATGACAAAAATTTATTGGAACAAATGTATGAACCTTAAATCATAACATTTATTCTTATTACCAATAAAAGCCTCGCTTAGCAAGAAATTTCAAATTTGTTTTTAATTAACAATTTTAAACTAACAACAAACCAATAAGTTTAACATGGTTCCAATTCAAATTAATATGTCACCCAGTCTAAGATTGGGGGTGTAGATCATGCACACAAGGAAATAGGAAGCAAATGTAAACAAGCCAAGTTGAACTAAATTTTATGGTATCTAAGTTTAGGAAAATAATATGTTCAGTGAGAAAATTCAATGAAAATCTCAGTGCATGATATGACACTTTGTATGCAGCGATCTCCGATGGATTCACCGTGTCTCCCAGGGTATAATTTGATTTGGGGCGGCCGCCAGAAGCCACCGATGATGTCCGGGCGACAATCAAATGTGTGCATAAAATGTCACGTCATTCATTGAGATTTTATTGAATTTTTCACTGAGCGTATCAGAGCTCTTAAACTTATTTGATAAAGTAACATATCTAAACTTAAATGAACCAAGTCATTTAAATGTTTGTTCAGGCATGACTTGATTTCTTCTTAATGAACTTGAGCTTGGTTCAAATTTAATTTTAGCTTAATTTATTTAGATATTATTGTGATTTCAATTAAAACTCGTTTAATTGTTTGAAAGTTTTATATTTTAAAGCTTATTTAATTGATTATTAAACTTAATAATAAAAGATTATTTGTTCATTTCGAAAGTTTCTATGTTTATTTATCGCTGATGGGGTTGAATAGCCCGAAGTGGGCACGAGGGATGAAAAACTGCGTGGCGCAACGTGACAAGTATAAGCTACTCTTCGTCAGCCCCCGGAGTCCCCTCGGGACACTTACCCTGGAAGAGCAAAGCGAAAAACCCCTCCCAGGATCATCTCGGGAAGTCGGGGCCCGAGACCGCCTCGGGTAGGCAGAGCGCTCGCAGAAGACCCCGAGATCACCTTAGGGAAGCGGAGCCCAATCCACCTTCGACCTTGAATAACGAACCCACTATTTGCGGCTCCGTGGATAAGGACCATCAATAATCACTGAAGGGTCAGGACCCGTAATCTACGACCATTATCGTCCTCATCCTTACAACGGACTAAATTTAATAACTACGAGGGCCGTTACAAAGTGATCCTATAACCGAAGATGGGGGCGAACGTGGCGAAGAAGGTGGAGACACGTACGACCACTGCTGTAGGTATAAATGATACTCCAACCCCTCCGGTAAAAGGGGAAAGCATTCTCTGCTATTCATATTTTCTTTTCCGTCTTACACTTCTCTCCATCAAAAGATAGACTTAAGCGTCGGAGTGGGATCCGCCGGACAACCTCCGGCGTGTTCCCCTAACGTTCGTGTTGATCTGGCAGGGTGTGACGTTCCTCTCCTCCCTTCAGTATCCACGTGGGCTGAACTTCGGTGACCTGCCATCGGCGTCGATTCCTTCCGGAACAAATTTGGTGTCGTCTGTGGGAAACCATCAAAGCACCTGAAGGAGCACTGATGGCAGGATCGGAGGGACAACCCACTACCACCACAAGAGAGGATCGTGATCTCCACGAGGCCTCGCCGGAAGACCTCGCCAACCCGCGAGACGATGGAGGACCCAAGGAGGAACGGAGGGAGGTCGAGAGTGAGGAAGTGCAAATTCACCCTCAACACGGGGGGGGGGGGGCACGTGCATCGCCCTCGACCTCACGTCGGAACTAAGAAGTCGTCTCATAAACTGCCTGTGAAGTCATAGAGACGTTTTCGCTTGGGCCACCAAAGAGATCAAAGGGGTTCCACCGGCGTTGGCCATGCACCACCTACATGTTGCGTCGGGAGCCTGTCCTGTGAAGTAGAGATGGAGACACTTTGCCCCGGACCAAGATAAGTTCATTCGAGACGAGGTTCAGAAGTTGCTAAAAGCCGGACACATCCGGGAAGTCCAATTCCCGACCTGGTTGGCCAATGTGGTCCTCGTCCCTAAGCCCGGGGGCAAATGGCGGGTCTGTATCGACTTTCGGGACTTGAACAAAGCCTGCCCCAAAGACTGCTATCCCCTGCCTCGGATAGACAGGTTGGTGGACTCCACGACCGATTGTGAGTTCATCTCAATGTTGGATGCGTATCAGGGCTACCACCAAGTTTCGCTCGCTCCCGAAGACCAGGAGAAAGTCAATTTCGTGACGGCCGATGGCACGTATTGTTACAACGTCATGCCTTTTGGTTTGCGCAATGTTGTTGCCACCTACCAGCGGATGATGGACAAAGTCTTTAGGCACCAAATCGGAAAAAATCTTGAGGTGTATATGGACGACATCCTAGTAAAGACTGACAAGGGAGGGGACATGATAACCGACCTTAAAGAAACGTTCGCCACCCTGAGGGCCAACAGGCTGAAGTTAAACCCTGCTAAATATTTATTCGGGGTTAAAAGCGGTAGGTTCCTGGGGTACATGGTGATAAAGAGGGGAATCGAAGCCAACGGGGAAAAGGTAAAAGCTATTTTGGATATGCCGCCCCTGCGCAATTTCAAGGAGGTACAACGACTGAATGGAGAATCACGACGCTATCTAGATTCATCTCCAAATCAACAGATAGGACCCTCCCATTCTTCAAGATTTTGAGAAAGGCCGCCAAGTTCGAGTGGGACGACCAGTGTGAGAGGGCTTTTGCAGATTTGAAGACTTATCTTGCCGCCCTCCCCATTCTCTACAAGCCTATGGGAGGGGAGACCTTGTTTGTCTATCTGTTAGCAGCGGAGCAAGGGTAGGCTCGGCACTCGTCCGAGAACAAGACCGGGTGCAATATCCCGTATATTTCTTCGGACATCTCCTAAAGGACACCGAAACGCGATACACCGCAATGGAGAAGCTGGCCTATGCCTTGGTCTTGATGGCCCGAAGGTTAAGTCGTATTTCTTAGCACATCCCATCGTGGTTCTCACCAACAGTCCGCTCGCCCGAGTCCTCACTAATCCTAAGGCATCAGGTCGGCTAATCAAATGGACGACGGAATTAAGTGAGTACGACATCGAGTATTAGCCTCGCGCCGCTATCAAGGCCCAAGCCCTCTCCGACTTCATGTTGGAGACTGCCCCGGGGGCCGAGGCTAAAGGAATGTGGAAGGTCTATGTAGATGGGTCCTCCAACAGCCAGCATAGTAGGATTAGAGTGTTAATGATTTCCTCTCAGGGGGACACATTACACTTGTCCATCCGGCTCCACTTCAAAGCTACCAACAATGAAGCCGAGTATGAGGTGATCATAGCAAGGCTGCAAGCAGCCAGACACATGGGGGCCTGTCGGGTCACAATATATTCGGACTCGCAATTGGTAATGTAGCAGATAAAGGACGATTTCGAAGTCAGGTGTGAGTGCCTGCAGAAATACGTAGCCCTTTACGAACGACTGAAGGCCTCCTTCGCAGAGGTCTTCCTGCAAAAGATCTCCAGGTCGGGCAAACGTGCGGGCTGATGAGCTGGCCAAACTGGCCAACTCCTTATCCACCTGGCAGCTGAATGAGCCTAGCACAGCGGAAGAGACAGTTGCACAAGTTGGAGAAGAGGCAGAGGATGATAGCCAAACCGACTGGAGGGATCCCTACATAGCGTTCCTGCGTAACGAGACCATTCAAGCAGGGATCAAGAGAGCCGGCTGTTCCGTCGTCGGGCAGATAGATTCTCATTGGTCGGCGATCAACTGTATAGGAGGGCATTTGCAAGACCCCTCCTAAAGTGCATCAGGTCGGAGGAAGCCAACTACGTGATGAGGGAGGTGCACGAAAGCATCTGTGGAAGTCACATCGGGGGAAAGTCCTGTCTCGGAAGATCCTCTAGGCAGGGGTACTTCTGGCCTACCTTGCAGGCCGACGCTTTCAAGTTCGTGGCCGGATGCGAAGGTTGTCAAAGGCATCACCACGTGACGCACGTGTCGGGTGGTGCGTCACGTGGTGCGGCCGGATGCGAAACTGCAAAACCCTACTGCCTCTCGGTGAGTAGGCTTGGCCTCGGAGCTGTACACGCCCAGCCAAGAGTTGCAAAATCCTACTGCCTCTCGGTGAGTAGGCTTGACCTCGAAGCTGTACACGCCCGACCAAGAGCTGCAAAACCCTACTGCCTCTCAGTGAGTAGGCTTGACCTCGGAGTTGTACACGCCCGGCCAAGAGCTGCAAAACCCTACTGACTCTCGGTGAGCAGGCTTTATACGACCCGCCAAGAGCTGCAAAATCCTACTGCCTCTCGGTGAGTAGACTTGGCCTCGGAGCTGTACACGCCCAACCAAGAGCTGCAAGACCCTACTGCCTCTCGGTGAGTAGGCTTGGCCTCAGAGTTGTACACGCCCGGCCAAGAGCTGCAAAATCCTACTGCCTCTCGGTGAGTAGGCTTGGCCGCGAAGCTGCACACGCCCGGCCAAGAGCTGCAAAACTCTACTGCCTCTCGGTGAGTAGACTTGGCCTCGGAGCTGTACACGCCCGGCCAAGAGCTACAAAAACCCTACTGCCTCTCGGTGAGTAGGCTTGGCCTCGGAGCTGTACACACCCGGCCAAGAGCTGCAAAACCTTACTGCCTCTCGGTGAGTAGGCTTGGCCTCGGAGCTATACACGTCCGGCCAAGAGCTGCAAAACCCTACTGCCTCTCGGTGAGCGGGCTTGGCCTCGGAGCTGCACACGCCCGTCCGAGAGCTGTAAAGCCCTACTGCCTCTCGGTGAGTAGGCTTGGCCTTAGAGCTATACATGCCCGCCAAGAGCTGCAAACCCCCTACTACCTTGTGGTGAGTAGGTTTGGCATAGGTACCACGCAGACCCGGCCAGAAGCTGAACAGTCAGGAGGGAGTAAAAATCATTTAAAATATAAGTCCGGTGATGTTGTCATTCAAAACTGAAGCGATTGCATGCATGACCTACAAGAAAAAGCTTAAAAGACGGAAATGCAATGGAGCAGTAACGGTGTAAGGACCCACTGGGACACAACTTCTTCACCACCATACTAGTCCGATCAGTCAGCAATGCTTCCTTCGATCAGACTTGAAGGGAGGGACTTGTGATGAGGTTGAATAGCCCTTGGTAGGACACATGGGCTGAAGAAGCTGGGTGACAAGATGTGGCGAGTCCGAGTGACTCCCTTTCAGAGCTCCCGGAACTCTCTTGGGAAGAGGAGCCTCCAGGGCCCCCCGCGGTAAACACGCCCTGAAAATCAGATCAGAAAACTCCTCCCGGGATCACCCCGGGATGTCGGGTCCCGAGACCGCCTCGGGGAAGCGGAGCGCCCGCGACTTCCCGGGCCAGAAGACCCCGAGATCACCTCAGGAAGCGGAGCCCAAGCAACATTCAACCTCAAGTAACGACCCCCATTTTTTTCTCGGATTTGTGGATAAGCACCCACACTATCACGGAGTCATCATGACCCTTAAATATCGCAACGGGTCACACTTAATGACGGCGTGGACCGTTTCAAAGACTATCCTGTAACCGACGAAGGGGGGACGTGACACAGATCATGAGATGCACCAAGGCAGCCGCCGTAGGTATAAAAGGTATTCCAATCCCTCCGGTAATGGGGATGCATTCTCTACTACTCGTACATTTTTCTGCCTTCTACTCTTCTCCATTGAGGCACTGACTTGAGCGTCGGAGTGGGCTCCGCCGGACAACCCCCGCGTGTTCTCCTAACGCTCGTGTTGATCTCGCAGGGCGCGGAGTTCCTCCCCTCACATCAACATCTACGTGGGTTGAACCCCGGTGACTGGCTGTCGACGTCGGTTCCTTTCGGAACACGGTGCAAAGGGACAGGGCTTCGGCTTCGATCTTCAAACAGAGGAGGAGAAGATCAGGTGGATTGTCGACCTCCGACGATGAAGAACTCGTTGATCGAGAGAAGAGGGAGGGCGTCGACGCATGTAGGGGAGGGGATTAGGGCTCGGGGGAGGAGAACAAAAACAAGAGGAGAAATTATAAATAAATAAATATATATATATATATATATATATAATCAAATATTGAAATTTAAACTTTTTTAAATAATCCAAAATTACTCCGTCTCGTGCCTATTTATCCCCACGAATCTTTCTAAAGCTTTTAAAAAATTATTCTAAAATTTCTCATAAGGTTGTTTCCAACTTTTAACTCTTTATATATATATATATATATATAATTTTTTCTTCTTCCTCTCCTTCTACTTCTTCTTATTTTTTGTGTCCTATTCTACACCATTACCTAGAATCACTTGTTAGTTAAATCAAATAGGATTAAATAACATAATTTTACGTAGATAATTAAGATTATCAATAATAATCTTCAACCATATTGGAGTAAAAAATAATATTGCCCACCCTAACAATCTAATATTGTCAATTCCATGACAAAATATAAATAAATAAATTACAAAAAATATTTTATCCTAACCCAATAAAATCTTCAATCAAATATACCCCATAGTAATTTGTTCGCATGTTCGCATTTTATTTGCATATAGGTTAGTCTCTCTTTTCTAAATCTTCTTTTAAGAATCATGATCGATATCTAGGCTTGTGAGGGTGCTAGCAAAAGATCTCACATGTGGTACCTTAACTAGGCTCTACGCCACATGTCAGGACCATGCATGGGACTTCGTATTCTAGGGCTAGGGTTCTGTAATGCATATAGTAGACACCTGCCACGAGAGGAGAGCAACACACTAGTTTTCTCTCATTGGCCTTTGTGCTAAAATGCAATAATTTTTGTCTAGGACAACTTTGTGCTAAAATTCATATGGTAAATTTTTGTAGTTGCTAAACTTAAATCTGGCAAAAAAATAAAAGTTTTCCTAGCGTTGTTTGGTGCAAAACAGGGCTAATTGTTGAGGGGTTTAGGTTGTCATATGGGATTGAGTTTGGCTTGATTTGGACTTAGTTGGAGTCTGTGTGAAGACATAAGAGTTGAATTTGGATTAATGCATGGTTCAACTTGGTTTTAGTTTCACTTTAGATGATGTTTCCATGTCTGTTAGCCAGCACCATTCTCTCACCTCTTAAATCCTCCTCATATACCGTCTTATTTTACATGGACGATCTCCTCGTTTAAAGTTTTCTTTTTTTCTCTATCTCTACAAACCTTCTCCCTGTGGCAAGGTCTTGTTGATCTCCTCTCGTTTAAAGTTTTCTTTTTTTCTCTATCTCTACAAACCTTCTCCCTGTGACAAGGCTTTTCGAGATGTACAAGGTGGAGGCCACCTTATGGGTTCCAGGACTGCTCTTACATAGAACTAATTACCCTTTTATATTCATGGAATGCTTGATATATTTGCTAAATGACGTATGATACTATCAACATATCTCACAGTCAAACGTTATCAAGAGGCTTTCATAGATACAAATATGTATTACTTCGTTCCATATTATTTATTATTATTCTACGATAACAGCTCAACATAGTATATACCAGCACACAACTATACAAGAGCAGGAAAAAGGTAACATAAGGTGCATAATTTACCACATTAGAAGCCTCTTAACCCGTTTGTTTATTCCATATACATACACAGCAAGCCGGCATGATCTAAACGGACTCTACTTTCTGCGCCTCTAGTGCTTGAAATATGTCTGTCCGAGTAACAATTCCTAGTTTTAAAAAAGTATTAATTACTAGTAGCAAGTGATATATCGTTGTGCAAGTGAAATTATCACATAGCATAAACAGTTTGTATCATTTTGCACTTCTTACCAATAACCTTGTGTTCTGCATCTACTATAGGTACCCTGTGGATCTTCATCTTAAGCATTAAAGCTGCTGCATCTGCATAATTTTGACCATAGGAAACAATTCTTAACCAAATCTAACAGTCAGGTTTCGTATATAGAAGAGAAGTATCATCGGTGAGGAAACATACTTAGTACCGTCTTGTCACCTGAGAGTGTGATTGCAGGAGAAGACATGATTTCGTTAACTTTGGATTTCAGCTGCAAAGCAATAATTGGATATTAGGCAAATACAATTGCAAGAAATAATATAGGGGAAAATTGGATCTCTTTTTGATCCAACATTGGCAAACAAGTGATCCTAGATAGAAATCTTTTATTCATCAAATGGAAGCCAGTGAACTTCTAGAGAATAGTAGAATCAAAATAAGAGGAAAAAGTTACACAAGAACATCCGGGTGAAACATATCATTCTAACAAATTATTGAAACTTAATATCACTCGACACCATAGTTCAAAATCTCAAACTGTGTCGTAGGTATTTGACTAGAAAGATACGTTCCAATATCGTGCCGATGCTCCAATGCATGATGTCGGTGATAAATTGATGATTGAAAAAGGAAGGAGAAGAAGCAAAGGAAGGAGAAATTGTATCTACTGAGTGACATCGAGTTTCAATAATTTAACAGAATGATATCTTTCATAGTACAAAATTTAAAAGCATGCTTGACACGACAATATCTCCTTCCTATGCTCCATCTCTTCCTTCTTCAACTCCAATTAATTACCAACACCATGTATCAAAACATTTATGTGCTAAGTGACGTCAAGTTTCGATAATTCAACAGAATGATATGTTTCAACCATTTCGCCCGATATAGTACAAAATTTAAAATCATGCTTGGCACGACAATATCTCCTTCCCATGCTCCATCTCCTTCATTCTTCAACTCCAATCAATTACCAGCACCATGCATTGAAACATCGGCACAATACTTCCAATCAATCGAAACTTGGGCACGGTTCAAGATTTTCGACCTTGCATAGGAAATAGAATGACTTCCTAGATGAACCACATGGCACATTTATAAGCAACAGCTGAGTTCAACTCTAGATGGTTTGATACGGCCTTATTTACTTTTCCACCTAAATAATTTACCATCTAATGATCTTCTAACATGCAAAGGTAATTAGGGCCATGGAGCCACTGTTAAGTCTAGGACACATGAGCCATTCATTCAGTACCAATCCCGCAAAAGGGGCACATAGCAGTAAAGAAACCCCATGACATTGGGATCAACCCATAGTGTGTCCAGTCTAGGACACATGAGCCATTCACTCAGTACCAATCATAAACAAGAGGCACATAGCAGTAAAGAAACCCCATGAGAAGTGGTTTTCCTTTAGGGTCAAACCATAGGCAGTAGACTGCTTCTACATATAGGACAGAGCAGAAACAATTGCTTTTAGTTTGCAGGTCACAGGTTCTGCATTTTTTTCAACACAATAATTTCTTAAAGAGTGTGCCAAAGTTTAACAGCATCTAGGGATCCTTGCAGAGATCCCCAAGAGTGCTTGAAACTGTCAGATGCGGAAAGAGTTTTCTGAACCAGCTTGATGGGAGATTTCTTAGAGAGGAGATTTAGGACCCATTCTTGAGACAAATGATGGGTGAACTCTAGGTTGAGGTATTTGTATTTGATTCCAACAAAATAGCCTAGTTCCGATTTTATCTCTCGTGCATGATGATTATGGAGACAAACTTATTCTCCATATTTCATTAGTAGATTATATTTCTCATGTCTTTTTACTCTTGATCCATCAAGGGTTTTATTGTAAATCCTACTTTTTCCTAGTGTTTTGGAATATTGTGATTTTATTGTCACTATGTGCTAGCTGATGTATTTCATGATCCCCAAAAGTGGTATTAGTACAGCGTTTTTAACGGATGGAAGTGATCGTCATATGATGATAAGTCTAAATGGTAACGACTACTATTTATTATGTTAAAAAAGCGGATTAAACACTTGCTTTACTTATTATGCTCCAATACTTGGCCATTTGGCTCAGCCCAAGGATAAACATGATTGAAATTGGAGATTGCTGCCTAGGCAAATATATGGATACATATAGCAACAGGTGGATGAGAATGTTTGTAACAATATTGCAGATGAAACTAATGTTCATATACTATAGAAACCCATAAATATATTAAGATACAGTAACATTTTAGGTTAAACTCTTATTATGTTTTGAAAGAGCACCGTGTACTTATTATATTTTTAAAAAATTATCTCTATTTTTTGCTTTAATTGATATTTTGATTGCTTGCTATAGATTAAATTCTACTCATTGATGATTAGAATTTTCTGATCAAGAAACCAGTACGTTGAAGAATTACTAAATAATATAACTTCTAGCCACATTAGCTGACTCTAAATAATTGGAATATATGGCTTGTAGTAAATGCAATAACACTGAAAAATACATGTGATAAAATTAGAAATTATGGTATATCATGTCCTTACCTTTCTTGGTTGAACAGTTGACTACAATTTCATAACAACTTTATCAAAATTCAACTGCGAAATTAACTCTCATCATAGGTTTAGCCAATGAAGTCTCAACTTAGCCATAACTCTTTTTACGTAGAATGCTGCCCTTAAATTTTAAGAGCAATAGTAATGAACATTAAAGGTTTGGTATCTAGGAAAGGGAATTGTGTAGAAGGTCAAACCAAATTTAGAAAGCCATCCTTAATGAGTAGATTCAGACTCTTTGCAATTGCAAAAGGAAACATCAAGGTTTTGTTTACATGTACATATAGTAAGAAGGGGACAGCAGAGGAGAGAAAAGAAAAGAGGAGGGGAAAATCAAGCTCTTTGTTCCTAATTGTTAAGGCTTGGCTCTACTGAAATTATACCCAGACGAGCATGAAGCATTAAGGTCTTTCTTATGGTGATAATCTGATTTCTTAATGCTCTATAAACACAAAACAATGAAAACATATTCAAGTTTACAATTAGGTAAATGTTTGGAGCACTGCAATTGTGTTATAATATTTAGGAAACTGATAATTAATGCTGATAATCATGCTACACTGGTTTCTACTAATTGCTGCTGATATGTATGAAAAGCCAATTCAAGACACAAAGGATGTCAACTTTAGAGGTGTCATTGTGGTCAACCATGTGTCTTGAAGACATCATGGACGGATGTAAACCTTAGTAGAAGATTTATATGTTGTGTGAGATATAAGGTAATGTTTCACTAGAACTTATGTACAGGACAAATGCTTGATAAAATTTTAAGTGTATAGTTGTATTACAAATGTTTCTACTTTACCAAGTAAAGGTGAATGTAGCTACTAGCACTGATTGGAAAATATTAAGAAAAGGGAATTACATCTAAAGTGTATTAAAAACAATGTTGAAAACTTTGGCAGCTAGAAAGCAATTTCAACAAGCAAACCATTTTCATAAAATAGAACACAATGATTTGAATGGACAAACATAAAAATTTACCAAACGTTTAATCCTAACCATTTTAGGCCCTTCATGGAACAAAAAAGTAACTGTAAAAATTGGAGGCAATGTGCCTAAATTTTATTCAGCTTTCCATGGAAATATAGAATTCCATAAATTGAACTACAACTTATCATTAGTGTAATGGCATATACAATATTTTATATGATGTGCCATAATGTTGTTAAACAAAGATGAATTAGGATAGGGAGGAAACTAGAACAGACACAACCACATAATTTTAAACAAATAGACACAACTAAAAGGGTACAGCCCTTGCTAATAGGAATAACAAGGCAGAACAAACAGAAGCATTACATTTGAGCTGGCAACTATTAACATGCCAATTATCGAATATGTGATTTACACTACATTACACAAATTTATGTGTGGTGCGCCATAAATAGAAGAGGGCCAGAAATCATATCACAAGTTTTTGTGCACAGAAATAAGGTTAAAACTTATGTGGGGCGGCACCAAACTTTGCTACAAGGCGTGCACATGGTTTAAAGAATGAGCATGCATGATCTATACAAATGAGTGCATATGGCATAAAAATTAGGTTCCACAAGATAGGAAGAGAGGAGTATACGTGGTATTAAAAATGGATGAACATAAGAACAGGAGAAAGAAAAATAACAAGTACATATAACAAAGAAGAATGAGTAATGCACAAGACAGGAAAAAGTAAAGGACGGACAAAGAGGTTCCAGGCAAACCTGCAAGGGGCCTGCATAGAATTTGTCCACGGATAACAGGGCAGTGTCAAGTTCCATATTTTACACTTATATTCGCTACTATACATAGGTCAGTTGAGCCTACCTATTTCTTTCACGCACAAAGGTTTATGAATCCTATAGCAAAATGTTACCATCCATAACCCTGAAAAAGATTAAGACAAAATTCCGCTGTGATAAAAGTATTAATATGGTCAACGGACGTGATTCCTCTCCCGTATATAATAACTTGCATTCCTTGGTTTTTAACGGACAGCAGCTGCAAAAGTATACCTAAGATTTTGGCTAAACATACGCCAGTAATGAAACAACATTTCCTATCAGCAAATGCAACACAGCACCGCCAGGTTAGAAATGAGAAACAGGAAAAGATTACTAAATTAGTAGAAAGTAAAGAATACACACAAGATACATGTGGAGAAGGGGGATGTGGAAGTGTAGTGTTAAAAGTAAATGAAGTACGAAACAAACCCCATTTGATGCTCTGGATTTATCTTTCTTAGAGAGAACACCGATGCACCTCAGTTGGTCATCGACCACCGGAAGCCCCGACACGAACTCAAAATTGTGATCGATCTCTTCCAGCGTCTGCTCAGGCCTCGCCATCCGGACAGGAGTCGACATCACCGTCGCCAACGTCGCCGTAGGCTTCATCTGCTCGACGGATCCGGTCAGTACACCAGTGAAGCAAAGAACCAGCAAGATTCTAGAAACGAGACTGACCTTTTCGTTGATGATCTGGGTCTCCAAGTAGGCGCGGAGGTCATCGTAGCTAAGGAGCGAGAAATTCTCCGGCCACTCCCCTGATATGACCACCTCTGGGTTCTCACCGAGCGCCGGGCGGAGGTCGTCGGAAAAGGTAGCGGAAGCGATTCCAGAGGGAACCGAGGCGCCTCGATTGGATCTGAAACCGCCTTTGACGGAGCGGAGAGGCTTCGATGAAGCGGCAGTGGGAGTTAAAACGGAGGCGATGAGTGGGCGCTTGAGGCAGGATTTGAAGGAAAAATTGAGGGCGAGGGTTCCCTGGAGAGAGCTGCTGCAAGCCATGACGGATTGCTGTCGTCCCCGATGTCCAAAGAGACACACTGGAGAAACTTCTAGCAAGCAATGCCCGCGGCGCTACGCCAGTGAAGAAAAGGACGGCGAGCGTTTCCCATCGTTGGTTTGTTATACGGTCGGATGAGCCTGCGAGAGAAGTCGTCGCAGGCGAAAGTGATCCACGTGGTTCAATCAGAAGTCGCCATCGAATGACTACGGCATTGGTTTGGGCCGCCATCGTTATCCGTTTGGGCCACCATGTGGGCTCCTCCAATTCAAAATATAAGAATAACTGTTCATGATTGATTTATTAAAATTTAAAAGTTGTAAAGTTGATGATAGATATTCTAATCGATTTTAAAATATTTAATATAAAACATATTTTTTTAATTTCTTCACTATCAATATTAAACTATTGTAGTGATTTTCTTGACTATTGCAATGTGACACAGTTTTAATAACAATAAAAGCTGTTGCAAATCCATGCCATTAATAAGTTTTTTTTTTATAGTTAGGCTCGAAACCTAAAATATACTTTTATTGAGGCTCCCTAGCTTTTTTTGTTAGATATATCCTCGTTACAAAAGTGGTGAAACCCACACTAAGTAAGACTTTACTTTAGAGGGTTGACTAATCAAAAACTCTTTAGTTTATAACCAACTAGAAAATCATATTAGAAACTTCTTCAAAATATTAATTGTGTTATACTATATTGTTAATCGATTTATGGTGATTCCATACTCTACCCATTATGGGTTTGTCCTGTGTATTCTTCAACGCGATCAAAGAGATATTAGATATACATAAAGTTCCATAATACAAAGCTTTCATTAACTTACAAGCATATTCTAATTTTAATTGGACATGTGATATTAATGAACTTTGTTGTTTTTTTTTTTGGCTCGAACCGTATCATTTTTTCTAGAAACACATACTATAGGCTTCTTTCTTAGAAGTTTAAGTTGTTTTATACATATTGTTGGGCAATTTATAATGGTTCTATCTACTATGCATTAATATTTTTTATATTTATATGTATATAGATAGATGATAATTAAATACATTGGCATTTTAGAAATTTTTAGGATTACCCATTTCATGTACTCAATTTTCATAATTTCAAAAACATGTATCACATGCCCATTATACTTTTTTCCTTGCAAAACTTTACTCTACCTATTCAAAATTTTATTATTATCAATTTATGTTATCAAACTCAGATATGAGAGCATGAATATAATAAGGAATTTTAAAAAATATTGATTTTGATTTGAAATGATTCGAAGTTTTCTAGGTCTATCAGTCATTTTCAGTTTGACAGATGAACCTAGCTATACCATTTATAAATTTAAAATTTTGATATTTTAATTGACTAAAACTGATTGATGAACTTAGCTATAGATTCAAAAATTTAAAAGTTTGATATTTTTTAAACGAAAGGAGTCTTAATTAATAACCCATTAGTGGTATTGATCAGTGAATATCATTGTCTTATGTCTTATAATAAACTTGTAATAAATTTTCTCAAGCTTTTATATGTTTAAAAATTTACTACTTTTAATTTATGCTATTGAATTTATGTATGAGGGCACAAATACATTAAGGAGGATTGTTGGAGCGCATTAATTTTAATTTAAAGTGATTATGAATTTTCTAAATATATTAGCTAATTTTATTCAAAATCAAATGTATTACTAGAAGCCTCTTTAATATATTTATGCCCTCAGCTCTTAATTCGACAATATAATTTAAAAATAGTGAATTTTTAAATGAGTAAGGTAAAAGAGAGGGACATAACAAGAACATGATACGTGAGTATATGAAATGATTAATACTGAAATTCTCTAAGACTGTGTAGTAAAATGTCGTAGAGTAGATAGATAGAGAGAAACTTCTTCCATAATTCGTAATTAGAATCACATATCAATCATCTGAGGGTCCATCCACATGTCGCCATTAACGTCAAGGTCGGCTCTAAGGCATAGGTTAATGGCCTATACCTAGGGCCATTAATTTATTAAGGCCCATTAATTTTACAAAATATTAAATAGTATTATTTTATAAAATCTATCATTAATGTCACTATTCATTTTAGATTATTAACTTCGATTACTACTTCCTTATTAATTTGCTTCTCTATTAATTGTATTCCTTCCCCAATTGTATTCCTTAGTATTAATTTTATTCTCTTAGCAATTAAATGCATTTAATTGCATTCCCTTCCACCAATTTAAATGAAATTTAATTACTTTTTCATTATATTTTTTCAATGTTTTTTGTAACTTAATCAAACCCTAGTCGATTAGTAGATCTATACTGATCTCATTCTACTTCATCGTTTTCCTGATCTTCTCCTTCGGACCCTCTGGTGATATTCTCAAAGAAAAACAAGACGTTCTTCTTTTTTGTTGATAGTATTTTTTTTTTCTTTTTTCTTTTTTCTCTATAAGAAATAAGAACTTGAGTTATGATTTTTTTTTTATCTATTCAACAATGTAGAATTCTTGTCTTTTTAAATTTCAAATTATTCTAAAATTTGATATTTATTTATTTATATTATAGTCGTGTAGGTAATAATTGAACTATGAAATATCGTCAAATTAAAATTATAAAATATAAATCAGGTTTTTTTCTTTAATTTTAAGAAATTTTATTTTGATAAAATTGTACGGACTTATATTTTCTTTTATTATTAGTTGAGTATAAATATGTCTGTTAAAAAAAATATGATTATGGATATATAAAATGTATGAAAAAATAAAAGAGTTTATTCAATTTTAAAAATTTCACTTATAAATTTATAATTAATATTCAAAATCAAAAAATAATATAATTAAAATTTTAAATTAAAATTCAATTGAATTTTTATTAGAAGATTAAATAATTTAACAATTTAATCCATTGAAAAAAACTTATTAATAAAACTTGGATATAAAAATTTAATTAATATTTTTTACATTTCAAAAGTTAAAAAATTAAGTTTTATATAAAAATTTATTTTTAAAAATTAATATTTTATTTAAAAAATTAAATCCATCAGTGTCCGATTCCAAATCCGTATGAAAAAGGATCAGGAATTAAAAAAATATTAAAGATCTAATTATTATTATTTTCGTCTAGGCCCTTAATTAACCTTGTGACGACTTGATTAACGTTTCCAGACCATCATAAATAGCATCATCTCCTATGGCGTCAATCTTGAAATTCAGCCATGCTCTAAAGTTTGAGCATTCACATGCATCCCAAGGCCAGCTCATGGCACTCGACAATGAGGAGTGTTGTTAGTGTTCAGTTGGCATAATCAATTTGTTTGGTCGCTGAAAAGGACTGAACAACGTCGTCGAGAGTCCAAACCAATTATATATTGACGACTAACAATGTCGTTTTCTATTAATTGTGTTTGAAGATTTAAGCAAGGATATATAAACAGTCACATTCTCATACAGCTATCTCTGCAGGTGTTGTTATGATAGTTAGTGTTGTTGATTGAGATTCATGATGGACTAAAAAAGACTCAAATGTAGTGAATCGATTGAAATAAATTTGAGACGACCGAACATACATTTAGTTGATTGGAGATAATAGTTGGCAAACAAATGCTTTCATGGGTTTCGTGTTTACAAAGAATGAAAAAAAAAAAATTTAGCTTGTCCCTCCCTCGTATAAATATATAATCGAATTTTTAAAAAAGGAATATATAGCTAATAATTTTCTTATTGGAAAAATAACCAAATTTAAAAATTTTGTTTGAATGATCTTGCTCCCATGAGTTACATGTTTGGCTTGTTTAACCTAGCTATTCCATCAGGACTACCACCGTTAATAGTTTGATCAATATGACCACATCATTGGCAAAAATGATAGTTGACCACTTTAGATTGACTACTAACCATGATTGGATTAGAGATGTAGCAAATCCAACCAATCTCAACATATCTAAATTGATTGACTCATCCAAATCACCCGCCTCATCTTGTTTGATCAACCCTTTGCCACCAGGACTATGGTACAGCGGTAGGGCGACTAATCGCTATTCCAGGCATCTGCGGTTCGATCTCCAGCTACGACATATTTGTAGGAATTTTTCCTCCAAATGGGGCCCGAACCTTAGGACGATGAGCTTCTAGACCGCCCACTGCGAGCGCTTCCCGATTTACCCAGGCGGCCGGTGGAAAACTTCCGTGTGGCCGGGTCGGTCGCCCGAGGTTGGTTGAAAAAACTCGTTAATCATTTTTTTTTCGGCAATTTACCAAAAGGCGCATCCAAAAATAGGTATCTACCAAAAGGCGTCCCATGGTTTCATTTTCACCAAATGGCGCACTAATTTTAGTGAATTTCCTCTTATACCCCTCCTGCTATACACTGTCTTTCTCTTTCTCTCTCAATAACAAATTCCGAGACGCCAGCACGTGATGTTTCATACTTTTATTTTAAAATAATATATTTGGAATCGGCGCTAAAAAAAACATATAAATAAATAATTTTTATCCTAATGTGCACGCATGCAAATAAAAATTCCTAATGTAAGTTCTACAATAATTGAAAAAAAAACGTTTCTATAGTAATTAAATCATCTAACTTATTTAAAAATTAAATAAATAATTTTTATAATTAATTAAATGAAATTAATATATTAAATAATATTTAATAAATTCATTAATGTAAAAAAAATTGAAAAAAAAATTAAAAAAAAAGAAAGAAAGCGTGGGCCTGAAATGTTGATTTCAGGCCCACGCTGGGCCTGAAATCAACATATTTCAGGCCCACGCTGGCCTGAAATAAATTATTTCAGGCCCACGTGGGCCTGAAATAAAAATATTTCAGGCCCAGCGTGGGCCTGAAATTTTTTATTTCAGGCCCATGTTGGGCCTGAAATCTTATGATTCAGGCCCGACGTGGACTCAATTTTTTTTCTATTTTAAAAATATAATAATATATACAAAAACGTATCAAAACACTTAATTTCAGATTCAAACACAGGGCCTGAAGTCATCCCAAGAGGGTCTGAAGTCAAATAACTTCAGATCCTATAAATAATTAATTTAATAAATAACAATTAAATATAAAAAAATATTGTTAAAATTAAAAAAATTTCAGTGCCCTGGGGCCTGAAGTCATCCGACTTCAGGCCCAAGGAGGGCCTGAAGTCATCAGACTTCAGGCCCTTCATCATTGATATAAAATTTTTTTTTATAAAAATGTTTAATATATAATTACATATTATATAGGAGTAGTTTAGGCATATCAGTGAGTTTAGGTGCCGAAACATCTAATAGGAGTGGTCTAGGAGATGAGATTTTGGGTGCCGAAACATCTAATCTTGTTGTATCACCAATGCTATAGAGTTTTCAGAATTCCAAATATGGTAGGTCTATCAGTGAGTTTTGCTCAAAATCCACTAATATACCTAAACCACTCCTATAGCATTGGTGATACAGCAAGATTAGAGGTTTCGGCACCCAAAATCTCATCTCCTAGCTCAACCCTGTCTACTGATATAGAGTTTTCAGAATTCCAAATATGGTAGGTCCATCAGTGAGTTTTGCTCAAAACTCACTGATATACCTAAACCACTCCTATAGCATTGGTGATACAGCAATATTAGAGGTTTCGGCACCCAAAATCTCATCTCCTATCTCAACCCTGTCTACTGATATAGGGTTTTCAGAATTCCTAATATGGTAGGTCCATCAGTGGGTTTTGCTCAAAACTCACAGATATACCTAAACCACTCCTATAGCATTAGTGATACAGCAAGATTAGAGGTTTCGGCACCCAAAATCTCATCTCCTAACTCAACCCTGTCAACTGATATAGAGTTTTCAGAATTCCAAATATGGTAGGTCCATCAGTGAGTTTTGCTCAAAACTCACTGATATACTTAAACCACTCCTATAGCTTTGGTGATACAGCAAGATTAGAGGTTTCGGCACCCAAAATCTCATCTCCTAGCTCAACCCTGTCTATTGATATAGAGTTTTCAGAATTCCAAATATGATAGGTCCATCAGTGAGTTTTGCTCAAAACTCACTGATATACCTAAACCACTCATATAGCATTGGTGATACAGCAAGATTAGAGGTTTGGGCACCCAAAATCTCATCTCCTAGCTCAACCCTGTCTACTGATATAGAGTTTTCAGAATTCCAAATATGGTAGGTCCATCAGTGAGTTTTGCTCAAAACTCACTGATATACCTAAACCACTCCTATAGCATTGGTGATACAGCAAGATTAGAGGTTTGAGCACCCAAAATCTCATCTCCTATCTCAACCCTGTCTACTGATATAGAGTTTTCAGAATTCCAAATATGGTAGGTCTATCAGTGAGTTTTGCTCAAAACTCACTGATATACCTAAACCACTCCTATAGAATTGGTGAAACAGCAAGATTAGAGGTTTCGACACCCAAAATCTCATCTCCTAGCTCAACCCTGTCTACTGATATAGAGTTTTCAGAATTCCAAATATGGTAGGTCCATCAGTGAGTTTTGCTCAAAACTCACTGATATACCTAAACCACTCCTATAGCATTGGTGATACAGCAAGATTAGAGGTTTCGGCACCCAAAATCTCATCTCCTAGCTCAACCCTGTCTACTGATATAGAGTTTTCAGAATTCCAAATATGGTAGGTCCATCAGTGACTTTTTGCTCAAAACTCACTGATATACCTAAACCACTCCTATAGAATTGGTGAAACACAAGATTAGAGGTTTCGACACCCAAAATCTCATCTCCTAGCTCAACCCTGTCTATTGATATAGAGTTTTCAGAATTCCAAATATGGTAGGTCCATCAGTGAGTTTTGCTCAAAACTCACTGATATACCTAAACCACTCCTATATCATTGGTGATACAGCAAGATTAGAGGTTTGGGCACCCAAAATCTCATCTCCTAGCTCAACCCTGTCTACTGATATAGAGTTTTCAAAATTCCAAATATGGTAGGTCCATCAGTGAGTTTTGCTCAAAACTCACTGATATACCTAAACCACTCCTATAACATTGGTGATACAGCAAGATTAGAGGTTTCGGTACCCAAAATCTCATCTCCTAGCTCAACCCTGTCTACTGATATAAAGTTTTCAGAATTCCAAATATGGTAGGTCCATCAGTGAGTTTTGCTCAAAACTCACTGATATACCTAAACCACTCCTATAGCATTGGTGATACAGCAAGATTAGATGTTTGGGCACCCAAAATCTCATCTCCTAGCTTAACCCTGTCTACTGATATAGAGTTTTCAGAATTCCAAATATGGTGGGTCCATCAGTGAGTTTTGCTCAAAACTCACTGATATACCTAAACCACTCCTATAGCATTGGTGATACAGCAAGATTAGAGGTTTCGGCACCCAAAATCTCATCTCCTATCTCAACCCTGTCTATTGATATAGGGTTTTCAGAATTCCTAATATGGTAGGTCCATCAGTGAGTTTTGCTCAAAACTCACTGATATACCTAAACCACTCCTATAGCATTGGTGATATAACAAGATTAGATGTTTCGGCACCCAAAATCTCATCTCCTAGACCACTCCTATTAGATGTTTCGGCACCTAAACTCACTGATATACCTAAACTACTCCTATATAATATGTAATTATATATTAAATATTTTTATAAAAAAATTTTTTATATCAATGATGGAGGGCCTGAAGTCTGATGACTTCAGGCCCCAGGGCACTGAAAATTTTTTAATTTTAACAATATTTTTTATATTTAATTATTATTTATTAAATTAATTATTTATAGGATCTGAAGTTATTTGACTTCAGACCCTCTTGGGATGACTTCAGGCCCTGTGTTTGAATCTGAAATTAAGTATTTTGATACGTTTTTGTATATTTTATTATATTTTTAAAATAGAAAAAAAATTGAGTCGACGTCGGGCCTGAATCATAAGATTTCAGGCCCAACGTGGGCCTGAAATAAAAAATTTCAGGCCCACGCTGGGCCTGAAATATTTTTATTTCAGGTCCAGCGTGGGCCTGAAATAAATTATTTCAGGCCCACGCTGGGCCTGAAATAATTTATTTCAGGCCCAGCGTGGGCCTGAAATCAACATTTCAGGCCCACACTTTCTTTTCTTTTTTTTTTAATTTTTTTTTCAATTTTTTTTACATTAATGAATTTATTAAATATTATTTAATATATTAATTTCATTTAATTAATTATAAAAATTATTTATTTAATTTTTAAATAAGTTAGATGATTTAATTATTATAGACGAAACGTTTTTTTTTCAATTACTGTAGACCTTACATTAGGAATTTTTATTTGCATGCGTGCACATTAGGATAAAAATTATTTATTTATATGTTTTTTTTAGCGCCGATTCCAAATATATTATTTTAAAATAAAAGTATGAAACATCACGTGCTGGCGTCTCGGAATTTGTTATTGAGAGAGAAAGAGAAAGGCAGTGTATAGCAGGAGGGGTATAAGAGGAAGTTCACTAAAATTAGTGCGCCCTTTGGTGAAAATAAAACCATGGGACGCCTTTTGGTAGATACCTATTTTTGGGTGCGCCTTTTGGTAAATTGCCGTTTTTTTTTTGGATCAACCCTTAGATTTGGTCAACATGATTAAATCATTAGATCCATTTGACATTATTGGTTTGTCTGGCCTACTTGATTCCTTTAACCAAATTAGCTCATCTAGCTTGACCAATTAATTTAGTTCATCAAAACTCCTACTCTCACTAGAATGATCAATATCATTGGCTTGACTGTCCTAATTAACTTAATTGGTATTTTAAACCCAACCCATGGATCGTCTAGTTTGACCAATCCAACCGACCAACTCATATCGCAATTTATCTATCCTAATTGATTGACTTCTTTAGTTTCATACTTTCTTAACTCATTTAGCTTCACCTTCACCCGCCCACTTGACCTACCTAACACAATAGACCTACTTATAAGCATGCTCTACTTGTTTGACCACATTCAACCTAACCATTTTTATGACTTAATTGCTTGCCTAACTGGGTCTAGCTCATTGGGCACATTAGTCCCATCAAGCTTGCTCAATTTGATTGATCTAAATGACCAATTAATTCACCTAGCTGCACTACCCATCTAGCCTACCTAATTGTGTTGTGCATTTAAATTTAAAAGTGCATAAAATCTATTGGGGTACTTGAGTATTTAGGATATATGGTTGTTAGAAATTTAGTATTATTTTTTTGTTTAAATTTAAATTGGGGTTTTAGGGGTTGAATTCTAAAATATGGAAATTAAAAATTACAATTTTTAGTTGTTGTGATTGAAAATATTTTAAATTTTAAATTGAAAGTAGGGAACTATATTTAGATAATTATATTTTATTTGTTTAATTTCAATTTTAAATTAATTGTGAATGTTGATTTAATTACATAATGTACATGACTTTATTTTTAATTATTTATTTATGTAGATTATTGAGAGGTTTTTTGAACCTAAATTTTTCACTGTAAGATTCTTCCAATGATCCTAATATTAGTGAAGTTGTGGAAAATCAATTTAGTGTGAATTAGATTTAAATGATATTACTAGTGATCCAGGATTATGAAAATCAATTGAAGAGTTTGATATTGTTGTACAAGGTCAAGTCTGAAAATAGTACTTGACTAGGGGCCTTGTCAACTAATCGGGCATTGTACCCAAAAAGGTCTTTTGGTTATCAAGAAAGGAGTTTCCAAGATAGTTGACATAAAATATATACATGACTAAAATATAACATATCAAAAGTTGCGACATCTTGCTTGTTATGCTATCTTTTTAAACCATCAAATAAAGGAGGTCGATATAAAGAGGATGCCTTTGTAAAAACAGGATTCATTAATTGGAAAAATATATTGGACATATTTAATTTGCATAATGGTGTTGTGGATAGTTGTCACAATCATGCTAGAGTACCATTTGAATTTTTTTCAAGATCAAAGACATGGTGTTTTAAATATATTACGAGCACATGGGCGAGATATGGAGGTTTCTTATCGCACCTATTTAACAACAATATTGGATGTAACATAATTTCTTTTAAAACAGGGGTCGTCTTTACCTGGACATGATGAGTCAAATAGTTCTATAAATAGAGGAAACTTTCTTGAATTGTTACAATGATACAATCAATAAAATATGGAAGTTTCCAATATTGTTAATCAAAATGCTCCTGGAAACAATCAAATGATTTCTCCAGCAATTCAAAAATATCTTATACGTGCTTATGCCTCTGAGATTACACTTTCTATAATCGAAGATATTGGAAATAATATTTTATTCTTAATGGTTGATGAGTCTCGAGGCATTTAAAGAGCACATGGAAGTTGTTTTGAGATATGTGAATAAAAGAGGACAGGTGATTGAACGATTCTTTATAATTGTACATGTATCCGATACTAGCTCTCAGTCTTTAAAGGATGCTATTGTTGCTTTATTTGTGAAATATGGATTATCATTATCTAGATTGAGAGGTCGAGGATATGGTAGAGCTTTAAATATGCGGGGTGAATTCAATGGGTTGAAATATCTCATTTTGCAAGAAATTCATATTATTTTATTTTATTACTATTATTATATTTGCTAATAAGATTTTCTTTACTTATTAATTATTATGGTTGCAAATTACAATATTAGGTTGTTAATTTAGTTATATAATAGATGAATATTCGCTTTTATGAATTTGGCATAGAATTGATTAATTGTATAGCATGTTTTCATCCAATTTTTTTTTTCTGAATTCAATGTTCGGAAACTAATTCGATTTTGTGATTTATAGCCCGAGGACTTCTCAACAAATGATTATATAGTTATTGAGCAACAATTTCATAATTTCAATCATAATATATGACAGGATCTGAATTTTTGTGGAATTGAAAATTTGGAAAGTCTATCTAAGAAAATGGTTGAAATTCTAAAAAATCAAGTTTATCCATTGATTTATGATCTGATTGAGATGACATTAGTTTTATCAGTTCGTCTACTTCTATTGAAAGAGTATTTTCTGCGATGAAGACAATAAAAATTGATTTAATAACAGAATGCGAGTTGATGAATGATAGTCTAGTCGTATACATCGAAAAGAATGTCTTTTCCACAATTGAAAATGAGTAAATATTGAAGTGTTTTCAAATGATGAAAAGCCACGGGATGCAATTGCTTCCTCTTTCTTATTTGATGACCGCGAGGCCCACAACCAACACTGATATGTCATCAAGTGTTAACCAATACTTCAATAAATAATAGTTTAATAGTAATTTTGTAATTTATTAATTTAGTATTTTATCATTTTTATGATGGATTTTTTTTGTTATTAAATATATTTATTATATTGCAAAAAAAAAATCTGTGCCAATGCAAACACTCCAAGATTTTTTTTTTCATAATTAAGACTTTTTTGATCAATTGACAAGAATATTGTTAAAACCATTGCTCCAATAGTTATGCTTTCAATTTAGTCCTCTCTTCATTCTAATAAAAAAGCATTCTTCAAGGAAAAAAATGATTTGTGAGCTTGAACAAAAGTTCCCAATTTAACCATTAATTATCATTCAACTATCCTCCTAGTTAATCATTTCTGTTTTTCAAATTTGTGCATGTTATTTTGACCCTTTTCACATATATAATTCTTCTTTTCGTATTATTATCTGATATATGATTTTCTGATGAGATCACGTTGAACGTTGCCCGACACTTCGGTAGCCACCAAAGATTTCCGTAGCACGAGGGGTAAGTAAAACAAAATAGGATTCTCTCGCAAAATCTAACAAGCTATCCGCGGACGACGACAACAGCCGATCAATAGTCTCATAATAATTAAATGAAAAATAATTAAGAAGAAGAAAAGAAAACTGGAAGAAGGAGGAGGAGGCGGCGGCGGCCACAATTTCTGCTGTGCGCCATTCCTGCCACAAACCTCGCCAATCAAACTCCGTCGGCCCCGCCGCAATTGACGCCGATGCCTCGCAACATCGAGCGAGCCTCATTTACACGAAGCCGCAATTAGCCCTCACGTTGTCAACTAAATTAAGTGCCCATGCACCGCCGCGCATGCCGGTAATTAACAGCGGCATGCGGAACTCGCACGCAAAGGCACGAGGAGTAGTTCTCCACTAATCAATCATCAAGGAAGGAAGGAAGAAAAAAATGTGCCTGCCTGATTTAGACAACCGTGACTCGGCATCGAGCAACGCAACCGACACACTCGACGAAGGATCAATCGAGTCGGCTCGACGGTCGACACACGCTCGCGTACGTGATGATGGGAGTTGAGCGGACCGGATTAAGTGGCCTAGAGGAACGTTGAAGATTACCAGTCCGTTAGTGGCGGTTAGTTTTGTACCGGCTGGTTAACCGCCCAGTCGCTCAACCGTGGTTGAGTTTGGAGCTGAGAGTGGCGCTATAAAATGGCGGTGGGCTTTCTCGCATTTTGATCTCTCTGCTTTCCCTCTCTCTGGAAGAAGATGGGACGCCGCCTATCGTTCCTGGTTCTCGGGCTCTTCGTGCTCGTAGTTGGTGACATCGTCTGCGCCTCAAGGTACATTCTCTTCTCTCAGATCCGTGGTGAAGAAATGCCGCTGTATAGGAACAGTTTCTTAGATTTCGAATTCTGTTTTTGCGATTAAAAATTTCCTACTAACGAAGAGGTGTTACGGTCTTCTAGGGCCGGAGCAGTGGCAGCGACCTCTAGGGAAAGCCTGAGAGCTACTGCAGCTTCCGAGTCGTCTCCCAGGGCGAAGAGGTCAGTCAAATCCCAACACCCTGGTTCCGCGTACCTTTTTTTCGTGCCCCTCCGACCGCTTTCTCGACAAAAAGGAGAACGGATAAGGTCACCGAATCGAATCGAATATCTTTCTGCCACAGATTATATTCTCAAATTTTCATTCCATCGTCCTCCTCGAGCGATGTGTTTGAATTGAAGCCGTGGAAGCGTGACGGGAAATGAATAGAATTGTCTTATTCCTTTTAAACCAAAAGTAGGACTCTTTTGAGGGCGAGATTAGCCATTCTCTTCTGATTGATCTACAGTGTTCCGGAGCGTCAAGCGATGGTGGGCGCGGTCGACGATCCGGAACTCGTCGCGTCTGAGGTACACATGTAAGTCCTTTGAACAACATTTTCCTTGTAGTTTGTCATAAAGCTAACGTATAATAATTAATAACCGAAACACTTTTGCCCCGTCGTCTATATTGTCAACATTTTCCCCCGGGGAAAAATGTGGTCAAATTATTGCTTTCCTCCGGTTTCTTTGCCCACTGCGCTCGTGATCCTCACGTGGTGGGTTTACTAGCTAGCTGTGCATGTTGCAGTGTTAAATTGTGGGTGCGTTTCAGTAGATGGACAACAGGTTATCCCAAAATAAGCATCTGCCATGGCTGCGACATGGGTGCTCCTTGGACGTTGCCTTGCCTAAACAGTTCCCCTCTGTCAAAGATCATTTATTGACGTTGTCTGAAATTTCAGTCGAAGGTAGTTAATGGCATTTACTGAGCTCCTACGAGGCTGGTAAATGCAAAACCACCTCAGTTTCTAGCTAGTTCGTGTACAGCTTTGCAGTCCATTTCGCTCTTTGTACTCTCCTGTCTTCTTCTGTGTTATTCCATTTATTGACCCAAGTGGCACCCTGCAAATCCATTGCCCGCTGAATATAGTCGGAACATGGCCTCGTCGGTTCATTCTCCGATGAGAGAAGTAATGACATTGCAACAACCCCCCGCCACATCCAGTTCTGCACATTCCTTCCATCTTCGAAGAAATTTCTAACTATTTGATATCTTTCGAAATTGTTTGTGACAGAATGATACAGAACAGCACAGCTCGCCGCAACCTCGGCTACTTGTCGTGCTCCACTGGCAACCCCATCGACGACTGCTGGCGCTGTGACCCGGAATGGCATCAAAACCGTAAGCGCTTGGCCGATTGCGGGATCGGCTTTGGTCGCAACGCGCTCGGCGGTCGCGACGGTGAGGTCTACGTAGTGACCGACCCCGGGGACGACGACCCTGTAAACCCGCGGCCGGGCACCCTCCGCTACGCCGTCATCCAAGAGGAGCCCCTCTGGATCGTGTTCGAGCGCGATATGGTGATCACCCTCACCCAGGAGCTGATCATGAACAGCTTCAAGACCATCGACGGGCGCGGCGCCAACGTGCACATCGCCAATGGCGCCTGCGTCACCATCCAGTTTGTTACCAACATCATCATTCATGGTCTCCACATCCACGACTGTAAGCCCACCGGCAACGCTATGGTCCGTAGCTCCCCCTCCCACTACGGCTGGCGCACCATGGCCGACGGCGACGGGGTGTCCATCTTCGGGGCCAGCCACATTTGGGTCGACCACAACTCTCTCTCCAACTGCGCCGATGGCCTTGTCGACGCCGTTATGGGTTCCACTGCCATTACCATATCGAACAATTACCTCACCCACCATAACGAGGTAGTCCAATCCCCTCCCTTTTCTTGTTCTAGCACATGCAAAGCTGCTCTGCATGCAATTGCTCTAATAAAGTTTTTTTGCAGGTGATGTTGCTGGGCCATAGTGATTCTTATGTGAGGGACAAAATTATGCAAGTTACCATCGCCTACAACCATTTTGGAGAAGGTTTAATTCAGAGAATGCCAAGGTAAACAAACCTTTTGAGTTAGCTAAGACTGCAGCTTTCTGCTTTACTCGCTCGATCGGACGTCTACTTCTATGGCCATTCTGATTATGAGGCGATAAAACCACAGGTGCAGGCATGGCTACTTCCATGTGGTGAACAATGACTACACGCACTGGGAGATGTACGCCATTGGTGGCAGTGCTGATCCGACCATTAACAGCCAAGGCAACAGATACCTTGCCCCGACCAACCCCTTCGCCAAGGAGGTGAACAGTTGTGATATCTAATGGCATTGCAACATTTGATTCAATTTGGCTTTGACTCTAAATAATTGTTCCACGGATTCGCGTCAAACAGGTAACCAAGAGAGTTGATACAGATTCAAGTGTGTGGAAGAGTTGGAACTGGAGATCAGAGGGCGACATGCTGCTGAATGGAGCCTACTTCACCCCCTCCGGTGCTGGAGCCTCGGCGAGCTATGCGAAGGCCTCAAGCCTTGGAGCCAAGTCTTCTTCCATGGTTGGCTCCATCACGGTTCATGCAGGCGCCCTGCGCTGTCGGAAGGGGGTTCAGTGCTGACTTCTCAGACAAACAAAAGAGAAAAAGACAAGAAAAACGCGCGTATTCTTAGAAAACGTGATTTGATAGTCGTTTAGGTTGTGTATTGTTGTAATGTATCAGAGTGAGGTGCAGTAATCGTTTTACCCGTTTTCAACCTCCCCTGTTTCCGTTGTAACTGAGTCTATGGAGCTGGCGGAAGCGTTGCTGATTCGTTGTCGTTTGTCTGTTCCTTTTATTTTCACTCCTGCAGCCCATGGCCTCTTTCTATTTGGAGCATTTGAGCATTCGTTTGGAGTTTAAATAGGATTGATGGTGTATCTGAATATTCTAATTGATGCTAGTCAACGGAATTATTGTTTATAACATGTCCACTTACGTTTAAATGTTTTCTTGTTATGCCTTCGTTATTTGAATGGATGTTCTGAGTTCAGGATCACAGATTCAATAAGCCAATATCTATGTAATGTACCTAAATAGGCCAAATGGTGGATTCTGAAAATCCAACACATTGAAACTTTGGAGACATCTGTCAGAAGTTGGCCGGCTGGATCAATCACACACTCTGGCAGCACTTGCTTCCATCCAAAGCTACAGCATGAAAAAGTTGCAGGGTTCCTTTTACCTATCGTAAGGAATTTGAAAAAAGTTGTCAAAGTTTGTCTGAGTTTATACTGTCCATTAAATGGCATTCCGGCCATCATGATTTATGTAGTCCATGCAACACTAGCACGTTGCTCTTGTAAAGAAAAACACTAAAGTAAAGGAAGATGGTATGGATAGTTCTGTGAAAGAAAAAACTGAAGGTACTCTCACGACTATTCCATATTATTGGGAGGGTGTAAATTAAAAAAATCAAAGTTAACTATCACATGAAAAGATAATTACTCAGGTTTTGTCAGGATTCAATTTTACTCAATTATGTAAATTTTTATAACTAACTGGATTATGCCCCAAAGACTACAAAACAGACTTACAATATTGCATGATGGAAGATAGCAGTTGAATTTGCTAGCTTGTCCTATTCATGATACTCTCAGTTGATTAATGAGAAGATATCCTTCCTGGGATGCCCCAGTTAATACCTTGGCTAAAGAAACGGCCCAAATTAAAGGACATGCTAAGTTGGGGAGGAGACAACTAGGAGCAAGTTTGGATGTCAAAACACAACTTATGATAGATGCTGCGTGCTAAGGGCGTGAAATTAGGGAGTATAAGAGAAGTTATTAGAGTATAATATATTTTAAATTTTGAACACTGATATAGTGGAATGGAAAATGATTGGGAACATGAAAAACTCAACGTGAATCCAACATGAAACCCAATTGCACCGATCCTCGACGGGTTCACCCGTCCCCCCAGGTTATAGTTTTGTTCGGGGCGGCGGCCGGAGGCCGCCGCCACTGTCCGAGCGACAATCGGACGTGTATATAAAAAATGCCACGTCATTCACGTTGAGTTTCATGCTAAAATTTCACGTTCTCTATCATTGCTCTAGTGGAATATATATATTGTCATGAGCTAAATGTTAGATTTATCATTTTACTTTAAAAAGGTCATACACTGATTTTTTTTTTAAAAAAAGGTTGAATTAAATAATAGATGAATCTGGGATGATCGATCCGGTCCTATAGAAATTTTCCATCGATCATATAAATCAGAAAGTGCTTGCGGTGGGTGGTCTAAAAGCTCAGTGTTCCAAGATTCGCATCTCATTTGGAGAATTTTTTTTTACAAAATATGCCTTAGCGGGAGATCGAACTACGGATGTCTAGAATGACGACTAATCACCCTACAACTATATCATAATCTTGGGGACGTCATACATTGACTTTAGATGTCTCACATTATCGATCTCATAATTATTTATAGGAAAATAAATCATGAAATCGAATTGGCTACCATATGGAAAGATATTTTTTCCTGACTTTATCGTAGTCCCAGGGACGCCATACTTTAGATGTCTCACATCACCGATCTCATAATCATTTATAGGAAGGTATATTATGAAATCGAATTGACTATTACATGAAAAGATATTTTTGCCGACTTCGCTTGCTGTGTCTATAAGAGTGTGAGAGAAGATGATCACAAGGTTTTTGCTAATCGACTTAATTAATTTGGGATGGGATAAGTTATCCTACTAGAGTCCATTGTAATTTCTCACATAAAACTAAAAAAAAACTTTATCAATCAATTCTTTGATTTTTATTCGATTAAAAGTTTTAAATTATCGAATAAAAGATTAAAGGATAAATTCCTAATCGATCGGAATTATTCCATATAATTTGTACGTGAAAGTGCAGAAAAAAACCAGAAAACTTCTTCAAGTAGGGCCCACTTAAAAGGAAAGAAACTTTTAGTTTTTTATTTTATTTTTTATATTTAACGATTGTCACGCCCTTAAAAACTCTTACTTGATTTAAAATCTGACAACATCTTCTCTATATGACGAACAATTTCAAACTTATTTATATCCATCCCAATAATATATAATAGCATAACATCGCTTGGCTGACAATAATAGAAATAAAATAAAAATGTCACATCCATGAAGTTAATAACATCCATCCAATAAATAATAAACTTGATCAAATGAATATAACTAATAAAAAGTCCAATAAAGATAAATATCAGTCCAATAAAAAAATGTAAATAACGATATTACTAAGAAAGTATAAAACAACTCAAAATGAAAGACACGATATTAAGGGACTGATAGCTGAAATCCTCTTCTAGTAGTTCGAATCGTAGCTATCAACTATCTAAAATAAAAAGAGGCAAGATGTGATGAGTCCAGACTCAAACTTTATGGGCATAAGGATAGATAAATGTATGATGTAAATAAGATAAATTAAGCAGATAGAAATAAAGTAAATAGTCTCCAGATTAAGAGCATAATCAAATGCATAAAATATACCTAAAAATCTATATAACATGTACGACATGATTAGAAATTCTCGTACCAAATCAAATATGCTGCTCGTACTTCTGAGCATATCCAGATCAAATAGTGAATGCAAATTAAATCCATTTATATTTGTCAATCAAATGTAACAATTATAGCTCAAACAAATACAAGATGTAACCTATTTAAATAATGCAATGACATGTGTCACCCCTACACACTAACCTACAACAATCACACATATCTGCATGACCGACTGGGTAAGGAATGTGACAACTATACACACTCTCACATCTATCTTCTATGAGTGATCGAGTAGACAGGATACTGGGAGAACAACCTCAATCCCTAACCCCAAGAAAAGGAGGAGCACAACCGCTCTATATCTGTAACGCCCGTTTTTTTTTTAAAGCGGCGTTACGTTAACATACCTAGGGCATGTAGACATCATAATGCAGCGGAAACCTTTAACTTACTCCTACATGCACTTACTACCATTTATAGCATCATAACATAGGAACTTAGCATAGTAACTTTATACTTAGCATCATATCATACTTAGCATCATGTCATTCATAGCATCATGTCATACTTAGTATCATGTCATACTTAGTATCATGTCATAGAGTCATACTTAAACACATAACAGTAAAGATAAAGTTCTATCATGAGACGAGCAACCATATTGCTCCTTGGCCAAGTCACTATCACACACATTCTTTGATGCCCTCCTGCTGCTTCCTTACTGTCCCCTTGCGTGATCTGCGGTATAAGGAAATGAGACTATAAGCACACAGGCTTAGTAAGACTCTTTCCTACTCACTAAAACCATTCATCATTCAATCATGAGCATATAAGACATTAGCATACTTAGTGCTTTACTTAGAACATAAGCCTTTTCATCACTTAGCACACCTTCGTCATGACATAAGCATAACTTCATCACATTCATAGCATGGCATAAACATATCCATAAGAACATTCATGGCATGGCACGATACTTGGCATAGACATAAACATCGTAAACATTCATAGCATGACATAGTGCTTGGCGTAAACATAGACATAATACACATAATCTCTTAAACATTCTTAGCATAGCATGAACCTAAATAAAATCATGGCGTCCTAACTCAGCTTAACATAATTAAATCATGGTATCATGAATTATTATGGACATAATTAAAATCATGGTGTTCTAACTTAGCATAAATATAATTAAATCATGACATCCTAAACTAGCATGAACATAAATAAATCATGGCATTCTAACTTAACATAAAACTAGTTAAATCATGTCATCCTTAACTAACATGAACATAAATAAATCATGGCATCCTAAACTAGCATGTACATAAATAAATTATGGCATCCTAAACTAGCATGAACATAAGTAAATCATGGCATTCTAGACTAGCATGAACACAATCAAATCAGGGCATCATATATTAACACGAAACATAAACAAAATCATTTGCATAAACATACCTTACATAAACTTACTTTGCATAATAATCTTATCATAAATATAATGCATAACATGGATGGATGCATGTGGCAATTGCATATATATATATATATATATATATATATATATATATATATATATATATATATATATATATATATATATATGTTTAATCTTTAAAAACATGCTTTTAAAATATCATAACATTCATTGGGCCCTGGCTTGTACCACATTCATTCATCATATGCGCGCATCCCTAAGTAAATACGAGGTAGCTAATCTCGACCTACTAGGGTAAGGACAGCTTCATCGGTAGTCCTGAACCGTAAGGACAGCATCATCGGTAGTCCCGAACCGTGGACAGCATCATCGGTAGTCCAGAACCGTGGACCTTACTTAGGTCCGGTACAAGCCCATAAAATAAAATATAATGCTTTCACATGCTTTCCATTCATCATCATTCATTCATCATACTTGTCATTCATCATACTTGTCATTCATCATCATTCATTCATCATACTTAACATCATCGTTATGCCCTAAAGGCATGTACTTTAACCTCATTCATAAGACATGACATACTTACATCTTATTCATAAAACATGGCATATCCTTCATAAACATGGCATATCATTCATAAACATGGCATATCATTCATAAGACATGGCATACTTACATATTATTCACAAATCATGGCACATGTCTAAACATCTATGACTTAACATATAATTCATGACATACAAACTAAGGGTTTAGTTAACATAGAACTTCTTCCATCTTACTAAGCATCTTTGGAGATTTAACCCAACCCTAGCCCTAGGTTATGTCCTTGGTCGAAAGTCCCCAAGGAACCCTAGGTCCATGAAACTTCACATAACCTCCCAACTAATATCCCATACATACATACTAGGCCATAGGGAACATTTAATCCCATACTTAAGGCCAACCCTAATCCTTTAACCCTAAACTTGCTCTTGGCTAAAACTTCAAGGCCATGGGGGTATGGAAAAATTCCATTAAAACCCCAAATCAATTGCTTGAACATCAACCATACCTTACCATAGGGCCATTAGGGCCCTTACTTGAAATAAGTCCTAACTTCCCACCCTATTAGGGTACTTGGCCGAAACCTATAGGGTCTCAAAGCTATGTGAAACATTCACATAATCACCCTCCATCTCTCTTATATCATGTTAATACATCAAACACATGCTTGGGGTTTTAGACCCAACTCCACCCATGAGGTCTTGTTGTTGGCCGAACCCCTAGGGTATCCTAGGGTGCCCCAAAAATTCCCAAAAATTATATTTAATCCCTAAACCTCATAAGAGAACATTAGACAACATTACCAAGATTTTTAGCATCATTTTTGAACCCTAAACCATGGTGGCCGAAACCCATAGGGTCTCTAGGGTGTTGATGTGTTTCTTTCATGTTGGCCGAAACCCTAGGGTGTCCTAGGGTACTCCAAAAATTCCCAAAAATTATACTTAACCTCTAAACATCATAAGGGAACATTAAATAACATTATAAAGATTTTTGGCATAATTATAGACTTTAAAATCATGGTGGCCGAAACCCTCCATCCTAGGGTTCTTGGTTTTGCTTCTTTCATGTTGGCCGAAACCCTAGGGTGTCCTAGGGTACTCTAAAAATTCCTAAAAATTGTACTTAACCTCTACACATCATAAGCAAACATTAACTAACATTATCATGATTTTTAGCATAATTATAGACCTGTAAATCATGGTGGCCGAAACCCTTAAACTTAGGGTTCTTAGTTTTGTTTCTTTCATGTTGGCCGAAACCCTAGGGTGTCCTAGCGTGCTCCACAAATTCCCAAAAATTATACTTAACCTCTACACATTATAAGGGAACATTAAATAACATTATCATGATTTTTAGCATAATTATAGACCTGTAAAAACATGGTGGCCGAAACCCTTAAGCATGAGGGTCTTGGTTTTCTTTCCTTTCAACATCAAATTCGAAAACTAACCAATATATCATGCTAAAAATCATGGAAATCATAGGGAACTATTATACCACAGGTGAGGGAGTCTTACCTTGGGGTTTCTTGATTTTTAGACCTTAGATGGGAAGAAGAAGGAAGACTTGTTGTCTCTTGATCACCCCTAGCCTTGGAACCTTAGGAAACCTTTAGATCTTGGTGGTAGGACCTTCTTGTGGAGTTTTCCCAAGGGAAAATCTCCCTTGTAGATTTCGTCTAGGATGAGAAAGAAGGAGGAAGAGAATGCAATTGATGGAGAGAAGAGAATAACTCCCAAAACCCCCCTCTTTATAACCCATTAAGGTGGTGAATGAAGAGTCTCTCCATGACTCTTCATCTTCTTCTTAATCTCAACTTATATCCACTTCATTTCCTCATAGAAATCCCTTGCTAGGTGAGTTGGTTAAGGCTTACATGGTTGTACAAGAGGTCCAAGGTTCAATCCTTGGCTCATGCACTTTTATTTTTATTTTATTTTCATTTCATTTATTTTATTATTTTTATTTCCTAAATTCCGAAAATCCCCCTAAAATCACCCATAATTATGCCAATATTCCTAAATAAAATTCTTTTATATTTATATTAATTTTACCTAATTTATATTAATTTTACCTAATTAATACCCATTTTTGGAGCCCATTTAAAGCTCATTAGTACCTAGTTTTTCTCAATTTAAATGAGAAAACATGGATTTCTAGGCCCAATTTTACATAATTATTTCTGGGCCCCTCGGAAAATTATCTAGACATGCTCAATATTTTAAGAAAATATTAAGAGAATTTTCCGGGTCGTTACAATATCAAAGACCCCAAAGGAGCACAACCACTCTAATACCCAGAGCAAAGAGGAACAACCTTTGACTCGAAGAAAGGGAACACAACCACTCTAGTACCTTTCACAACTGCTCTAGTACCTGATGAGGGAGCATAGCCGCTTTACCTATCCCTCATAAACAACAGAAGGGGCGTCACCATCGGTCACAATTCCAACAACTACCACTACCTATGAGTGATTGAGTGTAGCACGACAGGATGGTTGCTTGCACTCTGACAACTATCACTACCCGAGTGGTTGAGTGGGCAAACCACTATATAACTGAGTCGGGCTTAACCACAAGAAAGTCCATAACTGCCTACATGCAACAAATGTAATATGATGCATGATACCAATGTGCATAAACACAACCAGGTCAACCACAATGAAATCAATAAGAAACACATGCACCCTAATCAAAACCATAATAAATAAACATGCAACTAATTTACTAGGTAGGGTATATCTAATGTCAATCGAACCCTAGATAGGTCACATGATAGTTCTAAAGTACTTGCGTACATCCGGTACTCTTTGGGTCAGAAAATAAGAGTTGAGACTGTATAATTGAAAATTTATATTTTTAACTCAAAGATCAAGCCAAAAAAAAATACCAAGTAAGAAAACACGCACAATAGAGCTAAGGTAAATAAACCTACTCAAATAACAGGATAATCATACACACCGAGCCCTAGCAATCGCCTCTCCCTCGCGATAGCCACCGCCACCCTGCCTTCTCCACTTCCCTTCTCCTTCTTCTTCTCCGGCGCGCACGAGCGGAGCACCGCCGCCTCACGTGAGTCGCCAACCAGCCGTCGCCTCGCGAGAAGCCCTAACCGACGCTGCTGCCATGAGTCGAGGAAGCGTCACCTTGATTTGTTTTCGTTCTGGATTTTTCTCCGCCCGAAACTGCACTGTGCCCTAGCACAGATCCACCGCCGACACACCGCAGAGGTAAGGGATGTATGTTTAATTGTTGTCTTGAAGGGATCGACGATGTTTTAAGATTAGATCAGTGAGGTTGCATTGGTTTTTAATCAGATAACAGTTCTTGGTGATTTTGTTGATATGGTGTTGATCACCATTGTGAGTTTCAAGTTTAGGCAGGGTATTTGGGTTTAGGTTAATGCCTTGAGTTGTATGAATGAGTTTATAATTCGGATTGAATGGTAGATCTTGAGTGAATTCCTGTTTTCAATTTTGTTGCTTTAGTTCTGTTGATTTGTGTGTTGACCGAATGGTAAGATGATAGGAAATTTTGTTTTTGGCACTAAGCTATAGTTCAGATTTCTAAATTTCACCTTTATTCATACTCTATAAATTGATGATGGAATTGTTGGTGTCTTCTGATCAGGGGAAATTGAGTTAATGGTGTTATTATGATTCTTGAAGGTTGATTATGTGTGGTGGATTTGTTTAGGGTTACATGGTGGATTAAACTGGGGACTAATCGAAGTAGTCATTAATTAAGTAAATTAATGATCAAAATGATTAAGGGTTCCTTTAGTTGGATTTGTGATTTATTTTAACTACTTGTTGGATATAATATTTAGCTAAAATTTTATATTTATACAAGACCTTAATTTGGACTCGTTCGGTTGATCGTAGACGGTTCTCGTTTATGGACTTCTACAATTATAAGGAGGGAACTTCTTCTTTATACTCGTGTAGTTTCTTTTACCTTAAAGTATGACTATTTTATGTCTAATAGGTTGCTTGACCTTATTCCTTGTTGTTTGTTATTTTAACATCATCGTTGATATTTATTCTTCATTGATCTTCGAGTATTCAAAATTTGTATCCGTACAGTCCCCCTATTGATTTTCTATTATGTAAAGTGCCGCTTGTACGCGAGTACTTAGAAGTCCATTAAACACAATTAGGTTTATTTTGCATTAGAAATACCCTACCTAGTAGTGTAGGTGCATAATCGTTGGTTTTCGATTTCTGGTTGGTTGTATCTGTGTATTGTTTACTTGTTGGATTTTGTTGCATCGTTATTTCTCCGGTTGTTCGTGCATCTTATAGCATGCACCATATCTGCACGTTGCATACTAACGACCGTTGGGCTTCCATATGGTTAAGCCGTTGTTAGTCATTTTGTTGCTCGATTCACTCAACCACTTGTTGTCGTGGTAGTTGTTAGAGTGTGAGCAACTGTCCTGTTATGCCACACATGTTGCAGCTATAGGCAAACAGTAACACCCTCACTGTTGTTTTCAAGGGATACTAGAGCTGTTGGTGGCTCCCCTATGTATCGAGGTTTTGGAGTGTTGGCTCCCCAGCATCCTGTCCACTCAACCACACCTTTCTGTGGTATTTGTTAGAGTGCGTACAGTTGTCACAACCCTACCCACTCGGTCACACAGATGAGATGTGTTGGCGGCTTGACTAGCGTCAAGGGTGACACATGTCATTGCATCATATGTATACGTATTTCATTTATGCATTTTCTTATGTTTGATGCATTTATATGAGCTATGATTGTTGCACTTGGTTGACATGCATGTATATGTTGGATTTATTGTTGTCACGTTATTTTATACCTGCTTAGTTGTTATTCGGTTTTATAACATGTTATTCTATATATATTATGTATGTTTAGGTATTCCTATATTCCTTATGGGTTGTACCCTGTTGGTTCCCTACTTAGTATACCTTTTGTTATGTCATGCTTATTGTCTACTCATATACCCGCAGAGTCCGCCCGGACTCACCACCCCTGCTTTCTCTTTTTGTTTCAGATAGCAGGTAGTTGCGTTTCTTGGAGCTAGGAGAGGATCCAGTTGCCAGTCCCCAGAGTTGAGTTATTTTTCCGTATTTAGTTTAGTTGCTTTGTTTTCAGTACTTGGTAAAGTTGCATTTTATTTGTTATAAGGTTTTGTCGTTATCAGAGACATTTAAGTTCTCTTTGGATTGTAGTTTATTTTATGTTTAAGGTGACTCAACCACCCGTTATCTTATTTATAACTGTGTGGTGATGTTTTATTCCTGTTATGATGGTTGAGCCATCTTTTGAGTTTGGAGTGTATGTATAATTACCCTATCTTGTCCGTCGTACAAGGGAGATGCTGCCCAATTTTCGAGTAAGCATGTGCCTCTGGGGTCGTGACATCCGCTACTTCTTCCGTAGAGATTTCTGGATTGCTTGGACGACGCTAAAGACAAAGATGAATCTTTAATCAAGTTCTTTGTCGCTATTTATTTATGCTTCATATTATTATGACATATCTTTGATGAAACTAGATCTTCTTGTTCTTGTTTTTTCAATATATGAGTTTTTCATATTTTAGAATTCATGCAGCTTAGATTTTTATCAGAATTAACGGAAAAATATATTTTTAACTGTTGATAATAAAGTTATTGTACAACGGTTTACAAGTATGAAGATTCGAAAAAATAATTATAGGATAATTATTTTATGATATTTATGATTATAAAATTTTATATTTTTTACTTTATCAGTTATATTATATTATTATCTATCCTCAATCAAGATCCTAACTTCGCCTACTCACAATTTACAGTAGTTATATCACAAAATTATGGTGACAATATTATTGGTGCAATAAATTTGTATTATTTTGTGGACTATTTTTTTGTGGAATACTTCTTTTTCTTTCATATTTTTTTTATAAGTTTGTCACTTTTATATGTCAATTACTAAAAATATCATAAAATTTACGTATTATGATAAATCTATCACAACAATTTTAAATTAACATATTTATTATAAAATTTTAAATTTACATTTTTCTATCGACGTGTTGTTAATAACTAACATGACAAAGCACAACCAGCAAATTCGCTAATTCAAATGTTTGTCAATTTAACCTTTCAAATACATCCCAAATTATAGTTTAACCCTTAAAACAAAATGGGGAAACAAATCGAAGGGCGCTCCTCTTTATCGAAATCATTAGAAGGGCACCTATTTTTAAATTAAAAGTGTTCCCATGTTAGGGGAATGTGTATATACTACCCTTAAAAATTGACTCATTTATTTGTTAAATGACTCCCTAGTTCAGTCACATTGGAAATCAAACTATTCTTTGCTAGGCGTGTGTATATCTAGAATCATTCCTAGAAAAGTTTACTCTCTCTTTTTGCCAATACAAACACTATAAGAAATGATAATATATTAGAGAGATTTAGTCTAAGTGTATTCAAGTTGGATAAGAAATATCCAAATTGGTGCACTCAGTTAAAAGGAATTGACTGAAACTATCTCATCACTTCTAAATTGTCATGCCCCCAGAGACCCATGTTCACTCGAAAAATAGGTCGCATCTCTCTTATACGACGGACAATCTGAAACATTTATATACATCTCACATAATATATGGCTCAGCCAACATGGTTGACAACACAAATATAATATACACTCCACAACCACGCAATATAAAAGATAGTAATAAAAGGAATTATATATCTCAAATAAGACTTAAATCCAACGGCAAAGATAAACAATCCATAAATGCATAAACATATCTCCATCCAAAAACTATACATAAACCTACTGAAATGATAAATAACAGTCTAATAAAGTAAATACAGAAATAGAGACAATGCGGAAAATAAAGTAAATACTAAAAATCTCCAAACTGCTCGACACCATAGGACTGACAATAAGATCATTTCTTGGCTTCAAGTAATGCATCTATCAACTACTTGAAACAGAATTAGATGGTAAGGGTCGTGAGTCCGGGCGGACTCTACGGGTAATCAGATAGATAAATGCATGAGATATAAAAAGGTACAACATGCAAGTAGAAACAACAGTATATAGTCTCTGAAATAGAATAATATATATGCAATGTGTAAAACTGAATGATAGTGTAATAATAAACTATACATGTATGTCAACCAAATGCAACAATCACAGCTCATACAAATACAACAACAACAAGAAAATACAAGATGTAATAAATGCACATGATGTAATGACATGTGTCACCCCTGACGCTAGTCAAGCCACCATGACATCACATTTGTGAGGTCGAGTGGGTAGGGTTGTGACAACTATACGTACTCCAACAACTACCACTACTATAAGTGGGTGAGTGCACTAGATGTTGGGAGCTAACTACTCCAAAACCCCAGGAAAAAAGGAGAGCCACCAACAACTCTGCTATCCCTCGAATACAATGGAAAGAGTGTCAGCTGCTTACCTATAACTCTAACATCCACTATCCATGAGTGGTCGAGCGTGGCACAACAAGACGGCTGCTCGTACTCTGACAACTACCACTACCCATGAGTGGTTGAGTGGGCAGAGAAAACTAAATGACTGATGACGTGCTTAACCATAAGGAAGACGACGTTCGCCAGCATGCAACTCTGCAGATATGGTGCATGTTACTAATATGCACAATCATCTAGGTCACAACTATGCAACGGTACGATAAATAAATATCAGAATTGATAAACATGCAACCAAACTACTGGGTAGGGTATATCTAATACCAACCAAATCTTAGTTGTGTTTACTGATTATTCCTAAGTACTCGCATACAAGCGGTATTTTATAGATCTGAAAATCAACAGGTGAGACTGTATGAACATAAATTTGATTAGCTCAAAGATCAAGCAAAAAAGTATCAAAGGATGATATCAAATAGACAAAGATAAGGCGAAACAATCTTACTCAAAATAAAATAGCCATGTATTTAAGTTCAATAAGCTATAGATACAAAGGAGAAGTACCCGTGTCGAAATGTGGTGTGTATCCGAAGGAATCGCTGCGATTGAACACACGTAAACGATCAATGTCCTATATCAAGGGCAAAGTTTAGTTATTTATATAATTAATAAAATAACTAAATTGCTACTTAATCTAATTAAGATCAAATTCTCGAATTTAACAACTATAAGAAAACTTACGACAGTGGTATTACAAGATCAAAAGCTAAACCTCTTCAACTATAATCTTCAACCTAAAACCAAATCAAAAAGGTTCACGGCAGAATCACACTACAAGGTCAAAGAACTATTATTACAAACCTAATTCTTAAAAGATTAACTCTCCAAAAATGATAACTCACGGCTAGGTTTCAATCACCATAACCTCCAAGTAGTACATGACAACTGTACCAAAACCAGAACAATATTCCCCAAAACCTAATCCAACACAATCATTAACCAAGTTTACACAAATGACACACAACAAAGGGGTAGGTTCATTTCCAATCATCTTCACTACATTTATGCTAAAAGTCTACGACAGACTTAACATCTCTCCTTTCTCATCAATCAATTTAGCATCATATAGCAACAAATTACCCCTTACTGATTTCAAATTTATGTAATCACCATGAAATAAATTCCACTGCATTGATCCAAGTTCACTCCTCCAGTAGCACACGACAAGGAAAAAAAATAGAGGATCAAAGGGACTAAAATCGTCAACCACAATAAACAAAACCTACCAGATAATTCCATGAAGTAACTCATCCTCTACTTATACCGATCTAATATAGAATTTCTACCAAAAACAAATAATCCAAACAACACTAACACATCTTCCAGATCTGACCTATCCCATCATACCATTCTACTAACAAATATCCCTAATCTATGAGATCTTACCTTTGTTTGCACCGACAACTCCTTCAGATGTCACCGTTGCACGTGGAATCCCAAAGAGGGGAAGAAGGTGCGAAGGAGATCGTTGATCGGTGCTGTGGAGGGAATGTGGGCGTCGGCAATGAAGAGGAGGAAGAGAGGCGTCGGGCTTGATTGCACGAGGAAGGGCAACTGCAAAGGGTCGAGCGATGAGAGGGAGGAGTTGCGGCGTTTTTTTTATATAGAATTTTTTTTCCTTCTTCTCAACTAATTAGATAATGGAAGACTTGCAACTTAGCCCTTCTAACTTACCTATTTCTAACCACATCCTAAATTTTCAGGAATTTATGCATTCAAGCCATTTTTTTCAGTATTTAACAGAGGGTCTCCAGAGACATCTTCTTGCTAAGCAAGATATAATATATAAGAGCGGCGAAGGTAGTGAATCCACTCGGATAAAGGTTTCGACCAAGAAGGATAGGTGTTCCCGATCGGGAAGGGACCCCTTTTCCCGGATGGGATAATTTTCCTTTAAAGGCATCCGGGGTGTTTGTTCCCTAAAGAGAGCACTTAATACTTTAAAGGCGTCGACAACATATTAAATGATCAAGAGGGGAAATGATTTTAGGTTTTGATGACTGTTAGTAATCACTATCGACCGTTATTGAAATACTCATGTAACGGTCGCACTAAATATCATTATGGTTTAAGAAAGATGAACCATCAAGGGAGAGGATAAAAGGTAATCAGGAACACTAGAAAAGGTCTGAATTTTGTCATTCTGAAAGAAAATATTACTTTTTTTCTTTTTTTTTTGGATTAACTACTGACTTGAACGTCGGAGTGAGATCGCCGAAATGACTTTCGACGCCCTTCTAACATTTTCTTGAATTTTTTTCTTAAGTCATTCTCCTAACCCAATCATCTATCGGCGTTGCCATCCCTGTCAACTTCGGGATCAGTATTATATATCCATCTTTAATTTCCACCTTTCAGCAATTTTTCCCCCCAATTTTGTTTGGCATAGCTGTGCTATTTAATTAGGACAGCGTGGGCATATATATATAATCATAGATTAACTACACCATATCTATCCCTAAATTTCCAGTCCAGTTGTCTGCAGATACCACCTGATCCACACGAGCTTTCTCTGTCAAGCGCACGCAGTTGAATTGCTACACTAATCAAGAAAGACAAAGCAGTTGGTGGGGTTGTCCAACATTGGAAAGAAGCTCCCAACCTGTGAGCCAGAGTTGGAGTTGAAGCAATCAAAAATCCATGCAAAAGAAACACGTCGGACATCCTCCCCAAGATGGAAAAGAGAGGCACAAAATGTCAGGCACTAGACTAAAATAACCTCCCTCGATCTGTCTCGCTGTTCTTAATTCTTTGAAAACCATAGTTTTATGTATATTAAAATGCAAATTAAAGACTGTATCATGCGGGCTTGGTTCGATCTGAGGAAGGCTCATGCTGGGGATGTTCCCAAGTTATTATAACCACCACCACCCCGGCCATGAAGTTGACTTAATCCCATCTGCCTTCCATTCACCGGAATCATGATTCCTGCTGGCTCCTCCTCCGCCGCCACCGGCTTCCACAACCTTTACAGAGGTATGGAAGAAATCCTCTACTCTCCGGATCCGTCGGCAGCCGCGAAGGATGGCGCGGTCTCCCATGCTCTTCTCTACGGCCTTTCGGTCCTCAAGAACAAGGTGCAGCAGTTGGAGTCCTTCGTCGGCGTCTTCCTCTATCCGAACCGTACCACCGACCGGGAGTCGGTGGCGGCCGGCCTGGCCAACACGGTTCAAGAAATCATCTGCGCCGCATCCTCTCTCAGTTGCACGATCCAGCAAGCAGCCGCCGCCTCCGAGTCGGGCATCAACGGGGAGCTGCAGGCCAACGCGAAGGTCAGCGACAAGTCGGGCGAGGTGGATTTCACGTTCCAGCTGGAGAGCGAGTTCGAGTTCCTCGCCGCCGCCAGCGCAGGGAACGTGAGGAAAGCGAAGAAGCAGGCGCCACGTGAGCATGGCAAGGGCAAGGCCATACGGACTAGTGATGACGTGATCACGTCGAGCGAGGCCAAGAACAGTAGCGCGTGCGAGTGGGAGATCGTCGAGTTGGCGGCGGCGGATCTGTTGGCGAAGTTCACGCACTACTGCCAAGTGTGCGGGAAGGGGTTCCGGCGGGAGGCGAATCTGCGGATGCACATGCGGGCGCACGGGGAGGAGTACAAGTCGTCGGCGGCGCTGGCGAACCCGGCGAAGGGAGGGAGGGATCCGGCGGCGATGACGAAGTACTCGTGCCCGCAGGCGGGGTGCAGGTGGAACCGCGGGCACGCCAAGTTCCAGCCGCTCAAGTCGGTGGTGTGCGCGAAGAACCACTACCGGCGGACCCACTGCCCGAAGATGTACGTGTGCCAGCGGTGCAACCAGAAGCAGTTCTCGGTGGTGGCGGACCTACGCACGCACGAGAAGCACTGCGGGGACCCGCGGTGGAGGTGCTCCTGCGGGACGAATTTCTCGAGGAAGGACAAGCTGCTGGGCCATGTGGCCCTCTTCGTAGGCCACTCCCCGGAGGTCCGGCGAGTGGCAATCGCCGGCCACAACTAGATTCAACGCTTGTAAGTTAATTGCATCTTTTGTAAACTAATTATCAACAGCTACATTATCTTTGCATGCATAAGCTTAAATGTTGTGTTGAAATAATCAAGGCGCGAAATAACCAATTACTATCTATAGCTTAATTAATCAATATTGTATGTATGTATATAGACATACAAATAGTCCATCTTTCAGAAATTGATTCTCTTATATATAGATAAATGAAGATTATAACAGAAAAATAATTGAAGTTACGATTTTTGGATGATTTTAAATAAATACATATTTCACATTCATTTGTATTTAGCCATTGAATGAATAAAGATCTTCATAAAACTTCCACTCTTTGTCCATCTTCTTTCTGTTATTGGAGCCTTATTGAAGGGACTAGTGGCTTGTAATTCTAATTCCTACTATCACCTAAGAAAATTAATGTGAATGGTGCATCAAAATAAAGACTTAAATTGTTTGGTCCTCGATATCACAAAGGCTATGAGGAGTTTAGTGATGAAGCTACTACTACTCACATGTACAACCATCCTAAGAGAGAGACCTATCGAAAGATACACTAAAGAACTCACTGACACTTTTTCTACTGCATTAAGGCTTAGATGAGTGCAGTCTTGAAGTTTGAAAATCTCTTAAAACTCTTACAAAGGGGTTGACAAGGTGAGCAATTAATAGAATTATATTGAACTGCTGTTACTTCATATCAAATTTGGAAGTTTGCAGATGAATGATATATTCTGAGACTATTTTCCGTTATTTTACCATAGTTTTTTTTCACTTGAATGATGCTCCAGTGATTGGGAAAGATTCTTCTATCATTTAAAAAAATTCAATTTTATTGATATCACTGTCTGAGACTAAAGGATTTAGACAATGTTAATATCGTATCCCCAGACTAAACCTTTTATTGCAAGCACGTATAAAGAAAAAGTAAATCAAGATAAATGGTACTTGGAGTCTATTAAAGCATACTCCTAGGTTCATTCCTTTAGGAATAAGTTCTTCCCAGTTAGGAGGTCACTCAATATCATGATTTACTTCCCTTCCACAAAACCTCATGACAATGGAGGAGGCACCTTCGATAAGCATAATCACTCTTTGCATCACATAGTCTGATCGCCGGGTTCCCACCCTTTGAACCATCAAGCTAGCATAGAATATCCACGATTGTATCCTCAATGCTTCATACTCCAAATTGCCCTCTAAAGCTCCGATACTTAGTTTATAACTCTCATCAATTAAGCACACACTACTAGAATTTTTGCATTCAACAACACATAATCGACAACGGTTTTTTGATAAAGTGTTGTCGTATGTCAATTTAACAACAGTTTTAGTATTAACCGTTGTTGTTGTTGGTCTGTATACGTAAAAAGACAACAATAATAACAAAATGTTGTCGTATGTATACTCAACGACAACAGTTATAAAATAACTGTTGTCTATAGGCGGGATTTACAACAACTGATGTGATAAACTGTTGTCTATTATGACAATAGACAACAGTTATATTAAACTGTTATTGTTGTATTGTTGTGATGTTCAAGCAATAAACAAAATCAACGGTGGATATCCAACTGCAAAAAACCAACGAACGACGACAAACCCCTAATCTTTTTTCTTCCTCGCCCGCCAACCACCCAAACCCCCGACCATTTCCGCTGTTGCAGAAAGATCAGGAAGCCGCCGCAATCGAGCCTTCATAATCGACGATCTCTCGTCTTCCTGGCTGAGTCGCTGCTTATCCTCGGCGCCTCTTTCTCGAATCCCTAATTCGTAGAAGAAACCGGCGATGTTTGGCGTGGTCTTCCCGGAGCGGAGCTTCCCCATGGATGCGTCGGTGTTCGCGCAGATCGATCCGCTCCACTGGATCCTTGACATGAACTCCCTCGTCGGCGATGCCTACCGCGACGTCAGAGAACTCTGTGTGTTTCTGCTCCCGGCCGCGGCTTCCTCCTCCTCCCCCCCCCCCCGGGAAGGCCCTCGCCGTCTACGTTCAGCCCCCTGGTCACCCCTTCCTCTTTTGCGGCGCCATCCACCCTGCCCGCCCATCCGCTCTCCTCTCCCTCCCCTGGCCCGACCCTTCCGAAGAACCCCCCATTCCTGACCCTAACCCTAATCCCCTCCAGCTCGCGCTCACCTCCGCCAAGATCGGCGTCTCGGTCGAGGACATCGCCTCCCTACCACCCGTCGCTGATGCCGGCGCGGAGAAGAGGGCCGAGCGCCTCGCTCTTAGGGTTGGCGAGAACCTCTTCAATTTCATGCAGTCCTTCTGCGGCATTCTCGTCGTGCCCATGGATATCCTTGACTGTTGGTTCAAGAAGTTCCAGGAACGAGCCTGGAAGGATCCCAGTTACCTCAAAGATTTCGCCTTGTGACAGACAGGTGAATGTCCAATCCCAAAGGTGCTTCTTTTTGCAAGGATCTCTTTCCTTGATGGTATCGCATTTCATGTTATGTTTTGGTTGCATCTGTTTGCTTGAATTGCACTTCGTAAGTCATTTAGTAATGCATATAATTTTTCTATTAGAACATGGAAGAACATTGCTAATTATCTTTCAAAAGGGAGTGGCCTGATATCCCATAACATTCAAAAGAGAATGAATCAAATTGTTGGACAGAATACTCGTGTGCTGTATTTTGTCTGACATCCTCAAACATTTAATATAGTGATCGAGCAACTTGATACAGTGGTACGTTTTTTTAAGTCAAGTCTTATGAGTTTTTACCGAGCTCAAACAAGTGACAGAGCTATCCTTGTAATTTAAACTATGAATTGTATAAATAAAATTTTTATATGTATAACTAAAGATTCTAAATTTGTAAGATATAAAGAATAACAAATAATACTCTTTATGTATTTGTATTAATAAATTAAATAAATAAACACTAACATAAGTGAAATATCCAAATCTGAGTTAACCTTCCTTTAAAGTAATCACTCCATAAATATTTCATTAGTCATGATGTAGAACTGAAATCATTTACTTCCTAGAGCAGCAATCACTCCATTATTGCACATCATAATTAATTTTTTGAGAGCAGCAATCACTCCATTCTTCCTGGCAAGGTTCGTCTCCACTCTGTTATCACGTCTCCACCTATTTTTCTTTAAATCCTTTTGTGCTCCTCTTTGGCGAGACTTTGACGATATTTCTTCATTCATTTTCTTCTTTCTGTTATTAAAAAGATGATATTTATTTTTTAACTCTTTAGCTTTGAAGTACGAGACTTTTGTCAGTTGCTAATGCAGGTCATGCTTTAATTACTCTTCAATTTGTTTCAAGTGGAAGTTAGTGATGCTATGTTTTGCACTTTAGTCTGCTTAAGTGCGATTTGAGTGTGATACATACTGTACGCCTTTCAGTTGCATATGTATAAAATTAGCAAATTTCAGGGATACAGTGGTACATTCACAGTGGCTTTGGGTAGATTAGTAACTCTTGTTTAATGTGTACCATTATGAGGTTATTCAACGAATACATATTCCTTAGCGCCAAACTGAGAAAAGCTAAGTTTAATATAGTTGGTGTTTGGAGAATCAATTGTCTATAGAACAGAATTGGTATTTGAAAGTCATGAGCTCCTCTGAAACGTGGTTTGCCTATGTTCCATGTTGTCGAAGCAGTGCCAAATTTCATTTTTATCATGCTTATTGAAAAATTTGACTTTTATATCTGTTTTTGTTTTGAATTACAGAAAACATGGCGGTCTATTTCCTGATTTTGGAAATTTTGAAGATATATTCCCTATAGAATTTCTTGTTCCCTTTCTCTGGCATTCGAGGGTTTTGTTTTTTACTCAATGTATCCTCTTTGTAATGTGGTCTGTATCTACCTTCTCGAATCTCCTTCCCTAACAAAGATAAAAGACTCGCAAACACATCTGGCACTGTCTAATGATGATGGTCATTTTTCGTATAGACTTGCTGGTCAAATTATTTACTCAATGTATCCTCTTTGTAATGTGGTCTAATGATGATGTCATTTTTCGTATAGACTTGCTCTTCATCTCATGCCCATTTAATGATGTTCTACTAATACTAATAATACTAACAAGACTTGACATTTTTATTCTATCTTGTATTATATATTGGTATCTTTAATGGAAGCATCTTAAGATGCTTTTGGTAAGTGTTAAGGGTGAATCAAGCCATTCATTTCTACTTGAATAGAAGCTTTGTACCATTTATCTCTCATCTTCTGTTCAGAATGGAAGCTGAAGCACTTCTTTTTCATCCCCTTTTTGGGAGTGTTATCATCGGTAGAGTTTATGAATAGTTCCTTCTGTGAATTTCCATTTGTAGTATATTTATTTTTTTGCTTCAATGGATCAATAACATTCTTTCATCAGTTAATTTGCTTATTAATATTAGATTCTTTGAATTTTTCTTTCAGGGAAATGCCTCGAAAAGTCAGTTATGGGCTTGACTATGATGATGACTATGACACTTTTGATGACTATGATTATGAGCATGAAGTAAAAGTTGATGGGTACGATGACTATGAAGATAGTAAGTGATATTCTTTCCCTTCTTGGTTTGTGTCAATTTGATGCAGTTCATTAGGCAATCATTTTTGTGTTATTTTGCCATGGATTTGCATTTTGCAGCTAAATATCTTCCTTATAATTAACTTAAATCTTCTAATATTCCTTTTTTGGTTTACACATTACTCCCTGGAACAGATGTGACATCTCAGCTTAGTAAGGATGGCAGTAAGCATGGAATCTGGCAATGCCCAATTTGTTCATATGACAATGATGAAACTTCATTTTGTTGCGACATATGTGGCGCTATTTATGTCTATTCTTCCACTTATGGCAAACAAAAAGGTGTGTTAAAGTTTTTGAATTAAATAGATTTGTATATGCGATGAGATTGCATAACTTGTATAATTCTGTGCTTCAAGATAAGGCAATTACAAGGACTCGTGGAAGATATTACTATATTATTCACTGAGTATATTCTTTGCGCAGTAAATCCTGCAACCAAAGATACGGGAGCATCTGCAATATCCAAGTCTCATGCACAAATATATGTGGCACCCAAAAGTAATAATCTTGTCGATGACTTTAAAAGCAGAAAACCCAATTTGTATGAGAAAGGTATCATATCATACATATTAATGCTGCCAATGATGTTTGACATTACTAGTTTTTCTAGTATAGGTTGTTCAGAGCTTTATATCATGTGCAACTGCTCTGCCAAACTAATATAGCACTGTTGGAATTTGATTTGCTTGCGACAGGCAACCAATGTTTTTATGGATCATCAATAGGTTAATAGAGTACATTCTTTTCATGTTTTTGTCTTGTGCTAGTCATTCTTTGCATGTTATGGTCTTGTGTTAGATGAAATGTGTTCAGAAGGTGAGGAACACTGAGCCATTGTCCGAGCTGTGAAACACCTAACAAATGTACTACATAACAAATTATTAATCCAAAGATTTCTTTTGCTAGAATTTGCCCCTGAATCATATCATTGCATCTTTCTTTGAAATCTGCTTCACTTCTTTGAAAGTGACTTAGATAGTTAATATATTATTTTGAATATCATGATATCTTGAGTTGAGTTCATAAATAAAGACCTATAGTGTAATTATCATGCAATCTTTCTGGAGCAAAAGCTGTCAATTCCTTCAAGCATGCTCTTCGTTTACTCTCTGCTCTGTCTCCCATCTTCTTCATCTTTCACTTTTCTGTTCACTGAGATCTCTATCTGCTATATTCTGCTCTCTCACCCTTTTGAACTCTCTTCTTCATCTTTGTAGTCCCTTATCTTTACTGCTCTTTTGTAATTATGCATCTTTCTTGTCTCTCCTTTTTAACCTTCCCTTCTGTCTTGCTTCTCTCTAATTGTCTTATACTATTAGTCTCACGTACTTTGATACCTTAGTTCCATATTATCATACATCAAATAATATGCTCTAAGAGTATTTTAGCAATTCTATATTGCTTATGTACTTTATCATCTGCATATCATATAATATCTTGATTATCTTTACATGCTATTTTGGTATTTACCCTAGCAACCTGCAATCTTTTAGTTCTATCTATAATTGTTTTGGTAATTAAATTTTTTTATATCCTTCCACAATTTGCATCAGTTTTACTAATCATATAATTGTTTTATTCTGTACAATCATATAATGTTTTTTGTTCATAGTTTGCAAAAGCAGAGTACTCCCAAGATGAAATTGATGAAGTGCGCTCCGCGATAGCTGATTGTATACAGGATTATATTTGATAATAGGTATGTAAATGTTAGTTACTAAGGTTTAAACTTTTCCTGGTAAATGTTAGTTACTAAGCTTTCGGGTGATATTCCCCTGAATCAAACAATATACATCAACAGTGTTAACATCAAATGTAAGAGCATCTGATACTTGGAAGAGCATCTGATACTTTTCTATATTGTCAGTTGTACTAATCATTCATCTGATACTTGGAGCTTTAGCAGTTCTGCCTAACATCCTTTCGTAAATTTCACTAACAGTGTTAACATTACAAAGGTATATTTATGCTTTCTTCATTCAAGACTATGAAAACGTGTGGTCTTAAGTGCCTGCTCTATAGAACATGGAGTTTTTATCAACATTCTCGTATAGTTTACAATTCTTGCTTGTTTCTGCTTTTTGTGATGTGAATAGGAAAAAACATTACAATTTCTAATCTCTCTTGAAATTTACAATTAGCCATATTCTGTTGCCTGCTCTATAGTTATTTGTTATTCTTTCTTTTTCATCATGAATGCAAACTTCAAGGATAGTAGTGCTAAGTTTCTTTTTCATCATTGCAAGATGGCGGGGAATTCAAGTTGCTGTGAAGAAGTTCAGCAATGAAGTAATGGCCGATGAAGATAAATTGTCGGTTGGTTCTATATTTCATCATAATCTGTGTCTGCAATCTTTAATCTCTACTCTGTATTGATTTTTTTTCATATATCAATTAGAGTTTCTTTGTACACCTTGCAGAAGGGCATTCAGAGATGAGCTTGCATTACTTCAATTAATACGACATCCAAATGTTGTCCAGTTCTTAGGTGTTGTTACTCAGAGTAGTCCAATGATGATTGTCACAGAATATTTGCGAAAGGTTGCTCCTCAAACTGTAACCTTCTTTATGTTTAGGAAATTTGGGTCAGAATTTGAACTCTGTAATTTGTCACAGAATACTTTTGTGGTTTTGTCTGTAAAAAGGTTGTGGTGGATCTTTATTGTAAATATGTTGATGATGTTTGATATATATAGTTTTTGTTTCGAGGTTAAATTATTGTCTTTTAATTGAAAATATAATGAAAATATCTTTGTTGTCAAATTGGTATGAAACTGTTGTGGAACAGTACAAATGCACAACAGGTTTTTCTAAAGCTAAACTGTTGTTGTAGATAAACGGTGAATATGACATACGACAACACAGTGATAAAACTGTTGTCGAATATAATAAAAGACAACGGTGAATATGACATACGACAACGGTGAAACACTGTTGTGAAAATAATAAAAGACAACGGTAAAACACGGTTATAAAAACTGTTGTCGAATGTGATCTACGACAACAGTGGAAAACTGTTGTCAAACTGTTGTCGTAGATCACATTCGACAACAGTGATTCACTGTTGTCGTAGACCCCCCCTTTTACAACATGGCCTTTAACAACAGTGGTATTTGGCCTACGACAACAGTGATTCACTGTTGTTAAATGCATTTTTTCTAGTAGTGACAAATCAACACTAACAATACTAATATATTTTCTTTTACTTGGTTCATAGCCTGTGATGTTAGTCCAAGGCCCATGATCGTTGATCATTTTCGATGAATAATTCACTATCAATCTGTTGATTACAAAGGTTAGGATCGGTAACAACTTTACCATTCTTAAAAAACAAAGAACAAATAAGAAAATGACATTATGCACATAAGTATACCAATAATTTAAAGCTGTAGACTTCTGCATGTTTGTCGATGTAGAGTCTCGATGTAACGTTGGCGTTTCGGGAGTGAGATTGCAGTTGGAGGACTTGAAGATGTTAGAAAATGTGGTTCTGAGTTCTTGGGCGAAGGGCCTTTATATAGGTTGACTCTGAGCGCCTATATTAACTCTAGGCACCTCCACTAAGGCCTATCTGATTCCCGTTCGTCACTGAGTTTATCCAACTCTGGGCACTTGGACTATCTCCTGTCGCCTGGATTGTTGATGTGGTTGCACTTGGGCGAAGCTCTATGCGAGTCACCTTTTATCCCTTCCGAGGCACTTGGAAACTATGTGTGTCAACCAACCAGGTTGTGCCAATTCAGTCGCTTGCGTGGCTGGGTTCAAGTCTATCTGGGCACCTGGACCCACTCGGGACACTCGGACTCCTTTCGCATGGGTCCACTCCAGGCACCCGGAAACCTTTTTCTTGACCACTTTCCCGCTTTAAGTTCCTACATCACAGAGTTAGCACAACAGATATAATAAAGATAGATATGAATGATTCGATAGTCTAAGGATTGTTCAAGCCTGATTTTTGGATTTCGTTGAAATCTTAGGTCAGACCAGAGGTTATTATTCCCTTCTAGGGAACGCGCCCTCACTTACTCCTCTCAAGAAGGTTTATTAGATTTACCAAACATTCAGTCCTCCTGACCTATATAGACTTTGTGGTCGACATCCGATCCTCTAACCCCAAGGGCTTCCTCTCGATGTCTGACCCTCCAGACCCATCGAGATGCTAGCCATTCGATCCTCTAGACTTGTCTAGTCTTTCCGCCTAGTGTAGTTGATTTGCTAAGTCTTCTTGCCCATTCTCACTGCCTAGGACTTCCTTGCCTAATTACAACTATGCTTTCCCTTTGCCTAGTGTCTACTAGGACTTTTACCTTGCCTAGTATCCAGTCAACTTGACCTACTAGGACTTTTTGGTTGAATTACCTACATATATACTTAGTCAACCTCGTTATATCACAACATAACTTAACTTTGAACCTTTTGCCAATATCAAAACTAGGTTCGATTATCTAGTGCTTCCAACATCAACAGTAGTGTCAGTGCCACTCGTCAGTGTCGAGCAAGTGATTGTAATGTCAGTGCCGAGCATGTTGCGACACATATATCTCATTATTTATTGTAAGACACTCCTAGTCTCTTTGCCTGTCGTAAGGCAATCCAGTCTTTTTGCCTGTTGTAAAGCCATAGTCTCTCGGCCGAGCTAGCAGTCATAATATTAGTGTCTAGCGAGCGGCTATAATGTTAGTGTTGAACATGCAACAATAGCCTCATTGTCAAGCGTGTGACACTCTGGGTCTCGTTGCCTATCGTAAGGCACTCCTAGTCTCTTTGTTTGTCGTAAGACAATCCGAGTCTCTTTACTGGTCGTAAGTCCATAGTCTTTGTGCCATCTAGTGGCTATAATGTCAGTGTTAACTAGCAATTGTAATGTCAATGCTGAGCAAATGCATATAATGTTAGTGTCAAGTGTATGGGTATAGTCTCGTTGTTGAGCATGCAACACTCCTATTCTCATTGTCTGTCGTAAGACACTCCTGGTCTTGGTGTGGTGCAATCAACCTCTAGGGTTTCGATATTTGACAATGTATCTAAGTCTAGTCAATTTGACCAAAGGGTTGATCCAAATAGGACTTGATGTTTGGAGGTGATAAGTCTACCAAGTGATTAGTCCAAACTAAAAGTTAGGCAAGGGGTGAGAAATATACCAAGTGACTAGTCCTAACTGGAGATTAGGCAAGGGGTGAAAAGTCTACCAAGTGAGTAGTCCTAACTAGAGGATAGGCAAGGGAAGTCCTGGTGAGTGAAGCCGACCCTAGTGAGTGTAGCTTAGTGGTGGAAGTCTTGATTAGTGAAGCAAGACAATGAAAGTCCTAGTGAGTAGAGTTAAGACCTAGTGAGTGAAACTAGGTAGGGGAAGTCCTGGTGAGTGAAGCTAAGTAATGGAAGTCCTAATGAGTAAGTGAAAAATCCTAAAGCAAGATAACCTTAGGTAATGTGTGACCACATGGTTGACTGGACCAGTGAATCACACATATTGCTAACATTGTTTTATTTAACTATCTCTTATATATATTGTGCTAACTCAATGTTGTAGGTAAGTCTTAGTGGATCAGGTTGATCAGGCACTAAGCAAGACCAGAGAAAGTCCAAACAGGTCTAGAGGACCAGATGTTTGACAGGTAAGTAAGGTAAGTCACTGGAGGAGCGAAATCCGGTGAGGATGAGTCCCTAATAAGGACTTTTGGCGCGATCCAGCTTAGAACTATTTAGAGCTCTAAGATGAGGCCTTGACTAGATTCTGGTCTTGAAAAAACAAGATTTATTTAATACTTAGTCTATTTTTCCTGTTGTATACTTGTGCTAACTTTGTTTTGTAGGGTATAGTTTATTCTAAACTAACATTATTTTATAGGGTTGTTTCTGAAAAATTTACCTTAGATGAACAGTAGCCGAGGCACCTTAGTTCAGTCCAGAGGTGCCTTAGATGGCTGAAGGCGCCTCCGAGTGGATAAGCTCCGAGGATAGAATTTCACATCTGAGGCGCCTCAGTTGGGATCCGAGATGCCTCAGTTGGCAACTGAGGCGCCTCACTTTGGATTGGAGGTGCCTTCCAATGGATAAACTACAATGTCTGCTAATCAAATAAAGCTTTAGAACTGAGGTGCCTCGGTTCCCAATTGAGGTGCCTCCAGTGGGCTTTATATGTAGTGTTTGGCTGAAGGGTGGAACAAAACTGCTACTCTTCTTTCTTGCTTCCAAGTCTAGTCTTTAAGTTGCGGCCCAACTACGAATCGACTATGACCAACCACTGTCGGAAGACGACACCAACGCTCAAGCATGATCAAAGTTAATTCTAAGTATTGGTAATGAAAATATTTGTTTTTGTACTTATGTTCATACATATATTTAAGGGCAGTGTAGGGTGTTACATCGTATCTTTTCTCATGTATTTGATCACTCTATCGGGAGTTTATTGGTAGAAGATATTAGTGGGTTGCTCGTCGGAAAGGTCCAATGGACTTGGGGCTTGGAGTAGAAGTCGTCGAAGGCTCCGAACCAAATAAATTTTGGTGTGCCTGAGTTGTGTTTTTATTTGCTTTATTTTCCGCTGCTCACACACTTTCATTAATTCCAAAAATGCAAGTTTTTTTTAAAAGTCACGTGATTCACCTCTCACTCATGTGCAATGATCCTACACTTGTTACATGTCGTAAGGCACTCCTGGTCTCTTTGTCTGTCATAAGGTAATTTGAGCCTATCGTAAGACTACAGTCTCTGTGTCGAGCTAGAAGTTGTAATGTCAATCCCGAGCATGCGACTATAATATCAGTGTGAGCAAGTGACTATAATGTATGTGCCAAGTGTGAAGCCATAGTCTCATTGCCGAGTGTGTGACACTCCTAGTCTCATTGCCTATCATAAGACAATCCTAGTCTCATTGCCTATCGCAAGGCACTCCTAGTCTCTTTGCTTGTCATAAGGCAATTCGAGCTTGTCGTAAAGCTATAGTCTCTATGTTGAGCTAGCGGTTGTGTCGAGCGAGAACTGTGAAGAAGAGTAACAATTCATATACGAAGGCTGGAACTATATAAACTCGAACCTAATGCATAGTTTTAAGTGACTCTGCTAGTAGTCTGGAGATAATAATTCGATCTCTCAAATCCCAAGTTTCCATGGAGTCAGGGAGAGAAGAGTAATAAGGCTCGATCCCATGACTTCAAAGCTAGTGACCATGGACTTAGGGAGAGAGTAGAATACCGATCCTCGCTGAAGATAATATCTCGATTCCTGACTTCATAATGTTCGTGGAGTCGAGGAGAGAATTTGCTAAGAGAAATGAATAACTTAATCTCTTGACTCCCAAATACCTGTGAAGTTATGGAGAGAATATAATATAAAATCCAAGTCTTATGCCAACTAAGGATCTGACTTGATCCATCGACTTCCGAATGCCCACAGAGTCAAGGAGAGAATATAATAGAAAGCCAAGTTGTCAACCGACTGAGGATCTGACTTGATTCCTCTACTACCAAATACTCATGGAGTCGGGGAGAGAATATAATAGAAAATCAAGTTGTTGACCGGCTGAGGATCTGACTCAATCCCTCAACTCCCGAACGCCCGCAGAGTCAGGGAGAGAATATAATAGAAAACCAAGCTGTCGACCAACTGAGGATTTGACTTAATCCCTCAACTCTCGAATGTCCGCAGAATCGGGAAAAGAATATAATAGAAAACCAAACTGTAGACAGACTTAGGATCTAACTCGATTCCATAACTTCCGAATACACACGAAGATTGAGAGAGAATATAAAAGAAAAGCAAATTGTTGACTGGCAGAGGATCTAACATGATCTCTCAACTCCTAAATACCGATAGAGTCAGGGAGAAAATATAATAGAAAACCATGATGCCAATTGACTGAGGATCTGACTCTATCCCTCAACTCCCGAATACCCACGGAGTCAAGGAGAGAATATAATAGAAAACCAAGCTGTCGATCGGCTAAGAGTTTTCCATCATGGCCCTTCGACTAATGTTGTAGGTGACATTGAAGAGAAGGATTAGTTGTTTCCCGCTTGCAAGCACCTACACTTTTGCCATCACTAGTAAGTGAAAGTCTTCTTGAGACAAGATGATAGTTGTGAATTTTCCTGGGTCATTCATCTCAACATTTCAAAATCAGACATGTATTCCCATAGATGCCACCAAATTTGAACCTGTCTGAAATTGATGAAGGTTGGACTACCAATGAACTAGTTGCATGGTTGACCAGAAAAGGACCTCGAACAAGGGAAAACCGCCGAGGTATTGTTGATGTTGACCAAGTCTCCATTACCAGGAGGAAAGTGGCGTTGGTGGAGATGATAGTGTGATGCCCTCGAGGTTGACCAAGTCGCCATGAAATGGGACTGAATCATCTACAGAGCATGCCAAGAGCAAAGAGCAAGAGAGGGGATTAGAATGGAGACTAGGTCGAGCCAGCCTTCCACTTCAATGCTTAAGTTAGATCTTTGGAGACATAAAAATGTGAAACAGACGAACAATGGAGTAAAGTAATATGTGTCTTGACACACCCGTACCTTGGATCGTAGGGGAGAGACTTTTATAGCATAAAGGAGTGATGTGTCACATCCGTAGATGTCAGAGGATATGGCATGTTTCTAACACGCTGTCATATCATAGTGAGGAAAATGTCTCATCTCCATATATAAAGGTCATTTCACCCATATCTGGTATTGTAGAAGATCTTGTAAGATCATGTTACATCCACAATACTGCTCCATGTGTCAGGTCAGTCCATGTTAGAGCGTCTGGATATTGGGGCTTCAGAAAGGTGTTGGGTTAGAGTGGAGGCAAGTCTAGGCATCCGAATGGCAGGGCCGATCGAATATGAACGAGATATTTGATTGTGGAGCTAGGTCCCTGGAGTATCTGATAAGGGAGCTGGGCCCCTAGAGTTTGGTGGAATAACTAGATTAGGATCGATGAAGCCGAATGGAACGCTGGGTCTATGAGTCAGCGGAGGTGAAGTACCACAAGGGTGCATGATAATGAGGGCTTGTAGGCCCGCTCAGTAGCGACAGCGAGATATGGCCTTAGTTGAGGAGTACTCCGATAATGGCGGTATTTGTGCCGGAAGGGATAGAAGCAGCCAGATCTATGCCAAGGTTAGTGGTAGTGATTGGATCGATAGCAGAGGTGATTTCTCGTGATGACCACAAAGTGGTGCTAGTGGTCGGACATAGCTAAGAGAAGGGGGCTTCGCCAAGGCAGCGAGAAAGGAAAAGAGGGAGGCCACGATTGGCGGAGGTGGTGCTCGGCTGAGATAACAAGGGAGGCGAGGAGAGGAAGAGGCGGTGTCTGTCTTGGTGTCACTGGGTGTCGACAGCCGAAAAAGGGAACACCCCTTTTTTTGGTTAAAGTCAAGCCCTAAAATGAGAGAAAGGGGGCCAAAATCTCACCTTCCACGTGACTACAATCCCACCTTCCACGTGGCTACATATTCACCCCACATCAAAGGGAAATCTAGCCAGGTGTTGCTAATGTCGACCAAGTCTCCTTGGCCAGGAGGAAGGTGGGGTTGCCAAAAATGTCAGTGAGTTGTCCTTGAGATTGACTAAGTCATCGTGAGCTGGACTGAATTGTCTAAAGAGTCTGTAAAGGGTAACATATCAAGAGAGGGGTTTAGAATGGAGACCGGGCTGCCCTCATCTTCCAATTCGATGCTCAAGTCAGATATCCAAAGATATACAAATGTGAAGAAGATGAGCAATAATTGAGTAATGAAATATAACTGTGTATAATAATGAGCATCCAAGCTACCTTGGCTACCAGAGGAGATTGTTGAGTGTGCAGGTTTTTTATAGGATACACATAAACTCAGTTTGATGGTTTCTGGTTCGGTGAAGGATGGAGCATCCATGTTAAATACTGAATATTAAGGGGTCAAAAAGGAAAATTTTGAAACATAGGAGTGTAGTTGTAATTATCTGAATTTGGAGGGTTATTTTGTAAAATACCCAAAAACTAATAAAAAGCCCTAACTTCCCTCATTAATCCCTCTCCTCCCCGATTCCCCTTCTCTGTTTGACATCAACGCCGCCGTAGCGGTCCCCAATGAGCGAGCGCGGCTCCTTTGCCCTTCTCCTCCCTATTCTTCTTCTTTTTCTTCGTTCGCTTTGGCGCACACGAAGGAGGCGCCGCCTTGTCTCCCGGATTGCGGTTCTCTCCTCTTCTCCCTCGCGCCGCAGCCCTAGTCGAATGCCCTCCTCGCGCGAAGGGAGACGTCGACCCTTGATCTCGCGTTCACTCCTTCTTCTTGGGTTGTTAAGCGCCGACCAAGGATTTTCCCTAGATTGCGTGGCCGACAACAGCTAGGTAAGAGCAGAAGCTTAATTTCTGCTTTAGGGTTCATGATAATATGAGGTTTATAGCTTAAATCTAATTAGTATGGATTGATTTAGGTTGTTTAGGATTAGCTCTTGGGAGTTTTGATTCTGAGTTCGTGATTAAATTGCTTTTGGTTGATCATAAATCCGAATTAGAAATGCAGGGGGTTTTGATTCAGTCTTGTGTTGGATTGATGCTGTTTAGAGCACTAGATTCTGCTTTATTTTTGAAAGTTAATCCTGGTCTCCTGTTTGAGTAAGGTTTTTGTGAGCATGCTTTGTTTTGTTGGGTGTCATTCTACCGTGAGCTTTGGAAGGGGGAGTTTTCTTAGCTTTGATCATTGTAGGTGTAGTATTGTGATTGGGTGTTATGCTTTGATTTGGATAATATTGTGAGAGTTCTAAGTATCAAATAGGTTAAAGGTTTTGGGATTTAACCTAATAACCTAATTTTTGATGAATTGGGTTAAGAAGGGACCAATTGTTATTTGTGAGATAATTAAATTGGTATTATAGTTAGGATCTATCCTAATCATGTTTAGTATTTTATTTAGCTAATTTGTTAATTTTATAATTAGCTAAATTTTACCATTTATACAGGACCTTGATTTGGATTCATTTGGTTGATCGTGGAAGGTCCTCTTCGTTTATGAACTTCTACATAAAAGGCGGGTACTTCTCCTTTGTATTCTAGTAGTTCTTTTATTTTTAATGCATGACTTATTATGCTTGAATATGTCTGCTTGACCTTGCTCCTTGTTGTTGTTATTTTATATCGCCTGTTGATACCTTTCTTGTTTGACCTTCGAGTTTAAATCGAAAATTTGTATCCGTAGTCTCTTGTTGACTTTCTATTATGTAAAGTACTGCTCGTATGCGGGTACTTAGATGTTCATTAAACACCACTAGGATGGTTGGCATTAGAGACACCCTACCTAGTAGTTTAGTTGCATATTCGTTGGTTTCTGATTGGTTTATGGTTTGTTGATTTTGTAGTTGCATTGTTGTTATTCAGTTGTTCATTATTATTCGGTTGTTTGTACTTATTGGTATCATGCATCATACCTGCACGGTTGCATACTGACGACTGTTGGGCTTCCATGTGGTTAAGTCGTCATCAGTCATTTAGTTGCTTTGCCACTCAACCACTTGTTGTGGTAGTTGCTAGAGTGGAAACAACCGTCCTGTTACGCTACACTTGACCACTCATGTACAGTGGATGTTGGAGTTGTAGGCAAACAGTTAATACCCTCATCGTTGTTTCTAAGGGATATCAGAGTTGTTGATAGCTCCCCCTATATATCGGGGTTTTGGAGTAGTTGCCTCCCGAACATCCTGTCTACTCAACCACATATATCTGTGGTATTCGTTGGAGCGCATACAGTTGTCACAACCCTACCCACTTGGTCACACAGATATGATGTGTTGGCGGCTTGACTGCCGTCAGGGGTGACACATGTTATTGCATCATATGCATCTATTACATTTATACATTTTCTTGTGGTTGTTGCATTTATATGAGCTATGGTTGCTGTATTTGGTTGACATGCATGTTGTTTGATACTATGCTATGTCGTATGTATTTTACGTTATTTTATACATGTTTTGAGTTTCTCTATTTTCCTAGAGATTGTACACCGTAGTATTCTGTTGTTTCATGTATCCTTTGATGTCATGCTATTGTCTATTCATATACCCGCAGAGTTCGCCCGGACTCACTACCCCTGCTTCCTATTTTGTTTCAGGAGAGGATCCAGTTGTCAGTCCCACGGTATCGAGTTTGTTCCATATTTGGTTTACTATCGCAAAATCCCACCTTTCTCTTGAATCCGGCTAGAGAACATTCTCGTCACACGAGACCTCCACATCCAGCAATCCCTTGTTTGAGCAACACCTGCACGGGCCGCGAGCAGGTCCACCATCGGCCTAGATCTCGACAAGTCGGATTTTTGTGGGTTGATCCTTATCAATCGACGCAGGAGAGGTCCTTGTGATCGTCACCTTGACCATGGAGGCATGAGGCAAACCAAGGGGCTTCTCTAGCCGGTGGCTCTGGAGCTTGAGGTATGCGAGAGGGGAGTCCTACTCGGTGGCAACGGAAAGGGCTTGGCAGCGCGTCAGACGCCAAGCGTAGGCTAGTGGGTAGAGACCTACACGATCGCGACCTCCCCGGATTGCTTGTCCTTCTTCATGTAACTACCCATTGACGACTTGAAGGGAAGGAAGAAGGGAAGGGAAGTCGGAAATAAGGGAGAGATTTTGGAAGGTTAACGGTGGGAGGCAAGGAAGAAGTTTGGTATTTGTTTTGGCGAAGACGAGTCGGAAATAGCAGAGTTGCGATCGCACCATGCAGATGAGGCTTTGGGATCGCACCAGGAGAGGAAGGTTTTTGGTTCTCAACGGACGAAGACGAAGGTTTGTAGGTTTTGGTTATCAAGCAATGAAAATAGGCTCGAGGTACGAAAATAGGTGCTCGCTCTTTTTGGCACGATTTTTCAGCCGAAAAAAGACAACGGTCCAATATTTATTTACAATGATTTAAAACTGTTGTCTTATTATCAAAATAACAACGGTTTTATGTACCATTGTCCCAATAATTGTTAAAGATAAAAAAATCTCTCAGAAAGACAACGATTTGGATAATCATTGTCAAATCTGTTGTTATTTATAAAATTCATTGCGTTAAGGACAACGGATAGTATAAGACCGTTGTCTTTGATGCTAAGTGTTTGCTAATAGATAATGGTTTTGGCAAAAACTGTTGTCTTTTGTAAAATTTTCAACAGTTTAAGCCAAAAATCATTGTAAACATACCATTATTAAAGCTCAATTTTCTTGTAGTGTCTCTTGATATCACACTACGTCCACCATATTGGTTCATATGTCACGTCAGCCAACGTGCTATAACATCTAGATATTTGGGTATGGGAGAGACATCGAGTTAGAGTGGAGGTGAGCCGGAGTGTCCGACCGGCATGAGCTATATATTTGATCGGGAAGCTGAGCCCCAGGAGTCAATATAGGACCAACCGGTGAGTGACAACTCGGCTCGATTGGAATGACTGACGAGTCAGCTCAGTCGGAATGACTGGTGGGTTGGTTTGGTTGTAATGACTAGTGAGTCGGCTCGGCCAAAATGACGGTCGATTCGGCTCAACCATATTTACTAGTCTTGTTGACCTTCCTTGTCTTTAACCCAGTTCAATATGTCGATTGACCCTTTTTTTTACCCGTTATATTTTAAATCGTCCGAGTAATTAGCTACATCAATCATTATGTCATTCTCATCATAAAATACACAAATAATCTATTATACCATATGGCTATCTAATCTAAACTAACCAAAATCTTTGAATGTGTTGCAGATATCTTTGTTGGAGCTAATGATGGTGGTGTAATTTGAGCACAGTAGAAATGACAATATGACATTGTTTAGATAAAATTGAGATTAGTGTTAGACTTTATCTCTTTAAATTAAATTTGTCTCATACATAGGACTGATATAATATGATAATCATCTCTGAAAATGCAATGACTTTTATATTGTGAACACTATAAATTATAAGATTTTTTTGACGTAGATACTTCCACAATGTAAGTATGAAATGCTTATGCTTTATTCTAAATTAAATGAATGAATTTGGAAAGAGGAGACCTATTTATACTATGTGAAGGTTCGAAGGAACCACTTGTTTCAATCATATATGAATCGTTCAATTTGAATTCGATGATCAAATCGCATCTTATTTGAACTAATTCATCTAATTTGAAATTAATGGCTCAAATAGAGTCTTATATGAAGAGCACTTTATCCTTGACCTGAATGCATCTGACCCATCGATCTTAAGAGCATCCATACGGAAGGATATTTGAAGAAAATATTTTTTTTTTGAATAAGCATTTGAAATCATCGGACACAAATAAATTTTTTTTGCATGCAACCGGGCCCACCAACAACCTGATGGTGGGCGACTGTTGTATCAATTTTTTACTTTTTTTAATCATTTAATTTTTTAATTTTTTTTATAAAATATTAATATTAAAATAATAGATGAATATATTAAATTTAAAATTTAAAAATATAAATAATTTATTTAAATATAAATTAATAAAATGATCGTGAGATTAATAATTATTTGATTGATAAAATATTTAATTATGAAATTGGATATATTTAGAAGTGGGAGTTAAAGATCATCCATAAATATTTTGTTGATAAAATATTTAACTATAAGATTTGAAATATTTAAAGAGTATCATATTTGAATGATGATATTAAAATGAAGATTATAAATATTTAAAATAAATATCTCATATAATTATGGAGATCCTAATCTGACGAAGCAAGGGCATGTCATGTCACGTCACAAATCCGTTTATAGACTAAGAAAGCCTCCTCAAGCGTGACAACACAGTGTAAAGTTCACCCACAATCACCCAATATGTGTGCGTGCGCTTGGTCGGTGCGCATCGCCCTCACAAGGTCAAGCACGATTGAGTTGGACCAGTCCCCACGGACTGGCTCGATTAGTAAGGCATCTGATTATTTATATCAGAGATCTCAGATTCGAAAGTCATCAATCATATACGAAATAAAAACTTAATTTGTTGGCTTAAATATTCTCAATCTCAAGTGCCTTACCTCACTGGTAAAAATCGTAATTTATTCCATCTGGACACTTATGAGATCGGGACAGGGAGCTGCTAAAATGACGATTCTATCTTTTGCAACGATTGAGTTGGACCAAATAAATCTCAACAATTTAAAATAAAAATAATATAAATAAGGTTTAATAAGCTCTTTCTTTCCCAGCACGCCATTCCTGTCCCTCTTTATTTGTATTCACTTTAATAAGCATTTTTTTATTCTTCCAAAATTTATTTTAAAACTTAAATATTCCAAAATTATCTACTCAAAATATAGATTTCAATTTTCTAATCAATTTTTAAATTTATGAGACTAAATCCACTTGAATTATTTTTTAGAAGTTTATTAGTTCAAAACTAATTTTCCAACCATCACATCGTGCCAAATTCGGGTCAGATCATACGAAAATTAGGCAAGCCATTTGATTTAGTTTGGTAAACTGAAAAGGAATGAAATTGTAAAGGTGTTTGGTGATCTGAAAAATTATTCATTTAATCATCTTCTTTTGGTTTAATACCACAAATTGAAGAAACTTATAAAACGCCTAAAGGAATGAAATGATCTAATAATCTCCTCCAATATAAAATTAAAACTACGAGTAACATATATGATCTATTAATTCAATTTCTTGATTTCAGTTTCAAGGCCACTCATTAGGTATTTAGCTCAATTAACTAAAGCATTTGAATACAAATATTTTTATCGTTCCAAATTATAAGATTTTTATATGATCTATTAAACTAATTTATAAATTTATTATAAAGTTAAACGTAAAAACTAAAAATTATATTCAATTTATTAAAATATCAAAAGTTATGCGTCCCATTTAGTAATTCAGTTACAATTCCAAAACCCGGTCAATTTTATCGGGTTTTTTCCGGCTCGGAGCGGGGAAAAAAAAAAGTGGGACCCGCTGCGAATTCCAACATGGCGGTTCATTCACTGCGCGACCCCAATAAATAAGTAAACAGGAGTCCTCGCGACGGGGGGAGGTTTCGTCCGTTGAAAAGATCGCAGTGGTGGGGACAGTGGCAGGGCCCGAGGGCGTCCAGGTTCATTTCACTCCGACTTTAAAAAAATCCTAAATCCTCGTCTGTTTTTTAAACGCGCTCGCTGCAAGGGGAGAGTTTGGTGTCTGCACGGCCGTACTCGTGGTTATTATCACCCCCTCTTTTTGCTAACACTACGTTTAGAAGGTAAAAATTAAAAAAAATTTAGAATTGGAATTCAATTTTATAGTTTGATTGTAATTTTAAAAAAAAAATGGATAAGAAATTAAATTTTAATTTTTTTTAAATCTCTCAAAATAAATCACACTTAAATATTTCTGATTTATAAAAAAAATTTACTTAAATAAATTAAATTACTAAATCATCCCCTCTTAAAATAAATCAAAGTTGTTCCAATTTTATCCTCGTAAGATAAAATCGTAAAAGTATAATAATTAAATTGAATTCAATTTTATTTTTATAATTCATTTAAAACATAAAAATTAAAATCTAATTTCAAATAAAATTTAATTTCGAACGAATTCGAATTACTTACTTAAAAGTTTCTAACAGCGTGTAATTGTATTTCAATATCTCTAATTTTTGCAAATCTCGATTACGGTGGATTTGACCATTTGGATTTAGTTTTGGATTTAGTGAGACGTTAAGGAGCGAATCGAAAGGTTAGCTGCAATTTAACCCTCAGTTTTCGACGGTGGGTACTAGCCGTGTCAGCCGCAGCTGCAGCGGTTCGGATGAGAACTTTCAAATCTCCGTCGTCGGATGGAAGGACGAGGCGAATCGGAACCGTCGAAACTCGGCTTTCTAAGATCCGCGGCAGGGGTTGCGTGAGTAGAAAGGAGAGAGCAGCGGGGTGAGAATAGCAAAAGACAGCCCTTTCTCTCGGACGCCCCCGCTCTTGCTTCCCCCTTCTCATCTCCTCTTCCTCTTTCGTAACGCCTTCAGTCATCGGAATGCGGGAGCAAGTTACGTGGGGAGAGATTGACGGCCGGGCTGGCCTGGTCTGCCCTTTCCCCTCCTTGAGGGCTGCGGCCCCTGGCTGTGAATGGTGATGAAATTGGTTTTGCAAGGGTGCTGGACTGGAGATGGTAGTCTTACTCTTAAAGGTGGAGACCTCGCTCTCGCTTGCTGCTAGGGGGATTTCCGGTCGGCCGGCGACGATATTTTGGCTCCGAGGTGCTGGATCTTTACAGCTGCAGGCGGAATTGGGAAGGACAAAATGAAAAAGGTGAGGTTTCTCTTTGCTAACAGATCTATAAAAAGAATTAAGTGTTTCTCAGATTTGACGGGTGCCTTGCCTTCTAGCTATTTTATCTTCTTCCCTTCTCTCTTCTGTACATAGGTATAAAATTCTCTCATAGTTGTGTTTTGTTTTGTTTTGTTTTTTTTGGGTTTTGAGCATTTTTTTTTGTCGTGCTTCTGGAAAAAAAGGGGTGAAATTTCGTATGATCGATCATCTCAACATGGTGTTACTAGGTGCACAGTTGAAACGATAAAAAAGTTTTAGTTATTGTTCTTTTTCTTCTATCTTTATCGGTATTAGCGTACAATTAGAGGCTTTCTGTCCATTTGATCTAAATTTCACTACAGTGATCTTATGTATGTTCTCTAACCACAGATATCTAAGATTTTTGAAGTTAAATATCGTGAATTTTAGATAAGATTGCCTAAAGTTCAGAATTTTCTCCAAGTTCTTATATGTTAAATCAACGTGTGGCTAGGTCTGTTTGTCTCGATTATTCAACTATTATTTAGAATTTTGTTTGCGTTTGATTGTAGGGAACTAAAAAGACTCTTGGAAGACTTGGATTATAGGTTTCTAGTAGTGTTCTTATTGGGCAACCTACAAGTTTGGGGGTCTCTAGCCGTCTGAAATGAACCCACTGGTTTAGCTCAAATGTTAAGAGCATTGTGCCATGGAGTGCTGATCTTTTCCCTGCTATTGTTTGCTTCTGCCTGTGAGATAGGATACCCACGATCCAACTGCGATGGGGACAGCTTTTGGAATGTTGAGAACATTTTCCAGTGCCAAAAAGTGAGTGACTTCTTGATTGCTTCAGCTTACTTCTCCATTCCACTCGAACTCTTGTACTTTGCCACATGTTCCAATATCTTCCCCTTCAAATGGATTGTCATACAGTTTGGAGCCTTTATTGTGCTATGTGGATTGACACATTTGTTAAATGTTTTCACATACGGGCCCCACTCGTTCCTTCTGATGCTAAGCTTGACAGTTTCTAAATTTTTTACTGCTCTTGTATCATTTGCCACAGCGATAACCCTCTTAACCTTGATACCTCAGCTCTTGAGGGTCAAGGTGAGGGAAAACTTCCTGAGAATAAAAGCACGGGAACTAGACAGGGAAGTTGTCCTAATGAAGAAACAGGAAGAGGCTAGTTGGCATGTAAGAATGCTTACTCAAGAGATTCGCAAATCACTGGACCGGCATACCATCTTATATACGACTATGGTTGAGCTGTCAAAGACATTGGGCCTACAGAATTGTGCAGTGTGGATGCCGGATGAGCATAAAAAGGAAATGTACCTAACTCATGAATTAAGGTTACAAAGCTCCTCTAATCTGTACCGACGTTCTGTTCCTATTGATGACCCAGATATAATAGAAATTATAGGGACTAAGAGCATGCAAATTCTAAGCATTGACTCTCTACTGGGTTCTGCAAGTAGTGAAGGCATGGTTCATCCTGGAGAAGTGGCAGCCATTCGCATGCCACTGCTAAATGCCTCCAATTTCAAAGGTGGAACACCTGAAGTTGTTGAAGCAAGATATGCAATACTTGCTCTTGTTGTCCCTAGGGATGCTTCAAGGAATTGGAGTGATCAGGAGCAAGAGATAGTCGAGGTGGTTGCAGATCAAGTTGCTGTTGCCCTTTCTCATGCTGATGTTTTAGAGGAGTCACAAATGATGAGAGAGAAGCTAGCACAACAGAATCGAGATCTTCTTCAGGCAAGACAGAACACTTTAAGAGCAAGTGAAGCAAGGAATCAGTTCCAAATTGCCATGAGCCAGGGAATGAGAAGACCCATAAATTCCATCTTGGGTTTGTTGTCCATGTTGCAACAAGAGCAGTTAAGTCCTGAACAAAGACTTATTGTTGATACTATCACAAAAAGTGGTAGTGTAGTTTCGACATTGGTCAATGATGTGATGGAAATTTCTAGAATAAACAGTGAACGAGTATCTTTGGTAATGAGACCTTTCCGCCTGCATTCTATGATTAAGGAAGCTGTTACTGCTGCAAGATGTCTTTGTGATTCGAAGGGATTTTACTTTGGGTTTGAAGTTGAAAATGAAGTGCCAAATCAAGTTGTTGGCGATGAGAAGCGAATTTTTCATGTGATACAGTATATGGTTGGCACTGTGTTGAGTGGATATGATAAAGGAGGTTCTCTGATGTTTCGGGTTGTGGGGTATGATGGGCTCATAGACAAAGAGGAACAGGAATGGCCTGCTTGGAAATTGAACTTTTCTGATGGGTATGGTTATGTGAAGTTTGAAATTGGAGTGGGAAAATTGCATATTAAAAGTTCTAGTTCAACGTCACTTCAGCACTCTAAGATGACTGATTCTGGAGGTTTGGAGGTGGGCCTTAGCTTTAGAATGTTCAAGAATCTTGTTCAGGTAGTATTTACATTTTTTTAATTTTGTTTCAAAATTCGTTTAACAAATAAGTGATTTCATTTCTATGTTATGGATATAGTTATTGTATGCTAATTGACACCCAGTTGTTATTTCATTTTCTGTCTATTTTCATCGTGTATTCTTAAACATCTTTTGGAAGGGACTTCAGGGAGTTGAAACTATCTCTCAACTATTGGGTTGTTTCTCTTGCTCTATACTGGCACGTTAAAAAGACTGTATGTAGCTTGGTGACTAAATTTCCTTGCGCAAATTTTCTGAAAGGACGAAATTTCTACAATTCATGTTGAGACCTTTAGGTTTCTAACGTCTTCTGATTCCATAAAATGCATCATTTTATCTTATTCTGAATGAACACCAACTGTTGGATTTATACACCATATGTTAGGGTCTGCCATAAGCTGGAGGCATGTAACCACTTGTAGTGATGTCATAATACTGTTGGAGAAAGTAGAGACCCAGACACCTCAAATCGATTGTCGCCTTGTCCCAGATTCTATTTCACTAGATTTACCTCTATCATGCTGACGCATAGAGAATACTGGCCATTGTGACCAACTCAATCATTAAGCAACCATTACCTTTTGAACTGGATGCCAAAAGTTAGGTCACTGACTAGGCTTTTAAGCCTTTTATACGCATCTTCAAAAATATTCTCCTGTATAACTGCTTTGTTTAACCTTAATATCCATGTAGTGGATCGGAAGATAAACAGCTAGTTCCTGAACAACTCATTGAACATTCTGTTTACATATGCAGATGATGCAAGGAAATATCTGGGAACTCAAGAACACCCAAGGCCACAGGGAAAGCATAACACTTGTTCTCCGATTCCAATTGCAGCATTTGGCACAAGTGCCAGAGGGCAGAGAGTTGCATTCTGCATCTTCCACCCCAAATTTCGAAGGCCTCAGAGTTCTGCTAGCTGAGAGTGACAATGCCAACAGAGCCGTGACTCGAAAACTACTTGAGAAACTGGGTTGCCACGTCTCATCTGTGGGCTCTGGAACCCAATGCCTTAGCTCATTTGGCGCCCCAATCACACCTTATCAACTCATAGTGTTAGACCTTCACATGCCCCAAATGGATGGGTTTGAAATTGCAACAAAAATTAGGAAGTTCAGGAGCAGGTCTTGGCCTTTGATTGTGGCTTTATCTGCAAGTGCAGAGGGTGATATATGGGATAAGTGTTTGCAGTCTGGGATGAATGGAATGGTAAGAAAACCCATAACATTACAGTCCATGGGAGAGGAATTGTACAGGGTCCTTCATAATTCATAGAGGTGTAATGCAGCTTGGCACTAGTGAGGTCCATTCCTGTTCAAATCCTTTTTTCTTTCCTTGGACAGAGTTTTGTAACAAGCATCAGTACACAAGCATGCACACTCAAAACATGTATACAGGAAGTAGACAATGGTTTTTGATTCAGCCAGGGCAAACCATATTATTATACAGTTTTTTCATAACAAGTTATCCAATACCTGCTATGGTAGATAAATCAGACTTGCCAAGGCCAATATAGGCAAAAAAAATCTTCATTATTTTTTGCTTTTCACCCCTCTTTGTGGGTTTGCAGAGTTGAGCCCTCAGTTGGCTTTCTATTGCAGGCGATCAATTGATTGTGCATCTAGCAATGTCAAGTCATCAGAAATAGACATCAGGAAGCAGGCACATACGGTCAATAACACAATTTGAGTGTCGTCAGATGAATCATCCACAAGCTGGATAGTGCGAAGAATGTTATGCCGGAAGACTTGGTAGGTTAGAGATTAGCCAAAGGGCGTGGTGACTTCATCAAAGAAATGACTACTTCAATTGAAGATTTTGAGCTGAAGCAGTAGTGAGTGGTGGATTTTGACAGTTTAGCCACTAGGGACATGGAGTTAGCGCTAGTGTTTATCAGCTTGGAGGCTTACATCATTGAGAAGGTGCTAAAATCCCAATTCGCAGTGCCTCCACGGGCATAGCTGAGATGGTAACGAGTTGATAGATTGCCACTAAAATCCCAATTCGCAGCGATTGCCACGGAGGTAGAGCTACTTTGATAATAGGATTATCGCTATAGTAGAGGTGATGGTTGGTAGAACACAAGTGTTGAGGATTCTTAACTAATTGTAAAACAAATGTTTAGGGAGTTCGAGGGAAGTCTCCATGGAAGTTTACTTAGAAAAGTTGCAGACGTTGGAGGACCCCAACTCTAGTTATTAATTGCTGAACATATACCAAGGTTGGACAACACAAAGACTGGAGCCTTATGCAAAATTGTAGGACTTTAGAAAAAAGCATGTAGGAGGAGGTTGTCACATAAATAGTGGCTGCCCGAAGTGCCCAAGAATTGAGGGCAGAAGCGGAATAGTCAAATAGATGCAAGTCGAGCCTTATATGGAAGGGTGAAGTTCCAAAAGAGGAAGGTCAAACTTATTGCGAAGAGTTGCTGATTTAAGCAGTTAAAGTATGTTTTGATCAATGAGATCTTGTATAAAATGGCAATTCACTAAAACGCGGAGTCAACTTTCTTAAAATTTTATATTTGCATATTCAAGTTTCATATTTATTTTTCATTATATTTCAATTCTCATTAGCAATTGACTAATGATGCAACAGGAGAATATTTTTTTACACCGCCTGGAGACTTCAGTCGAGTGTCACAGTTAAATACTAAAAATCTATAATTGTAGAGACTGTAATAAATTTATTTTGAAATATTTCTAAGATAACCTAAATTTAATATCATAATCTTAATATTCTAATCCATGTTTGATGGCAAGGTTATATTCAGGGAGTTGCAATGAGTGCAATGAGCTTAGTTTGAAGTGGTTTTTAGGTATACCCAAATTTTTTGAAGGCCTTAAAAATTTTGAAATCATTTCAAAGGCCCTTAGACCTAGTTTTTAGGGCCTAGATTAAGAGCAATGCATTTTTAAAATCTTTATAACTTTGAGAGAATTTGATATAAATTCATTAAAAGGTCTAGATTTGTCACACTTTCTCATTAATACCATCAAAGGATTCGTATGACTCTCTTAATTCAAATCATGTCAAAATTTTAAAATTTTGGACATTATAGATCCATCAACGAGTTTTAGTTAAAATTCATTAACGAACTTAGTTGCCTCTTAAAAACTTCAAAACAAGTTTATTGCATCTTGTTATATCCTCTTGAGTGTAACCAAAACTTAATTCCGGATTTAGGCACCAAATTTAGACATGGATTCCACAGCTTAGATAGAGAGTTGTAGATTTTTAAAATATTCATAACTTTAAATAAACTCATTAAAAGGCCTAGATCTATCATACTTACTCACCAATATCATTAAAGAGTTTCCAGAACTCTCCTAATTCAGACTATATCAAGATTTTAAAACTCTGAAAATTATAGGCCATCAACGGATTTTCGCACTTCAAAAATATTTCAAACTAAATTCATTTCACTCTTGCATCATTCTGAGTGTAACCATGCCTTTAGCATGGATTTCACAACTTCAATAAAGATATGTGGATTATTGAAATTAGTGTAGCATTAAGATTTTTTGTCATGAACTTATTAGAGGGCCAAGATTTATAGCCTAGATCGGTTATGCTCGATCACCAATATTATTAAAAGGTTTTTAGGACTCTCATGATTTAAACCATATCAAAATTTTATTATTTTAGATAATATATGATCAATGGATTTTGATCCAGATTTAAATTTATTGATGGCCTAAATCTCAAAAACATTTCAACCAAATTCATTGTACTCCTTGTAATTTTCTGAGTATAATCATGCCTTCAATCATGGATGAGAGTATTAAGATTACGAAATTAAATTTAGGGCATCTTAAAAATACTTCAGGATCATTGCATTATTTATAGTTATAGATTTTTAATAATTAATGGGTTCAATAGATTGGGGCCCACAAATAAAGCACAAAAAATTTAGCAGTTGACTGTTCATATTGTAGTAGATTGATGCTACATTGCCAGTCAACTGTTACTAAAAAAAACACTTGTATAATGAAAAATGAAACTGAAATATGTAATTTTGGTATTTGAAAAAGTTGGATAGTTAATTAATAAATTACCGTGTATAAAAAAGATCATACTCTTTGCCCTTTTTTAGTCGTTTGACCTTTATCAAATCTTGAAAAATAAGGCAAATGCAATAGGGGCACAACCCACATGCTATAGGGTCCACTCACAATTGAGGGTTTTTTTAACACTAAAATCAATAATTAAAATACCCTCTCAAAAAATTAATTCGAGGGTATTTTAGTTAATTTCAACTTAAAATTACTAAATTGACCGAGATTTTCAGTGCTTAAAAATCCCAATAAGTACCTCACAATTCCACCCTACAACTCTTTTATTTTCAGTCTCTCAATTCTTTAATTTTTATTTTTTTATTTTCATACTTTCCACACACATTCCTTCATCTTTTATTCTTCAACTCATATTCTTAAATTTTCTTATTAATTTCTCCATCTTAGTTATTTTGTTACTGCTTTATAATATTCTTCCTTAATCCTTATACTTCTTCACTAGAGAGAATCTTCACTGATATCTTAAATATAACAGCACCCCTCCAATATCATTTTTCCATCCAAGTGAAATCCAATTTTAATTTTTTTTTTATGAAGACATTTATTTGATTTAAAAAAATATTTGTACATCATAGAAATGATTAATGAAAGGTTTTATAGGTGGTTCTAGTATATGACTATCTGAACCCTCCAATTCTATGGTTGAAAATTATTATATTAGATACTCTTGGAGTTGGATCCATCATTATGGATCTTGACGCGCAAATGATAAAGTACCAATCTTATTTTGTGGATTCGTACGTGTTGGGTCGATTCGGTGTTGCTGTCGGGGATGTAAATTGATATGATATCATCGATGTCAGTGTTGAATATTATCTCTATAAAATGATATTGCTCCACAACAGGTGCTCACGCATAGTAACATTTCGTTTCCTAAGATACGACGATGATGCTTCGAAATAGCAACACTATAAATTTCGAGACCAGCAAACCTTCTCAAAGGTTTTTTGGACTCTGGATGCACAAGAAGAGATGAATGCTAATGAACTTTGGATGGATGATTGAATGAATGAATCAATCATCTAGGAGACTATTTATACAAGGGAAGAGGTGAGGTACCCTTTGGTGAGTAGGTATAATCTTTGATTTTAGGATCGATCTTGGTCAATCGATCTGGAGGGTTGTAACCCTTCAGATAGCCCTTTGATCTCAACCATCAGATCTGGATGGTTATAACCCTTCAGATCTACCTTTGATCTCAGCCGTCAAATTTGATCTAACGCTTCAAATCAAGTCTCTTCGTCAGTGGTCAGATCGTGACTCTTCACGATCAACTCTCCAGATCGGATGCCCGAGGTGAGTATACTTGGTCCGGGTGCTACGGATGCCCGACCAAGAGCTGATAAACCCCTACTACCTCGCGGTGTTGCGGATGCCCGAGGTGAGTAGGCTTGGTCTAGGTGCTGCAGATGCCCGATCAAGAGATTCTAAAACCCTACTACCTCGCGGTGTTGCGGATGCCCGAGGTGAGTAGGCTTGGTCTAGGTGCTGCAGATGCCCGATCAAGAGATTCTAAAACCCTACTACCTCGCGGTGCTGCGGATGCCCGAGGTGAGTAGGCTTGGTCTGGGTGTTGCGGATGTCCGATCAAGAACTGCTAAAACCCTAATAACTCCCGGTGTTGCGGATGCCCGAGGTGAGTAGGCTTGGTTCGGGTGCTGCGGATGCCCGAACAAGAGCTCCTAAACCTCTACTACCTCGCGGTGCTGTGGATGCCCGAGCTGAGTAGGTTTGGTTCGGGTGTTGCGGATGCCCGACCAAGAGCTGGCTAGAAGAACTTGGTAGAGGTTATTTCTTTGTGGCTATCCGATGGAGGCTTCTGTTGATGTGTAGCCGCCTGTTGGCCACTGAGCTCTAGGGTTCTTGAGCTGAGAGTCATCCTTGCTGCACTGGTGACCCCTCTATCCATGACTAGAATAAAATGATCTCACTTATGAAGATAAATGTGGGTCGTGTAAATGCACAAGGAGACATAGATTAAAGAAAGACTCTAAGTACAAAAAGGAAAAGAATACAGTGTTTCATTAAGAATTTCGGTATACATTTAGTAGTTACACTCTTAAACAACAAAGCAAAGTACAAGGAGATACAGCTACTATAGCACCTCCCTCTGGGTCGACACTTGTCTCAGCCGGGTCCTCCCGACCTGCTCGGCTTCACCTGGGGCCTCCATTGGGGTCGCTAGCTCCTTGGACCGAATGATTGCTCTTCAATATCCTCGCTCCTTGAGTCAGGGAAGAACACTTGTTCGGCAGTTCCCTTGCCCCTCACGTCGAGGACAATTAATGCATAGAGAGCAAAATAGAAAAGATACTCAAGATAGTAGGCCAAGAAATATTTTCATTACAGTCAAAATGATTACATTAGGAAAAATGAAGAAGATACTAAGAACAAAAAAATAGAAAAAAGGTGAGGCGGGTTGGAAAAGAGTTTTGTATTAGCTACAACTCCTTGTCTTTGGGCGGGAGCTCCTTCTAGACCTAGCCGATGCTCATGAAGCTCAAGTCGGGGCCCGGCTGCAAGAGTTGGGTCTTTCGCAGTTGATCGATTGTCCCATAGAAGCCCTGCTTTAAACGCTTCATTACCTGGTCGACAAGGATATCACCAAACTCGTCAGACTCCAGGAACTTGGCCTTGAACTCCGCCTCGGCCTCCTTTGTACGGGATGCCTCGGCAGCCTTGAAATTGCGCAGTTCGGCCTCGGCTGTCTCCTTGACAATCTTTAGCTGAGCCACATCAGAAGACATTTTGGTCGGTCTTTCATGGCCTCTTTGAGTCTCTCTGAGGTGGCCAAGGCTTCCGATCGGGCCTGGGCCACGCCCTCCTCGAGGTCAGTCAAGCGATCAGCTGTCGCCATGATGCCTAATTCTTTTTGAGCTAGCTGGTGCGCTTGGTCTTTGATGCGCTCGTTCGACATTCTGGCAGAAGTCTCCAACAGTCTGACATCCCCCGACAGCTTCTTCTCCTTTGCTTGGAGCTGGTCTTGCTCCTGAGTCATCCTGAGCAGGTTGTCCGTGAGAGTCACTGCTCTCTCGAACATCAACTGCTCCCTGCGGCAGGAACTATGTAGGGAAGACTCCAGAGTCAGCAGGGTCTCCAGCTGATGCTCCACCTTCACTCAAATAGCTCTGCTGCCCTCCGCTTGCATGATTCCCGCTCTATGGGCATGGTTGGCCTCGGTCTCCGCTTTCAGTGCTCGGCGGATCAAGACCTCAACCTCCCGCCAGGTGTACAAGTGGTGGCTGACCGTCAGGCAGTCTTGAGCAGCCTGTTGTAGTGCAAAGGAGTTATAAAATATAAAGGGAAGTAATTTATGAAACCGGGGACCCTTACCTTCAAGAGAGACTCATGGAGGTTGGTGAGAGGCCTGGCAGAGACACGCACGACATCCCCTTCCATGACTCCTTGACTCCTCAGGGCATACGAGGAGTAGGAGCTCCAGGTGGCACTGTGGAGAGGTCGGAGTCGTCCTCATCAGAGCTGGAGGCCCCCTCGGAAGAAAGGCCCTCGGCAAAGACTGCGCAACCGCCTCCAAGGACGCGTCCAGCCTCTTGCGTAGGTTGTTGAGCTGCATACGAGGTTGGGCAGGTAATGCTTGCTTGCCATTAGGGGCCTCGAAAGAGTCGACCAGGGAGGAGCTGGGGGCTTGACCTCTTGTCTCTGGAGTGGTGGTCTGCTGGAAATGCTAAGATAGGGGGATAGTTGTTGATGCAGTCTGGCCTTGATTGTTGTTTTGGTGTTGACAACGATTTTAAGTTAGGAGGATGATTATGATATGGAAAATCCTAATCTGGGAGGTTAGGTGGATTATGATTAAGTCCTGATCGAGGATTAGGCATGATTTGGAAAATCCTAACCTGGGAGGTTAGGTGTGATGATTATGATGATTATGATTAAGTCCTAATCGAGGATTAGGCATGATATGGAAAATCCTAACCTGGAGGGTTAGGTGTGGAAAATCCTAGCTTGGAGAGCTAGGTGTTGGAGAATCCTAACCTGGGAGGTTAGGTGTGGAAAATCCTAGCTTGGAGGGCTAGGTGTTGGAAAAGTCCTAGCTTGGAGGGCTAGGTGAAAAGTCCTAACCTGGAGGGTTAGGTGCAAATTCCCATCCTGGAGAATTAGGTGAAAAAGTCCTGGCTTGGAGGGTCAGGTGCCTAGCTTGGAGGGCTAGGTTGGATGATGTTCTAACTCGGAAGAGTTGGGTGAAAAGTCCTAGCTTGGAGGGCTAGGTGAAAAGTCCTAGCTTGGAGGGCTAGGTGAAAAGTCCTAACTTGGAGGGTTAGGTGCAAATTCCCAACTTGGAGAGTTAGATGGAAAAATCCTTAGCTTGGAGGGCTAAGGTGGATGAATTCCTAGCTTGGAGGGCTAGGGTTGAGTCACTGGATCGGTCTGGTGACCGATCAGGGACATTGGCACGCTGCTCCTTAGTGGATCGGTCTGGTGACCGATCCAGCTATGTCTGATCGGACTGGTGACCGATCAGGGAGCGCACAGTGAGATTGGGAATCTACTGTGTGGCTCCTGATCGGACCGGTGACCGATCAGGGAGCAGGCTGCTTCCTTGCTGTCTTGCTTCTGATCGGTCTGGTGACCGATCAGGGAGCAAACGGTGAGTGAGTTCCCTTGCTGATCAAAGTCTTGGATCGGTCTGGTGACCGATCAGGGATCTTGGATTTGATTAAAAAGTTACTGTTCATCTGCTCTGATCGGTCTGGATGACCGATCAGGATCCAATCTGATCGGTCTGGTGACCGATCAGGCTTCACCCTGATCGGTCTGGTGACCGATCAGGAGTGTATAGCTGCGAGAGCTGGGAATCCCGGCAAAGCAGTGGATCGATCTGGTGATCGATCCACACACCCTGGATCGGTCCGGTGACCGATCACTTTAATTCAAATTCCACTGACAGACGTGGTCAGAGCGTCTGACCGAATCCGATTTGCTGATGTATGTTGATATGTTGCTTGATCTTCTGCTCTAATGCTCTGATTGAGTTTCAGGTGACAGAGGAAGACTCAAACACTCAAGGAGAAGTCAAGGCGTGCTTTCCTTGGAGCAGGTTTGTCCCTTTTCCCATCTCAGGTTGCAACGGCGAGCTGCGGACTGGAGCTAAGACTGGGGCTTGGCTGAGGAGCTCAGTGAGTCCAGAGATAGCTCAGTAGAGGCTGGCGTTGGCAGATGAGTAGCTGGGAGCTACAGAGATGGTGTCACCTGTCGCTTGGCGGAGAAACAAAAAGGAACGCGAGAGTGGAGTTCAAAAGGACTTACAGTTGATACTTGTTGAAGTTCTTCGTGCTCTTGAGTTCCTGAGCGAAAAGCTTGCTGTTCTTGAGTTCTCCAATTATTCTAAGCAAGCTATTGAGGAGCAATCATCATACTTGAGCGCTTGAAGGAGAAAACAAGAAGCTTGGAGTCCGACAGTGGGAAGACACGAAGCAGACGGGGTCTGCGTGAGATCGCCACTGGGTGGAGCTCAGGGAAGCTTGCTGTGTTTTGTTCTCTCTAAGTGTTTGAGTAAGACTTTCTTGTTGTTGTTTCATTGTGCTTATTATATATCATTGTGTGAAACACGCTGTGGAGAGGTTTCTCCACCGAGAAGGAGGTTGCTTCATATCCGGTGTTAACCGGGGCTTGATCTGCCGACGATCAAGGGATCGCCCACCTCAAGGGCACGCCAAGGAGTAGGGGCAAGTTATCCCCGAACCTTGTAAACCCTCCGTGTTAGCGATCTTGCTAGTTGTGTTTGTTTTGCTTTCGTTTCGGTTTTACTGCATACTCTGTTTTCTATTCTTTCCGCTGTGCTACTGATATTTGAGTTGCAGAAATCGTGATAAGTATTCAAGGGGCAAGCGATTGTCTATATTCACCCCCCCCTCTATAGCCATCTCGTACCCAACAAGTGGTATCAGAGCAAGGGGCTCTATACACGGATTAACAACCGAGAGTTTTCAACAAGATGGCTTTGAGAGAAGGCTTCTCCACCACCCGACCTCCATTCTTTGATGGCGCCGACTTCCAATATTGGAGATCAAAAATGGAATACTATTTGAAGATGGATATCCATACGTGGTTCGCGGTGAAGGAAGGATTCATCCCTCCTAAGGATGATGAAGGTAAGGAACTCGAATCTTCACGGTGGACTGCCGACCAAACAAGGAAAAGTGAAGCCGACGCTAAGGCGGTTGTCACTCTACAATGCGGCATGAACAAAGACCAACTCATCAAGGTTGGTCCCTTCACGAGTGCAAAAGATTTGTGGAACAAACTCATAGAGCTCCATGAAGGCACCCGAGACTCGAGGATTGCAAAGAGGGACTTGTTCCTCAATCAGCTTCAAAATCTCTCCATGAAGGAGAATGAGTCGGTAAGTGAGCTCCATAGCCGGTTCAAGGAAGTTCTTAATGGACTTCATTCAATTGATGAAAAGGTCGAGAATCGCGACCTTGTGAGGTATGTCTTGAAAGCATTTCCAAGGAATGCTTTGTGGTCATCCATGGTGGATGCCTACAAAGTATCCAAGGATTTATCTATTGTGAAATTAGATGATTTATTTTGTGAGATGGAATTGCATGAAATGGCTAACAAAGGCCCCAAGGAGAAGGGGATTGCCTTAGTTGCAGGGGACCGGACCATTAAGAAGAAGAAGGAGAAGAAGAAGGAGAAAGAGATTTCATCATCTTCATCCTCCTCCGAATCCGAGTCAAACTCAGAGGAAGATGGCAGTGGCTCTTCTTCATCCGAGATGGCGAACTTCGTGCGAAGGATGATGCGAAGAGACCGACGGTTCAAAAGGAAAGGTAACACTAGTGAATTCAAGCTTGATAAGAATAATGCATCTTGCTTTGAGTGTGGTAGGAGAGGACATTTCAAGAATGAATGTCCGAAGCTTAAAAAGGAGGAGAAACCCAAAAGAAAAGAAGAGAAATCCAAGAAGAAGAAGAAAGCCTTGAAGGCTTCTTGGGATGAGTCATCTTCTAGTTCATCCGATGATGAGAAGGAGGAGAAGAGCACAAGGCAAGTGGCTCTCATGGCTCTTGGAGAGGAGAGCAGTGAAGAAACTTCAAGCTCCGCAAACACGGCTTCATCATCTTCGGATGATGAAGAGGTAACTTCTCCCGAGCTTGAAAAATGTTATAGAGCAATTGCATGTTTAACTAGTATGCTTAAGAAATCCAAAAACAAAGTTAAAGCATTGCAATTAGAGATTGATCAATTGAAAGCTTCTAGGGATGATAACATTGATGACTTGCATGTTGAATTACTAGAAGATGAAATTAAATCTTTGAAACATGAGATTGTAAGCCTGAAATCCTCTAAGGTTGAGGAAATCAGTGATATGCATGATATTGGGTTAGTAGAGGAAAACCAATCTTTGAAGAGTGAAGTTGAGAAGCTCAAGAATATTCTTGGGAAATTCTCAAATAGCTCTAAGACCTTAGATATGATTTTAAATGCCCAAAGAGCGGTTTACAATAGGGCCGGTATTGGTTACCGCCCTAAAGAACCCTCATTTGTATCTCTCATGTCTAGGACTGACATGAGACAATCTAGGACACCCAAGACTCAAAAGAAAGTTGTCAAGGCATGGGTGCCTAAGTCATGTTTAGTTGATGCTTTAGGTCCCAAGGTTTGGGTACCTAAGACTTCTATTTTTCGAATTGTGTAGGTTATGATTGAGGGGGAGCATCTATCAACTTGGTTTGTTGATAGTGGATGCTCCAAACACATGACCGGGGATAGATCATTGTTTACCACATTTCACAAGAAGAGTAGAGGTAATGTATCATTCGGTAACAATGGTAGTCTTAGGTCATAGGAATAGGAGACATTCAAATATCCGAATGTCTTAGAATCTCAAATGTCCTTCTAGTCAAGGGGATGAAGTTTAATCTCCTAAGTGTCAGTCAATTGTGTGACACGGGTTACACAATTGACTTCCAACCAAGTCAATGTCTAGTTAGACAGAATGACACTTTGGACACGGTACTAGTAGGAGCAAGAGTAGACAATATTTATCAAGTTTCATTTAAAAGTGCTACTAATGCTTTTGCTAAGTGTTTCATGTCAAAAGAAGAAGAGTCCACACTTTGGCACCGGAGGCTAGCACATGTGAACATGAAGAACATCCGGAAGTTGGCCAACAAGGGACTAGTGCGAGGCTTACCAAGCATCAAGTATGAAAAAGATAAATTATGTGATGCGTGTCAAATGGGTAAGCAAACAAAATCTGCACATAAAGGTAAAAGCACTGTAAGTACTTCCAATGCATTAGATTTACTTCACATGGATTTATTTGATTGTAGTACCATCATATCATTGAATGGAAGTAGATATTGCTTTGTTATCATTGATGATTTTACTAGATATACTTGGACTTACTTTTTAAAACATAAGGATCAAACCGTAGATATTTTCATTTCTTTTTGTAGAAGAATTGAAAATGAGAAATCATCAACAATTAAGACAATAAGAAGTGATCATGGAGGTGAATTTCAAAACCAAAGGTTTCTAGAATTTTGTCAAGATAAGGGTTATAGACATGAGTTCTCTACTCCTAGAACACCACAACAAAATGGTGTTGTAGAAAGGAAGAACCGTGCACTTCAAGAGGCTGCACGAAGCATGCTTAATGAGTACTCACTCCCGAGTTACTTATGGGCTGAAGCTGTAAATACAGCTTGCTATGTGCAAAATCGAGTTCTCATCCATAGGTTTTTAGAAAAGACTCCCCATGAACTTTGGTTTGGGAAACCACCTACGGTTAAACACCTTAGGGTGTTTGGGTGTAAGGTGTTCATCCTAAACACCAAGGATCATCTTGGAAAGTTCACGGCAAAAGCTGATGAAGGGATACTAGTCGGGTACTCCCTAGTTAGCAAAGCCTACCGAGTCTACAACAAGAGAACTAGACTAGTTGAAGAGTCTTCTGATGTGGTTTTTGAGGAACTTCCAAAATCAATTGACCAATCAGAAAATGTAGAAGGAGTTCAACTCGAACTTAGGAGACTAAGTTTGAATGATTCTCCAAATAGTGTTAATGGTGATGAGTCTGATGACGGTGAGCCTAGACAACTCATTGATCAGCCGGATCCTGAGGCTGAACTTGTGTCTAGTGAACTCGTTCAAGAAGCACCACCAACACCAAGGCAAACGAGACTAGCCTCTAGTCATCCCCAAGACCAAATTGTTGGAGACATCCATCAAGGGGTTAGGACTAGATCATTCTTCAGGAATGAGGCTAATGAAGTTGCTCTAATTTCCGAAATTGAACCTAGAAAAATTGATGAAGCATTAAATGATCCCGATTGGATTATTGCAATGCAAGATGAACTAGGTCAATTTGAGAGGAGTCAGGTTTGGGACTTAGTCCCTAGACCTAAGAAGACCACCATTATTGGAACTAAATGGGTCTTCAAAAACAAATTAAACCACAAGGGAGAAATCATTAGAAACAAGGCACGCTTGGTAGCCAAGGGCTACAGTCAAGTTGAAGGTCTTGATTATGATGAGACTTATGCTCCCGTGGCACGATTAGAGTCCATCCGATTGATGCTTGCATTTGCAGCACATCGAGGCTTCAAACTATTTCAGATGGACGTCAAATCGGCATTCCTAAATGGTTTGATTAGGGAAGAAGTCTATGTCGAACAACCTCCAGGGTTTGAGAGTACCGAATATCCAAACCACGTGTACAAGCTCAAGAAGGCACTCTATGGTCTTAAACAAGCACCCCGGGCTTGGTATGAGCGGTTGTCGACATTCTTGATCGGAAAGGACTTCATTAGAGGTCAAATAGACCCTACACTATTTCTACGAAGAGATGGTGACAATATATTTGTAGCCCAAGTGTACGTCGATGACATAATTTGTGGCTCAAACAACAAGGGCTATTTACGTGAATTTATCGGACACATGGAGAGTGAGTTTGAAATGAGTTTAGTGGGAGAGTTGACCTTCTTCCTTGGACTAGAAATTAAGCAAACTCGCGATGGTATCCATGTGCACCAATCAAAGTATACACATGAAATGCTTCGAAAATTCAATATGAGTGATTCAAAAGAGGTAACCACTCCCATGGCCACAAACACAAGATTAGACAATGATGAGAGTGGTAAACCCGTTGATCTAACTCAGTATCGAAGCATGATAGGTAGTTTGTTATACCTTACAGCCAGTCGACCAGATATATTATTTGCTGTAGGTATGTGCGCTAGGTATCAAGTCTGTGCCAAGGAATCTCACCTAATTGCTGTTAAGCGAATTTTGAGATATCTCAAGGGTACAATTGGTGTAGGTCTTTGGTATCCCCGTACCGAATCTTTTGATTTAATGGGCTATACGGATTCCGACTACGCTGGATGTAAGTTGGACCGAAAAAGCACTAGTGGGGGCTGCCAATTCTTAGGATCGTCTCTAGTAAGTTGGTCGAGTCGGAAGCAACATTGTGTTGCTCTTTCCACTACCGAGGCAGAATATATTGCCATGGGAGAGTGTATATCACAATTGTTGTGGATGATCCACACCTTAGAGGACTATGGATTGGGTTACAAGGGTGTGCAAGTGTTATGTGATAACATTAGCACAATTAACTTAACCAAGAATCCGGTCCATCATTCTAGGACAAAACATATTGAGGTAAGACACCACTTCATTAGAGATCATGTAGCTAGGGGGAACATCATACTCTCACATGTAGAGTCAAAGTCAAACCTAGCTGACATTTTCACTAAACCACTTCCCGAGAGTGAATTTAGTTTCCTAAGACGGGAGTTGGGAATGTGTCGTACCTCGTGATGTTCAAATTGTGGTCAAAATCCTTCATGATTATTTCAAATTGTTAGGGAACAATTGGGTAACTTTGGGAACATCTCACACAAACTATAAGGGTTACCAAAATGTTTTTGATTGCTAGATATGGGGTGAGATGTTAGGTTTAACTCAATTTCTCAAAATGTCATTGCATCACTTGAGAAATTGAGTTGACGAGATAATGATCACGGTGGTGACCAAGTATGGGGAAAACCATTGCATAACATATGTGTATATGGCTCCATGATCATACTTGGACATTCCAATCAAGGCAACTTGATTGGAAACTTGGAGATGGAGTAAAAACTTGTTTGAACTTGCTTGGTTGATTGATGGTTGAGTTTGATTCCATTTAGATGGGTCAAAGTGTTTGTTGAACCTATAAGGACTTTAGATTCTTGTTCAAGAATCAATTTTAGTCATAAAGACCTGTCCAAGTTAGACAAAATCCATCAAAGATCGTTTGGAAATTTCAGAAGTTCTGAAACTGAACATTTCAGGACGTATCAGGAACCCTGATCGGTCACCGGACCGATCAGGCATAGGACTGATCGGTCCCCAGACCGATCTGACTCCTTCCTGTGTCGAGTCTCCCGAAATTTGACTAAGTATCTGAGCTAGCCTGGATCGGTCTCCAGACCGATCTGGCACCCTGTAGGGATCGGTCCACAGACCGATCAGGGAGCTCAGAATTTTCTACCCGGGACCTACTGATCAAATCCTGATCGGTCACCCGACCGATCAGGAGCGTATCTGATCGGTCATCCGACCGATCAGGACCACGCCAGTCCGATCAGGCTGTATCCTGATCGGTCCGGACGCGATCTGATCGAACGGTGATCCGATCAACCGCATTAAATTTTGGTTGGTGGACCGATCCACCAACCGATTAACTCTCCAAATCTTCGTTTTCCCGAACCCTAGCGCCGAAACACCCTGTGCGAACGAGCGAGAGAAGTCTCTGCGTCTTCCTTCACGCTCGTGCGACCTCCTCTGCGGGCGGTTTTCTCCGGCTTGAAGGCTCTTCCTTCACGCGCGTTCTTCTCTGTCGAGAGTCTTCCAATCCCTTCAAACAATTTCAATGGCACCAAAGTAAGTGTTTGGCTTCATTTCCCGTTTCCAAGAGATCATAGAATATATGTTTGTGAAGCTAATCATGGTTTTTGGTCTTACTTGCTGCTGTGCCGTGACCTATTTCTTACCGTGACCCTCTTCCTCATTTCTTATGACCAAAATTTCTTGTCTATCTGTTGATTGGGTCTCATCTTATGATCAATTCTTGTGCTTCAATCTATGTGTCATGATCCATTCAAATCTTATTAGAAAGTCATCTAAGGGAAAGGAGGTAGCAGAGGAGAGTTCTCAAGAGAAAACCTTTTCATCCTCTCTAAGGCCTCCATCTCCCCCGCATCCTAGATTTCCGAACATTCTCTATGCCCTAGACTTTCATTGGCACAACTTCGAACTAATGCCATGTCGATCAGTGGACCAAACTTTGATTTATGAACATTGCCCTACGATGAGAAGGATCATTGAGTACTATGGGCTTCAAAAATATCATTTTCTTAGAAAGGCCAATCAATGTTGACTTGGTCTCTGAATTCTACAATAATCTGGCCTATGGGGAGGTCACGGGGTGGCGGACCCGTGTCACCGGTGTCGATCTTGACTTTACTCTATCATCCTTCACTCTATTTCTGGGTTGTCGTCGCTCCAAGAATGATTTCTCACTTTATCCATATCTTCCTGTTCCTCTTCCTGTCCCCTTTACTGGAGTCACTTCTGACTCCATATATGAGCATTTTCTAGGCCACCCCAGGCCACGGGGTTCTGGTGCGGACATCTATAACTTTCCCACATTTCCTGCTCTTCATCTATCCCCCATTGATTATGTTCTGTTTCAAATTATCGCGAATTGTCTTCTTCCAACTACGTCTAAGCATCTTGATGCGATTCTTTCATCTCACTGCCTGATGCTTTACGGGATGCATCTGCAGTTCGATTTTGACATAGCACCGTCCATCTATTCCTCCATCATTGTCCATGGTCTGAGGTCCGGTCAGACGATCTACATGCCATTCGGCCATATCATCACTGCCTGGCTGGAGTCAGTTGGCACCGACGTCTCACAGGGCCGAATCGTGCCGATGAATCGACGAGACTGTCGACTGGATCGTCGTATGCTTGCCCAATCCGGCATTATTCTCGGGACTGAGGGGATGCGATGGAAGGATCGCAACCAAGTGGGGGAGCTGCCGCTAGCGGTTCATGCCGAGGATGCACCAGCTGTTCCGACTGAGGCCTCGATGGACGACCTTATGCGCGATGACGACCCTCCTGCTGACTCTTGATTTCGGATACCTGCTGCTTTATCTATGTATTTGACTATGACTCTTGGGCTGTATGCCCTCTGACTGTGTTGGTGTGACCTTAGTCACACATATTTTGCTACTTGCTTGGATGTTTATGCTTTGTCTTATCTGCCATGCTTATCTATTATTGTTGATGCCATGACTGATTATGTACTTGCTATCTGCATGACTGTTCGATTGCCATATTCATGCTTACATTGCCATGTTTTGTTGATACTTATGAATATTATGGCATGTTTTGGGAGTCTATATTTCATACTCATATGATGCATGTGATTGCTATGTCTTGCTATAATTTTTCACATGTGTTCGTATGCCAATTCCACAAACTATCACATTTTTGATGAGTTGGGATACCCCTAGGGTTGAGGGGGAGTTTTGTTTAAACTTAACAGCCCCTCTGGCTCCTTTTCGGTGTTCGACAAAGGGGGAGAGTGTGGATTGGTTAAGTTTAGCATGACTATGTTGTAGGGGGAGGATCTGGATTCCCCTATGATTCTAAAGTTGGAATATTGATTGAGAATCCCTAAACTTAAAATCGGGTTGTCAAACAACAAAAAGGGGGAGATTGTTGATGCAGTCTGGCCTTGATTGTTGTTTTGGTGTTGACAACGATTTTAAGTTAGGAGGATGATTATGATATGGAAAATCCTAATCTGGGAGGTTAGGTGGATTATGATTAAGTCCTGATCGAGGATTAGGCATGATTTGGAAAATCCTAACCTGGGAGGTTAGGTGTGATGATTATGATTAAGTCCTAATCGAGGATTAGGCATGATATGGAAAATCCTAACCTGGAGGGTTAGGTGTGGAAAATCCTAGCTTGGAGAGCTAGGTGTTGGAGAATCCTAACCTGGGAGGTTAGGTGTGGAAAATCCTAGCTTGGAGGGCTAGGTGTTGGAAAAGTCCTAATTCGGAAGGGTTGGGTGAAAAGTCCTAGCTTGGAGGGCTAGGTGAAAAGTCCTAACCTGGAGGGTTAGGTGCAAATTCCCATCCTGGAGAATTAGGTGAAAAAGTCCTGGCTTGGAGGGTCAGGTGCCTAGCTTGGAGGGCTAGGTTGGATGATGTTCTAACTCGGAAGAGTTGGGTGAAAAGTCCTAGCTTGGAGGGCTAGGTGAAAAGTCCTAGCTTGGAGGGCTAGGTGAAAAGTCCTAACTTGGAGGGTTAGGTGCAAATTCCCAACTTGGAGAGTTAGATGGAAAAATCCTTAGCTTGGAGGGCTAAGGTGGATGAATTCCTAGCTTGGAGGGCTAGGGATTGAGTCACTGGATCGGTCTGGTGACCGATCAGGGACATTGGCACGCTGCTCCTTAGTGGATCGGTCTGGTGACCGATCCAGCTATGTCTGATCGGACTGGTGACCGATCAGGGAGCGCACAGTGAGATTGGAATCTACTGTGTGGCTCCTGATCGGACCGGTGACCATCAGGGAGCAGGCTGCTTCCTTGCTGTCTTGCTTCTGATCGGTTGGTGACCGATCAGGGAGCAAACGGTGAGTGAGTTCCCTTGCTGATCAAAGTCTTGGATCGGTCTGGTGACCGATCAGGGATCTTGGATTTGATTAAAAAGTTACTGTTCATCTGCTCTGATCGGTCTGGATGACCGATCAGGATCCAATCTGATCGGTCTGGTGACCGATCAGGCTTCACCCTGATCGGTCTGGTGACCGATCAGGAGTGTATAGCTGCGAGAGCTGGGAATCCCGGCAAAGCAGTGGATCGATCTGGTGATCGATCCACACACCCTGGATCGGTCCGGTGACCGATCACTTTAATTCAAATTCCACTGACAGACGTGGTCAGAGCGTCTGACCGAATCCGATTTGCTGATGTATGTTGATATGTTGCTTGATCTTCTGCTCTAATGCTCTGATTGAGTTTCAGGTGATAGAGGAAGACTCAAACACTCAAGGAGAAGTCAAGGCGTGCTTTCCTTGGAGCAGGTTTGTCCCTTTTCCCATCTCAGGTTGCAACGGCGAGCTGCGGACTGGAGCTAAGACTGGGGCTTGGCTGAGGAGCTCAGTGAGTCCAGAGATAGCTCAGTAGAGGCTGGCGTTGGCAGATGAGTAGCTGGGAGCTACAGAGATGGTGTCACCTGTCGCTTGGCGGAGAAACAAAAAGGAACGCGAGAGTGGAGTTCAAAAGGACTTACAGTTGATACTTGTTGAAGTTCTTCGTGCTCTTGAGTTCCTGAGCGAGAAGCTTGCTGTTCTTGAGTTCTCCAATTATTCTAAGCAAGCTATTGAGGAGCAATCATCATACTTGAGCGCTTGAAGGAGAAAACAAGAAGCTTGGAGTCCGACAGTGGGAAGACACGAAGCAGACGGGGTCTGCGTGAGATCGCCACTGGGTGGAGCTCAGGAAAGCTTGCTGTGTTTTGTTCTCTCTAAGTGTTTGAGTAAGACTTTCTTGTTGTTGTTTCATTGTGCTTATTATATATCATTGTGTGAAACACGCTGTGGAGAGGTTTCTCCACCGAGAAGGAGGTTGCTTCATATCTGGTGTTAACCGGGGCTTGATCTGCCGACGATCAAGGGATCGCCCACCTCAAGGGCACGCCAAGGAGTAGGGGCAAGTTATCCCTGAACCTTGTAAACCCTCCGTGTTAGCGATCTTGCTAGTTGTGTTTGTTTTGCTTTCGTTTCGGTTTTACTGCATACTCTGTTTTCTATTCTTTCCGCTGTGCTACTGATATTTGAGTTGCAGAAATCGTGATAAGTATTCAAGGGGCAAGCGATTGTCTATATTCACCCCCCCCCTCTATAGCCATCTCGTACCCAACAATAGTGTCCTCATCATCGGAGATGGGGATGCCCTCCTCAGGGAAGAGGGGAGCTTGCTGGGATCGATGCGGCACAACCTCTTCTGTCTCAGCGCGCGGTCTTCCGGGACTTTCCTCTTTTGCCGCCTGGAGAATTTAGGCAGCTGTGGGTTGGCGGGAGACGCTGACTTCTCCGTAGCCTCTCTTGTATGGATGGTAACGAGAGGCGGGTCGGTCTCCGAAGGGACGTCGGTCTCTGGGTTGACGGATAGCTCTGGAGTCCCTTGGTTGATAGCCATCTGAGGCACGACAGGAGCCTCTATTCGCTCCGGCGTTGCATGCTCGCCAGATGATTTGACAGTCTCCTCCGAGGCCTCGGTCGAGGCGAGAGGGGCTGGAGGGGGATCCAGAGCCTCCTTGTTGGCTTCATCCCACTTGATGATCCAGTTCATCACCCTCGAGAGTATGATTTCCTTTGCAATAAACAAGCAATAGAACATTAGTTAGAATTAACGGACATTGATGGAAAAGATAAACTTACCGAGGTTGGGATTGATGCGGGTGACTTTAGGGTCGAGGCCCACTCGGTACATGAGCTTGTCACTATGTACCAGACCCGGACCGCTAAACTCCATGCTAGAAACAAGGCTCCTAGCTCGTTGGTAGGTGGGATCCTGTTGAAAGTTCCCTAGTTTTGGGGGAACAGGCAGGTTCTCCATCCAGCGATGGGGGCCGAAAGAACTGTAGGGTAGTCAGATGAAGAAAAATCGCTCTTTCCACCATTTATGAGAAGAAGGGAACCCTCCTAAGAATCTATGGCTGGGGCGCGCCGTAAAGCTAAATGCCTCTCGCGAGCCAATCAGAACAAAGAAGAAATGGAAATGGGGGGGTCAAAGGGATGTCAAAGAGTTTATAGATGATGTACATTCCGCCCATCTGAGCGAAGGCGTTGGGAGACATCTGGTGGAGAGGAATGTCAAAGTAGGAGGATACACTCATGAAGAAAGGGGGATAGGCAAACGAAGCCCTAACTCTACCTGTCCTAGGAAGAAGGTAAAGAAGCCTAGAGGAGGTTCTACAGGCGATTGGTCCACCCTAGGGATCACCACCACCATCTCGGCTGGAACTCCATAAGTCTCACAGGTCGCTTGTAGAGTCTTCGACCTCACTCTAGAGGACGTGGACTCGTACCACTCTACCCGGTATCCCTCCTCCGGAGTCTCCTTCCTACTCTGGTCTTTCTTGCTCTCTTTGCCTATGGTTCTTGGGGAAGAAGATGAGAATGAAGAAGAAGACTTACCCATGAAGAAGAATTCATAGAGAAAGAAGACGAAGATGATGGTTGCTAAGCAAGGATGTCGGAGGGTAGACGAGCGTCTTCGCCTCCCCTTTTTATAGGGAGGAAGTCGCCTGCGTGTGTACAACGGGGGCAAGACACGTGGCCGGCATGGGACAACCATATCGAGGCGTCACCACTGTCTAAGCAGCCGTTTGATGTGAGCCTGCCGCGCATGTCAGCAGGAGATCGCGAGGAGAAAAGTTAGGGCACGTGGCAAAAGCGCATTCGCTAGGGGGTTTTGTCGCCATTAGAGGGCTTCATGCGCTTTTATAGGTGATGAACGACTATCATTGCTACACCTCGAAAGTCACAAAAGTCTTTTTGGAAGACTAATTCAAAAAGGGATTGCCTCGAGCCCAGAGATGAATGTTTCGATTCCTCAAACCCGATGCACCGCCAACGAAGTAGTAATGGGTGTATAGACCCTCTACTAGGGGCGGAGTTAGAATATTAATTCAGTGTAGGCAATTAACAATATAATATAATTTATGAAAAAGATATAAAATTTTATAATCATAAAGCATCACAAAATAATTACCTTACAATTGTTCTTTTCAAGTCTTCATATTTTGAAACCTTTGTACAATAGCTTCATTATCAACTGATAGAAATATATCTTTTTCTACGTAAACAATGAGACTATCATTCATCCAATCATTACTCATTCGATTACGCAACCTGTCTTTCACAATTCTCATGGCAGAAAATACTTTCTCTATCGTCGTAGTCGCAACCGGTAGAATTAATGCCAATGTCAAAAGCTTATAAACCAACGGGTACACCAAATTTTTCTTTGACATAATTTCTACGTAAAAAATGAGACTATCATTCATCCAATCATTACTCATTTGATTACGCAATCTGTCTTTCACAATTCTCATGGCAGAAAATACTCTCTCTATCGTCGTAGTCGCAACCGGTAGAATTAATGCCAATGTCAAAAGCTTATAAACCAACGGGTACACCAAATTTTTCTTTGACATAACTAACTTCTCTGAAAGTTCACCAAGGATTTTCAATTCTTGAAGTGTTTTGTTGGAATGCATATCACATATATAAGTATCTAGTTGATCATCAAGTACAAGGAGATCAAACCTTGAGAAATCTTGTGGATAAAACTCTGCTAGTTGTATCAATTTTTCTTGTCAAAAGCTGAAAATGAATTTTGTGGACACAAACAAGCTACACAACGAAGTAACTCCATACATGCCTCTGAGAAACGATCATTTAACTCTTGAAGTTGCATATCAATAACACCATAGAATAAATCAACACGATAGTGATGTAAATTTGTCAATTCTGGTGGATTACGATGGGGACGACCACGTGGTGCCCAACGTGTGAACATATCATCCATTTTGAAAACATCAATGTAATGTTGTTGACAAAAACAGTGAACCTTTTCTAAAAATGAATCCCAACCATCATCTCTCATTTTTTGAAGTTGGTGTTTGCATACTTGTACCAAATCCATTGCATTCACAATATCCTGATCTTTTTTTTGTAATGTCATTGGCAATTCACTTGAAATCCCTAAGACGTGTTTCATCAAGTGTAGATTGAATGCAAAATCAAATGAAAGTATTGACTCCAATAAATTAAAAGCCTTAGTTTTTTGATCAGGAGAACTGGAATTATCTTCTGAAATCATTTCAAGTACATCACTGACAGCAGATAACATAGAAATCAATCTTATCAAATAATTATAATGTGATCCCCAACGTGTATCCCCAGCACATTGAAGGGAAGTTTTTTGATTGAGTCCCCGACCAGTAGAAATTTCATCCCTCTCTAATGCCTCAATAATAAAATCTGAATGTTTCTCCTTAAGAAGATCAGCCCGTTTGCAGGATGATCCAACAACATTTATCACATCACCAACAACACGAAAGAAATTAGAAATCGAAAGATTTTTCTTTGACGCAGCAATAAGAGCTAGTTGAAGTTGATGGGCAAAACAATGAATGCAAAATGCACATGGGTTCTCCTTTAAAATAAGTGTTTTTAAACCATTAAATTTACCTTGCATATTACTTGCTCCATTGTAACCTTGTCCTCTCAACTTAGACATACTCAAATTATATTTAGAAAACATCTTATCAATGACAACTTTAAGTGAGAGTGTTGTAGTACTAGTAACATGTTCAATTCCGATAAAACGCTCATTTACATGCCCACTGTTATCCACATAACGTAAAACAACTGACATTTGCTCCTTTACTGACACATCACGAGATTCATCAACTAAAATAGAGAACAATGAATCACCAATATCTCTGATAATAATATTAATTGTTTCAGTTGCACAAGCACTCACTATATCCTTCTGAATATCAGGTGATGTTAACTTGCAATTTTTAGGAGCATTTTTCAATATCACATCATTAATCTCTTTATTATGAGCACCTAAAAACTCTAATTGAATAAGAAAGTTTCCAGGATTAAGAGAACCTTCAGTTTCATCGTGACCTTGAAATGAATTTCCTTGTCGCAACAAAACTCTGATACAATCAATTGAAGCATTGAGACGGATACGATAATTATTCCGCATTTGCTTTGACTGTTTGTGCAGAATTGATTGAATGTGCTCATCTTGATTCATCAAAGCTTCACAATTCATTCGAGCTTTTTCACTATCATGTTGTCCAACATGAATATGTAACCTATCTTTACTCTTCCAATTTGTAAAGCCTTCTCTAACAAAAGTTTATCCTCCTGCTTATTTTCCCTTTGTTGTCTTGAAGAGATAGTAATACAAGCAATATGCAACATCTTTTTCTATACTATATTCCAACCAATCACCAAATTCCTTAAACCAAGAAGGATTGAACCGTCTAAATTGACTTACTCCAAATTTTCATTTTGGGAATTCATATCCTGAAGGTTGACATGGACCCCTTTGCAAATATATCCTTCGAACTTGATCCCTAATATTAGCATTAACAAATTGGAATTCTTAGTCCAGGATCTGTCGGTAATTGTGAAAAATCAAATTCTTCAACTCTAACATCTTGGTCCTCTTCAATATTTTGTTCATCTAATTCTGAATATTTTCTTTTAAAAAATCTATGCATTGTCGATAAAATGATTTCCTAATGAAAATAAATTAAAAAAAAATCATGAATCACATGTAAACTAAATTAATTGACAGGAAAAAATAAATAGGGATTTAGAAATTAGGGTTAGGTGGTTACCTTGAGCCGTTTCGCTTTTATACAATCTTGTAGAGTATTAAGTATAAAGATTAGAAAATTTGACTCCCATAGAGTGTCGCTGTGTCGGGGCGGCGAGGCGACGAGTGCGATCTACCGTCTTCGGCGAGTCGGCGAGGGCGGCGTTGAGTCACGGTCTCATGGACGAAAACAAAATGTAATGTTTCTTTTTTGTTTTTTAATTTATTTTTATTTTTTTAATCTGTATGTCACTCATGATGAACCTTTCAAATTTCAATGTTTTTTTCTTTTTTTTAAATTTGTTATCGTGTTCACCTTTTTCTTCTTTTTTTTTTTTAATTTTTTATTACTACTAAACTTTTGTTGTTGGGCCCAGTGTGGGCAGCTGCCCACACTGGGCCTTAATTGGCTCTGTCCGTGCCCTCTACAATATAACTTCTTCATTACACCATTAGTCTAATCAATAAGCTACACTTCCTTCGATTAGACTTGAAGGAATGGACTTGTGATGGGGTTAAGCACCCCATAGTTGACACGTGGACTGAAGAAGCTATGTGGCAAGATCCACCGTGTCTGAACGACTATCTCTCTCTCTCTCTGACTCCCGAGACCCTCTCGGGAAGGTAAACTCCCGAGACCACCTCGGGAAGGCCTACTCTTGAGATCACCCCAGAAAAACATATACCCGAGATAACCTCGGGAGGTCAGGGCCCCAATATCACCTCGGGAAGACAGACGCCCGGGACCCTCCCGAGCCAAAGACCCCGAGATCACCTCGGAGCAGCGGAGCTCAAGGATCATCCTATCCTATGATCCAACCTCTAGTAATCGTCCCTTTTCTTCGGGTATGCAGATAATACCACCAATAATTATGAGATAACCATAACCCATAATATGCGGCCATTAAAGTCTTAATTATCACAACAACCCGAATTTAATTGCTGCAAGGACCGTTATAAGGATTATCCAGTAACTAACAATTGAGGGGATGGGGAGAAGAACGTGGGGACACGTGTGACTATCGCCTCAAGTATAAAAGGTATTCCAACTCCCAGGTAAGGGGGGGTACACTCATCTTACTCGTACTTTCCTTAGTTCTTTTCCTCCCAGAGACTCTAGTACTGACTTGAGCGTCGGAGTGGGCTCCGCCGGACAATCTCCGACGTGTTCCCATTAACGCTCGTGTTGATCTCGCAGGGTAGGAGCTCTTCCTCTTTCATCATCATCCTCGTGGGCTGAACTTCGATGACTGGTTGTCCGCGCCGATTTCTTCCGGAACAGAGCTGAATGTTAAACTATAACTCTAATATATGAGTAGAAGATAAGAGTTGTAGAAGGTGGATGTGTAAACATATGAGAATAAATAGGATAAGAAATAAGATTATTAAAGAGAAAATCAAAATTATTTCTATTGAGAAAAACTTCAAAAGACACCTTTAAAAAAGTATGGATCAATAAATATTTTAGTCAGGCGAAATAAAATTATAACAATTATGCATTTCAAATAAGGAAAGTCTAAAAATACTTAATTATCAAAAATAAAATAAAATAATATTTATTTAAATATAGATAATAATATTATAAGGGATAAAATTTAATAGTATAGAATGATCTATATAATCAATTATATATAAATTAAGACTTGATTGTGTGATTATTATTTGATTAAAATCATTAAAATTGATAAAGGATTGATAAGAGGAAGATGTGACTGCGTCATAGAATCAAATTGATACAGTAGAAAATATATTTTTAAAAATAAATTTCATCAATAAATAAAATGATGCCAATTTGATTCCGGGTAGAAGTAAATAAATAAAATAATTTTATTACATATAAAATATGTGTAGATATATATGAAATAATTTTCTTGACGGATTACGTGTAAAATTCTAATTTTTTTTTTCAATCCAAGGCTTAATTAACATGAACATAACATAACATATGACTATATGAGCTTGTCCTGGACTGGGCTATAGTTCACTACCGCTCCTATTTAGATTACGGAGAAGGGACACCTCCCCGACTTACCTGTTAATATTCATCTTCTCTGTGTGTTTCTAATGTAGCAAATCTCCTGCGTATAAAATCTTCTCACGAATCACGATCAACCTTCCAACCAGTGAACCATTTTCATCGCTATCAGATGAGATCAACACTATTTTTGAATTATATTTTAATGTAAATCATAGTCTTTTTGATAAGCAGAAAATAATTTAATTTTTAAACTTTTTTCCGTCAAATAGTGTTTTCGAACAGTTATATGAGAATGAAATCAATTAATTTCAGCCAAAATGTCTAATTTAAATATTTTAGAAACTAATTTCTAAAATATTTGAGTTATTACTCAAAATAAAGAGGAAAACAAAAGGGGAAAAATATCTTTTCTTAGACTTTGTTTGAGTTATATAATTAAAAGTATAAAATCAAAAAACCTAATGAAAATGAAGTAAATCAGGATTGCAGAATATTAATACTTGCATAATAACAGGTTTGATGCAATTTCTTGACTTGGTAATTGTTACTTGCCGGAATAATTGTAATTTGTAGAATGCCTACTTTCGTGCAATTGGCAAGCATGTTCCAAAATACTCCCACACTCATTTCTTGATGAAGCCTCCAGTCAAGGATAAAGTCTTAAGCTTACAAGCTAGCAAATTAAATCCAGTGTTCTTGTTTTAGAACTATCATACAAGAACGGAATAATAGTGGAAACAAACAAGACTTCAATCCGTAATTTAAATTTATAACATTGAAGCTTTTAAAACAAAATTCCGTGTTGCATACCAGCACTAAGCATTGCTACGACCGAGTTGCCACATCTCTCTTTGATTAATTTGTTTTGGACTTGGAAACCCTCTTCTTGGGCTGCCGTCTTGGAGTTGACTTCATCCCGAGGAAGAAAAGCAATGCACCGAAGAGAGCCAAATTCTGCAGTAAAAACTAATTAATCATGCAACCAGTCAAAGCAGCGTAGGTTTTTACAAAACTAATAAGATATGGTACGTAGAATGGTGAGAAACAAACCTGAATAAATCTGCTGAAAAGTCGCACAAACTCTGGCTTTTCGATGCCATAGTTGTAGAAGTCAAAGGCGATTGGCGTGAAATAGGCTAGGTAGATAAGCTGGACAAGCATGTCAGTTTGTTATTTCAAAAAAAAATGGAGAAGAAGAAACTATAAAAACGTACGCAATAGATGAGGCCATTGCCAGAAGCAACACAAATTCACAAATAGTCAAGATAATTTTGACTAAACAAAATTCTATTCACATAAACCTTTTCAAAAGGTAATGAGATTGAGATTATTTTGTAACAAAGTTGTACCAGAAGATATGCACCAATAGAGCTGCCGAAGATGAACAACAGGCCACCAAAACCCTTCAGAAATATGGCAGCTGCAATAACATGTTTCATCTGGAAAAGAAATAGAGAAATCATTCAGGTTTTAGGAAAGGTAGAAATGAAAGCAGAGAAAAGGTTCTACGTCAACATGTGGGACAACAAGGCCAAGCTGTGAAGAGAGATTTTTGATGAAAAGATTGTACTTTGGCCTGAATGCCTTGGCTGCTGGTCCACCATCGAGTCCAAATTCAGTATACCTGACAAAACCACTACATGTAAATTAAAAGAATTTATATGAAATTCAAAATGCACTTATGGGCCATTACAGAATATGTATCAAATGCTAAACAAATGAACTAACAAATTCTTCATATAGTTCAGTTTTTATAACATCACAAAACAGAAATAATCCAATTTGATATGAATGATAAAAAAAAAAGGAAATAACCCACACTCATTGGACTTATCCTGATTATAGAAGCACGCATCAGAGAACAATAGGCTTTGATAGGTTGAACTACCATATAGAACAATGAAAATGATGAAAGAGAACACAAATTCCTCTCCTCACATTGCTAGCCTTGGGCAAAAATGCTCTAAAGTTAAAAGGATTGGTGGCCCGGCTAAAGGGATAATGAATAGATAGTGTATAACTATCTTAGTTTCTTGTAAACACAATCACAGCCAATTAGTTAGATATTAAATTGTTTGTGAAGTCATCAAGTGATAAATGTGCAGAAGAAATCCAAACAAATAAATCACAATGACAAGTAACATGGTTCAAAATCTTGCTTCCACATTCACAGCCCATAATGCTTCAGTGCGTCTCTCTCCAACAATAAATCCACTAAGCAGCTACTACACAGGCTTTCACAAGGCAATAAAGCAAGCCTTTAGAAACCAAGAATAAGACCTCACATGATAGAAAGCTTACGAGATAACCCTTCACAAGGTAGAGACCTCATCAGCAAGAGAGCTTGACTCTAGAAAGGGATTCATACTCGAGGATGAGTCCTCACTCCTCACAATGTAGAAACCTCATGAACTAGAGAGTTTGACCCTATCACCCTACAAAGGGATTTCTACTTAAAGATGAAACCTCACAAGCTGGAGAGCTCAAACCTATATTGGGATTTCTAAACTAAAGGATTAGTTTGTTACCAAGGATAAAAACATTTTCCATGGATCGACGCAAGCATAGTAGTTAATCCATTTAATCGTATTTTCGTTTTTTTTTTTTTTTTTTTTTTTTTTTTTTTTTTTTTTTTTTTTTTTTTTTTTTTTTTTTTTTTTTTTTTTTTTTTTTTTTTTTTTTTTTTTTTTTTTTTTTTTTTTTTTTTTTTTTTTTTTTTTTTTTTTTTATTAATCTATTTTTTATTTTTTTAATTATTTTTTTTTTTCACTATTTTTCTTATGATGACATTATAATTTATTATTATATTTTTTTTTTTTTTTTTTTTTTTATTATATTTTTTTTTTTATTTATTTTTTTTTTACATCGATTTCTTTTAGTTCTTTTCATTAATCCATTTTCTACTTCCAGGTCTAGCATCATTCCTTCTTCTTCTTCTTCTTCTTATTATTATTATCTGAACAAAAGCTCTAGCTAAAAGGAGTCAAAATTCCACACAGAAAGGAGTCAAAGGACTTTGACCTAAATTGCTGCCACCCAAAATCTGATAGAAGAGACGGACTTCCATAGAATGCAACAAATAAACTATTTTACCCCTATTGAGGATTGGTCTATAACATTATGCAAACTCCCACCAGCATTCCAATATTTCTATCCACCAATCAACACTCCCAACTATTGCATCATCTCATCCGTCGCCATCTTGGGTGATTTTTTTACCATCCTCATCCTTAACCTCAGCAATCTTAGGAAGAAAGGAGAGGAGTGAGTGTTCAATTAATGGCTTGAATAGGTGAATTGGGTGTTCTTTTGGGGTGAGGAAGGATGTGATTGTCATAACTAACCATTAGCTTGATGTAGCTCCCAATGTTAGGCAACGTGACTAGGGACGACGATAAATCATCATCAGATTTTATAATGACAGGCTTAAAGAGTTCAAGGAAGAAGATAAGAATTAGGAATAGCAAGGTATTCTTTTTCCCCTTCTTTTCCTTCTTTTTTCCTTCCTTTCCTCACTTCCATTCCATCACCTTTCCCTTTCCCCTTACTTTCATACTTCTGGGTAAGCAAATCCTAAATGATAAAAATGAAGCCTTAGAGAGGCCATCACCTCTCAACATAAATAAAAATCTAAACCAATATGAGAATAATTTTACTAGGTAACTTCATGTTCAAGGAAGGATGAAAATTACACCAGTCATGCAAGTTTTTTGTATAGCCAACTCAGTACTTAACTTAAACCTCTTTGCCAAGTCAAGTTAAGTCTATCTTGAATTATTCAAACCCATGTTATCTCTATTTGTAGGTTAAAACAAAATGCATTAAGGTCAAAACTTATCGAGGTTGGCAAGAAAAAACCAATAGATTTATCTTAATCTCCTTACAATATCAATAAATTCATCATATCTAGGTTAAAAAGTACTTTGCAAATTAACCCACACAATCAAATTATTGGTAGCCAGCTAAAAACAAACATCTAGAGTATGAATTAAACAATGAACACTCAGTTCATAAATCAAACAAAAAAAAAAGACCTTGACTAATCCAAGACATTCAACCTTTTAGTTCATAATTGATATTAAGAAAACACAATAAAAATAGGGAAACATGGTCTAGTTATTGAATTAATAGAAAAAAGAGGTAACAAAACCTCAATGAAGATCTCTCATTAATTGAAAAGCTTGTTCCTCGTCTTGCCAAACTCCCACATGGATCCCTTGCCAAAATCCATGCGGAATTCCCTCCAAGGTTGTTGTAAACCTCCTCTCATAGCTTTGTTTAGAGTTTAGGTCATAACCTTGGATATTCTCTAAAAATCCCCTCATAAATCTCAATCATAGACCATCTTATGATGTATTTTTTATCCTTTAAACAACTAAACCAACTTGAGGTGTTATCATTAAAGTTGTAGCCTCTCTTAGCATTCCATAGCTTCAAAAATTGTGCCAATTCAAGTTGTAAAGAGGAAGTTACATGCAAAACATCGGAGTATTCAAGCTGAGTCTACTTCCCGTAAATGTGCCATCAAGCCCTAATTTTAGAGTTTTTTCACCTAAAATCAATCATATAAAGAATTAAATTAGTGTATGATCTAAGCTAAATTTGTATTTTAAAAAATTATCAATCATTATAACGTGTCTAGAAAACAACTCTTGGCCTATTGTTTTGCTCATTTAACAGTAATACATTCAACCAATAAATTCTATTTTTGAGACTCCTCTAGAAGATAATTGTTTGAGGCATCTTCTACCATATCGTGCTTGTGTTGCATCAACTTGTCCCCACGGAATGGACTAATGGTTAGGGAGTGGGTGTTGCCACATTGAGGTCTGGGAGTCAAAATCTGGCAAAGCCAGTGTGTCCGCCCTCTCCGCACGCTAGCCACAATATCCGGACTAGTAGTCCCCGTGATTTACCTCCTCTGTGTTGGCCCTGGACGGGTTGACGGGGGCGCTGGGGGCGAGCAAATCACCTTTGCCACCTTGTGTTGCATCAACTAGTCTATTAGTTGGCGACTAGTGAGGTAGGGGGTGAATTGAGATCCTAAATCATTGTGCTACTTGAGATGTGACTTTTAGAGTAAGAAATTAAGAAGTAAATAAGGTATACAAATTTTTTTATTTGCACTTTTTTTTTTTTTATGGATAAGCTATAGGGAAGGAAAAGTCTAGAAAAATCTTTCCATAATTTTTCTCTATATTTCTTTCATTTTAGGCAAAAATTTATTTTTGCATGGAATGTATGAAATGGAATTCCAACCTGAGCTTAAAATAATTCATTTTTTTCCTTTTCGAATATATTTTGATTTATTTTTTATCTTTGACAAATAAAATTTTAAAATTTAACAGTGCATTAAAAAAATCAATGTATTAAAAAATCAATGCAGCTGACCACATATAGTTGGGTTGTTGACCTCTAATAAGTTCCTATCTAGCAAGGACTATTGCTGGCTATATCCCTCACAACCAGAAAAAAAACATACTTTTTAAAATGAAAGAAGCACCTCCATATCCAAAAGCCATGGCTAAATAAACATAATGAATATCAAATCGTGTAAATGACGACGAAATGTGTGTCAGTGAACAAACTTCTGTTAATTTCACAAGGCATGAAATGAGGATGCAATTATACAAGAAATATATCATCCTTAAGAAATCAACTTGACTATATCTGCAGTTGGAGATGGCAAGAGATGAAATCAAATTTGAAGATTGGTAATGGTACATAGGTTCACCTATGTGCAATTATCTAGATGATGAGAACTTCTACTCTACTTGGAAAATGTAAATGACCAATGCAATAAGTGGCATATCTTGAGTTAGATCTCATCATGTTCAGAATAGATCTTATTCCTCCATCAAACTCGATGCATGTCCATATCTTTGATAATATTAACAATGAACACATATAAGGAGAAGGGTTGGATCAAGCTAAGCTTAGACACACTATTCAGATTTCAGAGCACTGGAGCTTGACATAAATTGAACAAACAGGCAAGCAGTCAAGGTTGCTTGACTATGACAAATGTTAAAAGGTTGGCATAAACGATAATCAAGATTTAGGTTAAACAAATCCACTTGATTCAAAGATTGTATGCTCAAGCTAATGTAAAGATTAGTAGATTACAGGTATGCTTTCAGCGTACATGTTCATAGATAAATTTAAAGATACCTATGAGGCTCTAAATTATCTTTACTTGTAGATACTCAGACACTAGCTCAATGTTTTAATTTGCTTTTATGCTAGAATAGACCAAATCAGCAACAAACAGCCCAACTGATTTACTAGTAAAATGACACAAATCAACTTAGTAATTAAGAAATCATGAAGCAAAAGATGAACAACTACAACAGGAAAAAAAAAGAAAACATATGTTTTTACTATTTGGTATCAGTTACTTGGAATATAGCTGCTATAGAGAAAAGGCGAACAACTAGTTTCACAGTATATCAACCATAAGACATATTTTGCTTAAGGTATCCAAAGGCAGTTCGATGTGCTAGGCAGTCACACATACCAAAAAAAAAACATATCATGTTTTTTATAGTAGGTGCACATAGCAGTAAAATATTAGAAAATTTAAAATATATTGGTTAAAAAAATTTGTAGGCATCACACTATCAAAGGTCAAAAGAATAACTCAATGAACAAGTTAAAAGTTGACTTACGACACAATTAAAAAAGAACAAAGGATAATTCAGTGATTAAATCGACTGGAAAATAAAATTAAAAAAAAACTAGGAAACATAACTAGAGAAGACAGAAGGGGAAATCACATCCAGAAATTCCCCAGACATCACAGTCAAAAGATTGGGTGAAAATACAACAATACATGGAGAATGGAGATAAGCATTTGAGCATAGTAACAAGAGGAGTTGGGGTTTTGTTTGATATAAATTAGGGCCACCTTTGGTATCAAGCATACCAAAGCAAAAACCAAAAACAAATTTTGCCCCCTTGAGACTCAGGCAAACCATATAGGATGCCTAGGTGATCTGCATGGGCTGCCTAATACACTCTAGGTGAGGTGGTCCCTGGTCAAAATCGCTTAAGCAATCACCTTGGCTAATTTCTAAAACCATGATTTTGCTGATATAAGCATATTGAATCTCTACTAAATTGATGTTTTAGGACAAACATATTTTTATTTCAAGTGACTCTTACATATAGGAAGCTTTCCAACAACTACTCAACTAGAGCTAATTCTTTTATTCTAAAGAATAGCATAAGAAAGTCAAACTTTCAGTCGAGATTTTTTTTTTATTAAATCAAATGTGCAATTGGTAATTGGCATTCTTAGCAAACGATAAAGTCATAACTTAGGTTTTAAAGTTTTAGATGGACATAAGTAAATCTGTTTCAGCCATTTCACAAAGTGAGGCACTGATGCTAAATAATTGCCTCCTACAACACCTGCAGGAACTAGCATAAATTAAGTCAATCAACCTTTGTTAAGAACCCATCGCCAGGCCATAAGACATTAATGATCATATTAGCGTCTTAAACCTTAAGAGCTTCAAATTCTCAACATCGTTCAATGGTCAACACAATGAAGTTTTTTTTTTTTACCTTTCCTTTTTTTGTATGACATATTTAAGTAACAACAGGTCAAATAGTGATCAAATTTATTAGATATATGTTGCATCTGAAAACAATAACAACAAACCATCAGATTCTTAGACATTACGTGCAACCAAGCTTCTCCTAATCGTTTACTCCCATTATTGTCATTCGACGACAAAAATTTAAATACAGTAAGTTGGGTGCACGTTCAGTTATTGAATGATTCAAAATCAAAATTTTCTGCAGTCAAATACTACAACCAAACAGAATATCAGGCCCAATAACGCAAAATGGGAAACAGCTGCGGAAAGACAGATACAAGCTAGCTAATCACGAAATCACAAGATACCTAAACGGTGGTGGTTCAGAAACAATTCTCTAGGAATGATCGAGGAGACAAAATGTTCATACCTCGACGTATGGACAAACGAGATTTCCTAAACCCTAGTAAATAAATCAAAAGAGAAATTTCGTGGCTAGAGACAATCAGACAAATGCCACAAACTTTCACAGCTGAGTCAATCTCAACGAAAAATGCAGACGGCCAACGTAACCTAGCCACTGAAAACTGAGAAGAAGAGCAACGATAAACTAAAACAGAGAGAAATGGAAGAGAGTAAGAGCGATGACTACTCCTGGTAAGCGGAGAGAAGGAAGGCGGAGGCGAAAAGCACTCTCCCAGCGAAGGATACGAATCCCATTTCGACCACGCGAGCGATGGAATCGGATCCGACGATAGCTGAATGCAGCAAAACCCTCGCCGCAGTCTGCTATTTAAAAGCTGCCGACGCGGAAGGAACGACTGGGTTCGTTCCTTGTGAGTTACGGCGTGAGTGCCCGGGTTGTTCTGAGAGGTAAACGCGGAGTTGCCACCGACTTTCAATTGTGGGCCCCTACGAAGAGCAAAATAAATTAATTATTCGAAGAAAAAAATAAATTTTCATTTTTATTATTTTAATTAAAATTTTGGCATTCATACTGAACCTGTTTTAATTTTTACGTAATTAAATTTCCTAAATACCCAAATCATATACTCAACTTTCATATCATATACTCAATTTTGATATTTTGAAATAGATAGGATTTTCAACTATTAAGGGTGAATTTAATAAATTTAAAAATTAATATAACATAAAATTAAATTATCCAATTCTAAAAACTCAAAAATAGTTAATAATATAAGATGAAATTTTCAAAAATTTATATATATCCATTTTCAAAATCCAAAAGCTTAATTAATTTCAAATTTAAAGGATAGAAAATGAATTTAAATTCGAAATATTCGATCATAAACCTTGATTTTAGTTGAAACAATAATTTTATATTAATTTTTAGCTCTGAGACTATGGTACAACAAAAGAATGTCAAGTTATCACCCAGGCACCTACGATTCAATCCCCAGCTACGATGTACTTTGTATAAATTTTTCTCTAAATGGGGTGCGCAACCAAAGGATGCGGCCTTTTGGATTGTCCGCTGTTAGCGCTTCCCGATTTACTTTGGAGTTCATATAGTGTAAGAGCATGTGTTGGATTTCTTTTCCATTGTTGTGATGGATATGTTGTTGAATGGGTTTAATCTGAGGTGTGTGATCTGCCAAAAATTCTTGGAGGTGCATGAAGAGACCTTAGAAGCGAAGCTGATACGATGAGATATCCTTCAGAACCAATTCACCAACCTTCGGATAGAAGAAGGAAAAACGGTGGCACAACTACATGCGAAGATAAAGGAATTAATCACCGAACTCATGAATCTCAGAGAAACAATAACTAATTGAGATTCACAAATGTATGCTCTAAACACATTTCCAAGAACTCCGAAGTGGACGCCAATCATAAATTCATACTATATCTCCAAGAATTTAGAGATGAGTACTCTAGAATAATTATTTTATACTATAAAATTTCACGAGTCTCGGGGCACAGGAAATAGTAGAAAGATGGACAATTTAGCCCTAAGCACAAGGAAGATTCAACACGAGAAGTCTTCCGAAGATAAAGAAGACACAACATACATGGTAAGAAAATATAAGAAACTTTTTAAATCTAATAAATTTAATGACATGCAGGCCAAGAGACACTCTCGGAGAAAAAGGAAAATTAAATGCTATCACTGTGACGAAGAGGGATACGTCAAGGAAAATTATCCCAAGTTGAAGAACAAATGAAAAACAGCAACGAAGACAAATACCCACAACCTAAAGGTAACATGGAATGAGTCCTCATCAAAAGATTAAGATCTTGAGGAACATGTCGGACTAGCATTAATGGTCACCCACGAAGAAAAAAAAACATCGATGTAGGAGGAGCCACATTTGAAGATAGCAGCGACGAAAGGGGAGCTTCAGAGTTCAAAAAAGATATGGTAAGTGAGGTATATTTTCTACTTCCTGGTGAACTTTATTCAGGAATCAAGGCAATGATGAAATCAATTTGTAAATTAGAACATAAAAATTTAGAAATGAAAAAATAACTATTTTCTTCATGCCCAATAGATATGTACGATAGGTTGAAATTAGAAAATAAAGATTTGAAGGCTTAAGTTGAAAAATTAAAAAACAACCATGCATGTTCAAATTATTTTCAAAATTTAAAAAATAGATATTATGGAAAAATAAATTGGTATTTACGGTTTTACATGGGCCAAATTATAAAAATTTCTAAAACTTATATTCCACCTAAATTTTTTATTAATCTTGTTAAGAATTTATATTGGGTCCCAAAATCTGTACTAAACTGTTAGATTTCATTCATTACTTATTTGTCAGTTTGTAATTAATTTTTTTTGGTAATTAATGCTTCATTTGTAATCTTATTAATTTTTTTCAAAAATATTACTAATGCAAAAAATTAGTTTAATATTTTTTTATTATAAAGTCTACTATGAGCTATCTATAATTTTTTTTTGAAATTTTTAATAGTTAAATAGATTTATTATGATTTTTCATTCAAAAATATATTTTTTTAAATTTTAAAAATATATAAAAAATAAATTTCATCAAATCTTATTTTCCAGGATCTATGAATTATATTCTAAGTATTGAGAAAATTTTTTAAATTTATTTGAATTTAAAATCAAATTTTAAAATTATTTTTTCAAAATTATTAACCTTGAATTCAAAATTACCTTCTTAGAAGTTAGAAAATTAATTTTATTTTGATAATTTTTTTAGAGATGAGTCTACCAAAATTCTAACTTGGATAAAAACTTGAGTAATTTATCAAGTAAAAATAAATTATTTTAAATTGTTTTTCGAAAATTAAACTTTAAATTTTAAAAATAATTTTTAACAAAGATTTTAAAAACTAAATTTTCTGGAAACTAACAATCAGATTTGCATGTACTCAAAAATTTTTGAAAATTTTGGATGTTCAAATAATTTTTTACAAATTTTTATATAGGATTATCATTAGTATTAAATTTACCCTTAATATATTTTTGATGTGATCAAAGGGGAAGAAATAGGATTAAGTTAAGAGAGAAGGCTTAATTCTATTTTTTTTTGTGCTTACATTATTACATATTTATTCTTGTATTTTTTATGTGTTCTTTTACCCTAACTTAACTCGGGTTGATGCACATCAAAAAGGGGGAGATTATAAGTACCCCAAGTGATTTTTGATGTGGTCAACCGAGTCAAGTTAAGTCCTATTATGTTTGATCCATGTATCTAAGTGTGTAGGAGATTAGGAGCACAGGAAGTCGAGCAGAAGATGCAGCGATTGAGAAGGATGACATAGGAAGGGAGTTGACAGGCTCGGTGCATCCGAGGGACGCGAAGGTCTACGGAAGAGTACGCCTGTGGTGTGAGAAGGACGCATGTGACATTTGAGGGACGAGAAGTTGGGCGAAATCACATTCGAGGAGAAGGTCGGAGGAGGGTTCGGGTGAGCCCGACTCTGGAAGACCCAAAATCACCCAAGAAGACCCACTGGACTCTGATCAGTAGTGGGCTAACCCAAATTCACTCGGGTGCTCGAGAATGTGGGATCCCCTATGCACTCGGGCGCGCCTGTGCATATAGGCACCCGAGAAGCAATTTCTATCCATAGCTTAGCCGTTCGTGAACGTTGCGAAGGGATAACCTCTAAGCCACATGTCAGGCACCCCTAAGCTCTCGAGCGCTTGTGTAGGGCCACGTCAGTATGTGGATAAACTTGACTGAGGCTATAAATAGTCTCCTAGAGCTCAGTTCCAACATATCAACTGTATTGTACAAGAAGTCTTTTTAGTTTTCTCTGTCTTTATGAGTTCTAGTGTGTGTAAAAGGTTTCTCCGCCCCAAGAAGTTTGATCTGGAGATTAAGCTTAGTTTTGCCTTAGATTAGTAATCTTCCTGGTTGCAAACCAAGTAATTGTTTGTGTCTCTACCTTTTGCTATTTATGTTATTAATCTGTTTTTGTTTATGTTATTTATTTGTGCTAACTAACCTCCGTCTTTGTTTAAGCAAGATAAAAGATAGTTTTATCTTTACAGAGGCAATTCACCCCCTCTTACCGACTGACCGATCATCGTCAGTTGTATCCTTTTTATATACCATGCATTTATCTATTCTTGTACTCGTAGATTCCGCCCAGACTCACTGATAACTATCATTTTGTTGATTATTTTCGGCTCTAAAATCCATGTTTGATCCACATTTTATATGCTTAAGTTTACAATTTTATTAGTTTTCATGTATTTTCCCTATTTTGGCTTTTAATTCTAATCTTTGTATATTTGGGATATTTTTGGCACTAAATTTGAATATTATTTTGTAGGCTTCAATTGATTATGGACCTAGATCAAATTGGGTCAGACTTGAGTTAGGATTGGATCCAGATCAAAAGGATCAAGTATCGGATTAATAGGAGTCGTCCATTCCAGAAAACGGCTAGATTTGAGCCATCGGTCAACTTCTGGTCGATCCGAGTCCAAGATAGAATCAATCATGACCAGAGATCAAGATCTGAAAATTTCAGCCAAATTTGAAGTGATCTGACCGTTGGATCGAGCTCAAGATATTCTAGACCATCCATTCAAGAAAAGGGAAGATCTGGATCATCCGCCACTGATCTGGTCAATCCGAGCTAGGGATAGGTAGATCAGGGCCATTGATTGGGATCTGTGGAGTTTGGTTCAGATCTGAAGAGATCCAACCGTTGGATGAAGCCAAATTGATCTCAGCCGTCCGTTGCTTCCATCATCATATGACTGAACCCAAGGCATGGGCTGAGTTGTGGCTTGGTTGATTGAACCGAACACAAACTGACTGAACCAGAGGGCTGACTGAACCAGAATTGGGCTGAATGGACCAAATGCTGGGCTGAACTCGAGTGCTGGCTTGGCTGAGCTGAACCATAGCTGAAGCTGGCTTGGCTGAATCAAACCACGCGCAGCCGAAACAAAAGGAAGAGGACGCGAGGGTTAGGGCATGGATCGGCCACACACCATCACACGCAGACGACTCACCTTCCTCTTCATCCACCACCATCTCCGGCCATTGCACGAAGCTAGGGCTAGGGGGTTCCGAATCTTAGCCGGCCGGAGCTCCATCTCTTCTCTTTCGGGGTTCGGAAAGAAGAGAGGAAGGGTTCTCTTTCGGGGTTCGGAGAGAACTTTCCTCCATTTTCATCATCGGCGACCATAAGCTAGGGCTTTGGGGGTTCCGAGCTCTAGCCGAACGTAGCCGAACGTAGCCGTCGCAGCCATCCCGATCCACCGCCGGCGATCCATTTCCTTTACACATTTTACAGTCTATTTACTTCCAGCAGATTTCGTTTTCTAGATATCAGATTTCATCTTCTCAGTTTTTCCTTTACAGCAGATCCCCTTCAATTAAGTTCTTCACAGCTTCAATTTCCAGCAGCCGGCAGTTCCTTCATCAGCAACTACCTCACAGCATCCTTCGCAGCTTCTTCTCCATTTTTTTTCTCAGTTCTTCCTTGCTCCAATACCGGCAGTAGTTTTCCCAGCAGCTTTATTTTCCAGAATCGAATTCAATTCCATTTTCCGAGTAAGTAACCAGTAGATCACCTTCCCAGCAATTGATTCTTTTCAGCAATTCTTCACAGCAACTTGATTCAGTGGCGTGTTTCAAGTTGCTGATTGCTTCAGCTTCTTCATGGAAGTTTCCTCTTCACAGCAAATACTTCTTGGGTTAATTACATGTTTCAATTGGTTTCGAATGTGATTGTTCTTAATTGGTGAATGCTTGGGATAATTGTTGAATGTTTGTATTGGACGAATTTTCCCTAGTGCAATTTGAATGTTCTTGAAGCAAATTTTAGTATGCCTCTCATGTGTTTGATCAAATGTTTCTTAGAACAAAACTTTCAATTATGATGTTTTGTAGTTGTTTAACTTTTGTTCGGTATTGCTCTTTCCATTGTTTTCAGTTTCATGTCTTCATTTTATTGCACTTAAGTTAGGTTAGATTAAATCTCTTTAATGCTGTAGGTTTTGTTCCATGTTTAGTTTTGTTATTGCTTTATTTCAAGTTGTTCTTTTCTTTACCGCAATTGTAGTCAGGCTAAATTAGATTTCATTATCTGTACTGTCTTTCCTTAATTAGGCTAGATTTCTTACCTGCTTTGTCATTTCTTTTCGTAGTATTAACGTTCAAACCCAAAACCCAGTTCATATCCAAAATCCAAAAGCAATAAACTACGATCATGAGATTTATCTTGTACCAACTACATTCGTTGGGAGACGACTCGAGTTACTCTATACTACATTAGTTTAGAGGAGTTCGATATTTAGATTGTATTTGAAACCGTGACACGACTGAAACAGTTATCAAATTTGGCGTCGTTGCCGGGGAATGTAGTGGTGCTTGATAATTATATCTTTTGATTCTATCCTTGATTGCTTTATCTTTGGTATACGGTTGCTGTCATTTTTCTTGTTTGTTTTGTGACAGGGCTGCAAGATCAAAATGTTTTCAACTGCACAATCCGAACAATCAGAGCTCAAAGGTGCACTGGAGGAGTTAAAAAATGCGATTAAGCACTTGAAATCCCAACAGAGACCCAACAATGATTCATCTACTTACCCACAGCCATGTCAACAATTTCAGCAGCCACCACAGCAAGATTTCCAACAGCCCTATTCAGATTTGCAGCAGTACCAAATTTTCAATCAGCTACCACAACAGTTTCAACCCCAATTTCAGAATTTTCAGCAAGGGTACAATCCAAATTTTCAGCCAAGTCAGCCTTTCCAACAATTTCAGCAGTCAAATCAAGATTTTCAGCAAAGTCAACATTTCATTCAACCACCACAGCAATATTTTCCACCAAACGATCAGAATTTTCAGCCACCATTTCAGAATTTTCAATTCCAGAATCAGAATTTTCAGCAGCCAATCCAATCTTTCAACCAACAATTTCAGCCCTATGATCAGAGTTTTCAGAATCATAATTTTCAACAGTCTCCACTAAGTTGTGAACCAAGTTTTCAGTAATTTAATCAGCCCATTCAACCATTTGAGCAGCCCCAACAGCTCCAATTTCAGAATGCACCGCCTACTCTTGATATTCAGCAACCTTATCTCACATTTCAAGAACAACAAGTTGCTGAATCTGCTCTTAAAAATATTCAGAGACGCCTTGGAAAATTGCAAGACCAATGGAATCAAATAAAAGCCCAAAGATCAGGACAACTATCTTATCAAGCTACTTTTAATTCTGAGGGGCATGATTGTGATTCTATAGGTGTAGGGGATTGCACTGAGCCCCAAGAATCACCCATTCCTACTGGTTTAGAGGCATTGGAGGAGATTGATTGCAGAACTTGTGATAGTTTTGAAGTCAATTCTGAAACTTTACAGGATCATTCTGTACTTTTATTTTGTGATGATTTAGTTGTTGATGATTCTAACTTTTCTAATATGGGTGTTGCAGATATGGTTGATGAAGCATGCGTTGCAGATGAATCTATAGGTGTAGGGGATTGCACTGAGCCCCAGGGACCACCATTGACTGATACAGTAGACGATTCAGAGGAACAATATGAAAGTGTAGGGACTTGCATGGTGGAAGCAAGAACCCAAGAATCACTTGCTTCAGTTGAATGCCCACCAGAACTTGAGCCTGAGATGGAACCTGTACTTAACCAGGAGGAAGCTATGGATACATCTATTCTTGTAGAACCTCCAGGTATTTTTCAGCATGATCATGTAAGTATACTTCCTAAATCAATAGAGGTACCTCAAACTGATTATATTGTGTGTGATGAAGTATTTGACACATCTTTTGTAGAAATTGTTTGTGAAAAACCTGTAGAGGTACCAAAAATTGATTGTGTTGAATGTGGTGAATTACTTGGTACATCTCATGTAAATGCTGATTTTGAAAAAATTTTAGAAATGCCTGAAATTGATGTAGTTTATTATGATGAATCTCTTGCTATATCTTATGCTGAAGTTGAGTGTGAAAAACTTATGGAGGTACCCATGGTTGATCTTATTGGTTGTGATGCATGTCTTGCTACATTTTATTTAGAAATTGATTGTGAAAATTCCATTGAGGTACCTAGTATTGATGTTATTTGTTCTGATGAATTATTGGACACATCCTATGCAGATATTGATGGTGAAAAACTGATAGAGGTACCCAAAATGGATTTCATTGTTTGTGATGAGTTTCTTGATGCATCTTTTGTAGAAAATAATTGTGATAAATTTATTGAGGTACCGAAAATTGATTTCATAGGACGTGATGCATATCTTGAGTCATTTTATGTAGAGGTTGTTCACATTTCACTCTGTTCTTACCCTGCATGCGTGCGGGAGTTATTTTCTATACATGGTTTTGCAGGATCCCGTAAGCTTCTAGAATGGGTACTGAAACTTAATAGCCTACAACCTCCCGGAAGGACTTCTAAGGGGCATGCAGTGGGAGGGGTCGAGTTCACTTTGATTTTCAATTATCTACCCCACGAATGGATTCTGAACCTTAATCGTCTCCGACCACCGGAAGATGCTTGTGCTAAATTGTCAAGGGAGAAATCCATGCACTACGAGATTGACTACATGAGGATAATTCTCCCAAGATGGATGCTACGTGCTCTATACCCTATTTGAAGGGGAGTTATTTTCTTCTTACACTCCTATTTCATTGTGAATATCATTTTCATGTTTTCAAGTAGTGATCTTTCTTTTCAAATTAGTTCTTGCTAATAAATGATAGAATAGAGTAGAATGCATAAGAGCCATTGTAGATACCATGTTATTCCTTTTGGCATTTTACTTCTTGCATGATTAGAAATAAATGTATCTATCTAGATTTTCTTACATCATTTTAGAGTCTCTTGAAAGCAAATTAAATTTGGTTGTCAAAACTTAGGATTTGAGTCATTGGATGAAAATTCTTGGTTGCTTGAGTACTTCTTAGTATTGAATTCTAAATTGATGAATTGAGATTAATTCTTTTTACCTAGTGAGGAATTAGCCAAATTTTTGTGATACACACATGTGATTGTACTCTAGAACTTGCTTAGGTTCTTTCAAAGCTATATTTCTATGATTGGACCACATTTATAGAAGTAAATCACTTTGTTTCTCTTCTTATATCGTTTTTGCAATTTCCTTGTTGATACACTCTTATTCCATATTTTCTTTCCCTCTTTTTCACGTTCATCATAATATTTTGCATGGACTTGGATACCTTAATGTTTCTTAGTGTTATTTTGCCCGAGACAGACAAAAGTTTAAGTGAGGGGGAGGATGCAAGCATACTATTATTAGAAGCTCCAAGTGAAAAAAAAGTGAAAAAAAACAAAAAAAAAGTGTGAGCTGTAAAAAAAAAAGTTGGAAAATAATTGGCAACACTGAATTTTCACAGTTCTTCAATTCCTACTCCACCACAACCATGATACATGCAAGATAACTCAAAAGAAATGGGCAAAGTGCATTGAGATACATTTTTGAGTGTCTAAGTCTTCTACTTTCCCTTACTTTTTCCATATTTTCTTATCATGCTATATTTCTTCTCCATGTTTCCTTCTCATATTATTTTCATTGCTTTGTCATATCTTTTTGTCATATCATGCTCTTTATTTTCTTTATTGTGATTCATGAGTATCAAGTCCCTCAATTTTCTATTTCATCTCTATCATTGCCGGTATCTTCTTTAAATTGTTTGAATAAGCTTTTGTAGGTATGGATCCAATTCATGAATAATGGTGGAGAGTAGATAATAAGCAAGCCTATGGTAGTACAAGAACCATGGTTGTGTTGGAGTGAGCTCCACTTTCATCCTGAACTTAGAATTTAAGAAGAGAGCCACCAAAACTTCCCTTGAAAGGTTTAGTGAGTTAAATTCATCTCAATGAATCATGAAGGATGAAAATGTTAAGTTGTTGATTTAAGGACAAGTCTCTAGTCCATTGAGCTTAGATTTTTGAGAATTGATAACCTTAGGTAATTTTCTTTCAATTGTTTCTGACTATGATTGAGAATAATCTAGGGGGATACATCCTAGGTTTACTAGTTGACTCCGGATGTAGAAGATGAAATGGATGCAAGGTTGATTAGGCTTGAGTGAGTTTGAGTGATTTTAGTTTAGTGATATCTTTCCATCATTTAGGGGTCCTATTTATACTAGGCGAAGAGGTGAAGTACCCCTTGGTATGTTCATCTGAGTCGTTCGATCTAGAGGGTGTAACCCTTCAACCAGATCTCTTAATCTCAGCCCTAGATCTGGAGGATTGTAACCTTTCAGCCCTCCTTTGATCTCAGCCGCCAGCTTAACTTTCATCACCAACAAAGCGCCCATTGTGCGCGTGTGCGCGTGGCGGGTGGCAGGCTCGCAGGTGCGAGCACCTGCTTGCCCCTTGGATGAATGCATCTGCACTATTTGTGTTAACTCAATTAACACAGCAACGCATATAAGGAAGTAAATTCTCTCTGGAATTTCCAATGTGGGACTATTTTCCCCCTACTTTCTTTTTGTAACATTTTGAGCTGACTTTAACAATTAATTTCTCATTCACCGTTAATCGGTTTTGAGCAAATTAATAGTCTAGATTCATCTACTCGAAACGTAGATTTCAATTTTGAAGTCAATTTAGACTTTCATCTATTGATGGTACCTCGATTTTCTCTTGAAAAATCATAAATCGTATTGGTCTTTTAACACCCAATATCCAACAATCCCCCACATGAATGGAAATTAATGCGTGTATGTATGCATACACTTTACAGGAGTCCAATCGGTAAGTCAATGCATCGGGAGAGGTAGCTTGTGGCTTTGAACCTTCCGTAGTGGAATGCTATCGAGCATACTAGGCCGCGCAGTGAACGTGATGTCTTGAACTGCTTAGCTGTTTGTGTATACTAAGACAATAACATCTACACGGAGACTTATCTCACCTACTTTTAGTTCTCATGATTGGTTCCATTTCGGTCATGGACACCATCTTGGATTCATGAGTGTTTCATTGAAGCGACCTATCTTCACACTCATATAGGTGACACTTCTATCAAGAGTATCCTACCATACTCTAACTTTTGAAGGTATAGAAGTCATTAAAAGCATAAGCTTAACCTCACTACATGTGGTAGGACAACACTTATTCATCCTAGGATTGAGATAATATATTTCGTGTGTTGTAACACAAATTTTGTAACTTCGTTGTCCCATTGAACCAAGATCTTGGAATCTCCAGTCAACAAGGTTGGGTTATCGTTATAGTCGTTTTAGTTATAGATTTTTAATCTCATTCCTCTTGACGAGCAGTATACTTGATCTCGATTTAGCCCCTTCGTAAGAGGATCTGCCAAATTATCTTTGGACTTTACATAATCGATTGTAATCACTCCATTCGAGATCAACTGTCTATTGGTATTATGTCTACGACGTATATGCTGTGACTTACCATTATACATACTACTCTGTGCCCTTCCAATCGCCGATTGACTATCACAATGTATAAGTACGGCGGGCATAGGTTTTGTCCAACTCGGAATATCTTCCAAGAAATTTCGCAGTCATTCAGCTTCTTTAGCTGCTTTGTCTAGTGCTATAAACTCGGATTCCATTGTTGACCGAGCAATACACGTCTGCTTAGTGAATTTCCAAGATACCGCTCCCCCACCAATCGTGAATACATATCCACTAGTGGATTTGGAATCTTTTGTATCTGATATCCAATTAACATCACAATATCCCTCTAAGACAGCGGGATATTTTCCGTAATGTAATCCGTAGTTCATAGTATATTTTAAATATCTAAGAACTTGCATCAATATTTTCCAATGGGTGTCGTTTGGATTACTCGTAAACCGACTTAGCTTGTTGATCGCACATGCAATATCCAGACGTGTGCAGTTTGTGAGATACATCAAGCTGCCTATTATCCGAGAATATTCCAATTACGATATGGGCTCACCTTGGTTTTTCGCTAAGTGTTGACTTAGATCCATAGGTGTTTTCACTGTAGAGAGATCGTACATATTAAACTTCTTCAACACCGACTCTACATAGTGGGATTGTGTCAAAACTATCCCCTCAGATGTCTTGAGAATTTTAATTCCCAATATAACTTCTGCTCAACCCATATCTTTCATATTGAAATTTTTGGTCAACATTTCCTTTGTATTCATGATTATCTCATGATTACTACCCATTATAAGCATATCGTCTACGTACAGACAGACGATTACATAGTCTTTAGGTGTGTTTTTGACATAAATGCATTTGTCACATTCATTTATTTTGAACTCGTTTGACAGCATTATTTTGTCAAATTTCTCGTGTCATTGTTTAGGCGCTTGTTTAAGTCCGTACAACAGCTTAACAAGTCGACACACCTTTTCCTCTTTTCCTGGAACTACGAACACCTCGAGTTGCTCCATATAGATTTCTTCTTCCAACTCACCATTTAAGAATGCAGTCTTAACATCCATTTGATGTATTTCAAGGTCATACAATGCTGCGATGGCTATCAGCACTCGTATGGACATAATCCTTGTCACCGGTGAGTAGGTATCGAAGTAATCAAGGCCTTTCTTTTACTTGTACCCTTTGGCTACAAGTCTAGTCTTATACTTGTCAATCGATCTATCAGCTTTATACTTGCATTTTAGTATCCACTTACATCCTAATGGTTTAGAACCAGAAGGAAGGTCCACTAATTCCCAAGTATGGTTATTCATGATGGACTCGATTTCACTATTGACTGCTTCTTTCCATAATGGGGCATCGGGACTAGAGAGAGCTTCGTTCAATGTTCTTGGGTCCGTTTCTGACATAAAAGTCATAAAGTCCGGCCCGAACGATTTCTCGATTCTAGCCTGTTTGCTCCAACGTGACTCTTCATTTTGATAGTCAATAGTCCTTTTATGACAACTAAGTACAGAAACATCATTGTCTTTAGAGTTTCCATTGCTATCACTTTGAATGTTTCCCTTCTTATTTGGGAATATACTTTCAAAGAATATTGCATTCCGAGATTCTATGGTTGTTCCCACATGAATATCAGGAATGTCTGACTTGTGAACTATGAAACGATATGCACTACTATTTTGGGCATATCCGACAAATATTGCATCGAACATTTTAGGTCCAGTCTTTATTTGCTTTGGCTTGGGTACTTCGACCTTTGCCAAGCACCCCCACACTTTCAAGTATTTGTACAATGGCTCGCGGCCTTTCCATAGTTTGTATGACGTTTTATCGTTCTTCTTGTGAGGGATTTTATTGAGAATGTGATTTGCCGATAATATATCTTCCCCCCACAAGTTCTGGGGTGAGCCTGAATTTATCAACAAGGCATTCATCATTTCCATTAATGTCCGATTTTTACGTTAGGCAACACCATTCGATTGAGGTGAGTAAGGTGTCGTTGTCTGATGGATAATGCCAGATTCTGAACAAAATTTATCAAACGGTGCACCATATTCTCCACCTCTATCGCTACAAATTATTTTAATTTGTTTATCAAGTTGATTCTCAACTTCTGTTTTATCGATTCTAAAAGCTTCTACGACTTCATCTTTACTTCTTAAAAGAAAGAAATAACAGAACCTCGTACAGTTATCGATAAAAGTAATAAAATACTTTTTACCTCCTCTAGTTTGCACAAATTTTAAGTCACATAGATTACTATATATTAACTCTAGAGGAGTTGTTGACCTTTTCACCGAATGAAAAGGTACTCTCGTCATTTTTGCTTCTACGCACACTTCACATTTGTGTGTTTTGTCAACATTGACGTTTGGTAATAAATTTAATTTAACGAGATATTTCAGAATATTATTATTAATATGTCCAAGTCGATCATGCCATAAATTAAAATACTCAACAACATAGCTAGAAGCTTTTATTTTATTACCATCAAATTCACGGTGTACAACCATTACAACCATCTTGAACAGACTCTGTTCTAGGTACCCTTTACCTACGAATACACCATTCTTCGTAAGTACAAAGTTGTTTGACTGGAACACTAGTCTGAAACTGGCTTTAACAAGTGTCGATCTAGAAACTAGGTTCTTCCTGATGTCGGAAACATGGAGCACATCAATAAGTGTTAGCTCCTTCCCTAATGTCATCTTCAGAACAACTTTTCCAAGTCCGACAATCGGCGAGGTCGTGAAATTGCCCATATAGAGCTTTCTTCCACTTATCGGAGTATACTTGGAGAACATCGCCTTATCAGAACAGATATGACGTGTTGCTCCATAATCGATCCATCACTGTTTCGGGTTGTCCACCACCGTGTTGGCTTCAAACACGACCGCAATGAGATCTAGCTCCATGTCGTTAGAAGTTGCGACCTGGTTCGCAACATCCTTCTGTCCCTTGGTTGGTTTCTTTAGGCGTCTACAATCTTTGGACATGTGTCCTGGCTTTCCGCAGTTGTAGTACGAGCCCTTGAATTTCTTGCCTTGAGCCTTCTTTTTGAATTGCTTCGACTTCTTGGAGTTCGGCTCAGCCAGGTTAGACATCTCGTCGATAGCCCGCTTCATTCCTTTAGAGTCGGAGAACCTTCGATTATCCTCCTCTATTCGTAGCCTCAAGATCAGGTCTTCAAGCCCCATCTCCTTTTGCTTATGCTTCAGGTAATTTTTGAAATCCTTCCATGACGGGGGGAGTTTCTCAATTACCGTAGCCACTTTAAACGACTCGTTCAGCTTCATGCCTTCGGCATCCAAATCATGCAATATCAGTTGCATATCTTGGACTTAAGATGTCACACTTTTGGAATCCACCATTTTGAAATCCAGAAACCCGCTGACGATGAATTTCTTCAAATCGACATTTTCGATTTTGTATTTCTTCTCTAGTGATTCCCACAGAGATTTTACCGTCCCTATCAGACAATACAGGTTATATAACGTGTTGTCCAATGCATTGAGAATATAATTACGGCACAGGAAATCTCCATGTGACCACGCATCGCAAGCAGCCATACTATTGGAATCTCCTTCCTTAGTGGTTGGCGGGTCTTCACGCAAAAACCTTACGAGGTTTAGCGTCGTCAGATAAAATATCATCTTCTGCTGCCATCTTTTGAAATCAGCTCCGTTGAATTTCTCCGGCTTCTCTCTGGGTGGAACGGAGGTCGGGACTCCGGGTGAAGCGGTAGTCGGAACGTCGTTGATCACGACCATATCAGATTGCACCAATATCATTTTACGATTGTTTATCACCGTTGGTGAGTATTGCCGCCGGGGAGGATGCAATCTGATATAATATCGTCGAGGCTAGTGTTCAACAATGTCTCCTTAAAACGATATTGCTTCGCTCAGGTGCTTACGGATAGCAGCAATTCGTTTCCAAGATACAACGACGATGTCTCGGAATAGTAGCACTTCAAATTCCGAGACCATCGAATCCTCTCGTAGGTTTTTTGGACTCTGGATGCAGAAGATGGAATGGATGCAAGGTTGATTAGGCTTGAGTGAGTTTGAGTGATTTTAGTTTAGTGATATCTTTCCATCATCTAGGGGTCTTATTTATACTAGGTGAAGAGGTGAAGTACCCCTTGGTGAGTTCATCTGAGTCGTTTGATCTAGAGGGTGTAACCCTTCAACCAAATCTCTTAATCTCAGCCTTAGATCTGGAGGATTGTAACCTTTCAACTCTCCTTTGATCTTAGCCGCCAGATCAACTTTCATCACCAATGGTCTAATCATGAACGTAGGTATAGCCACGTCACCCGGAGCATAAATTTAAGCTCCTCAATGCTCCTCGCGATGATGCATACGTGCAAAGTGCAAAGTGCGCCAACGTATAGCAGCAGACCTACCTTCATTTTCTCATTGTAGCAATTACTGTCTAGTAGCTACTACATTATTGAATATAATTTCAATTTTATGTTGTAGTTATACAACTATACTCGAAAAGCAAAAATGTATCCAATTGAAATTGTAGAATAAAAACAATGACAACAAGCCAAATAAGCTTGATAAGTTCAAGAATTTTAGGAATACAACAATTAGAAATAACATAGCTATTCTTTATCACTAATTGATAGATAATCTCTAATTATTGATTTATCTCTTCCATTGCATCATTCAGTTTTCTAATTTTTTCAGTCTTCGAAACTTTTTTCTATGAGTTTAAACTTGATACTATATTTGAAGTTGTACACGAACTTTCTTTGCCTCTATTTGTGAAGGAGGTAGATGCTAGATTTTTATTAAAGTATGCTTCAAAAGTCATTTTTGCATCCTCTTAAATCTTGAAGGACTGTTGTATAGTGCCCTTAAAATTATTAAATTGTCTACATGTATCTATCTATGTGTCATAAACACCCGGCAGATGCCTAATAAAGACAACATTTGTTTTCCCCTAGATTAAATACATTGTTTAGAATGATTGAATCATATAAAAGATAATTTAGATTAGAGGGAATTACAACTTAAAATTTGGGACTTATCATTGAATGAAATATGGGAAATGATGCTTGCTAGTTTACTGCAAATGATATAACCATAAAATTTATATTTTATCAAAAATGAAAGGAGTTACTAATAAAAATTATTAAATAGAAAGATAAACATGTGTAGCAGATACTTTTGAATAATGCAAGTTTTACGTTGTAGCATGCAGCTATGGTTTCGTAGCTGCTACAACATAAGTTTGATGTTATAACAGCTATATTCCAGCACCTGCTATAACGAGTTAGTCCAGGAGGTTTGACGTTGTAGCAGCTACTTTGAGGTAGCTGGAACAACGTGTATAAGCAATAGTCTAGTGAGTTTGACATTGTAACATCTACTTTGAGGCAGTTTCTATAACATTTATAAGCAGTAGTCCAATGAGTTTGACATTGTAGCAACTACATTGAATTTATTGCTACAACGTGTATAAGTAGTAGTTCAGCGTGTTTGACGTTGTAGAGGTTACTTTAAAGTAGTTGCTACAACATGTAACTATAGAATTACTTTTTCATTCTTTGATAACTTTATTCTCTAGCACAGTTATCGGTTGAGTAGCTTCTAACCATTGCAGTACTTACTTTGGAATATGGCTTGTATGTTTTAGCATTTACACATCTAGAACCTAAACCCTAATAACAAATTCTTAAAGTAGGACCGAAGGCCTTACGATCGAGACTAGAGGGGTGGGAGCAAGAGATTTCAGTCTTGGATAGTTTCATTCTCTAGCACACCACATGTCCTTAACTCTAGCAGAGATACTGTTGAGTAGACCCTACACACCCCCTAATTAAAAAATATTGAACAAGAAGAAAAACAGGCACCGAAGTGGAAGGTTTACACTCGAGAATGGAAGGATGGGAGTGGTTTACAAAAGACCTTTGTTTGCATTTGGGGAGCTTCCAATCCATTTGAGTAGAAGTGAGAGCTTCAGGAAGACGACGGCAAAGGACCGAGAGCAACGGAAGATGACGACGAAATATCAAGAGCGACAGAAGATGGCGAAGAAGGAAGGAGAGAGGCCAACTATCGATGCAACCAGAGAATCAACATTCTCCGCCCTAGGTCGTGCCCGCATCATGTCAACTAGTCGCTCCCATGATTGACCATGACCATGACTGCGAATAGGATAGATTGACTATATGCCATTCAGCTAATCTCAGGTCAACTAATACTAATAGACGTACAACCCCACTAAGTTGGGAAAAGTCTAACGAATCCTAGCAAATAGTGATTACCAATGATAGGATAATTCCTAGAAGACATACCTCTTGTTGCCTGAAGAAATCCCATCGCCGCCAAGTCCCAAACCAAGACAAGTCGTGGAAATAACTATCTAAAATATGAAAATATCTACAAATACCTAGGGTACCTCGCATGTTGGACTCTAATACCAAATAAATTGTCACAACCCCGGGGGACCTACATGTCCGATGGCAAACAAATAATATCTCTCTTGTACGACGTATTGGAGCGGGTTGGTCCGGCTAGAGGGGGTGAATAGACGGCTAATAAATGAAAAGTGATGGAAACTCGTCTATTAAAAAAAACTTGGTTGCAACTTAGTCGTTGCTTCCAAGACGGTTAAAGCTCAAAAAAATCTCCTTGTGGCGGAGAAGTCTTACAACTGAAGATCACTAAACTTAGAGAATTACAATAGTATTGATTGAAAAATTAAAGCAAAACCTCTAAGTCTATTTATAGCCTAAGAGAATAAATCTGGATTGTTGATTGTTGATGACTTTTCTCTTGGCCGTTGATCCATGGATGTAATCTGGATGGTTGATCTTGGATGGGATTAAACTGCATCCATTGGATTTGATTAAAGGATAATGTAACATTATCCTTTAAGAAATAAAGTTTAATTAAAACTTTATCTTTCCTCGAGATGGCTCGAGATGGTTGTTGGAATCTCCATGTCACTGTTGTAATCTCTAAGTAGTAATATCGGCAACATTTTATTGTCATCGCCCTTTATCCCAAATTGTAAGTGGGTTAGCGTGTGTTGTTGAGGTCTCGGGTTCGATCCTTCTTGGCACCAAATAATTTTTTCTTTTCTTTTGGGCGCTTGGACCAGTCTTTTTGATTTTTCGTCTTCTGGGTGATTTCCGGCCAACCGAAGTTAGGCTCACCCGAACCCGACTTCGGCCTTTCGCCCCTCGAGCGTCCTTCCACCAGGCTTCTAGTCCCTCGGACGTCGCACACGTCCTTCTTGGTCCACGGGCGTACTCTTCCGCTACTTCCGCGTCCCTCAGATTGCACCGAGCCCGTCGGCTCACTTCCCCACGCAATCCTTCTCGTCCGCTGCGTCTTACGCTCGACTTCCTCCGTACCTAAGTTCCTGCACACTTAACAGAGGGATTAATGTTGATGCAGTCTGGCCCTGATTGTTGTTTTGGTGTTGACAACGATTTCAGTTTAGGAGGATGATTATGATGATTATGATTAAGTCCTGATCGAGGATTAGGCATGATATGGAAAGTCCTAACCTGGGAGGTTAGGTGTGATGATTGTGATGATTATGATTAATTCCTAATCGAGGATTAGGCATGATGTTGGAAAATCCTAACCTGGGAGGTTAGGTGTGGAAAATCCTAGCTTGGAGGGCTAGGTGTTGAAAATCCTAACCTGGGAGGTTAGGTGTTGGAAAAGTCCTAATTCGGAAGGGTTGGGTGAAAAGTCCTAGCTTGGAGGGCTAGGTGAAAAGTCCTAACTTGGAGGGTTAGGTGCAAATTCCCATCCTGGAGAATTAGGTGAAAAAGTCCTGGCTTGGAGGGTCAGGTGCCTAGCTTGGAGGGCTAGGTTGGATGATGTTCTAACTCAGAAGAGTTGGGTGAAAAGTCCTAGCTTGGAGGGCTAGGTGAAAAGTCCTAGCTTGGAGGGCTAGGTGAAAAGTCCTAACTTGGAGGGTTAGGTGCAAATTCCCAACTTGGAGAGTTAGATGGAAAAATCCTTGGCTTGGAGGGCTAAGGTGAATGAATTCCTGGCTTGGAGGGCTAGGGTTGAGTCACTGGATCGGTCTGGTGACCGATCAGTGACATTGGCACGCTGCTCCCTAGTGGATCGGTCTGGTGACCGATCCAGCTATGTCTGATCGGACTGGTGACCGATCAGGGAGTACACAGTGAGATTGGGAATCTACTGTGTGGCTCCTGATCGGACCGGTGACCGATCAGGGAGCAGGCTGCTTCCTTGCTGTCTTGCTCCTGATCGGTCTGGTGACCGATCAGGGAGCAAATAGTGAGTGAGTTCCCTTGCTGATCAGAGCCTTGGATCGGTCCGGTGACCGATCAGGAATCTTGGATTTGATTAAAAAGTAACTGTTCATCTGCTTTGATCGGTCTGAGTGACCGATCAGGATCCAATCTGATCGGTCTGGTGACCGATCAGGATTCACCCTGATCGGTCCGGTGACCGATCAGGCGTGTATAGATGCGAGAGCTGGGAATCCCAGCAAAGCAGTGGATCGGTCTGGTGATCGATCCACACACCCTGGATCGGTCCGGTGACCGATCACTTTAATTCAAATTTCACTGTCAGACGTCGTCAGAGCGTCTGATCGTATCCGATTTGCTGATGTATGTGATATGCTTTGTGATCTGCTGCTCTAATGCTCTGATTGAGTTTCAGGTGACAGGGGAGGATTCAAACACTCAAGGAGAAGTCAAAGAGTGCTTTCCTTGGAGCAGGTTTGTCCCTTTTCCCATCTCAGGTTGCAACGGCGAGCTGCGGACTGGAGCTAAGACTGGAGCTCGACTGAGGAGCTCAGTGAGTCCAGAGATAGCTCAGTAGAGGCTGGCGTTGGCAGAGGAGTAGCTGGGAGCTACAGAGATGGTGTCACCTGTCGCTTGGTGGAGAAACAAAAAGAAACGCGAGAGTTGAGTTAAAGATGAGATTCAGTTTTGAAAACCTGTGTGTTCTTGCGTTCTGCTACTAGAAGCTTGTTGTTCTTGAGTTCTTCATCCATTCTAAGCAAGCTATTGAGAAGCATTCATCATACTTGAGCGCTTGAAGGAGAAAACAAGAAGCTGGGAGTCCGACAGTGGGAAGACACGAAGCAGACAGGGGTCTGCGTGAGATCGCCACTGGGTGGAGCTCGGGAAGCTTGCTGTGTTTAATCCTTGCTAAGTGTTTGAATAAGATCTTTCTTGTTGTTGTTTCATTGTGCTCATTATATATCATTGTTTGAAACATACTGTGGAGAGGTTTCTCCACCGAGAAGGAGGTTGCTTCATATCCGGTGTTAACCGGGGCTTGATCTGCCGACGATCAAGGGATCGCCCACCTCAAGGGCACGCCAAGGAGTAGGAGCAAGTTATCCTCGAACCTTGTAAACTCTCCTTGTTAGCGATCTTGCTAGTTGTGTGTGCTTTGCTCTCATTTGTTTTTCTGCATACTCTGTTTTCCATTCTTTCCGCTGTGCTACTGATATTTGAGTTGCAGAAATCATGATAAGTTTTCAAGGGGCAAGCGATTGTCTATATTCACCCCCCCCCTCTATAGCTATCTCGTTCCCAACAATTAAAACCAACAGGACCTAACCTAACTGTAGGATCGATGCACGTGAGAGGGGGGGTGAATCACGTGACTTTTTTAAAAAATTAAAATCAGAGCGCTTTAAAAAGCGTGCACAGCGGAAATGAAAGAAACGAAAAACGAACACACTAACACAAACGAGTTTTACTTCGTTCGGAGCCTTCGTCGACTCCTACTCGAAGGCCCAGGTCCCTCGGACCTTTCCGTTGGGCAATCCACTAATACTCTCTACCGGTAAACACCGATAGAGTAGGCGAGTACAAAGGAATTGAAAGTGTGACAACCCCACACTTTCAAGTAATTAAATGCAACAATATATATATTAAAAAAAATTAACTTTTTACCGACGTCCGGAGTAGGTCGACTCTTTCGGGGCAGCAGGACGTCGTAGGCTCGAAGTGAAGCGTTTCCGGAGCAAGGCGCGAGCGTAGAAGAACTTGAAAGCTTTGGAAGAAGTGTTGTACTTTGAAGAGGGTCGAGGCCCTCTTTATATAGGGCAGGGGGCGCCCGACATGCTCGGGGCGCCCCCCACGTGGCTCTTGATCCGGCGAGCCCTCTGGTCAAGGCTGATCTCTTCATCTTCGGGATCAGCTTTGACTGGGGCGCCCGATGCGCACGGGGCGCCCGCTTGACCGGTCAAAGCGTCATCTTCAGGGCTTCGCGAGAGTGAGCTGCAGCAGCCTTCAGTGGCATGGCACAGTGGGCGCCCGAGACACGCGGGGCGCCCGACATGCGGGGCGCCCGATATGCGCGGGGCGCCCCGAATAGCGCTGCTGTCGGGGCTTTTCTTGGTCTGCTGACTTGTTTTACTCTGGGGGGCGCCCGAAACATCCGGGGCGCCCAGCTCAGCTACTGCCTCACTCCTTTGAGGCTCTCTGAGCTGCAGATACACAGTCCTTCGGTCCTGCATCCAGGGTTAGTCCAAAACAAGGCTAGCACAATTTTATATAAACTAAAATAAGATACAATTCTAAGTTAATTAGATCCTGTCTCCCAGACCAGGATCTAACCAGGACTCAACTTAGATCACCTAAATGGGTCTAAGTTGGACCGCGCCTAAAGTCCAAGATTGGACTCGTCCTCACTGGGTCGCTCCTCCAGTGACTTACCTTACTTACCCATTGTGCAGTTTTACTTGACCTCTTGACCCACCAGGACTTCCTGCCAAGGCTCAACCACCCTGGTCTTCCTGCCAAGTCTCAACCAACTTGGTCTTCAGCCAGTTGTCAGGTCCCGCGGACCCAACTGGACTTCCCGCCAGGACTCAACCATCCTGGACTTCAGCCTGGTGTCTGGTCCTAAGTCTTTCAACCCTGCACACTTAGTAAATAGGTTAAACACCAACAACCCTAACTTTAACCACTTTGTCATACATTCAAAACCCGAGTTTGACCGTTAGTGCAAACTGCACCAACAATCTCCCCCTTTTTGATGTATTGACAACTCAGGTTAAAGTTAGAAAAAACAGCAGATATGAACTTGCATAAACATGCAGACAATATAACATAAGCATAGGTATGAAAGTTGCAGCACACAAGAAGGCAGAGATAAATAAATGTGAAATAAGCATGCTGTTGCAATTTTCTAACCCTTTTACCCTACTCTCCCCCTTTGTCATTCATCAAAAAAAATATAAGCATAACAAGTTTAAGGGAGTAGAAATATAGGCCAAGTGTTAGAAATATAAGCATACCAATCTCAAAAATGTTTTAAGGGTTTAGCTAGAACTCCCTCTCAACTTTTATCAAAATTTTCAAATGTGTTTTGTCAAAAATGATATTTTGAAAAAAATATTTTGACCTCAGCTCCCCCTGTACCAAGTAATGATTGTGGTCCCTTTTCATATGTCTAACTCTAGTTACTGACTAACTATCTAGATGATAGTAGTGTTCACTGAGTTAGTCAAGTCAAGTAATAAAGTCTAGCTCAAATTTTAGTGCAAGACTACTTGACTTGATCACTGTAACGTAGGTATTTTACGCCCAGACTTACTGTGATGCACTGACTTAAGCATTCGGAAGTCCAGGCAGAGTTCTATGCATCTCACAACCGTTCTATGTTTTTGCAAACACAAACAAGTTAATCTTAATGTGTTTTGTGAGATGCGGCTACCTAAAACTATAGGTTCATGCAATTCTAGGGGTCAAGCTTAGACTAAGTCTGCCAGTTTTGAAAATCAGATTTTGAAAGACAATAAAAGTTCTTGAAAACCACATTTGAAAAGTTCGTGTTTAAGTTAAATTTTGAAAGATAATAAACTTTGAAAAACAAGTTTGAAAAATCCATGTTTTTAAACTTACAAACTTAAAAAGTCAACTTAAGCTTATCAGGTCAGTCCTAGTCTATAACACACATTCCTATTAACCTTCTCAAGTTGCTAAATTCAGATTCAGGAAGTGGTTTGGTAAATATATCAGCTAGATTAGACTTAGATTCAACATGGTTAAGTTTAATTTCTCCTTTATTTACATGATCTCTGACAAAATGGTGTTTGATTTCTATATGTTTGGTCCTAGAGTGGTGGATTGGGTTTTTGGTTAAATTGATTGAACTTAGGTTATCTATAAAAATTTTGACTTTCTTAAAATCTAAGTTGAAATCTTTTAAGGTATGCATCATCCAGAGTAGTTGGGCTACACATTCACCCATTGCTATGTATTCAGCTTCAGTGGTGGATAGGGCAACACAATGTTGTTTTCTACTGAACCAACTAACTAGTGAGGGTCCTAGAAGTTGGCATCCACCACTGGTACTTTTTCTGTCTAACTTACAGCCAGCATAATCTGAGTCAGAAAATCCAATAAGTTCAAACTGGGCTGTTCTAGGGTACCAAATTCCTAAATTTTTTGTCCCTTTGAGATACCTAAATATCCTTTTAACTAGGGTTAGATGTGATTCTTTAGCACATGTTTGATACCTAACACACATACTAACTGCAAAGAGAATATCAGGTCGACTTGCAGTTAGGTAAAGTAAGCTACCTATAGCACTTCTATAATACTTAAGGTCAACAGGTTTACCATTTGTGTCACTATCTATAGTTTGATTGGTAGCCATAGGTGTCTTAATTTCTTTAGCACTATCCATTCCAAATTTTCTAAGTAATTCTTTAGTGTATTTTTGTTGATAGACAAAAGTACCCTCACTAGTCTGTTTTATTTGTAACCCTAAAAAGAAAGTTAATTGACCTACTAAACTCATTTCAAATTCATTTTCCATTACCGTTATAAAATCTTGTAAAAAGTTTGAGTTAGTTGAGCCAAATACTATATCATTTACATATACTTGAGCTATAAAAATATCAGTTTTTAGAGTTTTAACAAATAGTGTTGGGTCAATTTTGCCTTGGTTAAAGCCTTTAGAAACTAAGTAGTTAGACAGTCTTTCATACCAGGCCCTAGGTGCTTGCTTAAGTCCATATAAGACTTTCTTAAGTCTAAAGACATAGTCAGGGTGTTCTAAGCTTTCAAAACCAGGGGGTTGACCTACATAAACCTCTTCTTTAATTAGGCCATTTAGGAAGGCTGACTTAACATCCATTTGATAAAGCTTAAATCCTTTATGGGCTGCATAACTTAAGAGCATTCTAATGGATTCAAGTCTGGCTACAGGGGCATAGGTTTCATCATAATCAAGACCTTCTACTTGGCTAAACCCCTTAGCTACTAGTCTAGCCTTATTCCTAACTGTTTCTCCTTGTTCGTTAAGTTTATTCCTAAAGACCCATTTAGTTTCAATAAATTTCTTGCCTTTAGGTAAGGGTACTAAGTCCCAGACTTGACTACGTTCAAATTGGGCTAACTCTTCCTGCATGGCTATGATCCAATCAGGGTCAAGTAAAGACTCTTCTATAGACTTGGGTTCAATTTTTGAAATCAAGGCAATTTGACTAAGGTTCCTAAAAGCTGATCTAGTCTGAACCCTTAGTTCTGGATCACCTAAGATTTGATTAGTTGGGTGGGCTGAGCTAACTCGAACAGTTCTGGGTTGGTTAGGTTCAGTATCAGGTGTGGGTTCAGTTAGATCATTATTTTGGTCCTCAATTTGCCTTTCATCAGGGTCAGTACTGGATCTAACAAAGTCAATTGGTTGGTAGGTGGCTTGATCAGAGTTATTTGGGTCAGATTTTTCATCAAATTTTACATTTGTAGTTTCTTCAATTTTTAGGGTAACTTTGTTATAAACTCTATAGGCTCTACTGGTAAGGGAATAACCTACAAAGATACCTTCCTCAACCTTAGAAGTAAATTTACCTAAGTGTTCTCTAGTGTTTAAGATATAGACTTTACATCCAAATACTTTAAGGTATTTAATGTTAGGTTGTTTGTTATAATAGATTTCAAATGAGGTCTTTCCTAGGTTTTTAATTAGAGTTATTCTATTTTGTACATAACAAGCTGTACTAACAGCCTCAGCCCAAAGGTATTTTGGTAAGTTGTATTCATTAAGCATTGTTCTAGCTGCTTCTTGTAGTGTTCTATTTTTTCTTTCTACAACTCCATTTTGTTGAGGTGTTTTAGGGCAAGAGAATTCGTGATGGTAGCCATTTTTTAGACAAAATTGATTAAAAGGAATTTAGATATCTCCACAATGGCATGATATTGTCCACTTTGGGCCTAAGCCCTCATGGTTTTGCTCTTGGGCTCTCCCAAAAGGCCTCTAACTACACCATTTAGTTTAGGTAGTTTTCTGAAGTGAGTATGTGAAAGTCTTCTATGCCAGAGCCAAGTCTCATCCTTATGGGTTAAGAGACAATTTTCTAAGGGACAGGTTAACTTAATTTCATAAATGTTATTGTGCCTAAGTCCTCTAAGTGTGATGTTTGGGTTGTCATTGTGTTTGATCAGACATTCATTGGATAGGAACCTAACCTTATAACCAGTGTCACACAATTGGCTAATGCTTAGTAAATTGAAGTTGAAATTTTCAACAAGTAATACATTTGTTATTATGAAATCAGACTCAAGTTCAATATTGCCTAGGCCAATTACCTTAAGTTTACCGTTGTTTCCAAAAGCAACGGTCCCTAGTCTTTTGTACTTGAGTTCTGTAAATTTGGTGGGATCCCCAGTCATGTGTCTGGAGCATCCACTGTCAATGATCCATTTGTTTTCCTACAGTTAAGTAAAAAGTTTTAAACCTTAGGTTGAGTTTTTTGAAAAAATCTAAAAAGATTTAAACACTTGAGTTTGAATTTTAAATTTGAGTTATGTTAAGTTTGACTTTGAATTTGAATTTGAATTTTAATTTTAATTTGAATTTGAATTTTAATTTTAATTTGAATTTTAATTTTAATTTTAATTTTAATCTTAATTTTTGAAATTGAATTTTAATTTGAATTTGAATTTGAATTTGAATTTTAATTTTTGAAATTGAATTTTAATTTGAATTTTAATTTGAATTTTAATTTTAATTTGAATTTTAATTTTAATTTTAATTTGAATTTGAATTTTAATTTTAATTTGAATTTTAATTTTAATTTTAATTTGAATTTTAATTTGAATTTGAATTTGAATTTTAATTTTAATTTTAATTTGAATTTGAATTTTAATTTTAATTTTAATTTGAATTTGAATTTTAATTTTAATTTGAATTTGAATTTTAATTTTAATTTTAATTTTAATTTGAATTTTAACTTTAATTTTAATTTGAATTTGAATTTTAATTTTAATTTAAATTTGAATTTGAATTTGAATTTGAATTTTAATTTGAATTTGAATTTGAATTTTAATTTTTGAATTTCAATTATCAATCAATAATTTAAATTTGGTTATCCTTATTCATCTCACTCGGTCTAAGTTATCAATCAAGGGAGTCCTATGATTTTGTGAGATGATTTTGAGTTTGATTAGAAAAGTTAACTTGACCTTGTGTTAGATCCAAGTTTAACAAGTAGTAATTTAAAAGTACACTTCAATAATTGGCTTCCAGGCCATGGCGAGGCACAGTGGCCTTCTTTGGCCGAAGCCTTATTGGAGCAACAACCATTTTCTAGGCAAAGCCGCTTAAAGAAGTTGAACTTTTAACTTACTCATTGAAAACCTTGGTACTAAATAGTACAAGATTCAAATTAACTTTGAAGCTAATCCTAAGTGCCCACCTGGGCAGAGGCTGATTTTAAGGTTCCAACTAGTTTGGAGCCTCCCCCTAAATTGTAGACTGGGTGTCTAGGGTCAATGTAATGGATGTCCCTTTTTGGGACATAAAATTGATTCTGACCTACTTGCTTTGTTAGATAAGCTTTCGGGACCCACGCTTTTCGTTGATTTTTGCGGGGGTGGATAAAGGAGATAAAAGATCTTTGGTTCGATCTTGATTTATATCCTATCCCAGATTTGTTGTACATGCCCTTTTGTGATCCAAGAATAAGGTCAAGGTTCTTGGATCGGGTTGTGAAAGTTGCTAGTAGATCCTTAAGTTTTAGGACTTCACCCTTTAGGGTTAAGTTTTCAGTTTCAAGCTCAATTAATTTTTGATTTTGAGTTTGTTCAGTTAATGTTCTGGTATTAATTAATTGCTTCTTAAGGTCTTGATTTTCCTTAAGGAGCTGGTCATTTCTAGATTCAGATTCAAGCAATTTTTTATTTAAAACAGAAATAATTTTAAAGAACTTTTCATTTACTGAATCTAAATATACCTTAGTCGAGTCGTCCGAAAAGAGTCCGATCTCTTGACTCGACTCGTATTCAGAATCTTCGTCGTGCTCTGAGTCTGACCCGGGTCCGGTTGCCATTAGTGCGAGATAGTTTGAGTTCCTTGGTGGTTCATCGTCGGAGTCGTCTGTGTTGTCGTCCCAAGTGGCTTGAAGAGCCTTCTTCTTCTTATTCCTCTTGGGTTGATTCTCCTTTTTGTAGGGGCATTCGTGTTTGAAGTGTCCTTTTCTATTGCAACCGAAACAGGTTATTTTACTTTTGTCTTCACTATTGGTAGGCTTCATTATCCTCTGGAGGTCCTTTCTTGAGAACTGGCTTTTCTTTTTGGCGAAGACCTTTCTTACTAGGTTGACCATTTGTTCCTCATCATCTGAGTCTGAGTCTGACTCTTCTTTTAATTCTTGAATTTTCTTGTTTAACTTGCCATCTTTTGAGGAACCTGCAAATAAGGCAAATCCTTTCTCGGCCTTGGCGTTAGTCTGTTCGTGCAGTTCTAATTCACAAAACAATTCATCTAAATTAATTTTAGAAAGGTTCCTAGAAATTTTATAAGCATCTATAATAGATGCCCATAGTGAATTTCTAGGGAATGCATTTAAAGCATACCTTATGATGTCTCTGTTTTCTTGTTTGTGCCCGATTAGGTGGAGTCCATTTAGTATGTCCTTGATCCGGGCGTGGAGTTGGCTTGCAGATTCTCCTTCCTGCATTTTTATATTGAATAACTTATTTAAAAGTAAATCCCTTTTTGTTACCTTGGCATCAGAGGTGCCTTCATGTAGTTCAATTAGTTTGTCCCAGAGCTCTTTGGCAGATTCAGTTGGGCCGATACGGTTCAGTTCCTCTTTTGTTAATCCGCACTGGAGGGTGTTCTGAGCTTTGAACTCGGTCTGAGCCTTTTTCTTCATCTCTGAGTTTCATCTGTCGGGCCTTAGTGGAGCATTATTTCCCTCATCCATTGGCGGTGTGTAGCCTGTTTGAACTGCAAACCACTGATCCATGTCGGTCTTCAGATAAACCTCCATCCTTCTCTTCCAGTAGGGAAAGTCTTCCCCATTAAAGAGGGGAGGACGAGCAGTGCTATAGCCTTCACCTTGGGCCATTTAACTTCTATGCACACGAAATAAAAGTAGAAAAAATATCCCAAGACTGGGTCTTGGATTAGTAGTGCGGGAAATGATAAACTAACTAAAAGCCACTTGAATGGTGTTGCACCAGATTCAAGTAAAATCAAACGAACGAAAAAGATAACCCAAATGTAGGCAATGATACCTAATTTAGATCTTTGTGTAGCGAAAAACCAAAAAAAAACTGGATTTCCCCCTGCTCTTATGGTGGTTGCACCGATACAGAGCGTACCAGGCTCTGATACCACTTGTAGGATCGATGCACGTGAGAGGGGGGGTGAATCACGTGACTTTTTTAAAAAATTAAAATCAGAGCGCTTTAAAAAGCGTGCACAGCGGAAATGAAAGAAACGAAAAACGAACACACTAACACAAACGAGTTTTACTTCGTTCGGAGCCTTCGTCGACTCCTACTCAAAGGCCCAGGTCCCTCGGACCTTTCCGTTGGGCAATCCACTAATACTCTCTACCGGTAAACACCGATAGAGTAGGCGAGTACAAAGGAATTGAAAGTGTGACAACCCCACACTTTCAAGTAATTAAATGCAACAATATATATATTAAAAAAAATTAACTTTTTACCGACGTCCGGAGTAGGTCGACTCTTTCGGGGCAGCAGGACGTCGTAGGCTCGAAGTGAAGTGTTTCCGGAGCAAGGCGCGAGCGTAGAAGAACTTGAAAGCTTTGGAAGAAGTGTTGTACTTTGAAGAGGGTCGAGGCCCTCTTTATATAGGGCAGGGGGCGCCCGACATGCTCGGGGCGCCCCCCACGTGGCTCTTGATCCGGCGAGCCCTCTGGTCAAGGCTGATCTCTTCATCTTCGGGATCAGCTTTGACTGGGGCGCCCGATGCGCACGGGGCGCCCGCTTGACCGGTCAAAGCGTCATCTTCAGGGCTTCGCGAGAGTGAGCTGCAGCAGCCTTCAGTGGCGTGGCACAGTGGGCGCCCGAGACATGCGGGGCGCCCGACATGCGGGGCGCCCGATATGCGCGGGGCGCCCCGAATAGCGCTGCTGTCGGGGCTTTTCTTGGTCTGCTGACTTGTTTTACTCTGGGGGGCGCCCGAAACATCCGGGGCGCCCAGCTCAGCTACTGCCTCACTCCTTTGAGGCTCTCTGAGCTGCAGATACACAGTCCTTCGGTCCTGCATCCAGGGTTAGTCCAAAACAAGGCTAGCACAATTTTATATAAACTAAAATAAGATACAATTCTAAGTTAATTAGATCCTGTCTCCCAGACCAGGATCTAACCAGGACTCAACTTAGATCACCTAAATGGGTCTAAGTTGGACCGCGCCTAAAGTCCAAGATTGGACTCGTCCTCACTGGGTCGCTCCTCCAGTGACTTACCTTACTTACCCATTGTGCAGTTTTACTTGACCTCTTGACCCACCAGGACTTCCTGCCAAGGCTCAACCACCCTGGTCTTCCTGCCAAGTCTCAACCAACTTGGTCTTCAGCCAGTTGTCAGGTCCCGCGGACCCAACTGGACTTCCCGCCAGGACTCAACCATCCTGGACTTCAGCCTGGTGTCTGGTCCTAAGTCTTTCAACCCTGCACACTTAGTAAATAGGTTAAACACCAACAACCCTAACTTTAACCACTTTGTCATACATTCAAAACCCGAGTTTGACCGTTAGTGCAAACTGCACCAACACTAACTTGGTTGATCGCATCAAAACCAACTGGGGCACCAACACGACGGACAATCTAAGATATTTATACAGGGCTACACGGCCAATACACAACCACAACCAATATGGTTGGAATCAATAAAATAAAAGAAACAATCACTGCACAAATTTCATCAAAGACATACTTAACTGTGGGTCAGTCTGACTTACGACAAAACAACAAACACATAAGCCCCTCAGTGGCATACAACAGTACAAAGCACCAATACATGTAAATAGAAGAGAATAAAAATATACAAGAAACATCCGCAATACATATACCAAAACGAAGTCAACTCGACGAGCAGTGGGACTAGCTGCGGGGCTCTATTCTAGCAACCCTAGTATCAACATGAAAACATAAAATAAGGTAAACGGGGGTGAGACCAAGTGAATTCAGTAGCTATAATGCAAGACATCAAAATGTTATACAAGCAATATAGAAAGAAGTAGATATAGTCTCAAAATGATATAAGAAACATGACTGAAATACTATATAGAATATGCATACCAGAGCCAACCAATCCTACAAGGTGATATGATTATAAGCCTTGGAAACCAGAACCCTTCACGGGTAAGCTCGTGCCACATGAGTTAATGAAAGGTCATAAATCCATATGTAAATATCTCCTGTATATGCATGTCAAATATATACAACAATCATAGCTTAATCAAATGTAGTAATGCATCATTTGCACAAAGTGCAATGTCATGTATTATAAAATTTTCCTTAATTAATTTGTGTATGTAAAAGGATCATTTTTTATCCCCTCTAACCCTATAAACTACAAAAAGGCCTCTGAGAGAGAGAGAGAAGAAAAAAAAATGTCATTCAACACTGCTTGATTAAGCAGAGAGAGAGAGGACACAGTTAAGGAAATAGAATAAACATGAACTAGCCTCTTTTATCGTGTAACTATTACCCATGATGTAGCAAAAATCATCCACCATAGGAGCACCTACTTCTTCACACTTTCTACATTTTCAAAGTGTTCATAACGCAAAGTAATAAATGCTTTGATGAACATTAATCGAGGGAGAGTGGTTTTCAATTTGACAAGCAATACAACAAAACATATGAGGTGACGAGCATATAAGACACTTCGAGGAGTGCAATTGTTGCATAGCAATATCATTTTGTGAGAGAAACATATCCATATATGAGATGGTGTCGTAGAGCATATTTGAGATCAAATCATAATCCACAGCTTCTTCGACTGACCAATCACTAGAACCCCTCTCATATCCATTGTGATGTTGCGCTGGACACTCTCCATGTAATTCGAAAGTGGCCTCCTTTTCACCACCTCCTAAACTCCAACAAGTGAAACCCTAAACCCTAATTAGACCAATCCAATTAGAAAGAAACATCCATTAATCCGGAAATATGCTGAAGAACAATGAACCTCTATTGTTCTAAGGTACTGGTGTATATCCAATGCATAAGGCGTACACATCCGGTGATCATCGCCCTGAGAGCTCTCATCGATCGAAAATGTCGAGGGAAGCTTTGCCTTTCTTGGTCTTTGGTATAGGATCCAAAGAAGAGACATGGCCATGGCAAAAGCAGCTCTCTCGGCCATGCCTGGGTAAGGGGTGGGTCGATGTTCTCCTTCTCCGCCATGGACTTATTCCTCTTCACTTGATTTCTCAATTTGGGAGAAGATTGAAGCGACAGTATTGGTAGAAGTAGCTAGATAATGGTGGAAGAAAGGTGTCAATTTCCTTAGAATTCGAAACCAAAATGAGAGGGGGGGGAGGGGGGGGGGAATAGGCTTTTATTTTTTTTAGAACAAATTTTAGAAAATAAAACTACACAAAAACTATTTTGATTATGAAATTTATGGATTTTTTTTATGAATAATGCAATTTTCTTATAAATTAAGTTTATGAAATTATTATAATTGGATGATACTAGGTGTCCTTCCACAACAACTCCACCGACCCTCCTAAGGCTAATACGGAGAAGATAAATCACGAGGCCTACTTGCCCAGATGCTATAGCTAGGGCGTGAAGAGGCTATGCACACTGACATTGACAGGTTTTAATCCCTGACCTTAATATAATTGGATGATACTAGATAATAGTATACATGGGCAATAAATTATTAATTAATATCTTATTCAATTTAAACACAAAGTCAAACCTGAATGTCGATATCTAACATGAACATTGCTAATGAAGCTTGGATTATTTTGCATATATTATATACAAAAATAGGAACTCTTTCCGTGCACAATTTGCACCCTTATTAAACTAATTAGCAATCTAGACACAATGGAACCGAATGAATCTTGAAAGCTTTATCTTACTTCCTTTCTAGAATCTTTTTGAACCAATATGCTGAATTCTTTGGGAATCGCTTCTTGTTCTTGAAATCTACATATACTATGCCAAATCTTGATGTGTATCCCAACAGCCATTCGAAGTTGTCAAGAAGTGACCAAGCAAAATATCCTATAACTGTTGCGCCGTCATCCATAGCCCTTTTCAAGTTGGTAATGTACCTCTTATAATAGTTAATTCTCGTTGTATCTTGTAAGGCTTCTGGAAGAGTGACATTTCCAGGCTGATCCATTCCTGTATAATGGAGACTATGATAAGATATGTCTAACAACAGAAATATATATATATATCAAACGAGCATTGTTACCATTCTCAGCTAAAATAATAATAGGATTGTCATAAGTTTCCTTCACATAAGTCACGGCTTTGTAGATTCCCCATGGAACTATGTAGAGCCAGTTCGAGTTAGCCTAAAAAATAATTTGATTAACTTTTAGATATAGTTTTGAATTGATTGTGCAATTCTAATGTATAAAATATGTAAACAAATTCAATATGTGAAGATGAAAATAACTTATAAATGATGAATGATTTTGTGTATTTTAAAAAATATTATCATTAAACAACAATAACAAAATTTAGCAAAATACCCGAGGACCAATTGGCACACCATCTCGATCGTCTGCAAGATTATAAGGAAACAAATAATATTTTTATAACATTAAGTATATCAATGCAATCAGAAAAGTTACAAAAATTCTAACATTTGAACTCCACATGCCAGTCAGATTGATAGCTAACAGGTTTTGGATCAACTTCTCCAGGATCCTTCATATAGTAGGATGTGTATTGATTGATCCCAACATAATCATAGGAACCTTTCACCATCTTCACTTGTTCATCGGTAAATTTTGGGAGTCTTTCTTTGACAATGTCTTGAATCGATTCAGGATAGTGTCCATATGTTAAAGGGTGAAGGAACCTACAAAGAACATCATTTTTAAGCTAATTAATAAATCATCCTTCATTGTAATTGTTTATCAACTATTCACCATAAAAAGTTGGCAAATGGAAAATAAGAAATTTGAATAAAAAAACAATAATGAATTGTTTTTTAATCAAATAAGGTCTTACCATCCAAGGCTAAAATCTCTTGCTCTTTTAGCAGCGGCTTTGTCTTGTGCCGAGTAACTATAAGGTTCATACCAAACAAAATCCAAAAGGATTCCAATTTTGCCTTTTTGTTCTTCCTAGATAGAGTAAATAGAACAAAAACACATCTTGAGAAATCATATTAAGATAATTTTAAATTGGACATTTTTAAAAGTTGTCTATTTTATTCTAGGTACTGAATTAAATCAAATCAACGAAGAATAATTTACTTGATATTTTTCACGATATCTTTTCACTGCAGTTGCGTGAGATAAGATTAAATTATGTGCCACAATATAAGGCTCAGTAGTCGAGTTCCCACCAGCTGCACAAGTGGTACATCTCCCTGGGGCATCACTACCATCATCATAACCAAGGGCCGCCACACATCTAGGCTCATTAAAGGTGAACCAATTCTTAACTCTATCGCCAAATCTCTCAAAACAAAAATTGGCGTAATCTGCAAATGCATCCCTAAAAGAATACCAATTAATCATTAAATATTACAAAATCATCTAGTCTAAATATTAATGAATATATTTTTCGTAAAACTTACACTATCTTTGGACTTAACCAACCCAAGTACTCTTCATGAAGTGCCAAAGGAAGATCATAGTGATAAAGATTTGCATAAGGAGTAATGCCTGATCATACCAAAATTTTTAAAGACAAATATGAAAATATTAATATTGAACAATTTTTCAAAAACTAGAAGATAAAAAAAAAGCAATGTTGCTCATTGCTAAATTGAGAAACTAATGTACCTTGTTGTATCAAGTAATCAATTAGCCTATCGTAATAATCTACACCTTCCCAATTGATTTCACCCGTTCCATCTATAAGGCAAAAATTAATATCAAGCTTTAAGGTGAATATAAGATGACTAATAATATATATAGATTTTCATTACTTGGAAATATTCTACTCCATGAAATTGAGAACCTATAAGCATCAAAATTGAATGCCTTCATGATGTCAACATCTTCCTGCATGATCATAAATTCATTAATGTTTAGTTAAATTCGATATTACAAATAGACACAAGGGACCCAAGTGTAACAAGTAGGAAAGAGATAAAATGACATGCTTTAGTTCAATTATGACAAAAAAATTCAGGAAAAGAAAAATAACACACAAGAGACCAAAGTATGAAAAGTAAAACATGCATATCCCCATAACCATTTTTTTGAGACCACATTATGAATACAAAGCAACAGCAAATGAGTACAAAACAAATTATAAGAGAGCAATCAACCCTTCCATCCATTTTATGATCATTGCATACTAGAGAGTATAGTTCAATAAACATGCTTTCCTTTTCTACTTTTTAGTATTTTGTATGTAATAAAACAATTATAAGTAACAGGGAAAAAGAGATGAATAATTGTCGAAGATAAGAGAAAATATGAACCTTGTAGTGATGGTACTCGTCAACTGTAACATCAGCGGTAGCATTGCCAGCGATTTTACCTTCATCATCAAAACATTCTTTTCAACATTACGAAGTACATCGACATTCACTCACAATAATCAAAGAGGTATCTGAATCACAAGCAAATACAATATTAAGATTGCTTAATTACCTAGAATTCTAATGAATGCATCCCAAATGCTTGGTCCTCGTCCTCCTTTAAGAGCCATCCCTTCGACTTGATATGCTGATGCTGCTGTCCCGAACACGAATCCCTCCGGGAATGCCTCACGACTGAGAGCATGATCGACATTTGAGGCTTGATTGCGCTTAAAAGATAGCAAAAGGAGGAGGAAACAGAACAAAGAGAATGTCTTTGAACCCATTTTGGGATGCATGAAAAGATGAAAAACAAGCATAGAGGTGTTGTGCTTATATAACAATGCAGTATAGTGGATCGGATTAGAGATAAGGATTACAGATAGTAATTTCAAGATTTTTTTTACAAAATGAAATAAAATCAAATGAGATTTGAATTATTCAACGTCAACTGTCAACTGATAAACTTAAAAATTCTTAATAATTTTTTTTAATAATTTTCTATATACCACATCAGTATCACATCATAAATATAAAAATCTACTATTTTTTACATAATAAAAAAACCTCTATATAACCTTACAAATCACATATCTTTATTTATAATTTTTTCATTTAATATCTCTATAGAATTTTATTTTGTATTTTAAATAATTATGACCTTTATTTTAAATAATTATGACCTTTATTGTAATTTATTTATAATTTTTTTATTAATAAATCAATTAATTAAATTTATAATTTAATATAATGTATTTAATATGTCTATATATCTCCATTCAACCAGATCTCTTAATCTCAGCCCTAGATCTGGAGGATTGTAACCTTTCAGCCCTCCTTTGATCTCAGCCGCTAGATCAACTTTCATCGCCAATGGTCCGATCATGAACGTAGGTATAGCCACGTCACCCGGAGCAAGTGCAAAGTGTGCCAACAAAGCGCCCATTGCGCGCGTGCGCGCGTGGCGGGCACCTGCTCGCCCCTTGGATGAGTGTATATGTGCTATTTGTGTTAACTCAATTAACACAGCAATGCATATAAGGAAGTAAATTCTCTCTAGAATTTCCAATGTGAGACTATTTTCCCCCTACTTCCTTTTTGTAACATTTTAAGCTGACTTTAACAATTAATTTCTCATTCACCCGTAATCGGTTTTGAGCAAATTAATAGTTTAGATTCATCTACTCGAAATGTAGATTTCGATTTTTTAAGTCAATTTAGACTTTCATCGATTGATGATACCTCGATTTTCTCTTGCAAAATCGTAAATCGTATTGGTCTTTTAAGACCCAATATCCAACATAAAATGATTCAAATTGTTCATCGTATAAGGGAGATACTGCCCCTTTTTTTTGAACAAGCATGGGCCTTTGGGGGCGTGACAGACTTAATCGATTAGAAGCTGGTAATCAATTAGTATGACTCACCAATTGATTAGGCAAACGAAAAAGAGTCACTCTACATGTTTTGAACTATCAATTTGACATGATAATTGATTGGGAGTAAGACCAATTGATTAGAAAGCAGAAGTCAAACCTAGAAAAGTGGTTTTTGTGAAGATTTGAATCACACTCATTTACGCCAATTCTTGAGGGTTTATTGACAAGTATTGTTGCACTTTCCAAGCATCAAGAGACAAACCAAAGCAAGAAAAGAGGAAGGAAAGCAAAGTTCATTGTTGCAAAGTCAGTTTCGATTTTTTGTGTAATCTTGTTTGTATTTTCTTATTGTATGATTTGTATTTAAGCTTGTATGAGGCTTCTCCGCCTCTAGAAAGGAGGTTTTCATAGTGGATCTATAAGTGAGGAATGAGCTTTTGGATTAATCACCTCAAAGAGGTGGATACCAAGAAAAATCCAAGTGTTAGCATTACAAAAATCTTCACTTTAGGTTTCCTATGCAAGTCATCTTCAAAGAAGAGTTCGGAGCTATTCACCTCCCTTAGCTCATACCACTCGAAACAAACTTGGTTAAGATAACTCTTACAAGATGAACAATTAATAATTTGGGTCGTCACTATGATAACGAAGCAACGTTTCACATTATGGGAAATCCTATTTTTCATGAGCAAACAAAACATTTTTGAAACGGACTGCCATATGGTTAGGAAAAGAATTCAATTAGGTCAAATATCTACTATATTTTTTATGTCGTCACATACTCAAGTTGTGAATATCTTTACTAAACCAATTTTAAAGTCTCTCTTTTAATCTCATAATTAGGATTAATTGGACATTTCAAATATTCATACTCCAACTTAAGATAAGGGTTTGAAGACTCATAATTAGCATTAATTGGACATTTCAAATATTCATACTCTAACTTAAGAGGAGTGTTTGAAGATGTTAAAGTGTTATTTTGAGAGTTAGAATATGTTAAGCATTATTTTGAGAAGATATTCATCTTGATAATCAACTTATCAAAAAAATTATTTTTTTTATTATAATAATTGTCAAATATATATTGTATTTTTAAAAACCCCATATTTCTTTACAATAATTGATATACTTTCCTTGTATTTGTTTGTTGGGTGACATCAGATAAAGATATTATAAATGAAACAAAGAATGTTAAATCAAAAAGAATTTTTTTAATTACTTGCCTTTAGTAATTAGTATAATAGGATAACGAACAAAAGTAGTATTAGGATTCCTTAGGATTTGAATTTTATTTTGGACATATTACGAGGAATTCAAATTATTTCGATTTATTTTAATGATAAATTTATATAGGATTGAATTAATCATCTTACTTGGATTACTAAATAAATAGTATTAGTACGACCCTTTTTTATCACTTCAATAAATATCACTAAATAATTATATTGGAGGAGACAATTAAATTTTAATAAATATCTTCCCTTTTTTTCTCTCTTAGATAGTAAATGAACAATTAGATTTTTTTTTAAAAAAAGGTGAATTGAAGTTTGAATCGTGGTTTGAACCCATAATTGATGGTTTTTTTTAAAAGCTGGAATCTTAACTGGCCCGATTGTAATTTTTAACTGTCGAATTAGGTCAATAGGTAATTAGTCCATTGACCTTGGTAAGGTTATTGACCTTGATAAGGTTCTGATCGGGTCCAACTCAAACTGCAATTACCAAGTTTTTTCTGAATTAAACAAAAAAAAATTCCTCCGGCTTGGAACCTCGGGCAGTGTGTGTCATGCGTGAACATGAACTTCATTATAAATTCATCGTAACAAAAAAAAAAACACTTCTTTCAAATATTTTCATAATCCATATTTAAATTATATAAAAGTAGATAAATATAAATTTAGTTTATAACTGACCGTGTTAGGAAGTGAGATTGAACCTGAAACTCGTGGTGATAAAATAAAAGGTGTTCAGATATATATTTTTTTAGTGTTTTTATGTTATACGAAGAGAGATAAAATATGATGATTAATAGTTTAAGTTTTAAATTATACGAAGAGAAGAGAGATAAATTATGATGATTAAAAGTATGAGTAGAGATTAATGTAGGAGAGAAGATAGAAACCTAACAACTAATTAAGAATTGATCCTCAAATTATGATAACAATATTTTATATATTAATCATGCAAAATGAGAATACGTTGGCCTTTAATATTCTCATCGGTCCACTTAAAGATTAATATTAAAAAGATAAATCCGAGTTAGTAAAAAGGAGAGAAAAAAAATTACACAAGTTATAAGGATTTATGTCCAATCTCGAACCTCTAACCCAAGATCTAATGTCACAATCTTCCAACCACTGACCAATTTAACTAAGCCAAACTCGAAAATGCAGAATTGATCAACAGGTGCACGTGACTTCCCGTCGAGTTTCCTGAGAGATGCACATGAGCACGTGACCATAGGGGCGTTGGTATACAAATTGATGCGGCGTAGGCTGCAGCCGTGGAAAATGGAACAAGACATGTACACGTTCTCCACCTTTTCTGGCGGTGCACACTAATAAATATATATAAAAGAACCATTGTCTGTCTTGGTCAATGATTCCGAACCTAATTCAAATCAATACCCAGAAATCCTATTCACATTATACGTTACTACTCGAATTAATTGGTCCAGTTTTGAAAGCCACATTATTGCAAGCTTCACATGGCTCTCCCTGCAGTCTCATCCAGTGTAAGTGTGTAACGCATTTCAATAAGTTGACTCTCCAGGGAAGAGACGCAATGAGAGGAGCCATATGATACTGCCAGTCAGTCATGATCCCTCCAATAATGGTCGATCACATCAATATATCAATGTAAATATAAAGCGAATTTGAAAGTCCATCTACGGTCGCACATTAATACCTTGATTTTCTGTCCAGATCTATCAAATGATCATGTCACACGTCAATCTCTTCCGTCGGAATCACCGACCTCCTAGAGCTCCGGCCGAACGAGAAGAGCGATCGCCGGGCCCTTCCACTCCCGCCACCGTCCCCACTACCGACGGCGCTACTGCTGGCTTCGCCAGTGCCACTTGCCTGATAAGAGCCACACCGGCTCTGCCTCAAGATTTCTTGGATGGAAAGATATAGCTGCCTGTCGTTGCACGAGTCCATGGAGAATGACCTCCGCATCGGCTGCTCGGAACGGCGCCTGTCGCCGACGAACTCGTCCCCCATGCTCCCCACTTTCTGCCCCTTCCTCCATTGCCAGCTTCTCGGCGAAGGATTCGTCGACGACGTCTCCCCTGTTACTTCGCTGCTCGGTTCTATTGGGACATTAGAGCTTCCGCCTTGCTGCTCCCGGCGGGGTTCGAGGACAACAATGTGCTCCGTCGAAGAGCCGGCGATGGAACTCACCACGCCGGACCTGCAAAGTGGGCAGTTGGCGTTGAACTGGAGCCAGGTGTCTATGCAGTCGATGTGGAAGGGGTGGCAGCAGCCGGGGAGCAGCTTGAGCCTCTCCTCGTTGAGGAATTCGCTCAAACAGATGGCGCACTCGCGGAAAGGCGCCTTTTTTTCCCCGTCGGAGAAGGTGACGACGGGGATGGAGCGGATGGCGGATGCGTCGAGGCCGCGGAACTCGATGGAGAGGGCGTGGATGACAGTGGGGATATGCAGGAGGTTGCGATCGAGATGGCGGCGGGAGGCGAAGAGGTTCAAGTGGCGGCTCCAGCCGAGGCGGCACCTGAGGACGAAGAGGTAGTAGCTGACGAGGATGACGGAAGTGGTGAGCATGCCGAGAACGGTGATGACGAGTATGGGGAAGCTGGCGAAGGAGGTCGACGAGGATTGTGGTGGCCGCGACATTGGAGGCGCATCCATTGGAGAAACATGCATGGAGGAGTTTAGGAGAGAGAGAGATAGATGAAATCCTTCATGGCAATGGAGATGATGAGAGGAAGTGGAGGATGAAGAAGGTGACCAGCTCAGAAAGAGAGACAATTAAGTGACGAGACGTGGGTGATTGCTAATTTGGCTGTGAAGAACTAGAAGCCATGTGACAAATTAAGACTTTGTGGAAAGATGTTCTTTTCCCACGCTACAATTCTTGTAACTTTCAAAGCCTTCAGTTTGCCTCTTAACTTTGTTTGGTAAACAATTAAGTCAACATCTAGTGGTTGCACAAGAAACATAATAATGGGAGATGAAAATATATTATGAATGATAAATAACAACAAAACATAACATAAGGGCATGGGGAGAAAGGAAAACAGAGGGAAGGACAGTAGAAAAAATTAATTAAAAATAATAATTCGGTACACACAATTTTCATCCATATAGAATTTTGAGGATGGGTTTATTATATATTTTTTTACTTATATTATAAAAGCTTATTTTTATGATTCAAATTTGTTAACTCTAAGTCACACAATGATGATTTTACGATTATACTAAAGCTTAGAGTAATGATTTCTTTTTGTTTAAGTGTTTGCCTTAACTTTTATTGTGCTTAATTTTTAGATTCTTTTTCAGTATAGGTTTCTCCACCTAGGAGAAATTGGAAATAAGAATCAATTTAAATTGCTACGTGTCTATACTTCTGATTTGGTTAGTCATTTTGTATGTTTAAATTGATACTGCCTTTGTCTTATTAGTTTGAATTAATCTAAGTTACTTTATTATTTTTGCTGTGCTAACCTTGATTAATTCAGTTTTTATCTGTTTATTATTTTTATTACAAAAATTCTTAAACATTATTCACCCCTCCCTCTAGCATTGATCTAAATTCTACAATTTGGTATCAGTACGGGTTGAGCTGATAGAAACTAGAAAAGCTTGGATACTTGCATGACTAAGTTAGGTTTCCCTACCTAGTGTTTCTAGTCAAGTGAAACTAGCAAAAATTATCTCATCTCACTCTAAACTAGTTAGACCAAGTCTTTGTATTAAAATTAATTAAGCTCCTAATTCTTAAAATAGTCTAGATGTAATCGTTGCTATGATATTCAAAAAAATTTTATGTTTCGCCACAGTCTGGAAGTCAATTTTTGAAACTCTTACAAAATTCGCCCAAAGTAAAACCTGAATCTAACCTAGGTCAAGCTTTGCATTCAGAATTAGGAACAAACAATTAAATTCATTAATAATTCGAGCTTAGCTCGTACCCAAATCCAAACCCTAATTACAGCCATACCAAATCTAAACCAAACTCATATCCTAAGCCTTAATACAACTTGAACAAATAGTATTTGCATATATATCTTTACAAGAAAGATTCAGCACAACCCACACTCCTCTCTTTAACGACAAAAATTTTGCCAATTGGAGGAAAAAGTTAGAAGAGATTCTTAAAAACAACTTTGAGTGCTAGGAAAGTATCCAAAATGGAATCAATTTGCTAAGAGACATGGAAGGTAAGTTGGGCATGACTGAGTTGGCTAACATGCATGTGGTAGTATTGTTGCAATGACCATGGGTCAAATCTTGGTAAAAATCATGTATAATGCCCTCCCACATGCTGGCCAATTACAGTTTCCTAATTTACCTCTTTACACTTGGTTATGGAGTTATCTGTGTCAAGGTTAGCATATGACCTTTTGTTGCAATCTATACATAAAAACCATCCACGATACAAACAAATCCATTCATTTATAAAAAAAACATCTTACATGATCCATCACAAAAATAATTCTATCACAAAAACAACCTCATACCAACACATATCCTATCCTACTCAAAAAAATACATTTATCATCATCTCATCCTACAATAAGTAAAATAAGATAGGTTCTTAAAAAAAATTAAGGGGGAAAACTACTCATATATATGAAAAAAATTATGTTCGTATATGAATTTAAAATTAAAAAAAGTTATACACAAAGGTAAAACTATTTATTAGAAAAATACACAAATTAAAAAAAGATTGCAGCAAGCCAAGCTCATGGTTGTGACCTTGTGGCTGACAAAGCTCACGATCGCGAGCTCGCAACTTGACCAAGCTAGTAGTCGCGAGCTCGCGGCTTGACCAAGCTCGCAGTCGCGAGCACGCGGCTGATCAAGCTCGCAGTCACGAGCTCACGGCAAGCCAAGCTCCTAGTTGTGAGCTCACGGCAGGCCAAGCTCCTAGTTACAAGTTCACCACCGGACAAGCTCCTGGCCGCGAGTTCATGGCCAACCAAGCTAGCGCCCCGAGCTCGCGACTGTCCAAGTTCATAGCCGCCCAAACTCGTGATTTCCAAGCACCTAGCCACTAGTTTGCGACCGACCAAGCTCCAGACCATGAGCTCACGACTGGACAAGCTCTTGGTGGTGAGCTCACGACCGATCAAGCTCCTGGCAGCGAGCTTGCAGCTGGACAAGCTTGTTGGTGCAATCGACCCAAGTTTGATCGGGTAGATCATGGGTTTTGATGTGTGTGTCAATATGATTAAATTAGGTTTTCATGTTGATTTTGATGTGTGTGTTTGAGTCTTGCAGGACTTGGTGAACCACACATAAAGAATAACAGAGTGAACTATCTGAGGGACGAGAGCCGAAGAAAGAGGACTTCAAAGGGCAAGCCAAGGAAGTAGACTTCAAAAGCATACGTGAAGAATGACAAAGAGACAAATCGCGGGCTTGTGTGCACATCCAAGGGACGAGAGCCGAAGGAAGAGAACTTCAAGGGGCAAGCCGAGGAAGTGAACTTCAAGGCAAATGCAAAGGATGAACTCCAGAGAAGTCGAGAGTGAGCTTGTAAGCAGGACAGTCGACTGGCAAGGGAATCAGTCGACTAGCACTGCTGAGAGTACACTTTAGCAGTCAACTGGTAAGGGAATCAGTTGACTGATTTTTCTGTAAGGTAGAACAGTATGCATCAGTCGACTGGTCTGGGGGCCAGTCGACTTGTTTGTTCGAAATCCAACCGTTAGACTAGTCATTAGCTGGACATCAGTCGACTGGTATCGGGACTGAGCTGTTTTCGTAACAACTCTCTCCTCTATTTAAATAGAGTTTGAGACTTGAGAAAGGTTAGCTTTTCATTGTGAAATCCTTGCTCAAGTATTCAAGTGCTCAAGCTCCAAGTCTTCTCTCTTCCTCCTAAACCCTAGCTCTCATCTTGTAAAGAGGAAGAGGATTTGTGAGAGGTTATTCTCTACCAAGAAGGAGAAAGCATTAGCCGGAGATTGTTGGGGAGTGATCCAGTGAAGGATCAAGGGTTCGTCCACCTCAAGGACACGCCGTGGAGTAGGAGCAAGCAATCTCTGAACCACGTAAACGGTAAAGTGTTAGCATTGTTCTAATTGATAAATTGAGTTTCCGCTTGCGCTAACAATTGTAGGAAGAGATCGAATTCGGGTGACCAAGATATTCACCCCTCTAGTCGGTCCATCGGCCCCAACAAAGCTTTTGGCCATGAGCTTGCGGCCAGTCAAGCTCTTGGTTGTGAGCTCATGCCGAGAACCCACGAGCTCGCGACTGGCCAAGATAACGGCCCCAAGCTCCTAACGATGGAGAGGAGAAAAGGAGAGGGAAGGGAAGGGGAGAGGTGCGTATCAATGGAGAGGAGAAGAGGATGCGTGTAGAAGATATAAGAGAGGAGAGGATTTTGCTAGAGATCAGGGCCTCGTGTGAGCAAAAGAAGCCCAAAATTAGGAACGAAACTCTAATTTTGATCCCAAAATTAGTGATGAAACTCTGATTTTGATCCATTAGCGATGAAATCTAATTCCTTTGCTATTCTGTTGCTAACTAGAGATGGAATTAGTTTTTTCGTAGCTAATTAGCTACGAAATTATGTTTTCCGTAGTGAATTAGCCACGGAATTATGTTTTCCGTAGTAAATTAGCAACATAATTATTTTTTTCATAGTGAATTAGTGACAGAATTAGGATTCCATCGCTAATTTCGTTGCTAAAATGGGTAATGTTTTAGTGGATTTCAAGTTAAAGTCAAAATTTTCAAAACAAATTTAGTCAAATCGATTAGCCCAATCGATTAGGTATTGGTGTAATCGATTGGCATGCTTTCTTCAAAAACACAAAAGGCTTCAAAATCGATTGGAAGCTATCAAATAATTAATATGACTCACCAATCGATTGGTCGAGTGAAAAAGAGTCGTTCTGTATGTTTGAACCATCTAATCTGACGTGTCAATCGATTGAGGGTAAAGTCAATCAATTGGGAAGCATTTTCCAACCCGAAAGCATCCTTAGAAAAGGGATTCGTGAAGATTTCGAGCCGCCAGTTCTTGAAGATTCTGAAGCGAAGTGCTGGTGCATTTCCGAGTTAACAAGAGTCATTTTCCAGGAACAAGAGATCTGACAAACAATGTTTTGATTGTAAAGTCATTTTCGATTGTATTTGTGTTTGTTTTTTTGTTTCTTGTTGCGCTCTTGTAAGAATGAGCTTATAAGAACACTCTTCTTTATGGAAATTTTACTGAGGTGGAGAAGCCTTGTACAAATTTATTCTTACAAGAACACAACAAAAAAAATAAGAAAACAAATAGAAATATAATCTAAGTTTCTACCAAGAATTCCAATTTAACCAAAACCAATGCTACCAAACCATCACCTGAGTTGGTGTGCCGGCCATAACCTCTCCAATGTACTCCCAAATCTTGAATCCACCTCCAACCCGAGAAAGAAAGACCACACAGGGAGGGATCAACCCTGGATCGGTAAAGACAACGCATTAATAAGAGGGGAAGCTCGTATGTCCCAAAGGATTAGGTAAGGAATGACGCAGGACTACTAGAAGCAGTACGGGGTCGGCGCAGGTCTGGTACTATCCCGGCTCAAACGACGAGCATCCCGCTGAGGTCCTAATCTTCCTGCCACACCCTGTCCTCCCGTACTTCGACAATATACGTTGGTGTCAGGCCGAGCGGTGTCCGACGGCGCCAGTCTTTAAGTTGACAGTGCCCCTTTCCCTATTCCGGCATGCGATGCTTTACCCTGCTACCCCTGGGCATGCCTCACCTTGTCCTCACTACATGACAAAAGGTGGCAGGCGGGGCAGTAACTGTCAGCTTCCCCGGCTATATAAGTCTCTCCACTCCGACGCCCGCAAGTACGTGCAATAATGCATTCTTACTGTTCTATTGCTTTCCTTTCGTTTTCCACCCTCGAGGACTAACTTGACCGTCGGAGTGTCTTGCCGGGGACTTTTCCCGGCGGGTTCTAACGGTCCCTATCTTGCGGGTTCTCCGGGAGCTTCGTGGCCAGCCTCAGCGGTTCATGATACCCGGAGGATCATCTCATTTTTGGGAAGCCCACCTCACTTCGCGACAAGATCAAGGTGAACCTGAGTCAAAATATGCTCTTGTTTACTGTTTTAAGGTCTTCCCAACAATATCAAAATGATTCGAAACTACATGACATATTGGTGTTAGTCTTCGGAAATCAGTATCATAGTGATATTAATATTTAATTTATAATGAGTTTATGAAGACAAGTGCCAAAATGGTCATTTTGTTTTATTTTTATTAATAAATCAGTTTTATTAATTTTATTTTCTTATTTTTTATAATTGGATATTAAAAATAAAAAAATTATTTTCGATGCTTTATTAATTTTTTTATATATATTTAAAATTTTTAATTAAAGTTTTAAAATTAAAATTAAAATTAAAAATAAATAAATTTAGAGTGCCAATTAAAGTTTAAATCGATTAATTTTAAATTTAGAGAAAAAAAAGAAGAGAGGAAAATTATGAGAAAAAAATAGAAGTAAATGTTGCATGTAAATGAGAGGAAAAGTCAATAATTGTGAAACAGTAATTGAATGTGATTTTTAGAAATTTGGATATGCCTTTTGGATAAAATCGAGTTTAAACTGTTATTTTTTCTGGCCATTATTTTTCGTATTATTTTCTAAAAAAGGAAAATTTACAATATTACATCACTGCGTGATCTCGCTCGCCTAATCCCCCCTATAACTATGGCCGCCGTTCCTCTCATCTCCCACCGCTTCTCCTCCTTTCTCCGTTCTTCCTGGAGATCGCTCCCCACTCCCAAATCCTTCTCTCTCCCGATTCAGGTCTACCTCGCTGACCCTTTTGGTAACTTTTAGTTGATTTCGTCGTCTGATGCGTTTTGTTTACTGTGCTGGCAGCAATTTGATCGATTCCGCCCATTTTGTTCATCGATGGCCGCTTCCTCGTCCGATCCCAAGGAATCCCCTTCCAACAACCCCGGCCTCCACACGGAGTTCGACGACGCTACCAAGGGATACTTCTTGCAGCAGACTGTAAGTTCGCCGCCCACCCCGTCGTTCTGCTTAGTTTCCCTTCGTCTAACTCTGGATATTCATTCGATTTTTTCCGAATCATTTTTAAGTTCCTCTTTATGCATCCGTGAAAAATTGCGATTTTGATCGCAGATGTTCAGAGTTAAAGATCCCAAAGTTAGTCTTGACTTCTACTCTCGCGTGTTGGGGATGTCGTAAGTTCGCACTAGTTTCCAAAATTTTAGCTTATTTTGCTGATCTCGTATACAATATTTTGAGTCTGTTGTCACCTCTGTTTATTTAGATTAAGCTGTGCACTTGATCTTAATAGAGAATTGTTGACATTATAGAATGAATCATCATCCTACATGCATAACCAAGGATTGAAGTGCTGAGTCATGCAGGTAAAAATTGGCAGAATTTACCGTTCTGTCTGCAGATCAATGATCGACATATGAGATGATACTAGCTCAGTGAGACTACACTGTAACCGAGTAGTGGTGGTTGTGTGCAGTGGAAATAGAGACAAGAGGAAGAGAGATACTAGGGCAGAGAAGGGCTATGGAGGAGGGGGAAGAAGAAGATCAGGGTTTGGTGGTGGCGAGCTACGACTGGCATCATGTTAACCCAAGAAAGGAGGAGGGGGAGGAATTGGGAAAGAGAGACATGAACATTAATTTAATTTCTAACCTCCTATAAATTACACAAACCTAATTAAATAAGATTTAACTGGTTTAGTGCTAAATTGATCAACATAAGTTCAAATCTAGTCTACTTTAACTCACTTGGATCTAATCATCATATCTACTTAATGGGATCCACCCAATGTTAAAATGATTTTCACTTAGCACCCAAAACCCAAATATCAATTTAACTTGATTAATCACCTAAAATTAAAATGCAAAAATCCAGTAGGATAATGTTACTTTTTTTGTATTCTAACTTCGGTGACATTGGGGGAGACCTAATGAGATCATGTGAGCTAGTGATGGAAAACTAGGGGTCGACAAGTTCGTGTTAGACTTCTCCTTTGCATTTTCTCTTGACTTTGATTTGGGCATCTAGGAGCTGCTAAGGTTTGACATGATATTTTGACTAAATAATAATTTATTTAATTAAGTTGAAAAAATAATTCATCAATTTTTTCTTTCACTATTTTAAATTTATTTTGTTGGAATATCAAAAGATATATAATAATTGCAATAGGTGTGCATTGACTAGATCATATTAAAGATTTATTTAAGAAAAAGTTCTATATTAAATTATAGATGGAAATCATTTGAATGATACAATTTACAAGTGTCTAAAGATAAAAAAAAACTTAATTAGTTGTAAACATTTTTAACTTTATGAACTGAGACATTTATGAACACAAGAATAGACATGCATTTAGCAATCTATTTAATTAATAAGTAACCAATTACAATCAGGTAGTTAATTAAAAACTATAACTATTTAATTAATCATCATGTTATCATTAATAATTCATTTAAAAGTATCAAAACCATACCAATATGCATAATTCCTGCATGGCTACAAACTTGTAAATAAAAAAGCTACAAGAATTGTCTTTCTAATGGCTAAATTAACATTATCATATTTCCTTTTCGACAATAATGGCATGGTTCTTTGGCATAATTGGTATACATGACTGGCCAACCTATTTCTAGGTAATGGAGTGTATATTAAATTCATGCCCCAACCAATTAATCTTATGCAACTTAGATTATTTTCTTGGTTTTTGAATTGATTTTCTATTTCATTTTTTGCCAACATGTATTGTCAAGAATAAAATAAGAAATATTATGAATTTTGTAAGATTATAGATAGAGTTGTTTGGGAAGAACCAAGATGATGTTGTGTGCCTTGCCTTCTTTAATATGGGTATTTGTAGTACAAACATCCGTGTCTACCTATGACATACTGTCTTAGTCTCACATGGGAAATGAGCGACTACTTGGCTTCACAGTTCAAATTTAAGGCTAGTTAAGTCTTCAATCATCATTGACCTAGGAATTTTGAATTCGTGTCTACATCTCGACTTGGTGATCTCTAATCATAAGGCTAGGTTTCAGCCTCTAATACCATGCAAATTTTGATTAGCTTGCGCTTAATTCAGAAGCTTAGGTTAGTAGGAAGGGGCAAACGATGCTTTTACATGCTTAGAAGGTTATAATTAATGGATTATCAAGTCAAGGTTGTGCTTGTATTAAAATTGACCTTGTGCTTCTTAAGCCAATCCATTCTTAGTTGTTTTCGACTGTGAACTTATCTTGGCAATAAGTTGCTGTAAAAGTCTTGACAGATATGATGAGCCTTTAGTCGAGGGCTTTAACACCCTAATTTAGTATCTCATTTGAAATGGCAGACTATTGAAAACAACAGTGTTAGTTGAGAGAAACATCTTGTTTCCTTCATAAAATTAATACGTTCTATTCTTTTCTTGTAATTGATCATCCTTGCTCTATTTACCACATCCACTCTTACTTTCCTTGATTATTTTTGAGATCTAATCAGCTTGCTGAAAAGATTGGATTTTCCAGACATGAAGTTCAGCTTGTACTTCCTTGGTTATGAGGTAGAGTATTTTTCTTGTAGTTTCGGAAACACACACATGATTTCTTCCATCACTGCAACATACTTTATATGCTCATCCTCATTGCACAGAATACTGCATCAGCACCATCTGATCCAACTGAAAGAACCGTGTGGACTTTTGGTCAGAAAGCTACACTTGAGCTTACACAGTAAGAAAATACCTTTCAATAGTTCTTTGCAATGATTATACCTTATAACTATGGTTTGATTCGCATGATCTTAATACATTTCAATAGTTCTCTGCAATGATTATACCTTAGAACTACGGTTTGACTTGCATACTCTTTATTGTACGCTTATTATGTTTCTAAGTTTTCCTTGTTCACCACCAATATAGCAACTGGGGAACAGAAAGTGACCCGGAATTTAAAGGCTACCATAATGGAAATTCAGAACCTCGTGGCTTTGGTGCGTACTATTAGTGTTTGATAAGGTTTTGTAAATGATATATGCCTTTGGCTGTCTATGCAAGATGAATAAGCTTCTTATTTGCGGACCACAAATATGTCTACAACATATGCTTGATCGGTTGGGCTTAAATATTTGCTCGAAACTTGTAGGCCATATTGGAATCACAGTTGATGACACATACAAAGCATGCGAGCGATTTGAAGGTCTTGGGGTAGAGTTTGTGAAGAGACCTGATGATGGTAAGTTGGAAAGTCAATTTTCGCATACAAATTATAGTTTGATAAATAGTTTTACTTGTTTGTGCATATTTATATTGTTTATGTATGAACTTGTTCTTTTCCATCCTCCGAGTGCAGGAAAAATGAAAGACATTGCCTTCATTAAAGATCCCGATGGTTACTGGATTGAAATTTTTGACTTGAAAACTATAGGGGGTGTGACTTCTGCTGCTGCTTAATCAATGTGAGGATGTTCCAATCTTCCAGCTGCCATCTGTCTAGTGAATCAGTAGTTATTCATAGTGTTCGGATCTATGCCATGCTTCTGTTTGAGTTCTCTGTTTTTTTCCCCTTTGAGCGACGTGTTTGGATCTATGCCAGTTTCCCTCTTTTGCTTACACAATAAACTAAAGATGTGAAACTTTCTTGTTGGAGCCTTCATTTGCTGGGTCAACTGGCTGTGTTTCTATCCACCAAACCAATCAAACTTAAACAAAATGTCTGCATTGAGTTTTTTTTTTGTATCTTTAACTCCGTTTCCCACACTTTGCCAGAGGATCAATATTTTTATAACAAAATAAGGATATATGATATTGGAATTTGCCTTCCATTTCTGTGAAAATGCCTGTTTATCGTTGAAAACTGTTGTATCTGAATTGCACTTTATCCAAAATTCAGAATTTGTAAATCCAGCCCAAGTCATGAGATCCCCCTTGGGAAACTTCATCAACATTGCATTAGATGAATTAACTATCAAACTCGAGTTACAAATTCTATTTTTTATAAATGCATCATTTTAAGATCGTTTTGTTTTTAAAAGTTAAAAAGGTGTCTTAATATATTTCTTATTCTCAAAATATTATTATTTCATTGTTATTGTAATAACTACAAAGTTACCTGCTATTTCAATGCTATTTTACCGTCCGCTGTGGATTTGTCCGTGACAGCTAGCCGTCTGGAATGGAATGAATTCAGGCATGTGAATTTCATTCCAAGCCAAGTGCCTAGATTCATTCCCGTGGCAATATTATATTTTTATTTTTTTTAATATATTATATATATTTAGAATTTAAATTTTTTAAATTTAGAGATTGGGTTACGTGGGTTTAAGCTAATAAAATTTTTCCTGCTAATCCATCTCAGGGTTAACACGGAGAAGATAAATCACGGGAGCTATTAATTCGAATGTTGTGGCTAACGTATGGGGAGAGCGGGTACATTTGGTTTAGTCAGATTTTGACCTCCAGACCTCAAGACGGGAACATCGCACTCGCTAGTCATCCGTTCATTCCGTACGGACTAAGATTTTAGGATTTAGGAATTAGGTTATAGTGGATTTAAACTAATAAGAGTTTTTTCTAGGATTCTATCTTTTCTCTTGGATTATAGTGTTCAAGATATAAATTTTTAAATGCTCACAGGTATATTATAAGATAAAAGAATTATTTATTAATAAATTAAGGAATTATTTATTAAAAAAATTAAAAAAAAAAGTAAAAAGGATCCAAGCGCCTGGGTCCTGTTGGCGTGGACGGGCACGTAGTACACCGTCTGTAACATGATATATATATATATACACGATTTCGTTCTCCTGCGGACTTGATGTGCGGACTCCTCGTGCGGACCAGACACCCAGACCAATCAGGCCCTTGCCTGATCGGTCTGGCGCTTCGGTCGCACAAGAAGCGGTCTATATATATATATATATATATATATATATATATATATATATATATATATATATATATATTGAAAAGTAGAATTACGAGAAATATATTTGTTCTTCCGGTATGATTACAACATGAGACTAATGGGGCAATCACAGTGGAAATACTTGGGATGGATATTCTTTAAATATCTCTCAATCTCAAATATTTTTTATTTGAAGGGGATATTTGAGAGGTATTTGGAATCATTGGGCAAATTTCTCTCTTTTTTTATATATAAAAAAAGAAATCTGACCTGCCGTAGACGTGCGGGTGGAAGGCCCACCTGTACTGCTGGAACTCTATTAATCTTTTTTTTTTTAATTTTTTTAAACAATTGAAAAATTAATAAATATAATTAATTTTATTTAAATATAAAATTAGATGTAAATTAATAAAATAATAGTGAGACCCATAAATATTTTGTTGACGAGATATTTGATTGTGAAATTTTAGATATTTGAGAGTGAGATATTTGATAGGTAGAGTTTATAAATATTTGATTTATGAAATATTTAATTATGAAATTTGGGATATTTAAGGAGTTAGATATTTGATAGATATTATGAATGTGAGAATCATAAATATTTAGAAGAAATATTCATGAGATTAAAAAGAAAATTATTTTTTTATTTGACAAAAAGGCAAACATCAAGCATAAAAAAAAATTGATTTTCATCGACAAACTTTGTCATATATTTTTATACTAAAATCTTTTGGTCCTTTGATAGCTTAAAGATTATCTAGCAGTAAAAGGTGAAGTCATCGACCTTCAAGATCATCGATTGAAACTATGATAACCTATCTTTGATACCATTGTTCACATAAGAAGATTCTAAAAATGTAAAAAAAAAACTCAAGGAGTTTCGATGATTTTTTTATATATATAATTCAAGTATCTGACACTGATTGTTGAAAAATTAATTTTGAACCAATGATAGCGTGAATGAGAAATTAAAGTTCATCACTTAATATGGAACATTACTTAATCTGGATTGTCAGATTAAGATGGACAATTCAGGTTTATCCAAATGAGAGGGCATAAGTGTCTGTTTGGATGACTAAATTTCAGCTATTGAATTTAAAATAGAAAGCATCCAAATGAAGATATATCGGCAATTTACCAAACGGCGTCCCTAAGAATTGGTATTTACCAAAAGGTGTACCATAGTTTCACTTTTACCAAAGGGCGTATTCTTTTTAGTGAACTTCCGTTTATACCCCTTCCGCCAAAAAAAAGTCTTTCTCTTTCTCTTTCTCTTTCTCAGTAACAAATCCCGAGGCAACGGAATCTGCTTTTTCAGATTTGTCATTTTAAAATAATATATTTAGGAATCGGTTAAAACGTAAGGTAAAGAAGGAAAATTTTTCCATTAACAAAAGTTATCTTCCAACTGATTTTAAAAATTTAAAGAGATGCGAATTTTTATATTTGATTAATATAAATTAATATTTAAATAATATTTAATAAATATATTAATATATAACAAATATTTAAAATTTAAAAAAGTCTCAAATCTTTTATTTCATTTCAGATCAAGCGTGGGCCTGAAATCAAAAGATTTCAGGCCCAGGTTGGGCCTGAAATAAAAGATTTCAGGCCCACGTTAGGCCTGAAATAAAAATACTTCAGGCCCAGCGTGGGCCTGAAATAGAAATATTTCAGGCCCAGCGTGGGCCTGAAACAAAAGATTTCAGGCCCTGTGTCGGCTTGAAATCATGTGTTATGATAGGGTTTTTTATGTAGGCCTGAAACATAAAGAAACATCTCTTTATATTTTTAAAATCACAATAAAAATCACTGAGAAAGATTACTTTACGTGAGAAATTCTAATTAATATAAAACGTACATTATATTTAAAATAAACTTATATATATATATATATATATATATATATATATATATATATATATATATATATATATATATATATATATATATATATATATATAATCAACTTAAGGTACAGGGCCTGAAATCAATTGATTTCAGGCCCTGAGCAGGGCCTGAAATCTTAATTTCAGGCCCTGCTTGATTATATATTATTAATAAATATAAAAAAATAATTAATAGGCATAATAATATATATTGATTGGTAAAATTAAAGATATAAGGATAATTTATTAAAATAAGCTATGATTCTATATTATTGTTATATCATTTTGTACCAACTGATACAGTGTGAGAACATCAGTGGGTTTTGACCAAAACCCACTGATGGACCTCCCATATCTGGATTTCTGAAAACCCTATATCAATAGACAGGGTTGACCTAGGAGAAGATGTTTTAGGTGTCCAAATATCTATACACTCTATATCACTAATGCAATAAGAGTAGTTTAGAAATATCAGTGGGTTTTGACCAAAACCCACTGATGGGCCTCCCATATCTGGATTTCTGAAAACTCCATATGAATAGAGAGGTTAGAGATAGGAGAAGATGTTTTAGGTGTCCAAATATCTATACACTCTATATCACTAATGCAATAAGAGTAGTTTAGAAATATCAGTGGGTTTTGACCAAAACCCACTGATGGGCCTCCCATATCTGGATTTCTGAAAACTCCATATGAATAGAGAGGTTAGAGATAGGAGAAGATGTTTTAGGTGTCCAAATATCTATACACTCTATATCACCAATGCAATAGGAGTAGTTTAGAAATATCAGTGGGTTTTGACCAAAACCCACTGATATGGCTAAACTACTCCTATTACATTGGTGATATCTAATATATAGATGTTTGGACACCTAAAACATCATCTCCTACCTCTACCCTCTCTATTCATATGGAGTTTTCAGAAATTCAGATATGGGAGGCCCATCAGTGGGTTTTGGTCAAAACCCACTGATATTTCTAAACTACTCTTATTGCATTAGTGATATAGAGTGTATAGATATTTGGACACCTAAAACATCTTCTCCTAGGTCAACCTTGTCTATTGATATAGGGTTTTCAGAAATCCAGATATGGGAGGTCCATCAGTGGGTTTTGGTCAAAACTCACTGATGCTCTCAAACTGTATCAGTTGGCACAGAACAATATAACAATAAAGTAGAATCATAGCTTGTTTTAGTAAATCATCCTTATATCTTTAATTTTACCAATTAATTTATATTATTATGTCTATTAATTATTTTTTTTATATTTATTAATTTGATATAATCAAGCAGGGCCTGAAATCAAGATTTCAGGCCCTGCTCAGGGCCTGAAATCAATTGATTTCAGGCCCTGAACCTGAAGTTACTTATCTTTTAATATATATAATAATAATAATAATAATAATATTATTATTATTATTATTATAATATATATATATATTATACTTAACAGTATATATATATATATTAGTATATTAAATAATATTTAATAAATATATTAATATATAACAAAGATTTAATTTATTTCAGATCAAGCGTGGGCCTGAAATCAAAAGATTTCAGGCCCATGTTGGGCCTGAAATAAAAGATTTCAGGCCCACGTTGGGCCTGAAATAGAAATATTTCAGGCCCAGCGTGGGCCTGAAACAAAAGATTTCAGGCCCTGTGTCGGCTTGAAATCATGTGTTATGATAGGGTTTTTTATGTAGGCCTGAAACATAAAGAAACATCTCTTTATATTTTTGAAATCACAATAAAAATCACTGAGAAAGATTACTTTACGTGAAAAATTCTAATTAATATAAAACGTACATTCTATTTAAAACGAACTTATATATATATATATATATATATATATATATATATATATATATATATATAAAATAAAATCAACTTAAGGTACAGGGCCTGAAATCAATTGATTTCAGGCCCTGAGCAGGGCCTGAAATCTTAATTTCAGGCTCTGCTTGATTATATATTATTAATAAATATAAAAAAATAATTAATAGGCATAATAATATATATTGATTGATAAAATTAAAGATATAAGGATAATTTATTAAAATAAGTTATGATTCTATATTATTGTTATATCATTTTGTGCCAACTGATACAGTGTGAGAACATCAGTGGGTTTTGACCAAAACCCACTGATGGACCTCCCATATCTGGATTTCTGAAAACCCTATATCAATAGACAGGGTTGACCTTGGAGAAGATGTTTTAGGTATCCAAATATCTATACACTCTATATCACTAATGCAATAAGAGTAGTTTAGAAATATCAGTGGGTTTTGACCAAAACCCACTGATGGGCCTCCCATATCTGAATTTCTGAAAACTCCATATGAATAGAGAGGTTAGAGATAGGAGAAGATGTTTTAGATGTCCAAACATCTATACACTCTATATCACCAATGCAATATGAGTAGTTTAGAAATATTAGTGGGTTTTGATCAAAATCCACTGATGGACCTACCATATCTGAATTTCTGAAAACTCCATATGAATAGAGAGGGTAGAGGTAGGAGATGATGTTTTAGGTGTCCAAACATCTATATATTAGATATCACCAATATAATAGGAGTAGTTTAGCCATATCAGTGGGTTTTCAGAAATTCAGATATGGTAGGTCCATCAGTGGATTTTGATCAAAACCCACTGATATTTCTAAACTACTCATATTGCATTGGTGATATAGAGTGTATAGATGTTTGGACACCAAAAACATCTTCTCCTAGGTCAACCCTGTCTATTGATATAGGGTTTTCAGAAATCCAGATATGGGAGGTCCATCAGTGGGTTTTGGTCAAAACCCACTGATATTCTCATACTGCATCAGTTGACACAAAATGATATAATAATAATATAGAATCATAGCTTATTTTAATAAATTATCCTTATATCTTTAATTTTACCAATCAATATATATTATTATGCCTATTAATTATTTTTTTATATTTATTAATAATATATAATCAAGCAGGGCCTGAAATTAAGATTTCAGCCCTGCTCAGGGCCTGAAATCAATTGATTTCAGGCCCTGTACCTTAAGTTGATTATATATATATATATATATATATATATATATATATAATATATATATATATATATATATATATATATATATATATATATATATATAAAAGTTCGTTTTAAATATAATATACGTTTTATATTAATTAGAATTTCTCACGTAAAGTAATCTTTCTCAGTGATTTTTATTGTGATTTCAAAAATATAAAGAGATGTTTCTTAATGTTTCAGACCTACATAAAAAACCCTATCATAACAAATGATTTCAAGCCGACATAGGGCCTGAAATCTTTTGTTTCAGGCCTACGCTGGGCCTGAAATATTTCTATTTCAGGCCCAACGTGGGCCTGAAATCTTTTATTTCAGGCCCAACGTGGGCCTGAAATCTTTTGATTTCAGGCCCACGCTTGATCTGAAATAAATTAAATCTTTGTTATATATTAATATATTTATTAAATATTATTTAATATACTAATATATATATATATACTGTTAACGTATAATATATATATATATTATAATAATAATATTATTATTATTATTATTATATATATATATTAAAAGATAAGTAACTTCAGGTTCAGGGCCTGAAATCAATTGATTTCAGGCCCTGAGCAGGGATTTCAGGCCCTGCTTGATTATATCAGATTAATAAATATAAAAAAAATAATTAATAGACATAATAATATAAATTAATTGGTAAAATTAAAGATATAAGGATGATTTACTAAAACAAGCTATGATTCTACTTTATTGTTATATTGTTCTGTGCCAACTGATACAGTTTGAGAGCATCAGTGAGTTTTGACCAAAACCCACTGATGGACCTCCCATATCTGGATTTCTGAAAACCCTATATCAATAGACAAGGTTGACCTAGGAGAAGATGTTTTAGGTGTCCAAATATCTATACACTCTATATCACTAATGCAATAAGAGTAGTTTAGAAATATCAGTGGGTTTTGACCAAAACCCACTGATGGACCTCCCATATCTGAATTTCTGAAAACTCCATATGAATAGAGAGGGTAGAGGTAGGAGATGATGTTTTAGGTGTCCAAACATCTATATATTAGATATCACCAATGTAATAGGAGTAGTTTAGCCATATCAGTGGGTTTTGGTCAAAACCCACTGATATTTCTAAACTACTCCTATTGCATTGGTGATATAGAGTGTATAGATATTTGGACACCTAAAACATCTTCTCCTATCTCTAACCTCTCTATTCATATGGAGTTTTCAGAAATCCAGATATGGGAGGCCCATCAGTGGGTTTTGGTCAAAACCCACTGATATTTCTAAACTACTCTTATTGCATTAGTGATATAGAGTGTATAGATATTTGGACACCTAAAACATCTTCTCCTATCTCTAACCTCTCTATTCATATGGAGTTTTCAGAAATCCAGATATGGGAGGCCCATCAGTGGGTTTTGGTCAAAACCCACTGATATTTCTAAACTACTCTTATTGCATTAGTGATATAGAGTGTATAGATATTTGGACACCTAAAACATCTTCTCCTAGGTCAACCCTGTCTATTGATATAGGGTTTTCAGAAATCCAGATATGGGAGGTCCATCAGTGGGTTTTGGTCAAAACCCACTGATGTTCTCACACTGTATCAGTTGGCACAAAATGATATAACAATAATATAGAATCATAGCTTATTTTAATAAATTATCCTTATATCTTTAATTTTACCAATCAATATATATTATTATGCCTATTAATTATTTTTTTATATTTATTAATAATATATAATCAAGCAGGGCCTGAAATTAAGATTTCAGGCCCTGCTCAGGGCCTGAAATCAATTGATTTCAGGCCCTGTACCTTAAGTTGATTATATATATATATATATATATATATAAGTTTATTTTAAATATAATGTACGTTTTATATTAATTAGAATTTCTCACGTAAAGTAATCTTTCTCAGTGATTTTTATTGTGATTTCAAAAATATAAAGAGATGTTTCTTTATGTTTCAGGCCTACATAAAAAACCCTATCATAACACATGATTTCAAGCCGACACAGGGCCTGAAATCTTTTGTTTCAGGCCCACGCTGGGCCTGAAATATTTCTATTTCAGGCCCACGCTGGGCCTGAAGTATTTTTATTTCAGGCCTAACGTGGGCCTGAAATCTTTTATTTCAGGTCCAACGTGGGCCTGAAATCTTTTGATTTCAGGCCCACGCTTGATCTGAAATGAAATAAAAGATTTGAGACTTTTTTAAATTTTAAATATTTGTTATATATTAATATATTTATTAAATATTATTTAAATATTAATTTATATTAATCAAATATAAAAATTCATCTCTTTAAATTTTTAAAATTAGTTGGAAGATAACTTTTGTTAATGGAAAAATTTTCCTTCTTTACCTTACGTTTTAACCGATTCCTAAATATATTATTTTAAAATGACAAATCTGAAAAAGCAGATTCCGTTGCCTCGGGATTTGTTACTGAGAAAGAGAAAGAGAAAGAGAAAGATTTTTTTTTGGCGGAAGGGCTATAAACGGAAGTTCACTAAAAAGAATACGCCTTTTGGTAAAAGTGAAACCATGGTACACCTTTTGGTAAATACCAATTCTTAGGGGCGCCGTTTGGTAAATTGCCCAAGATATATTGTGTTCCTTGGGATGAGACATTGTGTTCTTTGGGAAGGGATGCGATCTAAATCATCCAATTCAAATTGGATGGCTGAGATTTGATTAAACCAAGAGGTTCTTCTACCTTTTCACAAAATATAAATAAGATCTCTCACATTCTCATTTCATTTATTCAATTCAAAATAAAATAAGTATTATATTCCATACTTGCATTTGGAGAGTTCGAGAAACTTCTTCGGTTTGGGAGGTCTTGCGATATCCAGTGTTACTTCTTTGTATCTTGGGAGATGATTGACGTGTTCCGTGAGCACTAGATGCGGGATAAATTCATCTTAAAGAAATAGAGTCCAACTCTAGCCTCAACTCCGCTTAAGCAGTATTATACCATCATTCTTCTCACACTCAGATTGCACTACCATCACCAAATCCAACAATTGTAAGATGAATTTTTTGTGCAATCTTGATATATTCATCATTAATGACTTCTATTCCACTGGCACATGACGAAAAATTGGAGAAGTTTATTGGTGTTGATTTCAAGAGGTGACAGCAAAAGATATTATTTTACCTAACCACGTTGAACCTTGTTAAGTTCCTACGTGAAGATGCTTCCTCCATATCTCAAGACGAGACTAATAAAGAGAAGAGGGTGGCATATAATGCTTGAGGACATAGTGACTTCTTATGTTGAAATTATATTCTTATGGCTTGGACAATACGTTATACAACGTGCATAGTCCAATGCCAACTGCAAAGGAATTATGGGAATTTCTCGAAAGAAAGTACAAACTAGAAGATGTCGGACTAAGAAATTCATTGTCAGCAAATTCTTAGACCTTAAGATAATTGATTCCAAAATCGTGATAACTTAAGTCTAAGAGTCGTAATTGATCCTGCATATTTGTATGTCGAGGGTATGAAAATGAATGAGTCCTTTTAAGTTGTCGTAATAATCAAGAAATTCCTACCTTCATGGAGGGAATTTAAAAATTATCTAAAATGCAAGCAAAATAAGATGAGACTTAACGATCTGATCGTAAGAGTGAGAATTGAAGAAGATAATTGTAAATAATCAAAATCAATAAAAATGCCTATGTTTGCTACGACAAATTAAATATGATAAAACCAAACACTAACAAGAAGAGAAAATTTTCTGGCAAAGGACAGAGCTAAATGAAGGTCAATAAGTTCCAAGGAACATATCACAATTATGGTAAACTGAATCACAAGGCCAAAAACTACTTATGCCCAAAGAACGCCACTCAAGTGCACATTACCAAAGATCAAACAGTGCCAATAGGCATGTCACAATTAGACCTGTCTGCCTTTGTATTTGAAGTCAACTCGGAGGACAATCCAAGATAGTGGTGGGTCAATACTGGTATTACACAACACATTTGTTCTTAGAAGACCTAATTTTTAACTCATACTCCTATTAGTTGGAGAAAGTTAATCATTGGCAATTCTACAACTTTTAACATTGTTGGTCTTGTCAAAGTGATATTGAAGATGACTTCAAACAAAGAAGTGACACTAATTGATATGCTTCATGTTCCTTACAACCGAAGGAGTCACTAATTGATATGCTTCATGTTCCTTACAACCGAAGGAATCTAGTGACAGGATTGACTCTTATCAAAGTTGGTTTTAGGCTAGTGTTTGAGTCCAATAAATATGTATTGATAAAAATTAGTCAATTCATAGGCAAGGTAAATGGAGAACAGTCTATTCAAAATGAATGTCATGCTTGTACACCATGACTTTAATAATAATAAAATTATAAATTCTGTTTATTTGATTGAGTGTTCTAAATTTTGGCATGTTAGATTTGTGCATGTAAATTATAACACTTTGAGAAGACTTGTGAATTTAAATTTATTGTCAATATTTAATGTTGATCCAACACATAAATATAAAATATGTGTTGAAGCTAAAATGATAGTTATCTTAATTTCCATTCAGTGGAAATAAGGATTGACCCATCTAGAGTTAATTTATAGTAACATATATGATTTAAAATTCATACAAACTAAAGGAGTCAAAAATTAGTTTGTTACGTTTATCGATGACTACACTAGACACTATTATGTGTATCTATTGAAAGACAAAGATGAAGCCTTAGAAATATTAAAAAATTATAAGAATCAAATTGAGAATCAAATTGGACAATGAATTAAAAGAATTTAAAGTGACCAAGGAGGAAAATATGATGGTTCAAAATTAAGAGACAAGCACTCTAATTAATGGCCTAGTGCACATTGCATATGACAAAGACAACTTAATTTTTAAGAGAAAGTTGGCTCTTTTTACATTCGGCAATTTACCAAAGGGCGCACCTAAGAATTGGAAATTACCAATTCCGTATCATAGTTTCTATTTTACCAAAGGGCGCAGGCCTTTATGTGAACTTCCTCTTATACCCCTCTTCTAATTACTGTCTTTCTCTTTCTCTCTCTCAGTAACAAATTTCGAGACGTCCGTACACATGCTTGTTCAGACTTTTATCTTAAAATAATATATTATGGAATCGGCGCTAAAAACGAAAGGTAAAAACTAAAAAAATATTTCAGTTTCCAAACTTGATTAATATATAAATATTTTTTAATATTTCATCCAATTAGTTAAAACTTTGATTAATATATAAATATTTTCAAGTAAAAATGTAAGGTAAATGATTTTTTTAAATTTGATTAATATTAACTAATATATTTAATAATATTTAATAAATATATTAATATAAAAAAAAATTTAAAAAAAACGTAAACTGTGGGCCTGAAATGTTTTATTTCAGGGCCAGTGTGGGCCTGAAATGTTTTGTTTCAGGCCCACGTTGGGCCTGAAATCTTTTGATTTCAGATGCGGCGTGAACTCAAATTTTTTTTCTATTTTAAGAATATATTAATATATAAAAAACGTATCAAAACACTTAATTTCAGATTCAAACGCAGGGCCTGAAGTCATCCCAGAAGGGTCTGAAGTCAAATAACTTCAGAACCTATAAATAATTAATTTAATAAATAATAATTAAATATAAAAAATATTTTTAAAATTAAAAAAATTTTAGTGCCCTCGGGCCTGAAGTCATCCGACTTCAGGCCCAAGGAGGGCCTGAAGTCATCAGACTTCAGGCCCTCCATCAATGATATAAAAATATATTTTAAAAAAAAATTATAAAAAAGGTTAATATATAATTACATATTATATAGTAGTGGTTTAGGTATATCAGTGAGTTTGGGTGTCGAAACATCTAATAGGAGTGGTCTAGGAAATGAGATTTTGAGTGCCGAAATATCTAATCTTGCTGTATCACCAATGCTATAGGAGTGGTTTAGGTATATCAGTGAGTTTTGAGCAAAACTCACTGATGGACCTACCATATTTGGAATTCTGAAAACCCTATATCAGTAGACAGGGTTGAGCTAGGAGATGAGATTTTGGGTGCCGAAACATCTAATCTTGCTGTATCACCAATGCTATAGGAGTGGTTTAGGTATATCAGTGAGTTTTGCTCAAAACTCACTGATGGACCTACCATATTTGAAATTCTGAAAACCCTATATCAGTAGACTGGGTTGAGCTAGGAGATGAGATTTTGGGTGCCGAAACCCCTAATCTTGCTGTATCACCAATGCTATATAGGGTTTCGGCACCCCTAATCTTGCTGTATCACCAATGCTATATAGGGTATCACCAATGAGATTTCAGGCCCTGCTTGATTATATCAGATTAATAAATATAAAAAAAATAATTAATAGACATAATAATATAAATTAATTGGTAAAATTAAAGATATAAGGATGATTTACTAAAACAAGCTATGATTCTACTTTATTGTTATATTGTTCTGTGCCAACTGATACAGTTTGAGAGCATCAGTGAGTTTTGACCAAAACCCACTGATGGACCTCCCATATATGGATTTCTGAAAACCCTATATCAATAGACAAGGTTGACCTAGGAGAAGATGTTTTAGGTGTCCAAATATCTATACACTCTATATCACTAATGCAATAAGAGTAGTTTAGAAATATCAGTGGGTTTTGACCAAAACCCACTGATGGGCCTCCCATATCTGAATTTCTGAAAACTCCATATGAATAGAGAGGGTAGAGGTAGGAGATGATGTTTTAGGTGTCCAAACATCTATATATTAGATATCACCAATGTAATAGGAGTAGTTTAGCCATATCAGTGGGTTTTGGTCAAAACCCACTGATATTTCTAAACTACTCCTATTGCATTGGTGATATAGAGTGTATAGATATTTGGACACCTAAAACATCTTCTCCTATCTCTAACCTCTCTATTCATATGGAGTTTTCAGAAATCCAGATATGGGAGGCCCATCAGTGGGTTTTGGTCAAAACCCACTGATATTTCTAAACTACTCTTATTGCATTAGTGATATAGAGTGTATAGATATTTGGACACCTAAAACATCTTCTCCTATCTCTAACCTCTCTATTCATATGGAGTTTTCAGAAATCCAGATATGGGAGGCCCATCAGTGGGTTTTGGTCAAAACCCACTGATATTTCTAAACTACTCTTATTGCATTAGTGATATAGAGTGTATAGATATTTGGACACCTAAAACATCTTCTCCTAGGTCAACCCTGTCTATTGATATAGGGTTTTCAGAAATCCAGATATGGGAGGTCCATCAATGGGTTTTGGTCAAAACCCACTGATGTTCTCACACTGTATCAGTTGGCACAAAATGATATAACAATAATATAGAATCATAGCTTATTTTAATAAATTATCCTTATATCTTTAATTTTACCAATCAATATATATTATTATGCCTATTAATTATTTTTTTATATTTATTAATAATATATAATCAAGCAGGGCCTGAAATTAAGATTTCAGGCCCTGCTCAGGGCCTGAAATCAATTGATTTCAGGCCCTGTACCTTAAGTTGATTATATATATATATATATATATATAAGTTTATTTTAAATATAATGTACGTTTTATATTAATTAGAATTTCTCACGTAAAGTAATCTTTCTCAGTGATTTTTATTATGATTTCAAAAATATAAAGAGATGTTTCTTTATGTTTCAGGCCTACATAAAAAACCCTATCATAACACATGATTTCAAGCCGACACAGGGCCTGAAATCTTTTGTTTCAGGCCCACGCTGGGCCTGAAATATTTCTATTTCAGGCCCACGCTGGGCCTGAAGTATTTTATTTCAGGCCTAACGTGGGCCTGAAATCTTTTATTTCAGGTCCAACGTGGGCCTGAAATCTTTTGATTTCAGGCCCACTCTTGATCTGAAATGAAATAAAAGATTTGAGACTTTTTTAAATTTTAAATATTTGTTATATATTAATATATTTATTAAATATTATTTAAATATTAATTTATATTAATCAAATATAAAAATTCATCTCTTTAAATTTTTAAAATCAGTTGGAAGATAACTTTTGTTAATGGAAAAATTTTCCTTCTTTACCTTACGTTTTAACCGATTCCTAAATATATTATTTTAAAATGACAAATCTGAAAAAGCAGATTCCGTTGCCTCGGGATTTGTTACTGAGAAAGAGAAAGAGAAAGATTTTTTTTTGGCGGAAGGGCTATAAACGGAAGTTCACTAAAAAGAATACGCCTTTTGGTAAAAGTGAAACCATGGTACACCTTTTGGTAAATACCAATTCTTAGGGGCGCCGTTTGGTAAATTGCCCAATATACATATGCTTTTTACTATCATTGTCACTGACTTAATCTCGTTGGTTATCGAGTTATCCTTTCGGATACGGAGATACTCCTTTGGTTAATTAAATTTATCCCTATGAATAAGAGTATTAGAGTCAAGGTAAAGGCAAGACTTTTTTTTCCTTATGACAATATTACCCCTCCCAGATGCTTAAGGTTTATTTCACAATTGAGATTGAATATTGAGTATTGAGTTGAAACGGAATTGCTTTTACAAGGAAGAAGGGTTTATCGATCCTAAAACATGAAAGGCTTTTTTCCAAGAGGTAAAAGACATACTATGTGTTTTTTAAAATATCATTAACTTAATAATTAATCAATATTATCATGTTTTAATTAATTGGTTAATTATTTTATTAATGCTGGAGATATTAATTAATCTACATAAATTGATTAATCTTTTTAATTTGTTATTAAAATTTGAAATTAATTTTGATTTTTTTTACCTCTCAATAGTTCTACACAAATTGACCTCGACTTTTTACCAAAGGACGTATCCAAAATTGGTATTTACCAAAAGGCGCACCATGGTCTCATTGTTACCAAAGGGCGCACCTATTTTAGTAAACTTCCTCTTATACCCCTCCTGCCAAATACTGCATGTCATTCTCTTTCTCTTTCTCAATGTTGAATTCCGAGACAACTGAACATGTTTTTTCAGACTTTTCATTTTAAAATAATATATTATGAAATCGGCTAAAAAAAAGTAAGGTAAAAAAATAAAAAATATTTCAGTTAAAAAAATATCTATTCCAAGGTGATTGCAAAAATATAAAGAGATGATTTTTTATATTTGATTAATATAAATTAATATATTAAATAATATTTAATAAATATATTAATACATAAAAAACCCTATCAAAACACGTAATTTCATATTCAAACGCAAGGTCCGAAACCACGGTATGAGGGTCTGAAGACATTTGTATTCAGGCCCTCCTAGGGCCTGAACACATCTGTGTTCAGGCCCTAGGAGTTGATTTTATCAAGTTGATTTTTATCAACTTGATTCTACACTTAGTCCTAATGAATTTGAGTTAGGAGATGATATTTGTGGTGTCTAAATTTAGTCCTAATGAATATTAATTATGTTTTCATATCGTATCAGTTGGCATAGAATGATTGCAACATAATTTATAAACTTAGTCGTATTGCAACATAATTTATAATCATTAGATGTTTGGGCACCAAAAATACCATCTCCTAGCTCAACTCTAACTATTGATATTGGGTTTTGATAAATCTAAATATCCTAAGTCCATCAGTGGGTTTTGGTGAAAACCCACTGATAGACCTAAAAATCTCCTATTGCAACATAATTTATAATCATTCGATGTTTGGACACCAAAAATACCAAAAATACCATCTCTTAGCTCAACTCTAACTATTGATATTGGATTTTGAGAAATCCAAATATCCTAGGTCCAATAGTAGGTTTTGGTGAAAACCTACTGATAGACCTAAAAATCTCCTATTGCAACATAATTTATAATCATTAGATGTTTGGACACCAAAAATACCATCTCTTAACTCAACTCTAACTATTGATATTGGATTTTGAGAAATCCAAATATCCTAGGTCCATAAGTGGGTTTTGGTGAAAACCCACTGATAGACCTAAAAATCTCCTATTGCAACATAATTTATAATCATTAGATGTTTGGATACAAAAAATATCATCTCCTAGCTCAACTCTAACTATTAATATTGGATTTTGAGAAATCAAAATATTCTAGGTCCATCAGTGGGTTTTGGTGAACACCCACTGATAGACCTAAAAATCTCCTATTGCAACATAAAGTATAATCATTAGATGTTTGGACACCAAAAATACCATCTCCTAGCTCAACTCTAACTATTGATATTGGATTTTGAGAAATCCAAATATCCTAAGTCCATCAGTGGGTTTTGGTGAAAACCCACTAATAGACCTAAAAATCTCCAATTGCAAAAATATAAAGAGATGATTTTTTATATTTGATTAATATAAATTAATATATTTAATAATATTTAATAAATATATTAATACATAAAAAATCCTATCAAAACACGTAATTTCATATTCAAACGCAGGGTCCGAAATCACGGTATGAGTGCCTAAATACAGATGTATTTAGGCCCAAGGAGGGCCTGAATACATTTGTTGGGCTTGAATACATCTGTATTCAGGCCCTCATACCGTGATTTTGGACCCTGCGTTTGAATATGAAATTACGTGTTTTGATAGAGTTTTTTATGTATTAATATATTTATTAAATATTATTTAATATATTAATTTATATTAATCAAATATAAAAAATCATTTCTTTATATTTTTGCAATCGGAGATTTTTAGGTCTATCAGTGAGTTTTCACCAAAACCCACAGATGAACTTAGGATATTTGGATTTATCAAAACTCAATATCATTAGTTAGAGTTGAGCTAGGAGATAATATTTTTGGTGCCCAAACATCTAATGATTATAAATTATGTTACAATAGGACTAAGTTTATAAATTATGTTGAAATTGTTCTCTGTGCCAACTGATACGGTATGAGAACATAATTAATATTCATTAGGACTAAATTTAGACACCACAAATATCATCTCCTAACTCAAATTCATTAGGACTAAGTGTAGAATCAAGTTGATAAAAATCAACTTGATAAAATCAACTCCTAGGGCCTGAACACATCTGTGTTCAGGCCCTAGGAGGGCCTGAATACATTTGTATTCAGGCTCACCTTGGGCCTGAATACAAATGTCTCCTTGGGCCTAAATACAAATGTATTCAGGCCCTCATACCGTGATTTCGGACCCTGTATTTGAATATGAAATTACGTGTTTTGATAGGATTTTTTATGTATTAATATATTTATTAAATATTATTTAATATATTAATTTATATTAATCAAATATAAAAAATCATCTCTTTATATTTTTGCAATCACCTTGGAAGAGATATTTTTTTAACTGAAATATTTTTTATTTCTTTACCTTACTTTTTTTTAGCCGATTTCATAATATATTATTTTAAAATGAAAAGTCTGAAAAAGCATGTTCAGTTGTCGCGGAATTCATCACTGAGAAAGAGAAAGAGAAAGACATGCAATATTTGGCAGGAGGGGTATAAGAGGAAGTTCACTAAAATAGGTGCGCCCTTTGGTAACAATGAAACCATGGTGCGCCTTTTGGTAAATACCAATTCTTAGGTATGCCCTTTGGTAAAAAGCCGAATTGACAGTTATGCATATTCAAGTTATCATTTATGTATCCGTGTGCATGAACTTAGCTCATGTACATGCTAAAGCTTTTATTAGATCATACCAAACCAATCCTTCATTACTTGAATAATCTTAGCTTTTAATTTTTTATTCACTCGAGAAATTAATTTACGATGATATGTCCTTGAAATAACCGTCCATATCCCTATTCAATTTATTAGTTATGACTTATGAAAACTAATTTTCTAATATCTTCTACATGAGTAAAAATTATGGATAAATTTTAAATCTCAAACAAGAGTTTTAACAAAAAATTATTGCATCAGGAGAGATAATTAGTGGCTTTAAATCTTCTATAGTGGAATACAATCAAATTTACTTAGTTGTCTAATGAATTATGTCTTGAATTTCAGCCATTGTGCAAACTAGGGGTGCAAAAGAATTGAGCTTGTTCTCGAACTTTTCAAGTTGACTCAAAAAATATTTGATTCATATTCAAAATTATCAAATTTGAGCCGAACTTGAATATATTCGAGAATTTTTTTCAGCCGAATTCGAACCCATAATATTTTATTTGATTCTTCACAAGCCACTCACGAGCCAAACTCGAATAAAATTTTAATTATGTTTACATAATTTTAATTTAACTATACTCAAATTAAAGTTCGAATAATTGAAACCGAACTTTTAAGTCATTTCAAATTCTAGTTTGAATTTGCTTGAATCAAGGTTCAAACAATTCACCGAACTCGATCTTGAATTCTATTTCGAATCGAACACGAGTCAAAATTATTTTTATTTTCGAGTTTCAAATCAAACTTAGAATGCCACATATATTTTTTGAGCTCGAACTCAAATATTAATATTTTCATATTATTTTGCTCGATTCGATTCGTTTGCACCCCTAGTATAAACCAAGATAATCATATTCAATAAAATATCCCCTTAAGCTTCTATCGATTCTTTTTCATGTTCATTTGGCTATAGACAACACTTGGAATTCACAAGTGCTTACGTATTTGAAGTGCAACCATTATTTCACACTTATATAAGTGATCTCCTATTAAGAGTATCTTACATTAATATCCCATTATACCTTTTGTGATATAATGTAAGAATAATTAAGATATGCTCACTCTCTACCCATTTTGCAGATCACATCTTTTTTTTTTCCCTAAGACTGAATTGGATTAATTATGGCTAGGTGCCTCAAATCTATACCTTAATTGTCCTTTTTGAACCATGATTTTAGGATCTCTAGTCAGCATGATTAAGTTGCCACTACTCGATTCGAATGTTAGATTTTAAGCTTTTCCCCTAGACATGTAGTATCAGTAGACCTTTTTTAACTACCGAATATGCACATTTGTTTATATTCAATAGAAATTTCACCATTAGATATCGACTACTTTAATGATGTCAAGTCTTTGACAATTATTTCAAAATTGACTATTTCACACAGTCTTCTTCTTGTAGCTTCATGACTACCATAGTGTTTTCATAACTGTTGGCACATTCCGATGTATTTTTATACAATCAATTCTTTTGGCCCCAAATTAGGTATTTGTACCTTAGTCAAATACCCTCATATTTGTTGGTTCACCCCATATTTATTGACTTCATAGGAAGGTTCAAGATAGTTTTTATAACCCAGGGAGTTTCATATATCTCTATCTCATTTGGGCTTATGGTCTGCCGAGAGGACAACTTCCATCATAATTTTTGTGATAATTAATTCAAAACTTATCAACGTGCGGTTTTTATCATCTCCTAATGATGTTCCACAACATAGTTGCATTGAGGTGAGTGTGATATAATTGATTAATGAATTTTGCTCTTCTTTGAGAAACATTTCTCGGACAATTCCTTGCATTCTCTTCCTCGATCACCATAGATGATCTTGCTTAGTTGATTTCCAACCACATTTATGGTATGTTTTAAACAGTTCAAGGGTCTCTCTCGCTTAGTAATAAGTTTCCATGATTCCTTCACAAGGAAAGACAGGTTGTAATGCCTTTGGTAAAGTTCCCCTTGCACAACATCAAGTCACTTTCTTGTTCATGACCACATGCCCTCATTTGATTGCTTTACAACTGTTTGATGAAAGTTTGACCAAGGTTGAGTCTATTCTTGAGAATCATTTGCATATACCCTTTGATCTTCTGATTTGACTGAGTCAAAACTGTAGTTGCCTAATCAGAGTGATGATCAAGATTGTGCTTGATTTCAAAAAAGTGCTCAATTTAGAAAATATGCATCCTTTAGTTTTCCAATTTCGCCAAGCCAAAGCTATGATTGTCTAATCGGAGTACCGACTAAAATTGTATTAACTCTTCTAGAGGCACTCAATTCAAAAAGTATATATTTCTTGGTCTTCCAATCTCGCTGAGCCAAAATTGTGATCATCTAATCAGAATGCTCGCCAGAATTGCATTTACTTTTTCAAAGTCACTTGACTTAAGAAATAAACATCCATTGATCTTTCAATCTTGTGGAGTTAAAGCTACAGTCATGTGATTAAAGTGCTTACCTATTGAGAAATGGATTGATTATGGCTTGTTTGTGAAATAGTTCATATCCCTATTCGATTTATTGGTTACGAAACCCAATTTTTCAACATGTTAAAAATTTATTTGACCATATCTTGGTACTTAGGATGCTCTCCAACTATGTCCATAAGTTCCAGACTAAAATTTATATCGAAAGTTAGCAAAACAAACTGTAACATTCAATGGAGAGACTTAAATTTAGCTTGCCCCTTGTATCATTACACTAACTCAAAAAACAGTACATATCGAATAATGAAGAAACAACTGGTTCCCCATAATTATTCTAGTAGATAAGAATATTGAGATCAAGGTAGACATCCACGAAAGTCATCTAATTTCTAATTATGATCCGGCAGTGAAATATCCAGCTTAACATGATAAAATGCATATAGAAGAGAGTGGAGTTACAATACTACACAATTGTTATCCCAAAGATACAAGGTTAGCATTTCACTGATTTTGATAATCATTAGTGGAGTTACAATACAAATTACAAATTTAGTGCATGCTTCAAGGTTAGCAAGGATTAATTATTAGTGTAGTGAGATGCATCTACTTTCAATGTTAAGTTATTCAATGAACTAAATAAATTAATTTGAGGAGAACATAGTTAAGGTTCTTCAAACACTCAACTAATCTAGTATTGATGGAATACACTGATAATGATCAAGAAATAATCATTTTCCTAACACTAACTATATCATTGATGGAATATATCAAAAATATTACCTTTTGTATTCATTTGTGTTGTTTCTTAAAATGCCTAATGGATCGCTTCTAATATGGAAGATAATGATTTCTTCATCTGTGTTTAATGGTGGGATGATTAACAATTTTAGTTGCACCAATGTAAATTAATCTAAGTATAGTCCAGATGGTGAATGAATTTGTATATTTGTTGATTAGTTCTTGATGTTGTTCTATAAGCTATATATTATGATGCAACAATATCAGATATAATAGCTTTACTAATGTTTCATGGCATCTTCTCACGTTGTGTATAATAAATTATGTTCAAAACTAAGACCTTTAGGATTTGTACAGACATGTAGAACATAATTCAAATAGAACCACTTTAGTCTCCTTTTGATATTAATAATACCATGTGGCAGACAAAACTAGTCAAGTCCTAAATAACCAAATAATTGACAGTAAACAACTGGAATACAATTAATCATCACTGATTGATCCTCCCCAATTAAAGCCTAAAGCTAGCTACAATAATCAAACCTGTCTCTCAACCTTTTTTCTTCTCAAAAAATAGTCACACTCTGACTTCTTCTTCTTCTTCTCCATTTGAGACAAAAGGCAAACATATATATATTTATTAAGAAGAGCAAACAGAAGATGGCCGGTGCTACAGATTTCAACTAAATTAAGAAGCGTGGAAAAAACTCACATATATATAAATCACAGTCATGAATGCTAAATAATGCAGACGTAAATTATATGTATATAATAATGCAAAACACAGTGCATGCGATAGTATTAGGTGATGATTAATCAAGAAAGAAACTGAAAACATTGCATTCCGAATTGGAGCCCAGCAAATGCCTGAAGTCCTCATCATGATGAGTGTAATCCAGTGCAGCCTCTGCGTGGCCTTCTCCTCCAACTAGCAAATTGCTGTCCTCGACTCCACCATAGAAATTGTAGCTCTCTATGTTTGTATCAATGTTCTTCTCTCCTTCAAATCCTCCTCTCATGTCACAGTAATTATGGTCATAATCATACTCAATCTGATCAGTTCTGGAGGTGCAGCTTCCACCTGACGAGCTGCAAGTGCTGGGATCGGAGTTACCGAAATTTATCATGAAATTGCTGTTCATCTCGGCATGGAGGGGAGTACTGGTGGTAGAAGTTGAGGCAAAAGTTAGGGATTGGTCGGGGATAGTTCCAGGGAGTACTGCAAGTGCTGCTCCAGGAGCTTGTGATGTCGAGGATGATGAAGAGATGGAGGAAATCAGAGTTAGGAATTTCTTCTTCAGCTTGGTGTTCCAGTAGTTTTTGATATCGTTGTCAGTTCTGCCGGGAAGATGGGAAGCTATGATCGACCATCTGCTTATTCACAAGATTAGGAAAACTAAGAAATGAAAGCAAAAAAAAATTAAGGATCAATTTAGATATTGATCATAATATGTACGTATACCTGCTTCCAATAGAAGAGAAGAAGGCGCAAATAATTCTATCTTCCTGATCTGAGAACTGTCCATGTTTGATGTTGGGACGCAGGTAATTGAGCCATCTCAATCTGCAACTCTTCCCACATCGATTTAATCCTGTGATACGCGTTCAAGATTGATGAATATATGTGATCGATAAAGTAATTCCTTTTTTATTAAAAAAAAATTAAAAAAGAAGAAGAAGAAATTGACCTGCTTTTTGAGGGAGAGCAATCCAGTTTCCACCGGTGCCGTACTTGTCTATGAAGTCCTTGAGTTTGGCATCTTCCTCAGGCGACCAAGGGCCCTTCTTCACTTTGGCGTTATCGCAGCATGGAGCCCTCCCCATTCCAACTTCAAGTGTCTGATCGTGCTGGAATCCTAAGTTTCCGGGAAGTAATTAGATCAGCTATATAGCCAGGGATTGAATTGAGCAGAAGAGAAATCAAAGGGAAGCTAGCTAGAGATGATGATGAGGAAGTGCACACCAGAGATCGAAGGGGGAAGAGAGAGGGGAGGGAGATTATATCATATGGACGGAGGCGGCGTCTTGTAGTGTTTGCAACAAGTCAAAGCATCAAGGCCTGCCATCTTCTTCACACCACAATTATCGTATATGAATAGCTACGTACATGAACAAAATAATTAAATATACACTGTATGAAAGAAAACAGTGACGGATTAAATTGAAGATGGAAATTGGGGCCACTGGTCCATTTTGACTATGGCGTGACGTTGTCTCCAACAGGAAAAGTAGTTTGATGGAAAAAGTGTTGGCATTGATACGTGTTGAAGATAATGCATGTGATTTGAAGGGAGAGACTCTCATCTTCGATGAAAAATTAAATGTATATGTAATGAGTAAAGTGTAATGCTAGATAAGGATAATTATTTTCAAGGTGGCAAAAACCTATATACATGTAGTTATATTTCTCTTAAAGTCATTTCTACATCAAAACGTACACCCTCAAATACAGATGGTTAATTACTCTTGAAGCTATGGTGCAACGGAAAAATAATTAGTTTTTTCTTAAATATTCGCAGTTTGATCCTCAACTATAATGAATTTTATAAAAAAAATTCTCCCAAATAGGAGCGCTTCCTGATTTATCTTGGCAGCAGGTGGAAAACTTCCATTAGATCAGATCGGTCGTCTCAAATTCAACGTTATCCAATCTGATTAATCATTTCAAATACAGAATATTGATTCTGTCATTCATGCATAATGGATCATGATGGTAACGCTTATGTATTAATCATCAGTTCATCCCGTGAGGATCATGCATAATGGATCATGGATGACATGGCAAGTCGTCAAACCTTTATCAAGTTGTTGGTCCCTCGATAGTGAAGTTCAAAGACCGTCAGTATCCTCTGATACGTGAACCTCTCTTGCCTCATCAGTACTTCACATCTGGATAACATCTATGCTCCTATGCCTCTTTCACCGGACCACAAAAGGTGCATCTTCTGTCCTCGAGGTAATCGAACATATCCTAAGTAGGCAGCCTCCTATGCGCCAACATCCATAAGATGAAGGGACAACTCAGTTGTAGATAGCTCCTCTATAATATCTTCGCCAATATCTTCCTGGCATTGGCACCCCTAAAGTGATCATACGCGACTACATTATGAAACCAAGCACTGAGTTGCAACCTCTTGGATACTAGCTGTGGCGATAATGCTATTCTTAATTTGTAGTAGCTTCTTGAGCAGTGGAGAGTCAATGGCCTTGACCTGCCATTCCCATAAGTCAACATGCCTAAGGTAGGCTATGGTGAACCACTCTGATCCATAATGTATATATCTTACTTCACTTGGATCGTCCATAGTAGTTTGCTCAACAGTGCAACATTCCAGGTCTTTAGGTTTTTGAATACCAGGACTCCTTTACATATCTCTAACCATTGGGCGTGTGTTTAGTGGTCCATATTTACACTGCCTGATATATAGGATCAATGAGACTACTATGGTGTGTTTAAGATTTCTGCAAGTTGAGCTTTTGCTTTTAGGTGATTGGAAGCTATCGATGTGTCCTCTCAACTTTTTATTAATTAATCATTTGACTCTCCAATCCATTCGATCATAGAGTTCAACGTGACAACTGAAGTAATTAACATATCCAAATTGTTAATCCCGGTATGTATGGATTTGTTAGAAGAGGATTGGGTGAATATCGTGCATGTTTGCAAATTAAAATTATATTTTCTTTCATATTGCGATTGCATATTACACGACATGTTATTTAACATGATTTATGATTTTCTAGAATCGCTATGTTTGTACCTTTAATTTTCTCCACCTTAGTAGAAGAAACCTCTTTGATAATTCTTAATCCAAGTTTCTCTTCAAGTTGGCTTCAAGAGTAATTTCATTAAAAGAATACAAATATTTGTATTTTTAATCGTTTAGTGTATCATTTTATTATTAAAAAACATATATATAAAATGGGCTTACCGAAAATTTTGTCAAGATAAAACTTTGATACCGTTGTAAGAATATTTCTATTATCTAAATTAGTCAAAGATGCAACACTTTATTATTTAGAACAAGATAGAATAAAAAAAGCGGGGTTTCCTTTTCAATCTTTGATGAGTATTGCATAAAGGTTACGATACCCAAGTTTCTAACCATCTAGCACGCTAAATCTTTGTCCCCACGGATGAAATGATGAATAACATACGTAGTATTATCATCTTAAAATTTAGGAGTCAAAATTTGATAAAGTCAGTATACCCGGCCATTCTCCTCAGGATGTTAGCAAAAGGCGATTCGCTCACCCCAGCACTCCCGCCAATTCGTCCCAGGGCCAACATGGAAAGATAAATCACGAGGGCTACTAGCCCGGATGTTGTGGCTAGTGCATGGGGAGAGTGGGCACCCCCAGACCTCATGTTGGCAACACTCATACACTAACCATCATTCATCCCGTGAGGACCAAATATTATATTATATTATACTGATTAACGAGGTTTTTTCAACCTCGAGACGACCCGGCCCCACAGAAATTTCACATCGGTCGCTAGGGTAAAAATTAGGGAGCGCTCGCGGTGGACGGTCTAGAAGTCCAGTGTCCCAGGGTTCACATCCCATTTGGAGGAAAAATTCCTATAAATACGTCATAGCTAGGGATCGAACCGTGGATATCTAAGATAACGACTAGTCGTCCTACCGCTGCACCATAACTCCGGAGACGTTAACTACTATTTTATGATCCATGTTTTTTCCCTCCTCTGTCATTGTTTGTGAGCAAATTGGCATTCATCTTCCAAGCTGAGAAAACTCATTTCTACCAAACGCTTAATGCATAAAGAAGATCACACAAGTCTTATTAGCCCAACAACGACGACAAACACGGGCAACTTTGGAAGTAAACAAATAATTTTTTTTAGCTGTTGTATTTCGGATTCATCCAATAGGCGAACTAGAGAAAGATCTTTTATTTCTAAGATTAGTTTTGGACACCTAAATTATCAAAATATAAACAAACTTACTTTAGAAGTATCATTCGCACGACTAAATTCAATCATTTGCAACAACCCACCAATTTTCCTTATCATTTTTGTTGATTAAAAAATGTACTGTTGACTTATGTTCTGCATGCTTTGAGAAAATGGTCAATCTTGTGATTGGTGGTGCCATAAGTTGTGGCTTGACAAATGGCAGGGAGTACTTTGTAGCAGTCATTCAGAGACAAATTAATGATTCTCAGTCAAATATTTTGATCCCCAAAACCATGTGGTGCCTAGTTTAGTTTCTAAAAAGGAGGACAAGAGTATTAAACTTGGAATTCTTGAGTCTGTAATTTTTGGTATGTTGGCACCAGTTGTTATTTGTCAGTATTTGTGCATTATTAAGTTTCTAAATCCATAAAACTAATCATGTTCTAAGGTCTTTGTTTAAGTTAGTCTACAGATTGGAGTTAAAGATGTAAATTTGAAGATAGGCTTCTAGTCAATCCATAAAAAAAAAATATATAATAGACCTAGATGTTCATCATACTCTAGCTGATATGTCTAGTTGAAACTAACACAATTTGACGACAACAACAACTACTTTGTGCAAATTTTCCTGGTCATAGTTAGAAAATTTGGAGGCTTTAGGCCTCTAAATTGCTGTACTAATCAAGCACACAGTTAAAAGGAAATAAATGGATGAACAGTTAGTACTACAACTTTATGACCTTGCATGTTTATACAAATGTAGTAAATTTTAAGATTCAATCATCAGTGTTTAACTCAATGAAGCAGGATTAGAAATTTCCACTGGAGTAAAAAAAACAATATCATTCCGTCCAATCCCAAACATCTCATTCTTGTTTTTTCACCACTTCAGCAAGCAAACGGCTTTATTTAATTGGCATCTTATCATCTTTGTAGGATTGATATCACCGGCTGCACACAATTTTCTACCGTGAAGAAGAAGTTAACTTGACATGAGAGAAAGAGACGTGTGTGAGAACTACAGTTATTGTCTGAGAAAGATGCACAAGAAGAAAAAAAATGGAGATAATTCTAAAACATTGACCGGAAAGTAGAATTGTGTATGGTTCAGAGGATCCATTACCGAAAAGGACAGTTTCTCGATATATATGAACAGAAATGTCGTTCAGAAGTCTTTTATTGGTGCCTAACATACTTGTATCCTCACCAAACACAGTCACCATTTCAAACTTCAATAAATAGATATTTGAATCGGTTTCTGAAGGTTGAACTACCCCTAAATGGACACGTTTTCCTGTCTGAAATGACATGTTCAGAACACTGAATATCAGCAAGGTAACAAAATATGTCCTGATTGTTGGCCACAATTTCTCTATTCACCGCTCATAATAGTGCATCATTAAAGAGAGACTGAACTACCATTTTCATGCTACCAAACTCTAACCTTTTATGTTAGGTTGGTCAACTGTCATTGTTGAGTGTCAAGGCTGCTCACTGGATGCCATAATAAAACACAACGACTGCTTTTGGATTAAATTCAAGAGTCTCATCCATTTTGTTAAAAAATGGATTCTGCAGCAAACTAACTTTGCAGGTCTGCTTCTGCCCTGACATATATATCTTCACTGTATAAATGAAACAGAAGATTTATACTCTGATACTATGGTGATGTACAAGATACTGTGAGGTGGACTGACGACCTTCATGTTAGCATGCTGCTAACCTTATCATGGAATCTTTCATAAATTAATCAATTCATTCATAAACTAACCAATTGTAAGCATGAGTATGATGTGGATCTGATGCCCTCTATTATGAGGATGATATTCACATGCAGCCAAAGCTCATAATGGCATCACTTGCGTTGACTCCGGATGAAAAAAAAACCCAGTTGTGTTCCTCATGAAATAAAAATATAAGGTTTAGTATAGAATATAGTATTGAAAGGATTCAAAGAAATAAACAATGGTTGATGCAAATGCTATCAGTATAGTTTCACTATGCGAAAGAGAGTAGATCAGGAGAAAGCAAATAAGACTGAAGCTATATGGGCAATTGTCTATCCAAGGTTTGAGCTCTAAAATTTTTGTACCTGGAGGTGATCTATACACTTCAAACGAGAGGGTGAATGGCATGCTCACCCTTTACCACTATTTCAAATCTTCAAAAGACACGATAATATGTTTTGTAATGAAAAGACAATGTTTTTGAGTTGATGATACAATGTATAAAATGATCCAGAACTTTTAAAATTAGTGGCCTGTCTTTGTTTAGTTGTGTTTATGGGATTGTTCTTGTAGAGATAAAGTGTTTTTGATTTGCAGCACGTACGGGAGGAATTATGCTTTATGTGGCAGTAACTCGGGTTTTGTTCACATGCCAAGCTCAACTAAAACATCTCACCGCCTGAACTATGAGAATTCATTAAGCTGTCAGAGCTTCGTGGGACCAGATTGCTATTCAGTTACTTGTTCATCTTTGGCATTTGATCGATCCCAACCTCATAAACATCTTTCAATGCTTGTTCATAGTGCCAGTGAAGGAAGCCATCAAAGAGGATAAGGAGGACATTTTAGTGGACAGAGTAGGCTGAAGTGCTTCCGCTATGAGAAATTTGGGCATCTCTAGAATATTTGCTACTCTCACCATGGCTCATTAAGGCCTGATCAAATGCTACTCTTTAGGAGAGTACATCAAATCACACCCGTTTTAGATTTTATTCTAATATTGCATTTGATATTGAAGAGTCCTTATGTTTCCTTCAATTCTAAGTTGCAACCATTGCCTTATCTCATCCAGTTTGCTTTGTCATCCAAACGTATACATCTAATATTAGTTTATTCCAGACATATGGATCATCCTCTTGGATTATAAATTCAAAGGCCTTTGAGCACATTTTGGGCAACATATCTTTCCTTGTTTCTTACACATACCACTAGCATGTCCTTCCAATATTAGAGTAGTCAATGGATCTTGCAAGTTAAGAGAATTAGGAATTTTCTCATTCATTTTTATTTCCTCTATTCACTATCTTTAATATACTAAAATTTCTATGTTGCTTATTATCCATCTAGTAAACTTGCTACATCCTTGTATCATTTCATAACATCCAATTTCACTTCTACTTTTAGTTAGGATTCGAGAGGATGGGCAATTTGATTGACATAGTGTATAAGAATCACAAATTATACTAGTCCAATTTTCCTCCATTGATATATATACACAATCTTTTGGACAGACATTGATACACACACACACACACAAGGTCACCTATAAAAACAAGGGATCTTTTCCCATAAGGTGACCTATTGAGAGATGTAAAGTTTGTGCGCTTGAGGACCATTACACCTATACTCCACTTTGATGAGTATATCATATTCTAAGAACATATAGATGACATTCTTTTTAGTGTTAGTTTTTCATGTTTTATTGTTATTTGTAGTGGATCAAAATAAGTGCATCCAAAAATATGAAAATGACTATAATTGAATGGACTACGATTTAGAATTCAAAAAGAGAACATTGATGGAAAATCATAAATCGGAAGGAAATTTATTTTATGGATGGTCTGTTTCATACCTTGATCCCAAAAGATCTTTAGAAAAACAAAGATGAAAGGAGTGTATGATTAATTTCAACAATATGATGATTAAGTACTAAAAAAATGTTATATATATTTTCCACTAGAAACAGAATGTGAAATTTTTATTGGGGTCAAATATTTTATTTTTACCATGGTAGAGAATTCACTATAAATAGTCAAAGGGCCAATAAAGATAACCTAATATATATTGTGCACCTTCCATAAAAGGGAGTGGTGTAGACCCCAAAATATCAAAATGAACAAGGGAATGCTGAAGAACATGTTTCACTCTTTGGAAGGGTAAAGTAGATTGCTTCCAGAGTTTACAACCAGCACAATAATAAGAGGTAGCACCAACACATAAAAGAATTTTCAAAAGAGATGGTACTTGAAGAGCATATACTAGAACTTTTAGGGCTGTTTAAATTTTTGACTAAGAAGGTGTTTGGTTGGGCTTATAAGCTTTACAAAACAGCTTATAACTTATAAGCTAATATGTTTGGTAAAATTTTTTGCAAACGGCTTCCAAGCTGTCAAAATAAGTTGTTTTTAAAAAGTAAGGGAAATCCTAATTTTTTTATAAAAAAAATCTTATTTTAACAATTTTTTTCTTTAAAATATCCTTATAGATATTTTAATCCTCATCTTATCTTCCACAGATTTTTACAAACTTAACAACTTTCTCTATGCCGATTTCTTTTCTCAGCATACTCTGTCATCCAAACACTTTAACAGCTTATTTTTAAAATTAGACCTAATAGCTTATAAACTCCTAAAACAGTTTATAAGCTATACGATCTTATAAGCTATTTTTAATAAGTTTAGCCAAACACCCTCTAAGAATAGCTTACCAAGTCTACATCTAATCCTAACTAGTTTCCCAATTTGATAATCTTGCAAAACACAGCTAAATGAAGATAAATGTGTCAACTAAGCCTTCTTCAACAAGTTTACCAATGGAAACTAATTAAGTTTACAGATAGTTGTGAGACACAAAAGATATTGGGTATGTTTAGTTGACTAGAATAATATTGTCAAAGAATGTTGCAGCAACAAGGTTATCATATGTAGTCTATATATATTTTTGGTGAGAATGACAAACTTGATATGTCTTGCACAAGAGAAGATTTAAAGGCCTTGTAGCTAGATGCTTTGCAATCAAATAACATAAAATTGAAGATTACCTTAAGAAGAGGAATTAGTAACGATAGGACGAACATTACCTTGAGAAGAGGAACTAGTAACAACAAGACTCACAAAGAAATTATCACTATTGAGTTTGATAGATTGCCTCTTAGAAATATTTAGTAATAAGGGATATATTTGGAGAATCAGTGGCTAGAATTGTATTTTTATTACAATACCAAGCAAGACGTCCGACATATTGCAATTGTAATAATGAACTCAAGTGATATTCGCCATGATATGATAATTTCTTATTTTCTCATTTAGTCAACTATGACTAGAAGGTGATGAAGGTTGCATATGCAGGTTAGGTCCTAAACATATGGCTGCTAGAGGCAATAATCTATGATGGTCGATAAGCAACAAGAGAAGATTGACATCAAAGCAGTAGAAGCAACTTAGAGGAGATCTAGTGTTGATGTTTTGATAGAGAAGACTAAATCTAGTGGTTCAATAAGAGGACACCTATCGTGGCATTGTACAAGGACAATCAGATAGTTTATCAAATAAATAATAACATAAAAGAAAGAGACATATTTACTTGGTTTGCAACCAAGGAGGTTGCTAATCTAAGGCAATAAAGCTTGACAAACAATATCTCCTTCATTGAAAGCGGAGAAGCCACTTACATACTTTAACAGCTCAAAAATGAATGCAAAAATGAAATATAGGTTATTGTGCTTTACAATTGGTTTCAGGACTCTATTTATAGCCTCCTGGTCAAAAGTGACAATTTGTTGACATGACAAATCTAGGTACCTCCATCGAGTCCAGGCGCCTCAATGCGGATAAGTTTTATATGTGTCGCAACGGTCTGCACAACGGCTGCTTAATTGTCCTTAGCGATCCAGGCACCCCTATTCGATTGAGTCGCCTGGACCAAGCGCCTTAATTGAATAAAGGCGCCTGGAGTCTAGGCGCCCTGAATGGTCAACATCAGAAGTTGACCATTCCTTTCTCCATTGCTTGGGTGATGCTCCGACCGTCCAGAGTTAAGCTCACCCGAACCCAACTCCAGCCTTCTACTCGAGCAGCTTCCTACCTGGCTTCTCATCCCTCGAACATCGCTTGCGTCCTTCTCGTCCATCGGTGCACTCTTCCGCAACATCTCGTCCCTTGGATGCATCGAGCACATCGACTCCCTTCCCGTGTCATCCTTCTCGCTTGTCGCGTCTTCCGCTCGACTTCTTATGCTCCTAAGTTTCAACACATTTAGACACAAGATATTAAATACAATAGGACCTAACTTGACTCAGTTGACTACATCAAAACCAACCCGTGGTACTTACAATCTCCTCCTTTTTGATGTACATCAACCCGAGTTAAGTTAGGGTAAACAAAACAAGAATAAATTTGTTCATTAAACAATAAAAAAGAATTTTGCAAACAAATACATGAAAAAAAATGCAATAAATTACAAGCAAAATTTTGCAATAAAACCTTGCCCTTAGTCCTCATAAATCTCTCCCTTTGATTACATCAAAAATATGATTAACAGGGTTAAGAATAACTAAAAAAAACTAAGACTTAGACCTTAGATTTTCAACAAATAAATTGGCTAATTTTTCTGTTTATGTGAAATTCAACGAATATTCACCAAAAAAATTAGTTCCATTAGAAATCTATCTCAAAAAATTTTGAATTATAAAAATTAATTTTTCAAAAGAAAATCCATAGAAAAGATTTTAACCGTTAGAAAATTTTGAAAATTTTTGTCAAGATGTGAACATTATTGATCTGACTATACAAAAAACTTCACAAAAAAAAATAAATTTTCTATATATGAAAAATGATTTTCTTTATGGAATTAAGATTTTTAAAATTTTTAAATCTTAAAAATAGACTTCAACTTCAAAAAATCTTGCTAATTTTTCTCAACAATCAAAATCTAACGACCAATTTTCAAAAAGACTTGGTTTTTCAAAATTAATCTCTGAAACATTTTTAAAATTTAAAACTTTGATTTTTGAAAAAAATCATAAAAAAATCGTTTAAGGATCAAAAATTCCAAAAAAAAATCTATAAATAGATACGATCTGTGTCTATCACGGAAAAAATTTAGACATTAAATCGGTCAAAAATGCTTTCAAAAGATTTTTTTAAACTATAAAAATTTTAGCAATTAAAAAATCCTAGCATGCACAATTTTTAGCAAAAAAAATCTAACATGTCAGAACAGATTTAGGAATCCTATAAAAATCTCTACCTACTGGATTTACCAAAAATTTTGGTGGAATATAATTTCTACATACTTTTGCAATTTGGCCCCCATGGTTTCTAATATAGTAGTTTAGTCCTCTATTATATTTAACATTCCTTGTTGGAGTTTTTAACAAATTTGAACATGCATGATCTTTTTTCAACAATTCTATTTGCTCTTTCAATTTATCATTTTCATGCTTCATTTTATCAAAATGCTCTAATGGATATGTTGTTGCTAATTTTATTTTGAGATCAACATTATCCCTTTTTAATTTTACATATTTAGAACTTAACTTATATAATGATCTAGATAGCAACTTAATGCTTTCATATAACTGATCATGAAGTAGAAGACATACCTCATTTACCATGTTTGGTTCGAAGCTAATGCTCCCCCTTCGTCGCTACTTTCTTTTAAAGTAGCTCCCCCTTTATCGATGCTCTCCTCTTGATGGCTCGCCATTAGTGCTAGTCCGGCATACTCTTCAAACTCGGACTCTTCTGATGATGACTCGTCCCATGTCGCTTTGAGGTTTCAATGTTTGGACTTCCTTGACCCTTTGTCTTTATTCTTTTCTTTGCTTTTCAGCTTTGGGCAGTTGTTCTTGATGTGTCCCTCTTCAGCGCAGTTATAACATCGAACTTTTCTTTTTCAAGGAATAAACTTTTTGGCTTGCGCCTTATTAAACTTGTTAGTTTTAAAAAATTTATTTAGCTTCCTTACCACATATGCTCTTTCATCTTCATCAGCTGAAGAATCTGAATCCAATCTGATCTTTTGGGCTTACCATGCTAAACCCAAGTTTGGCTCCTTTTTTTGTCCTGCACACTGAGACTTGTGTAATTCCAAGGTTGAAAATAAATCTTCTAAAGTACTTATCTCCAGGTCCTTTGAAATGCAGTAGGCATCTATGATTGATGTCCACTCTTGAATTCTCGGAAAGACGTTGAGTACATATCGGATTGAGTCCCGATTCATTACTGTTTATCCGAGGTTGGTGAGTACATATCGACCGGGCATTTCCCGGTCGGCAGCTCCTTAAGTTGGACCGGTTGGAGGCCCTTGGTCGCTACCTTCTCGGCTGCCCTTACCCTGCGGCGTAGGTGGGCGCTGGTGAGCAAGGGCTCGACTAGTCTCACCACCTTGCCCTTGGTGCTGTCGGAGTCCTCGGGGACATGGGGGCGGACTTCCGCTTCTCCTCCGCCAAAGTGGTTGTTGATGCTGCCCCTTAGAAGTGTTGGGAGAGAGGGATGTGATCCTCCTCCTCCTCGGCAGGCTTGGTCGCATGGGACCTTTTCCTTTGGTCGACCGAAGGGACCGTGGGTTTTCGGCAGTGGCCATGTGCTTCGCTCTCCTCCTCCACTCATTCCTCGGTAGGCAAGATGAGGCGCGACCGTTTGGTAGGTGGTCGGCTCGCCTTTCCCGTCGATGGTTGGCTGGCCCGAACTGGCAGGGCCTTGTCGCCCCCTTCCTCCTCAGCGGGAACAGGAGTTGGGGCAATCTCCTGAGTGCTAGAGGGTTTGATAGTGTTCTGCTCCTCGCTGGGGACCTGCTCGGAGCCCTCAGATGACTCGGTCGCAGAGGAGGGAGCAGCTGGAGGAGGGGCCAAGGCTTGTTCATTGGCCAGCTCCCATTTGAGGAGCTTGTTCATAGCCTGGGACAACATGATGTTCTCTGCAATACAATAACAACAAGATATCAGTTAGAATCAACAAGCATTTAATAAAAAGATGAAATTACTGAGGCTACGGCCAAGGCTGGTGACTTTGGGACTGATCCCAGCCCGGTACAGGAGCTCCTCGCAAGAAACCAGGTTGGGTTCATGAAACTCCATCCCAACTAGAATACTTCTGGCCCACTGGTATCCGGGATCTTGCTGGAAATCACCCAGGTCGGGTGGTGAGGGTAGATCCTCACGCCAACGTGTCGGACAAAATGGGCACTTGGCGAGTTGGATGAAGAAGAAACGCTCCTTCCATCCCTTATGGGAGGAAGGGAGGCTGCCAATAAATTTACAGCTTGGACGGGCGGTGAAACTGAAGGCCCCGTAGAAGCTAAGTTTGGAAGAAAGAAATAATGGAAAGAACATGGGGGGGGAGGGGGGGGGGGGGGGGGGGCAAAGGAATGTTAAACAATTTGAAGAGAATGAATGCCCCGCCCATCTAGGCAAAGGTATTCGGAGCCATCTGATGCAAAGGCACATCAAAATATTGGGAGATGGCCATGAAGAAGGGAGGGATTGAAAAACGGAGGCCGAATTCTACCTGCCTAAGAAAAAGGTGAAAAAATCTAAGGGAGACTCTACGAGGGTTGGTCAAGACTGGGAACCCTAACCTCTAGGTCCGCCGGAATGCCGTAGGCGTCGCAGGCGGCTCTCAGAGTGGTGGACTTAAGCTTCGACGAACTGGCCTCATACCACTCCGGATGATAAGCCCTCTCCTCTTCGGGCTTTCCTTTCTTATCCTGGTCTCTCTTCCCTCTTCCCTCTTCCCTCCTTGCCCATGTCTTCGAATGAAGGAAGGAGAAGAAGATGGAAGGTGAATGGAATTTACGAGTCGAGAAGAAACCCTAGCGAAGGAGGAAGTTGGTAAACGGCAGCGGGACGCACGAGCTCTGATAATCGACAATGCAAGAAGACGGAAGGATACTTTTGCCTCCCCTTTTTATAGAGAAGAAGCCACCCTCGTGTGGACAATAGGGGCACGACAAGTGGACGGTGATGATTTCCCATCTCGAGGCGTCGCCCCTCTTTATGGTCGTCGTTTAGTATGGCCCTGCGGCGCGTATCAGAAGGAGATCGCGAAGAAAAGATCTGGCCACGTGGCAATGTCATACTCGCTGAAATGGTTCCTCGCCATTAAGATGCCCCATGCGCTTTTAATGGGTGATATAACTATCATTGCCTCACCTCGGAACTCACAGGGACTGTTGGACTAATTCAAAGGACTGCCTTAAGCCAAGGGACGAATGTTTCAATTCCTCGAACCCGACAAACCACCAAAAGAGAAGTAATACTATATGGACCCCGCAGACGCGTAGCTTCCCCTCGTTGAACCACCAGCCTAATCAGTCTGCCACAATTCCTTCGATTAAACTTGAAGGGGGGACTTGTGATAGGGATGAGCATCCCGGGGTGGACATGTGGTGTGGGGAAGCTACGTGGCAGGGTCCACCGAACCTGAGCTCCAAGGTCAGATCGAGACTATCTCGGGATAATGGCTCAGAGCCCCGAGGTCAGACCGGCAATCGGGCTCCCGAGATTACCCCGGAGAACAGACGAGAGCCCCCGAGGTCCGATCGGATATCGGGTTCCCGAGACCATCTTGGTAAAATAAATGAAGGCCCTGAGACCAGCTCGGGATATGTGACTCCGAGACTGGCTCAGGAGAGTGGAGCCTAAAAATCAACATAGGAGTTAAAAAGCCCGACTTCAAATAGTCGTTCCTCTTTCCAGAACAGGAAAGTCATCGGATAATTATTATCCGCAACGTGCGACAATTAAGGCCTTAATGATCGCAGCGGTCGTTACCAAAAGATATCAAATAACCGATGATTAAGGGACGTGGAGGAGAATGTGAGGACATGTGTGACAGAAAGCTCAGGTATATAAGATGTCTCTGCATCCAGGTAAAGGGGGTAAGCTTTCCGAACTGGGAGCAAATTTTGATTCCTCGTTGTCCTCCGAAAAGAGATGAGACTTCTGACTTGAGCGTCGGAGTGGGCTCCGCTGGAAAACTTTTCGGTGTGTTCCCATTAATGCTCGTGTTAATCTCGCAGGGCGTGAGCATCTTCTCCCCGTCACCGTCCTCATGGGTTGCACTTTGGTGACTCACCATCTACGTCGTTCCCTTCCGGAACATCATATAAGTTTGATCTATGAATTCATCAATAACAATTTCCTAACTCACCTAATTTCAGCCCGAATATGCTCAATATCACCACACTTGAAGGCATATTCACGGATGTCACTAATATCCACCCCAAAATATCTGCATATATGAATGAAAGAAACAAGCCATATAGGCAAATCTTTCTAACAACATTAAAGGAAAGTATGTGAAGGCCTTAATTAAAAATTTTCAATCACTATTACTGAGTTCAAGAAATGAAACTGTAATAAAAATTAGGTCTTCTTCATAGGATGTATATTCACAGATTGCACTAATGTCCATCTCAAAATATCTGCATATATATGAATGAAAGAAACAAGCCATATAGGCAAATCTTGCTGACAACATTAAAAAAATGATTAACGAGGTTTTTTCAACCTCGGGCGACCAGCCCGACCCCACGGAAGTTTCCCACCAGCCGCCAGGGTAAATCGGGAAGCGCTCGCGGTGGGCGGTCTAGAAGCCCAGCGTCCCAGGGTTCGCGCCCCATTTGAAGGAAAAATTCCTGCAAATACGTCGTAGCTGGGGATCGAACCGCGGATGTCTGGGATAGCGACTAATCGCCCTACCGCTGCACCATAGCCCGGGGGCTTGTTGACAACATTAAAGGAAAGTATATGAATGGCCTTAATAAAAAATTTCAATCACTATTACTGAGTTCAAGAAATGAAACTGTAATAAAAAATCAGGTCTTCTTGATAGGATGTATATTCAATTTACCTTCTCACCATGACAGGTGTATTATTAAGGGATTCATAACACTAGGTGTTTCCATGCTGAATTCAAATTGCCTTGTTCAACGATTACAAGTAAACTCCACTTTATAGAACATGCAAGATGGAAGCATGCTTCAACTTTTCTTCTATCATAGATTTTGAGATGCATATGAGAAGTTGCAATCGCTCATTGCAATTTCACGAAACACCCATTTTTCAAGAATTTCTTAATTGCACTCCCTCACAAGTAAAACTAGTACATTAAAATCATGTATAAGGTAATTTTGGGGGAAAAAAAAGACTTACTACTAAACAATCAGGATACTCAAGATCTGGGTTTTGTTGCAAGCAAAAGATAATCCTCGCTCCAATTTTGCGAAGTTTATCAACGTCCAGTGGAGTCTGAATTGAAACAAACTTCGATCAAAGATAAAATAAATAATATTATTTATTCAAGATACGAACCAGAAGAGAACCTGTAGACAGGAACCAACTATCATGCTAGGGTATATGAAATTATAGTTCATTCCAAGCTCATGCCTATAGGTCATCACTGAACACATTTGCATAAGAGAAACCCTTTAAATAGTAAAATAGAAGAAATATTCACCTAAAATAAATTGAATAGATCAATCCAACATAACAAAGTTGACAAGATTACCAGAACCCATTGCTTTTGACATGTCATTGCTATATATGTCAGACTTTTCAGCATCAACATTATCCATATTTGAACCAGAGTTATAAGAGAACTGAAGAATGATGGGATTAAGGAACGCAATGAGCACCATTCTAAAACAACACGACCATGAAAACTGAGAGGAATAGCATTGTTTATTCCCTTATCACACATCAACAAATTAACCAACATTAGATTTGTCAGAAATCGATCCGAGAGTTCTATCAATAGTACCCTCAATACAGACTCACACTCCTAAATCAAATCCCGACTACTCAATCCCTCGATCACCAACCAAAACACAAATAAGCGAAAAGTCTCAGACAAATGAAACATACTCAAACTCAACGACTGGTCGCAGAAGCACAACAGTTCTCTCTAAAAAACTAAGTAGGACAAAATTGACAGAAGAAAAGAAGGGTTCCACTCACATTCATGGCGATGTTTCGTAGACGATGATGATTTCGCATCATCCCCTGAACAAAGAAATGGAGGGCGAGAAACTAAATCCCGAGAAATTCGTGTCGAACAAAGGCCAACAAAGAAAATCAAATCCATAGCAGAAGTCACCAGATTTGAGATCAGAGGTGTTCTTGAACAGCTTCCCAAGGCGGGCAAAGGCGGAGTTGAGTATTGAAGAGTGTTCGTGACTGGTGCGGTGCGACAAACGACCAAAAAGTAAAGGAAAAAAAAAAAAATAAAAGAGAGATACTTTATAGGCGGATATCTGATCCGCATTCATAGTGCAGATTATTTGATTCGCGTTAATATATAATACGCCTATTAACGCGAATCAAATAATCTGGCCTATTACAGGGAGTTTGCGCCCGCACCACCCCTCCGCCCTCACGAGCGGCCTCGTCAAGCAATCTGTTGGTTTTGGCTGGGCGTAAATCTAAATACTGTATAATTCATCCCAATATTCATCTATCTTCCTAATTATTATGATTTATTCTTTTTTTTTATTAGTCTCGAATGAACTCATAAAATTCTCACGGGATTAATTATATAATATTATCATCATAAAATTTAGAATAAAAATTTAGTAAAATTAATATTTTTATCCTCCTCACATGTTAATCACTATATCCGAATCAGTAGGCCCTATGATTTAACTCTTTCATGTTAACTTTAAAACGAGTTGGCAAGGACATTAAAGATGAGTGAATTACCTTTTGTTACTGGATGAATTAACAAAAGTCAAACCTTCACCTTAAACCACTAGACTCTTTTACTTCATCTCTTCGGACAGTAATTTCCTTGGCGTCTCCAATTTTTTTGGGACAACGACAATGATTGATCACTAAATTATGTAGGTTACTGATTCGGATAATAACTAGCGAATAAGCAATATCATATTTTGGCGGCAAAAAAATAATTTGCCTGCCCCCAGCACCCCCACCCATCCATCCCAGAACCAACACGGATGAGATAAATCACGAGAGCTATTAGCCCGGGATATATTGTCTTTGTCAAATTTTGATTTTCAAATCTCAAAATGATAATATTCATATAATAATAATTATATATTAATCATCAATTTATCCGTGGAGAGGTTCAATAACAAAAAAAAAGGCGAAAAGTTAGGATGCCGCCCGGGAAAGGAGGAGGTAAAAAATGGATGTTTGAGGAGGGAGACGAGGGCCAGTAAGAATTTTTTTGATCATTTGAAAAACTAACCTCCTTTGCAAAATAAAATTCTTTTAATATATTTAAAAATAAATATTTAATATATATATATATATAAATAAAACGTAACACCTTTTTCGCAATTAATGTATCTTTGCCAAATTATATCCCATCATCGCATATTGCATTACAATGTACATTGATAATATCGGAAAACCAAAGTTACTTCACATAAATTATTTGCACCCCAAAATGACATCCCAAAACATATGATTAATTGTTGCGATCAATCCTCGTCGCCGTCGCCAAGAGGATTGGAGGCGTCAGGGTAATCGCAGTCCGGAGTGGTGAAGTAGAAGGGCCCAACAGTGTACTTGACGAGGCCGCTTTGGAAGGCGGACGGGTCGTGCGGGCGCACGCCGGAACGACCGCCGCCGAAGTCCGTCATGACCTTGCAAGTGGAGTCCGGCGAGGAGTTCTCCAGTCGCACCGTGCAGTCCTCCACCTCGATAGCCTTTCCGTACGGCCGCTTCCGGACCACCTTCAGCTCGAACTCCCCCTTCTCGTCGGTGAAGTCGCTATCGTGGTAAACCGCCCGCCCGCGGCAGTCCATGCAAGTCACCGCCACCTTCGCGCCTGGTGGTGCATATATAAATTAAATTACGTATCGAATTGATTGTGCCTTATTGCGGAAGCAAAGATTATACCTTTGATGGGTTTGCCGTCGATCCACTCCGCCCATCCTTGGTTGCAGTCCTGGCACAATACGTTGCCGGAGATGCGCACCGCCTTCACCTCCTCCCCGTTGCCACGCCGGCCTTCAACCCTCCCTGCCACCGCCAAGATGACTACTGCAGCTGCCGCCGCCGCCATCGCCACCCAATTGCCTTTCCCCATCGTTAGTGCTCTCAGCATATAGCTAGAACTTTGCATATGTTTTCAACTCTAATCGATTTGCCATTTTATAGGGAGCGAGGGGAAGAAGAAAGTGAACGTGATGGCGAGTAACTAACATGGAGACGTGGATGCCATTTAATCTGGAGTTCCGGCCGTCTCTTTTTATTATTTCAAATTTTAGATAAATGATCATGGTCGAGTTGAAATAAAAATAATAATGATAATAATACAATGATAATTCATAAGAGAGACCCTGCCTTTAATTTGATCATATAGAGGAATCTTTAAATTTCTTTTTCTCATTCTAATTAGATGCCCAACTTGTTGATTTTTTATGATATATATATTGTCTAATCCTATCTTGGATTTTGATGAGCTCTCATGCAGAACTTTCATAGAAAGAGAACATGATCTCATTAGCAGCATATATTTGTCAGAGCAATGATAAAGAGAGTAAAAATGAGAGAGTGAAAATCATAATAAATAATGTGGCATGACGTGGCATAATGTAGCACTTTACATACACACGTCCGATTATCGCTTGGACACCATCGGCTGCCGAAGGTCACCGCCCCGAATCAAACTATACCCTGAGGGGCACGATGAACCCATCGGAGATCGTGCATGTAAAATGTCACATCATTCACTATGATTTTCACTCTTTCATTTTCATTTTCCCAATCATTATTCTATTTGTCATGTCACTCTTATGTTAATTAAACAATCTCTGAGTGTGCCAACCATTTGGTACGAGTACCATAATTTGTCACTTTAGTTGTAAATCTGTCTCAATGAGGTGCACTCGACATTGTGGCTTTTGTTTATAAAACCCAATTTCTACTTCTTTAACATCATGTTTGGAAACCCATGAAAATTGAATTCCATGATTTGAAAGTAACTTAAGTGAAGAAATTGAATTCTCATGAGAATTGAGATCCAACAAAACTAAAGAATTCAATTCTATCTCAAATAGGTGTGATTTGATGTGAGAATTGAATTTCAACAAATGAAAATATTAAAATAATCTCACATAAATGTAATGTTTGATTCTTAACCTATCAATGAAAGATAAAATAGTAAAAGCAATCAAATTAATTTAGTTTTAGACTCATTCCATTGTTTACCGACTCATTCTAAACATAAGAATTGAATTCAATTTTTGCTAGAATTTAATTTTTGATAGAATTCAATTAGATTTTATTGCTTAAAAACTTTTCAAATAGGGTGTAAGAGACAATCCTTAGTTTTGTGTTTTTTTTTTCATAATAGCAATTTTCCTTGGCAAGCTGGTTTTGGCCGAACCGACCCACGATTTCACCCCTCTCCTCTCTTCGTTTCGCAAACTACCGTTGCCCTAGTTGCAATCTCCTTTTCTTCTCTCCTCGACACCCATGGGTTTGTTCTCCACTCGGCTGACGCCGCTGGCCCTCGCCAGTCACGGGTGGAGCGATGGGTCTTCTCGATCGCCATCGACTGTTGTTTTACCCACCTCACGATCATCGACATTGATTTGTCTTTTCCTACCGGTCTATGTGGCCTTGTGCTTTAAGGCCTAATCGCCAATCGGGGGTTGAGCCCAATTCAGGGGTCATCGTCGATCATTGCCGACTATGCTCGATGCAGTGATCCATCACTGGGGAGTTTTTGTTCCGGCAATGGGCAAGACACCAGGTTCTATTGTCGACCATTTGTGACCTTACTTATTGCCGCTCTCAATCCTTGGTCGTCACTGATCCTGTCGCCGAGCGCGATGGAGCCGCAACCGGATGACGGTGTAGAGGGAAATGACGTGGACGCTGGCTGGATGCCCTCGCACAGAACGGCAGCGGGTGGGGGGTGCCCTGCGACCGGACGTGAGCAGACGCCGCTTGGTGAAACTTCGGCCGGATGGAAGTGGACCTGTCGAGGAAGATAACCGTTAGCAACCTAGCCGGGAGACGTCCCGACAAGGCACTCCGACGGTCAAGTCAGTACTCCGATGAACAGGAAAAATAATGGAGCACTGGAGATGAATGGCTTCGCGTGTATGCGTACCTGCGAATGAGGAGAGGAGTGGCTTATATAGCCGGGGAAAAGGACCAAGTCTGACATGTGTCAGGACCTTCTGACAAGGTCAGAGATGGTATGGTTAGGTCGATTTGGGTATGACCTGTGTCAGGATCCTCTGACAGAATCAGAGTATGTGGTATGGTTAGGTCGTGTTGAGTATGACCTGTGTCAGGATCCTCTGACAGGATCAGAGTATGTGGTATGGTTATGCCGATTTGTAACCAACATTCTTTGTCGTACACCGTTTGTCTCATGTGAGGACAAAGACGGGTTTCTGTAAATCAGAAAGAGTCAGTTTAGACGAATGGTGATAGCTTGTTATTTGCAAAGGGCGCAGATGCATTCTGTCTTTATCCTGGGGTGATCCCAAGAGAGTGCCCGAGTGGACACAGGGACGGCACGCCCGGCTGGACATCAAGTCTGGGTGTAAAGGACAGCCGGGCGGATGCACTCGGATAAAAGAGGTGTGTAAGCCTTAATGCGGTCGGCCGGGTCTGACCGGCTAGAAGAGGTGTGTAAGCCTTAATGCGGTCGGCCGGGTCTGACCGGCTAGACGAGGCGTGTAAGCCTTAATGCGGTCGGCCAGGTTTGCCCGGCTGGACGAACCGCCATATTTATTCTAACCAGCCGCCCTGAGTCCGACCGGCCGGCGGGGGCCCTGGGTCCGGCTAGGGTGTCAAGCTGGCTATTCGTACAATGACGTGGACCCTGAAGTTGGCCAGGCCGTTTGCCATGATGGCAATCCGTACGGTGCCAAAGATAGGACGGGATCAGTCACCAACTGTTGGAATTTGTGGAGGCACTGTCAGAATAGGTAAGGATGTGATTGTTGTTGTTTGATCACTATTTTAAAGGGTTGTAGGACAGATCTCTGTATTGGATCTGTTCTTGGGTTGTTCTTGCGGCCATGAGCTTCGAGGGGAGTTTCATGGTTTTTCTCGAAATCTGTAGTCCAAATTTGTAGTTAGATCCTTAATTAGGTTAGAGGTTGATCTTGGGGTTTCTATCTGTTCCTTGTTGTGACCCTTGAGAGCAGCTGTTGGTTTGTTAGCAGAATAGGATTAGTTCTATTTAGTTTGAATTCCGGTAGATCTTTGAATATTGCCGTGGGCAACTTCAGATATTGGAATTGTTTAGAGCCTGTTTAGGTGCTAAATTGATAGGTGAAGATAATTAATGTATAGCAATGTGAGCCACTTGATGTTGTTGCCGTGGGCAATCTTTGGAATTGGGGAGTAGGCTCACAACATATGAAGAAAACGTAATCTTATTAATTGGGAGTAACTCGGAGATTAATCCCAAATTAAGGCTGACTCTTATCGGATTAAGAATTAGCTTAGTTGTGTGGTTTGTGTCCTTGTGAATCCCACTTTGGGTTAGATTTGGGTTTGTTAAATATCAGGAAATTGGAGGGTCAAACTGCAAAAACATCTCCACTTCCTATTATTTTCTTTTTCCTTCCTTTTTCTGCCGAAAACTCCACGCCGTTTCTTTTTCTTTCCCCTCTCGCGTGCGACGGGAATCACCGACTCCTCTTCGCTGCACGCGAACGGCAAGCCCCGACGTCCTCTTCATCCTCCTCACCTGATCGACGCCGACGTATCCCTCCCGATACCTTCCCCTTCTCTGCATTGCAACCGTCTCGTCGCAAACCCTAGAGCGCCACAACCTCCCCCTCATCGCGCGATTTCAGAATTGGTGCCCTAATCGCGAGTTGCCTCTGCTCTCTTCTCCTTCGTACCTCGTCTCCACGTGGTTGAGCCAGCGAGAGCTTCCACCTCAGAGAATTTGAGGCTTCTTTCTCTGCCCTGGTGGGAGCGTCTACTAGGGCTTCGTACCTCGTCTCCACGCAGTTAGGCTTTGTGAAATCGAGTCTCTGTGCAGATTGTTTGACTAGGTTCCATTTTGGATCGACGTAGGGAAGGGAGGAGGTAAGTCAGTGCCATGTATTGTTTCTTTCCCATGATTTTGGTAATTTGATCCCTGCTAACGGAAGGCACTGATCAAGCCATGGATTTCCAGTGATTCGGAGCTCCGGCGAGAGGACGGGTCACCGAGATTACAAAGGGCATATCGGGGGTTGTCAAAATTTTCCTTGCTAAAAGAGGGTTGCTCGCAATTGGGTGTTCTGAGGTAAAGTTAGGTTCTTACAACATAAGTTTTGGTTGACGCTACTGATTAAGTTAGAGTAGTATTGAAGCCTTGATTTATATACTCTGATGTTGTTGTTTCCTAGAACGGGATATAGGAATTTCTGTTTGTTTTGGATGGAGTTAAGATTTATAGAGTTGTTCGCATTTGGATATTTTTGAGTTCTTTGATCATGGGAGAAGATTGTGTAGAAATCAAGTTAGTATATCTATAAGATGGTATTGTTCTTGAGTTGTTGTGGTGTTGCATGAGGTTGTCGTGGGAGAGTTGGGCAGCAACAAGTTTCCACTTGAGGAGTGTTCTGGCGTGAGCCCTAGAAGGTGTAGACTTCTTCCATTCATTTTGATGAGGAAGATTTTTCTTGTGTGAAGCTATTTCTTGTGTGAAGCAACAAGTTTAGTTATTTTAATTACTTGTATAAAAAGCTAAATTTAGTTATTGATACAGGACATTGTCTTGGTACTTGCACTGTTAGTCGTGGAAGGATTTCTTTTAATGACTTCTCTATTTGAGACGGATATTTCTCCTTTGTATTCTTGTAGATCATTGATCTTAAATGCATGACTATTTGATTTCTGAGTAGGACTGCTTGATCTTGTTCCTTGTTTTGTTGATATCCTTCATTGATACTTTCTTTGCTTGATCTTCGAGCTAATCGTATTTTATATCCGCACAGTCTCTTCATTGATTTTCTATTCTGTAAAGTACCGCTTATACGGGAGTACTTAGATATTATCATTAAACACAGCTAGGTTGGTTGGCATTAAAAATACCTTACCTAATAGTTTAGTTACATGTTTAGTAGTTTTGGTTTTTGTTTATTGTATGGTTGCATCGTTGGTATTTTGATTGATTGTACATTTAGTATCAAGCATCATATCTGTACAGTTGTATGCTAATGAGTATTGGCTTCCATATGATTAAGCTATCGTCGATCATTTAGTTACTTTGCCACTCAACCACTCATCGTGGTAGTTGTTAGAGTGCAAGCAATTGTCTTATTACACCACACATGATCACTCATGTACAGTGGATGTTAGAGTTATAAGCAAGCAGTTGACACCCTCATCGTTATTTTTGAGGGATACTAGAGTTGTTGGTGGCTCACCCTTTTCTCGGGATTTTTGGAGTAGTTGGCTCCCCAACATCTTGTCCACTCAACCACATATACTAGTGGTATTCGTTGGAGTGCGTATAGTTGTCACAACCCTATCCACTCAGCCACACAGATGTGATGTGATGGCGGCTTGACTGGCGTCACGGGTGGCACATGTCATTGCATCATATGCATTTATTGCATTATGCATTTTCTTATGCTTGCTGCATTTATATGAGATATGATTGTTGCATTTGGTCGGCATGCATGTATGTTTTGATATTATGTTATCACTCTGTTTCATACATGCTTAGTTACTATTTTGTTTTCTAGAGACTGTACACTGTTGTTTCCTTTGCTTGTTATATTTTTTATTATGTCATGCATTTATTTACTCTTATACGCGCAGAGCCCACCCAGACTCACCACTCCCACCATCTACTTTTGTTTCAGGTAGCAGATAGATACATTACTTGGAACCAGGAGAGGATCCAGTTGTCAGTCTCATATGTTGAGTCAGTTTGGAGTTTAGTTTAGTATCTACTTTATTTCTGCATTCCTAGACTGATATTTATTTTATTTATCTGGCGTCGTCTTAGCATATTTATGTTTATATCTTGTTGGTGTAGTATGTTAATTTCAGACTTACATTGCAGTTTTCTTTTGTTATATGGACTCTCTGCTATTTTTATTTTTGTTAAAGATATTAACTGCGTGGTTGTGAATTTACTCTATTATTGTGATGTCAGCCGTGTGAGGCTGAGCTATATTTTTGTGGAGTGTTTTGTATAAATGTCCCAACTTGTCCGTCATATAAGAGAGATGTTGTCGATTTTGAGCAAGCATGAGCCTTTGGGAGCGTGACAATTTTTGGTATCAGAGTCAAGTTTTGCAAAGTAATTTGGTGTCTGTGGGTTTACGATGTTGTTTTTCGAGGGTTATCTGTATTTTATAGATTTTTTTATATATTTTTATGGAGTTGTTTTACGAGGTCTATTTGTGTTTTACGGATTTTTATATTTTTGTGGAGTTGTGTTCTCGACGTGGATGTGTTTGGGACTCTGTGCGACTGGACTTCTCCAGGCGATAGGTATTTTCTCTTGTTTCTTATATCCTCTATCTTATTTAGGTACGATTAGAGATTTTCCATCTTACTGGATCGAATATGTATTCTTGTACTCGTCTATTAGGTATTAGTTGGATTTGGTTAGGTCTGATGAAGTCAATCAATTTATTGTAATCATGGTTAGGATCAACCATGAAGGCGAATAGTTGACATGTTGAGGATCTAGAAGGTATAAATTGATAGGTGGCCTTGCGCTGATATGGAAAAGTGTAGAATTAATTGCTTGATACTTAGGGGTACCACTCGTACTTGGTTTGGATAACTAAGAGGGTACCTTTGGAGTCATGATTTGCGCCAACACAAATCAATTATGAATCTTGACCATTTTTGGTGGAAGACACCGAGGATGATCCTCGGAGAAATAACGAATCACTTTGTAATTATATTGGAGATTTTAGGAAGTATCATCGCGCGATTTGCATTGCCATTAGTCGAAGAGCATAAATGATTCCTTGTACGGGCCATGATCCCACACAAACCAAGGTGCATAGCAATGTACCATCGGTGATTATCATATTGCGTAACTTAAATTATTGAGAAGGATTTCAAACTTGCTGATACTGTTATTAGGGGCTTATCGAAATATTGGACTCTTACACACAATATACAAGAAGTCATGTTCTTGGGAGAGTAGAAAAGGTTCTAGAAGCTACCCAGCCTACAGATTCATGGTTCTACTTTTCTACAAGATTACTCAATGATGGAATAGTTCTCCCTATTAGATACTCACTCAATTATGCAGTATATTGAGACTGAATCTGTCATCATTTTTATCACTAGGAGTGTAGCTAATTTGCCAAAAGTTATTGGTCAATTAACTAAAAATGAGAAAAAAAAAGAAAAAACAAATTTTTTGCAAAATGTGTCACGATCATAATGTGAGTCAAGGTTTTACAGTTAGGCTACGTTTGGTAGGAGATAATGTAATTCGGTCTGTAATGTAATCAAGTTTGTAATGTAATTAATGTAATCTTGATTACATTGATATGTTTGGTAATGAGTTGTATGTAATCTTTGATAACTATTACAAGTTGGATTCTTTTGTTTGGTGAGGGGTAATCCATCCTGTAATGTAATCAAGATTGACGACCGACGACCGCCGTCGGCCAGCCGGTGACCATCGACCGGTCGGCGATCGCCGCCGGCGGCGGCGGCGGCCGACCGGCGGCGGCGGCCGACCGGCGGCGGTCGTAGGCCGGCGGCCGCGACGGCGGTCGGCGGCCGCGACGGCGGTCGGCGGCCGCGACGGCGGTCGGCCGCGGCGACGGTCGACCGCGGCGGCGGTCGGCGACCGACGACTGTCACCGCCCGACCGACGACTTTACAAGCTGTAATGTAATCCAGATTACAGAGGTTTTGCTTTGTAATCCAAATTACAAATCATCAACCTCTTTTGTAATCGAGATTACATTACATTACAATTTTAAAGTGATTCCAAACAAAGGAATCCAATGTGTAATGTAATCTTGATTACATTACAAGGTGGATTACATCCTACCAAACGTAGCCTTAAAATCTTGGAGTCTAATAGACTTCACACTTTGTACGAATTAAAGTAATTAATGCCTTGTTGAATCATGTGCTCTTCACTTTGCATGATTGCAATAATCTATGAGAAAATGAACATATTCAGGAAAGAAATTGCAAAGTGAAACATGTAGGGCATTAAAAGTTGAGATGCATACTTAGACAAGAAAGAACCTTAAACTGCTTAATATATCTATGATCGTGTTCATTTTCTTAGGGTGATCTGTTTAACCTATTTATAACACTTTTTTTTTAAATACGTTAATCATTTGAGAAATATATTTGTTGTTAGACCCTGCCCATGGTATTTAAGATACAATAGTGTAGTATCTTTTTATTCATTAAAATTTGATCATATCTTGTTTACAAACATGTTGAAGTGTTCTTGTGGCATCTTGACGTGTTCTGTAACTTGATAAGTTTGTTATACTGTGTTTCTTTTCTGATACAATCAAGTATCCATGTCTTATTTGTACCGGTTGTGTTGTTTTGTTTTTTTTGCCAGTCAATGACAAGACATGTCATGACCTGAAAATCTTATTTCCACCCTTACCAATATGAATTCCATGTTAACAAATATTCATGAGAAACATTCCTATCTAGACTGCAGACAACCTTCTATACTCAAACCTTAGAAAATAGATTATCAAGTGAATAACAACACGGATATTGGCAATATCAGTAAAGAAAATGTATTCAAAACCTAAACAATAGATGGCAATGATACTGTCAATGAGTAAGCCCTAGCAACCTCTTTAATCAATAAATTTTAGTTGCTTCATCTTATGTAATAAAATTTTCTTATTAATCCAAATCTATTCTTTGTAGTGATTTGATCAGTTCGTCAAGGAGTTTGAGCACATTCACCAGGTTAACAAGATCCATATTTACTCCCCTCATTGTCTCTTTATATAAAGGTTTCTTGGAGCATATGCACAAAGTTATTTATTAATTGACAATAGACTAATCCTTGTTAAGTTGTTAATGTTGAATCTATTATTGTCTCTGAATGTCTAACTGGCCTCCAACAATTTCCTCAATTGCATTCAAGAGTAAATCTGATAGGAATTCTATTGAGGATGGCATTCTTTAGGCCCATTAGGAAGGAAAAAAACAAAAAAAACAAAAAAAAGGAGCACTTTATGATAAATTTCGTTATGGGTTTACCGAGAACCCGGAGAGAACATGACGCAATTTGGATAATCGTTGATTGATTAACTAAATTTGTGCATTTCTTAGAGATTCGAAGGACGGATTCACTAGACAGACTGACAAAGTTGTACTACCACGAGATTATCAGATTGCACGACATTCTTCTGAGTATCATATCAGACAGAGATCCACGTTTCACTTTGTGATTTTGGCAGAGTTTGCAGCAGACCATGGGTGGGTACCGAGCTTCGGTTCAGTACGACTTTTCATCCGTAGACGGACATACAATCATAGTGTACCATTTAGACGCTAGAGGATTTGCTGAGATCCTGCATTATGAACTTTGGAGGCAGTTGGGAGGATCACCTGCACTTAGTGGAGTTTGCCTACAATAATAGCTATCATTCAACTATTCATATGGTACCCTTTGAGACATTGTATGGTAGGGCATCCAGGGCATGTACCCTATAGGAGGAGGCTAAGGAATCTCAGTTGCTAGGGTCTCACAGTATTCAACGTGACACAGAGCTAGTCTGAACTATTAGACGCAAGATGTCAGAGGCTCAGGATCGTCAGAAGAGTTATGCATATCGAAGACGTAGACCCTTAGAGTTCTTCATGAGCGATCACGTATTTTTACAAGTATCACCCATGAAAGGGGTGTAGCGGTTTAGGTTGCGAGGTAAGCTAGCTCCACGATACATTAGACCATTCCAGATTCTGGAGCGGATTGGAGCAGTAACTTATCGTCTGACACTACCATCGTCTCTCGCTGGAGTTCACAATGTGTTTCATGTTTCCATGCTAAGGAAATATGTACCAGATCCTACTGATGTCTTATCAGAAGTGTCAATCACAATCCAGGATTTCAGAGACTCAAGATCGTCAGAAGAGTTATTTAGATCGAAGACGTAGACCCTTAGAGTTCTCCATGAGTGACCATGTATTTTTATGAGTATCACCCATGAAAGGGGTGTAGCGGTTTGGATTGCGAGGTAAGCTAGCTCCACACTACATTAGACTATTCTAGATTTTGGAACGGATTGGAGCAGTAGCTTTTCGTCTGACACTACCGTCGTCTCTCGCTGGAGTTCACAATGTGTTTCATGTTTCCATGCTAAGAAAATATGTACCAGATCTTACTCATGTCTTATCGGAAGTGTCGATCACACTCCAGTAATACACAACCTACGAGGAGATACCTAAGCGGATATTGGGGCACAAGGAGCATGGTTGAGGAACAAGACAATTCGGTTGGTCAAGGTCGGTTGGCAGTACCATTATGATGATGAACCTACTTGGGAGTTCGAAGATACGATCAGATCTCGCTACCCGCATCTATTTACCTGAGGTGTGTATGGTTGATTTTCGTTCAGCAATTATATTGCATGTAAGTTGTTAAGACCTGTTGTGTTATTAGCGAAATTTGGAGACCAAATTTTTGATAGTGGGAGAGAATGTTAAATATCTGAAAATTTGAGGGTTAAATTGCAAAAACACCTCCACTTCCTATTATTTTCTTTTTCCTTCCTTTTTCTACCGAAAACCTCACGCCGTTTCTTTTTCTTTCCCCTCTCACGTGCGACGAGAACCGTCGACTCCTCTTCATTGCACGCGAACGACAAGCCCCGACGTCCTCTTCTTCCTCCTTCTCACCCAACCGACGCCGGCGAATCCCTCCCAATCCCTTCCCCTTCTCTGCGTTGCAGTCGTCTCGTCGCAAACCCTAGAGCGCCACATCCGCCCCCTCATCGCGCGATTTCAGAATCGGTGCCTAATCGCGAGTTGCCTCTGCTCTCTTCTCCTTCGTACCTCGTCTCCGCGCGGTTGAACCAGTGAGAGCTTCGACCTCAGGGAATTAGAGGCATCTTTCTCTTCCCTAGTGGGAGCATCTGCTAGGGGATCGGCTGGCTTTGTTTCACAATAGCGCGGGTGTTTGGGTGCTCTCCTCTGGTCGCAAGCTAGGTAAGATCAATATCTATAAATTGGGATTGTTTCCCACTAATCAAGATCGGGATGGGTGTTTGGAGATGGTTAGGCTTTGTGAAATCGGGTCTCTGTGCAGATTGTTTGACTATGTTCCATTTTGGATCGACGTAGGGAAGGGAGGAGGTAAGTCGCTGCTATGTATTGTTTCTTTCCCTTGATTCTGGTAATTTGATCCCTGCTTACGGAAGGCGCTGATCGAGCCATGGATTTGCAGTGATTCGGAGCTCCGGAAAGAGGACAGGTCACCAGGCTTACAAAGGACATATCGGGGGTTGTCAAATTTTTCCTTGCTAAAAGAGGGTTGCTCGCTTAGGTGTTCTGAGGTAAAGTTGGGTTCTTACAACATTAGTTTTGGTTGACACTACTGATTAAGTTAGAGTAGTATTGAAGCCTACTCTGATGTAGCTGTTTCCTAGAATGGGAAATAGGATTTTTGTTTGTTTTGGATGGAGTTAAGATTTTAGAGTTAATCGCATTTAGATATTTTTGGGTTCTTTGATCATGGGAGAAGGTTGTGTAGAAATCAAGTTAGTATATCTATAAGATGGTATTGTTCTTGAGTTGTTGTGGTGTTGCATGAGGTGTTGTGGGAGAGTTGGGCAGCAACAAGTTTCCATTTGAGGAGTGATCTGTCGTGAGCCCTAGAAGGTGTAGACTTGTTTCATTTGTTTTGATTGGGAAGATTGTTCTTGGGTGAAGCATACTGTGTTTGTCTCTTTAGGTGCTATTTATTTTTTAAAGCTTACAGGTTCTGATCCTTAATTGAAAAACTTTGGCCCTAAGATGTTCTTAGGGATGCGTGCTTATTTTGGAGCTTATTGGTAGTGTTGATGAAGCGTGAGTTTCAATGAGAACCATTGGTGGAATAGGTTTTGGTTAGCCATGATCTCTTAGTTCTAATTTAGGGTTTGAACTAAGTTGAACCTAATCTTAATTACACGAAGTAGTTAGGAACTTATTATTTAATTAGGACTTAATTAAATGAAATAATTAGAAAGAGTAATTATGTATTGTAATTAGTTTAGTTATTTTAATTACTTGTATAAAAAGTTAAATTTAGTCATTGATACACGACATTGTCTGGGTACTTGCACGGTTGGTCGTGGAAGGATTTCTTCGTTTAAAGACTTCTCTATTTGAGCGGACCCTTCTCCTTTGAATTCTTGTAGATCATTGATCTTAAATGCATGGTTATTTGTTTTTTGAGTAGGACTACTTGATCTTGTTCCTTGTTTTGCTGATATCCTTCGTTGATACTTTCTTTGCTTGATCTTCGAGCTAATCGTATTTATATCTGTACAGTCTCTTCGTTGATTTTCTATTCTGTAAAGTACTGCTTGTACGTGAGTACTTAGATATTATCATTAAACACAGCTAGGGTTGGTTGACATTAAAAATACCCTACCTAGTAGTTTAGTTACATGTTTGGTAATTTTGGTTTTTGTTTATTGTATGGTTGCATCGTTGGTATTTTGGTTGATTGTGCATTTAGTATTATGCATCATATCTGCACAATTGCATGCTGACGAGTATTGGCTTCCATATGGTTAAGCCGTCGTCAGTCATTTAGTTGCTTTGCCACTCAACCACTCATCGTGATAGTTGTTAGAGTGCAAGCAACTGTCCTGTTACGCCACACTCATCTACACATGTACAGTGGATGTTGAAGTTGTAGGCAAGCAATTGACACTCTCACCATTGTTTCGAGGGATACTAGAGTTGTTGGTGACTCTCCTTTTTTCTCGGGGTTTTTGGAGTAGTTGGCTCCCCAGCATCCTGTCTACTCAACCACATATACTAGTGGTATTCGTTGGAGTGCATACAGTTGTCATAGCCCTACCCACTCGGGCATACAGATGTGATGTGATAGCGGCTTGACTGGCGTCAGGGGTAACATATGTCATTGCATCATATGCATATATTGCATTATGCATTTTCTTGTGCTTGCGCATTTATATGAGCTATGATTATTGTATTTGGTTGACATGCATGTGTGTTTTGATATTATGTTATCACTTTGTTTCATACATGCTTAGTTACTATTCTGTTTTCTAAAGACTGTACACTATTGTTTCCTTTGCTTGTTATACCTTTTATTATGTCATGCATTTATCTACTCTTATATCCGCAGAGTCCACCTAGACTCATCACCCCCACCATCTATTTTTGTTTCAGGTAGCAAATAGATGCATTACCTGGAGCCAAGAGAGGATTAAGTTGTCAGTCTCATAGTGTTGAGTCAGTTTGGAGTTTGGTTTAGTGTCTACTTTATTTCCACATTCCTAGATTGGTATTTATTTAATTTATCTGATGTCGTCTTAACATATTTATGTTTATATCTTGTTGGTTTAGTATGTTCATTTCGGGCTTACATTGGAGTTTTCTTTTGGTATATGGACTCTCTGTTATTTTTATTTTTCTTGGAGCTATTAACTGCGTTGTTGTGAATTTACTCTATTATTGTGATGTCAGCCGTATGAGGCTGAGTTATATTTTTGTGAAGTGGTTTGTATAAATGTCCCAACTTATCTACTGTACAGGGGAGATGCTGCCCGATTTTCGAGCAAGCATGGGCCTCTTGGGGGCATGACAGGTTAATCCAAATACGACCTGGTATCTAATATAGTTAGTATCATTTGTGATGATAGCTTATACTATGTCTTTTGATGCAGGATATTGACTAAATTGATTGGCACTCGGATATATTTGGATGGGGGTTCTCTGCATTACGAGCACCTACATTTAAGATGGGTACTTCTCCTTTATTTTTTTTTTAGATTATTGAACTTAAAAGCATGACTGTTTTATTTCTGATTAAAACTGCTTTACCTTACTCTTTATCTTTTCATATTATCCGTTGATACATTCTTTCTTAATCTTCGAGCTAATCAAATTTTATGTTCATACAGTCTTATCATTGATTTTCTATTCTGTAACGTGTCACTTTTACTCGAGTACATAGAAATGATCATTAAACACAACTAGGGTTTGGTTGACATTAGATATATCCTACCCAGTAGTTTAGTTGCATGCTTGGTGATTTTGATATTTATTTATTGTATCGTTGTATTGTTGTTACTTGGTTGATTGTGCATTTAGTATCATGCATCATATCTGCATAGTTGCATCTTGACGAGTATCGGCTTCCATATGGTTAAGCTCATCGTCAGTCATTTAGTTGTTCTGCCCACTCAACCACTCATCGTGGTAGTTGTTAGAGTGCGAGCAACTGTCCTGTTATGCCACACTCGACCACTCATGGATAGTGGATGTTAGAGTTGTAAGCAATCAGTTGACACCTTCACCGTTGTTTTCGAAGGATGCCAGAGCTGTTGGTGGCTTCCAATTTTTCCTGGGGTCTTTGAAGTAGTTGGCTCTCCAGCATATTGTCCACTCAACTACTTATACTAGTGGTAATCGTTGGAGTGCGAATAATTGTCACAACCCTACCCACTCGGCCACACAGATGTGATATGATAGCGGGTTGATTGGCGTCAGGAGTGACACATGTCATTGCATCATATGCATTTATTACATTTTGTATTCTTGTAGTTGTTGCACATATATGAGTTATGATTGCTGCATTTGGTTGACATACATGTATGCTTTGATATTCTGCTATCATTCTCTTTCATCTAATTATTCTGTTTCTTAGAGACTGAATACTGTTAATTCTTTCTGCTTATTATATTTTTTATTATGTCATACATTTATCTGCTCTTATACTCACAGAGTTCGCCCGGACTCACCACTCCTACTATCTATTTTTGCTTCAGGTAGCAGATAGATGTATTACCTGGAGTCAAGAGAGGTCCAGTTGTCAGTCTCACAGTGTCGAGTCGTTTGGAGTTTGTTTCAGTGTTTAGTTTATTTCCACAGTTACTTTATTTTTGTACTTCGTTAGTTCCGCATTTATTTCCTAGACTGATATATATTTTCTCAATAGACTTATGTATAGTCTGGTGTGTTGGTCTTTGGATTTATATTTGAGTTTTATTTTCGATATGGACTCCCCGTTATTTTTATTTTTCTTAACGATATTAATTGTCTGCTATTTTTTATTTTTCTTAACGATATTAACTGCGTGATTGTGAACTTATTTTACGATTGTGATTATAGCCATATGAGGCTAAATTATATTTTGTGGAGAGTTATGTATAAATATCTCAGATTATCCGTCATACAAGAAAAATATTGTTCGATTTTCGAACAAACATTGACCTCTTGGAGTCTGGGTACACACGAGGTGAGATGTGCACATCCAAAGGCACTCACATGGACAAGCGCAAGGCTTGAAACCTCGAGTGTGTGCGACGTCGTTACAAACTGCTGCCTTGTAAGTTTGTCTCGCTATATGATATTAAATTCAAATGTGATTTTTTGCACGTGCATTGTGAGGCTATCGTTTTTTATTTAATTTGAAATTAATTAAGTTTATAATTAAATTTAACTAGAAATTAGTTCTCTATTCATAGTTGTAACTTTAGAACGTAACAATCCTAATTCATCAGTCGATGAAGTTAACATTGATTTTGTGTTTGTATATTGTAAATGCTCATGTTTAATGCACATAGTACTTAGGGCAAGTAGAATCTTTGATCCCTTTGCCACAATTCCCTTCCACTTCTATCCTTTGCTTGGCCACTAATCATCCTCCTGGAATTCTAACTACTTGAGAAGTCCGGTTCCACCACAGATTCCGCACCTCTTCATGACATTAGCTTGTCATACTTCCACATTTGTATATTTTATTTATTTTTATTTTAATGTTTGTGTTTGCTTCAGCAGTATCTCTTATGCGTTAGAATCACTTTAGATTGGATAGGATTTTTAAATCAGATTATTGTGCTTGGGAATTGCTTCGCCACTCAATATATTTTTCACATCAATCAATAGACAAAATATTCCAATGGAAGAATTTATTGTCCTAACATTGAGCAATGAAAAGAATTCATTACCAATGGAGAAAAATGCCAATGAAGAAAGCAAATAGATGATTGGAATTAATGGACTAACAACCAGATCAAGTCAAACAATTAATTGTGCTTCTATTGAGAGAAAGTCTGCAAAATTGATGTGTCTTAAAACCTATACAATTGTTTGTCTATTTATATTGGTGCATCCTCTAATGCACAGTAGTTAATCTGTGCTTGATATATTGGCAAATTTGCATTGGTGACACCTGAACAGAGAGAAAAATTCTTATTCCAGAATAAGAGAACTGTGTGAATTGGTGGCTAGTCGTCAAAGGATTCAAATAATTCCCTGATCATCTGTCTTTCCTCCTTTGTAAGGTCTGGGTCTTTGTTTTCTAAACGGTTGCTTAGATCCATTGCCTCAGTACTCGTGTCCCTTCTGACAATCTGCAGTCCAACGAGAGAACACCATCCAATCAATTAATTTTTGAATGCAGAGACCATGGAAGAATTCAGAATGGAATATCTTACATCAACATAGTTGTTTACGTAGCCATCACTATTTGGAAAAGTCATCAACTCATTTTCATTGCACATCCATTGACCATCAATTATATACTTGTACTCGTAATGTCCCTCCTATCACAAATTCAAATCAGCATATGGTTCTAATTATATAACGCACAACACATTATAGTCAGTTTGGCTCAACCAAGAAAACAATTCAATATATCAAAATAAAATTTTTAACAATCAAGAAACCCAACATGAAGGCATGACTTAGGAAAAACATACTATTAAAAAAGGTTCGCATTAAGGAAATTTTAATAAGTTCAACTAGAGGAACTAAGAATACTCACATTTAATTCCTTCTCAAGAATCCACACCCCTTGTTCCTCGTTGAATTTCATAGGAATTCTCTGAAAAGCAAGAATGCATGATTCATTCGCCAAAGAAATCTTTTAATGATGCATAACTTTAAAAGGAAATTTTTTGATGATATATATATAAGAACATATACTTTTGAATTTCAAAGGAATTCCATCACTAGTAATTATGTTAGATTATAGTTTCCTCAGTCGCTAGCACATTTAGACCTAGTCAATAACAGTTTTAAAATAGTGCAGCATGGAAATTGTCATACTTAAGTTGAAGTGTGGAAATTATCATATCCAATTTATTCAAATAGTGCATCGAGATCTAGGGTCAGCATGTAGGAAAAAAAGTTTTAATTGATTGAAAACTACAGGAAATGTTGGAAAGGAAAAATGGTAAAGAAAATGAGTAAGCTTTATGTATTGCTACTCAAACATACCTACGAATAAGTTCTGCAAAAATATTATTTTAATTAAGAAAGAATAGAAGAAAGCAAAATGGTTAATGACTATTAACGGTTACATGACTCTGCAAGTAAGTACAAATATGCTGCAAACTTTAATTATGTGGTGATTATATACAGTTAATCATTTCCAATGAAATCCAACCGAAGCCAGGATTATAGTTGCAAATTATTTTATTAAAATCATAGTAAATAACACACCTGCCCCCATCCAACGTCAAGTCCAGAAATCTCTACCGAGGAACATCCACCACCTTTCCACATAAGAGTGACAGGGCTCTTGAATAGTCCTATAACCTACAAACATAATGCATGTTTCTTTAAATAACTATAAGAATAAGAGAGTTAAAGCACAATGTATGATCTAATTTAATTTACCGAGTATTAACTAGTGGTTAATCTTCATGTTTAAGAAAAGGGATTTGTTAATATGAAACAAAAATAATCAATTACGACAACATATGCATCTGATGATTAAACACTTGAACACTCAATTTATATAGAAACAAAAGTCATTAAGTTCTTTATAGAATACATAAAATGAATTATGCTAACTGGTTTTAGAAAGAGATTCCACTGACCATATCACTTGTTGCACTTTTTATTGCATCCAACTTTGGGAAGCATACTCGCCGACTCTGAGATAAAAAATTAATGAAAAAGAAGACAAAGTGAAACAATGCTGCATTAGCAAGAATCAAATATTTTCATAAATGTTCCCAAGAGTGCAACAGAGTACCTAAACATTGTTATGTTTCTAATTGATGTGCAGCTGGGTTCTTGTCAAGGTTTCATCACTTTTGTTTACATTCATATTTAAGCACCAAATGATCTTATTTTTAAGTTTTAAGTATAACAGAAAGATTGTTATATTACATCAAGGCACCAGCTCAAGCTTGACAAAGTAATGTTGAATATTATTGTAGTACCTGCAGTAGTTGGTGACCTTCATTTAGCTTATAGCCTTCAATCCAAAACATATATGCCAACTGCAGATTAATAAACAAAAAGAAAAATCACAATGAATTTACACATGTCATAAATTTATTTTAATAACAACAACTGCAATTAAAGGTTAGCTTTTAAGAGTTAAGCTCTCAATTATTAATAAAAAGAATGTTGTATAGCTACACACTTCCTAAAGGAAAAAAAATATTCTCACACATACAATAGGGTGACATTCATATATGTAAAGACTAATAGTAGCTCAGAAGTTCCTTCTTTGGTAATCGTAACAAACTCACATACCTACCAAGGTACAAACAATTAAATATCTTAATCCAGATTTCTTAATCCAGCTTCTTCAATCTCCAATAACAAATTTACAAGAAAACGTACACAAAATATTATCATATTTTTTAATAACAATAAAGATGTATTTTAAGTTAGGCAAAATGCGAGACCCTTCAAGTGGGAAGCTATGGCAGTGTGAATGCTTCAATGACAGAAAGTACAATTGATCCAGTAGTGTTGTTTACAATATTCTCGCCATCATCTTCATTATGATCAAGCCACATTTGTCACAATATATTAGATTGAGATGGTATTGATGTGCTGTGAGAATACTAATAAATTTTATAGCTAGAAGAGTTTAATATATTAAATTGGAGGGATAGAGGTAGAACAAAAAAAACAATGGTGTAAGGGATACTGGTATTGCTTTTTTGAAGAGCTCACTAGTATATGAGCTATCTTATGCTTATGAAAAACAAAGTACGAATGAAAAGATGAGATGTGCATAGATTAGTCTACTACCACGACAGAAGGTGCTCTTCCAAGCCCAGCTGTACAATGAACATAAGTTACTCCACGGTTGCGCTTAATAGCCTTGTATAATTTGCTTACAGCTGCAGGAAGTCTAATCCTCAGGTCAAATGCATCAAAATCCCTACAACATCACCAATAATAGTATAAAATAAGGGAATAATTTATACAAATTTCCAACTATGAATACTTCTTGGTTATTACTTAGTTTTAGTACTAATCAAAATCCAGGAATGAAAAGTAGGAACCTGTTGTGCAAAAAACAATAATCCTTATAAATCTGAATCATTGTGATGATAATGCAGGTGATAAACAATAGATTTGCAATATGGTTGTCAATTTAAGCAATCTATTGTTGATGATATACATCATATAAGTTTGATCTATGAATTCATCAATAACAATTTCTTAACTCACCTAATTTCAGCCCGAATATGCTCAATATCACCACACTTGAAGGCATATTCACGGATGGCACTAATATCCACCCCAAAATATCTGCATATATGAATGAAAGAAACAAGCCATATAGGCAAATCTTTCACACAGCATTAAAGAAAAGTATATGAATGACCATAATATTTTTTTTTCAGCCATTATTACTGAGTCCAAGAAATGAAACTGTAATAAAAAATCAGGTCTTCTTCATAGGATGTATATTCATTTTTACCTTCTCACCGTGATAGGTGGATTATTAAGGGATTCATAACACTAGATGTTTCCATGCTGAAATCAAATTGTCTTGTTCAACGATTATAAGTAAACTCCACTTTATAGAACATGCAAGATGGAAGCATGCTTCAACTATTCTTCTATCAAAGATTTTATGATGCATATGAGGAGTTGCAATCGATCATTGCAATTCCAGGAAACATCCATTTTCAAGAATTTCCTAATTGCACTCCCTCACAAGTAAAACAATCCTTTAAAATCATGTATAGGTTAATTTTGAAAAAGAAAAAAAAAGAGACTATCACTACTAATAAAGAACAATCAGGATACTCAAGATCTGAGTTTTGCTGCAAGCAGAAGATAGTCCTCACTCCAATTTTGCGAAGTTTATCAACGTCTAGTTGAGTCTGAATTGAAACAAACTTCGATCAAAGATAAAATAAATAATATTATTTATTCAAGATACGAACCAGAAGAGAACCTGTAGACAGGAACCAATTATCATGCTAGGATATATGAAATTATAGTTCATTCCACGCTCATGTCTATAGGTCATCGCTGAACACATTTGCACAAGAGAAACCCTTTAAATGAAAAACTAGAACAAATATTCACCTAAAATAAATTGAAAATAGATCATTATCCAACATAACAAAGTTGGAAAGATTACCGGCACCCATTGCTTTTGACATGTCATTGCTATATATGTCAGACTTTTCAGCATCAGCATTATCCCATTTCGAACTGGAGTTATGAGAGAACTGGAAAATGATGGAATTAAGAAGCGCAATCATCACCATTCTAAAACAACACTACCATGAAGACTGGGAGGAACTGGTTGAACAAAGTGCATCAATCGGACTCTTGATGCCAAATGATGCAAAATTTGATTCAGTTCAGCCTTAGAAAATGACTTCCTCATTTTAAAGGGAAAGTTGTTTTTACATAGAAATTAAATCTATCCTTCCAGATTGTTTTTCATTAACAAAATACTTCACAATCCATGCGCTAAAAAATGCATCAAAGATTTCCTTACCGATTGTAATAAAAGGAAAGCAATGATATAGGATAATAACACGTAAAGAGAGCAATGTATGAATGAAAAGAAACGAGAGTTCTATCAATAGTAGCCTCAATACCAACTCACACTCGTAAATGGCTAAATCAAATCCCGACTACTCAATCCCTCGATCGCCAACCAAAACACAAATAAGCGAAAAGTCTCAGACAAATGAAACATACTCAAACTCAACGACTGCTCGCAGAAGCACAACAGTTCTCTCTGAAAAACTTAGGACAAAATTGACAGGAGAAAAGAAGGGTTCCACTCACATTCATGGCGATGTTTCCTCGACGATGACGACTTCGCATCACCCCCTAAACAAAGAAATGGAGGGCGAAAACTAAATCCGGAGAAATTCGTGCCAAACAAAGACCAACAAAGAAAATCAAATCCACGGCAGAAGTCACCAGATTTGAGATCTGAGGTGTTCTTGAACGGCTTCCCAAGGCGGGCAAAGGCGGAGTTGAGTAGCGGAGAGTGTACATGACGGGAGTGGTGCGACAAACGACAAAAAGTGTAGGAAAAGAAAGAAACGAAGAAAAGGGAGATACTTTCTAAGCGCATCACTTGACCCCTATTAATAGGGCAGACAGAGGATGATGTGTTGGTTTCTTGATGCTATACCATAAACAACCCCATAATGGAACCCAAATGATGATTAAGTCCTAAGTATTTGGCTCGATCTTTTAATTAACTCCACGTGGAAATGCGGTTGAGGGAACGCATCTCTCATTCCAACTGCTACTGTTCGAGATGAGCGTTGAGTTGAGCGTTGATGTAATCGATTTTAATGTTAGGCAAAAGTTAGGTTAGAAAATATATTCGATATGCTTTCGATGAGTGCAGGCAGGTTAATATTAATGAATTAATCGTGAGATAATGTTAAATCTGAAACGATAAATTCAATTTTATAAAATAAATTTATCGACCGTTAAAATAAATCGAAAAGTACTGACGATAAAAAATCAATTTCTCATATTGTGCATCTCATTTAAAAATTTTTTTTTATAAATTTCATCGTAATCAAGGATCAAATTATGAATATTTGATAGATAATTAATCATCTTTCTGCTATATCATAATCTCGAGAGCTACGCGCAAACCAATATTGACATAATAAGAGGAAGTCTGACATGTTATGGTAATCAAATGCCTAACAAAAGGAACTTCAGATCCGGTGAATAAATTCTGCCCCGGGCTACAGTATTCTGGTAGTGTATTCATCTGACTTTTTAAATATTCATAATTAAATTTAAAGCTGCGATATATTACATAGTATTTTCCTTTCGTATGATAAAAATCCTATAATGTGGGTTGTTAGACTGTCTATGACGTGTAGTTCCGGATTTATTTAATAGTTGGTCAGACTAACACTATAGGATTTTGATAGGTTAAGGATTTTTCGATTTGAATTTATTTATTTAATATTATAATCTAATATTTAAATTTCGAAAATAAAATTTAAAATGACGTAATCAGAAAATAAAAAAATAAAAAAAATTGAACGGTCGTGCACTCCAGTCGCACAGAAAAGTTTACATTTTAACATCTTTATATATTCTAAATAAAGGACGAGCGAATCGTAGGTGATATTACGCCGGTCGTGTTCAAAGTACTGGGATTGGGCCGTCACATCAGGAGAAGCTATGCTTACCTAGTGGGTGAACCTGGAGGAAGGTCGCCCTTGAGTCCCTGCGCTTACTCAGTAGGCCAATCTGGGAAGGCCGCCCACCACTGCCAGCTCAGGTCCCGTGTGAATATGAAATGGAAGAATGGATATATGCCCTTCTATTTTATTAGTTAAATTTTGGAGTAATGATACGTACAGTGAAAGTGAATGCCTCAGTGAAAGCTTTGACTGTCAATCGACGGCACGTCCGACGTCCGATCGTCGATCGGACACTACCGGCGGCCTTCGGCCGCCGCCCCGAACCAAACTATACCCTGGGGGCACGGTAAACCCGTCGGGGATCGCCATAATTGCGATCTCGCATCATTGACCGTCGATTTCGATGGGTTCACCGTTGCCGGCGATCCTGACGAGTTCACCGTCCTCCCAAGGTATAGTTTGATTCGGGACGGCAATCAGAGGCCGCCGGTGGTGTCCGATCGACGATCGAACATGTACACATTAACTGCACGTCATTCACTATAATTTTCACTCTCCCAAATTCACTCTTCAAATCATTTCCCTAAATTTTGATAGCGTACATTTGAGTAGGGCAAGCTAATATTTATCTAGACACTATTACACAGCTATGAAAAATAAATAAATAAATACTTAAATATTTGACTCATAGCCATAATATTAATATACTGATAATATATCAATATTTAATTCAAATGACTAAATCAATATTTGATTTATGATTTTGTTGTGCCCTTCTTAATATGTCCATAGACCATAATTTTAATTTATCTACGTTGAATTAATATCTTAGCTCCGGTCCTACCTCTGACCTCTCACCTTCAAGATTAGTTGAATTAAAAGTTTTGATACTTAGTGATCCTGTTGCGAAGTGAGGTGGACCCCCAAGAGCACACGCGGTCCTCTTGAAGATCATGAACTGTTGATGTCAGCTCCGACGCTGGCTGCGATCTGCAAGGTAAGACCGTTAGAACCCGCCGGAAAAAGTCTCCGACAAGAAACTCCGACGGTCAAGTCAGTCCCCGGTGGTGGAAGAACAAAAAAGCAATAGAACAGTGGCAAAAATACTATTGCGTATATCTGAGGGATGTGGAGTGGAGATGCTTATATAGCCGGGGGAGCTAACAGTTTCTGCCCAATCTGCCACCTTTTGTCGTGTAGCGAGGACAGGGTAAGGCGTACCCAGAGGTGGCAGAATAATGTGTCGCATACCGGAATAATGAAATGGGCACTGTCAACTTATGGGCGGTCGCCGTCAAGCGCTGCTCGGCCTGACACCAGCGTATGTAGTCGCAGTACGGGGGGACAAGGTATGGCAGGGAGATCATGGCGTCAGCGAGATACTCGTGATTCGGGCCAGAATGGTACCTGACCTGCACCGACCCCGTACAGCTTCTACGAGTCTTATGTTAAGAAGTGGTTGTTCTGATAAGTCACGATAAGAACCTTAGACAACCTGGCTTCCCGAGTTAAGGAAGGCTTCCCGAGCGAAGGTATGCTTTCTGAGTCGTGGTGCGCGCGGTTCGGGATGAACGCCCGAACTTGGCTGACTCGGAGATGGTATGGTCAATGATCGAGTATTCTTCTAGCTCGGGGTGCTCCCAACTCGGGGATCTTATGATTCGGTGACACTTGAGTAAAAACTTCTCTGGCTCGGGAGGTCCTCAGAAACGTGGGTCGCCACACGTCCGGCTAGGAGCCGAGCCGAGGGGTGCGCGGGGGTGTGTCTGCTTACAACTCGTACGATGGTGAGAATATAGATACTCGGTCGGGCTGCGCCCAGGGAGCGTGAACCGTCACACATCCGACTGGGGACCACGCCGAGTGGTGCGCGGGATCAGATCCTTTGGGTTGAGGCTCTCCTGACTCGGGAGTGTTAAAGCTTATGACTTCCGAATACTTTGGGATGAGGCTCTCCTGACTGGGGAGTGTTAAAGCCTAAGGATGTTGTGAGTCGAAACTTCTCTGACTCGGGACTCTCCTGACTCGACACTCCTCTACCCAGGACTTCCTGGACTCGGGGGCCTTCGGGGATTCTGGCTCTCTTTGCCTTAGTTAGGGTCAATGTTTCTTTGTGTTCGGGAGAAATGGGCCGATCCACCTGTACAGACCCTATATTCGACGGACTCCTGGGGCTCATAAGCCTAACTCCTCTTGACGGGTTGTCAGGCTACCGGGCCAAGCTACACATAAGCTGGCCCGGGATCACTTAGATTACAAATAAATAAATAAATTCCTAATAAGAAAAACATTTTAGAGATCAAGATGATCAAATCCATTAGTGGAGAAAATAGGTAATCATGGGAAATCTAGGACTAGATTTGACACAAACCAAGCCTTTAAAAATAATTTAGTCACTATTCTAGTTGCCTGAATTTAAATTATCAATCAACTGATCACTAAGGGCGCCAATCTACCAAGCAGTGCATTGATACTATTTTAGTCGACTGACTAATGAAATATTTTTTTTCATTATGAAATATTTTGTTTAGCCTTTGTCTGAAGAGCAATTAATTAGTAATCAACTGATCGTTCGATTTTTTGTTAAGTATTTAATTAACTTTAACCCATTTGGACTTTACCTTTGCTAGCTTTTTGTTGGACTTTTTACTATCAAGTATCTGATTAACTGTGACCTCACTTGGATGTCATTCATATCAACTCCCTATTGGAATGTCCTGTGACCCACTAGGACTTGTAATTGTCAGTGTTCGATCAACTATAATCTACTTAAACTTCTCCACTATCAAGTATCTCATCAATTTTGATCCACTTGACTTTTAGTTAATCATCCAATATTGAAACTCAAATCAAGTGTAGTAAATTTTTTTTGACTCGAGGTTACGATCTTCTCTTTTATTTGATATCTCACTCTCAACTAGTAAACATATTAATTAAACATCAAAATCCAATGATCTCCCTAACTCGAGCTTGGCCAATAAGAACTTGATAACCAATAGTCAACTCGATGTACTTCTAGTTGATGGGCCATCATCGAGCATCTTTGGTCAAAAGTGTTTGATGACCCTAAAGACTAAAAAGGTTCATACTAAATGAGTATCATTGCACTCTTAGAGCTCTCTTGAGTTTGTCCTCTTTTTTGTTTGTTTTTTTTTTTGAACTCTATAAGGTCGTCAGGTACTCTTTCTTAAAGAAAACTAACGTGTTTTACGATCTTAAAGACCTCAAACTTATATCAAAATGGACACTGGCTATTGTACTCCTACGATTTCCTTTATTTTGTTTATAATCTTTAATTTTTTTCCTTTGCTTCTGTTCATGTGTTTTTTTTCGACTCGTATAAAGTCATCAAACACTTTTGGTCAAGATATTTGATTGCGACCAACCAATTGAAATCATATCTAACTGATTAGAATCACTTCCAGTCACTTGGATTACTTCCTATTAACTAAAGGTTTGAGTGGTAAAGGAAACGAAATAGGTTAAATGTAAAATAAATAACTGTTACGACTGAATTTATTTATTTACTTATCAAACTTATTGTTCAAATTTATTTATTGAACTTTTTTATTTCTTTAGATTATAAAATTTATTTATTTTTATAGAAAAATTATAATTAAATTTTAGTTGAATTAATAAATAAATTTATTTATAAATTATTCCTAAATTTTGTTCATAAATATTAAACGAACCTAACCGATTTATTTTGTATATTCTTTTATAATTAAACGTTCGAACATCAAGTTTGTTCACTAGCTAATATCCAATTAACTCTATACTTGACGTCATCATTCAATTTGACATTTAAAAAATTAAAAATTTAATTGTCAATCATAAAACATATGTTAGCTGTTGACAACATATGATTTTCTGTATTATTGACAATTAAATTTTCAATTTTTTAAATTGATAATATAAAAAATTGAAAATTTAACATATGATTTTTTAAATTGATAACATAATAGGGAAAATCATATGTTGCCAACCGCCAACATATGATTTTCCGTATGATAGATAGAGATAGATGTCGATCAACCCAAGATCGTCTAGATTCAGCTGGTATGCTCCCAAGAATGGAAACTTAACATTCCCTTTATTTTAGTTTCATTACTTGTAGGCAGATGACGACCTTGCCTACACATGCATGTCGATGACGTTGAATATCTGTTGCCCCGGCGACAACACTGCCTTTGGGTCATATTTCTGCTTCAACTGGACAAACTTTTCCCACTTAGCTAATCCGAAGTGTCTCTCCCAATCGGCTCGCGTCGTATAATGAGGCCAATACTTCTTGAATTTGATCCCTTCTCGATCGCAGAACTCTACTATTTCATTATTACGGGCATCAAAGTTCTTACACTCCTCCACGGTAATGGCAGTCCAAAGAAACTCCACAGCGTAAAAGACCTCCTCATCAGGAACTACACCAGTCATCCTATCGTTCCACCTGTATACACACACATACACACACATGCTAGATCAATTAGCTAACTAATTAATCTACTTGTGTGCAACTTTGCTTTAAATGATAGAATATATATACCTATTCTTGTTCACGGGGTAGAATAACACAACGCCCATGGGGATAGTGTTTTGAAGGATCCCTTTGAAGACCCCATTGTGGATGTCTCGGATTCTCGACCTGGGCACCATCAAATGGAGCCATGGATGGAAACATGGAGTGCTAGGGGCGTTGCCAGACAGGGAGCCAATTTGTTTATATGCCATCTGAGTCATCTCGATGTCGACTCTATTCAGGAACTGCAGTTGGCTGACGTCTTTGCTGATGGCAAAGCCAGGGTTAAAGTTTAGCTGCTTCAGCAAGCCTTCAACTTTCTGCATTCGCGCGATCAGTAATACTACTAATTATATATGGTTCAGTTCTGTTTAGCGAGATCTATATGCATGATTGATTACTTACCTGATCTGCCTCAGAGGTAGAGTCGAAGAACAGGGCTGCTTCCAAGAAGTAGATTCTGTCAAACCCGGCAGCGAGCTGGTTGATTCTCTCGATGTCTTCGTTCGCGTAGAAGGTAGTGTCGTCGACTTTCTGGTGATTCAGGAGGGCCTGCCCCTCGATGTAGTCGAAACCGTCTGGGTGTGACAACGAGATCAGGAACTCTTGGTCCCTTGTGAAGCTATCGAAGTCGGTGTAGAATAGCCTCAGCCACCTAACCTTCGTCGGCGCTGAGCGGAGACTGATTCGGGCTCGGGTGATGACGCCCAACTGGCCGTGGCCGCGGAGGACTCCGTAGAATAAGTCCGAGTTCAACTCCGGGGAGCAAGTTATCATCTCTCCTTTTCCGGTTATGACGTCCAACTCGAGGACGTTAGAAGCCTGCGGACCGTGCCGGAAAACCATGCCGCCAATACCGCCGTTCGACAGCGTGCCTCCGACCGTCAAGTATAAGTAGTCCACAAATGATCGCGGCGACAGCCCGTGCCGCAATGTCTCCTCCAGCACGTTGATCCACAGCTGCTCGCCTCCGACGTCGGCGTACATCCCGTCCACCGACACATTTATCCTCCGCCCTGCGAGGCGCCGGAACGCCGCCATGTCGATGACCACGCCGTCGGGAGCGAAGGCCTGCCCACGGGTGGAGCCGCCGTTGCCCCAGGCGGCTACGGGGAACGGCGAGTCAGAGTCGTACGCAAAGCGGAGGAGCGCCGCGATGTCCTCTGCCGACGAGGGGCAGAAAACGGCCTTCGGAGGCGCAGCGCGGTTGATGCCGCCGTAGTCGGTGACGAATCGGGCCATGGAATCACCGTCGAAATTGAGCTTGCTTGCGATCCCACTTGGGACGTTGTCGAGCCACTGTGAGATCCTGGCGTCCATCTTGGTTATGGTTAACTAGGCGACGGATCGTGATTCGTGAGTGGGGAAATGGCTAGAGAGAGTCAGATTTATTTATAGTGGGCGGCACACTCAATTTTCTAAATTTTTTAAAAGGAGTATTCTATCCAAGTAATTCTCAAAATATATTTTATATCTATTTTAGGCTTAAATTAAAAAAAATATTTAAATCTAACTAAACCAAACCACTATTAAAAAAGAAAACAAATTGTTATAATTTAATAGTAGAGGAAGAGAATTTAGGAAAGAATTATCTTGTATTTTATTTTTACTAAATATCTCTATTTATAAGATAGACGGAGTGGTATAAAAATGGAAGAATAATCAATCATCTATTATAATATTCTCGTTAAATGATTGACAGACAATTCAACGTTGTCTCGTTAAATGATTGACAGACAATTCTACGTTGTCTCGTTAAAACGTTGCCAGTAAAACTCAATGGGAAAAACTTGAACGAAAGAAAAAAAAACAGTGCAACAATAGATATTCTTCCTAATTTCAATCACAAAAAAATCTTTTAATATTAATTAATGCATATCTATCTTATGCACAAATTTCTTGAACCTGGATGTCGACAATGTTTTTATGAATAAATCAACTATATTATCAATAGAGTTATTTTGCTGGACATCAATATCATCTTTCTTCATAAGTTCATGTGTGTAAAAGAATTTTAATGAAATATATTGTTAGGGATTGTGGGGATCGGTACCATCGATAGAGGGGGGGTGTGAATATTGACTCGTAAAAGTTTGCGGAAACTTGTCGTAAATTCGATCGTTCGTTCTAGATAAAGAGATAGTAGCACAGCGGAAAAATAGACAGAACGAAAAATCAAATGACAGAGTGCATACAGGTTTTTACTTGGTTCTCAACCCTCCAGGGTCAGTACGCCCGAGGCCTAAGCACGGAAAACGTCCGTCCACTAATGATCTCCTTTCTGGACTTTCCGGAGGCGGAGAAACCCGTGTTACAGTGCACGATTTACAATCAAAATATTAAGAAAAGTAAATGCAAAAAGTAAATTCAAACCAAACAAAGAGTCGACGATCTCGGTCGATCTAAAACTTCGAAGTGTCGCGCATTTCCTCTTGGAATCTCCTTGGTCGCAGGGCTTCATCTCTAGCACTTTTCTTTCGCTCGGAATGCTTAGAATGTCATTGTGATTGCTGTTCTGAGTTGAGGGGTTGAACCCCTTTATATAGCATTGTCTTGGGCGCCTGAGTTGCTATGGGGCGCCTCTATGCGGTCAAAGTTTCATCCAAACTCGCTATCTTCGCGAAGATGATAAACACTCCTTCTTGGGTGCCCTGGACCTTATTGGGCGCCTGATTCATTCAGGCGCCTGGCTTGATGGGAGCGCCCTGGTTTCAATGGGGGCGCCTAGTAAGCTGTAATTCAACTTCTTTGTGTTTGTTTGTCTGCTTTGTCTTCAATTTAGGTACCTGCAAGATACACAAACACAAGACAAACAAGTATATACCCTTAACCTTAAAGATTTGGTTCTGACTTCGGATTTCCGCGAAACCCTAGGTCGAATCGACGCATGTGTTCCCTTCCCGGGGAACGTGCCTTTCGCCTATTCCTCTCAAGAGAAGGTTGCCACCCGGCCCATCCGGTTGGACTTTTGCCCAGCTTCACTCACCAGGACTTTTGCCCAATCTTACGACCAGGACTTATTGCCCAGCTTTACTCACCAAGACTTTTGCCTAATCTTACGACCAGGACTTATTGCCCAGCTTCACTCACCAGGACTTCTGCCCAGCTTCACTCACCAGGACTTCGTGCCAGTCCACGACCAGGACTTATTGCCCAACCCTATGTCAGGACTTCGGTGCCCAACCCTCGGCCAGGACTTATTGCCTAATTCCTCGAATCAGGACTTCGTGCCAAACCCTCGATCAGGTCTTCGGTGCCCAGCTTGCGGCTAGGACTTAGCGCCCAATCCATGATCAGGACTTAGTGCCCAATTCTTCAAACCAGGACTTATTGTCTGGGTTAACTAGGACCTTTTTTTCACTTTGGTACTGATTTCTTGACTCACCCTTACCTTGTTTAGTGTATCACTAACTTAAGCATACTGTTAAACATTGAAACACTCAAGGAGGACATCACTGATGCATGTTGTACCAACAATCTCCCCATTTTGGATATTTGACAATATCTTAAGTTAGATTGGATTAAAGGGTTAAGTTATGATCCTTGGGATAAAATGGAAAAAATTGATCGAAGTTTTGATCCTTGGAAAAAATATTTTGATTTAAACTTTGATCCTTGGAAAAAATATTTTGATTTACATTTTGATCCTTTGGGACAAAAAAACTTAAGCTCAGTATTCCTTTGGGAGAAAAAGATTTCTAACTTAAGCTCACTCTCCCCCTTTGTCATACATAAAAAAATGACAAAATAAACTTGCACCAACAATGAAAATTTCAAAAATAATTTTTTTGAAAGTGCTTAGAATAATTCTTTGAAAGCATATAATTTTTGATAAAATATCTCACAATTCTTCCCTTTTTGTTTGAAAAAGTCTAAGTACTAGTAAAAAACTGGACCAAAAAAAATTATACTTTGAAAAGTATTGTGCACCTAGAAAAATATTTTGTACTTTTAGAAAATATTTAGAAAATTTTGCACTTAGAAAAATATTGCCTTAAAAAAATTGCACTCATAAAAGATTTTCACTTAAAAAAAAATTAATCACTTTAGAAAAATATTTTCACTTATAAGAGAAATATAGTGCATTTAGAAAAATTAGTATTTTGAAAGAAATTTGCACTTAGTACTTTGAAAAATGCATTGCACAAAAAAATTTGTACTTTGAAAAAAATATTCCCGTACCACAGTCATAAATGCGATTTCAGGGAGCGGATGTCGTAAGGACAGATTATGGGGTAGATCGTCGACTGACCGACCCAAGTGACGCCGGGTCTCTTGAGTATCATCCCCGAGTGACTCAGAAGCATTATCCGAGTCAGGGAGGGTTCGGAGGTGATCAATCCGCCTGAACCTGAGTCACATGAATAAGTTGCTGAGAGAGCGCCGATTAGGACCTTGGGAGGGGTGACCAGAGGGCTCTGGGCTTGGCCATCGGGACCTTGTGCTCAGGCTCGCCGTAATGGGTATCCTGGGTATCGGACGGGGTCGGACACTCGGTGTCCAGCTCTGGGACTCGGGTCGAAGGGCGCCTTGTTGTCGGCTCAATCGGGTGCCCTGGGTCAAGTAAGCCCTAGGATTCTTACCCCACCCTCTGTATCAGTCTGCTCGCACATGGCGAATCCGACTTGGCCTTAGGTAGTGTCAGGCTGGCCGACTGACCGACACGTAAGCTAGGCCGGGATCAATATACACTGGTAGGATAGACGTGAAGGTGGTGCTTGGCCACCTCCGATCGGACTCCTTTCAACTCCTTTACCGACCAGGCGAACACATCTTGGTTCCTGGTCAGGCACTCCAACAGTGGCTCCTTCAGCTCGCACGACAAAGCGGAGAGTTGACTTTCTTCCTTGGACTTGAAATCAAGCAAACTCGCGATGGTATCCATGTGCACCAATCAAAGTATACACATGAAATGCTTCGAAAATTCAATATGAGTGATTCGAAAGAGGTAACCACTCCCATGGCTACAAACACGAGATTAGACAATGATGAGAATGGTAAACCTGTTGATCTAACTCAATATCGAAGCATGATAGGTAGTTTGCTATACCTCACAGCTAGTCGACCAGATATACTATTTGCTGTAGGTATGTGCGCGAGGTATCAAGTCTGTGCTAAGGAATCTCATTTAATTGCTGTTAAGCGAATTTTGAGATATCTCAAGGGCACAATTGGTGTAGGTCTTTGGTATCCCCATACCGAATCTTTCGATTTGATGGGCTATACGGATTCCGACTACACTGGATGTAAGTTGGACCGGAAAAGCACTAGTGGGGGCTGCCAATTCTTAGGGTCGTCCTTAGTAAGCTGGTCGAGTCGAAAGCAACATTGTGTTGCTCTTTCCACTACCGAGGCAGAATATATCGCCATGGGAGAGAGTATATCGCAATTGTTGTGGATGATTCATACCTTAGAGGACTATGGATTGAGTTACAAGGGTGTGCAAGTGTTATGTGATAACATTAGCACAATCAACTTAACCAAGAATCCAGTCCATCATTCTAGGACAAAACATATTGAAGTAAGACACCACTTCATTAGGGATCATGTAGCTAGGGGGAACATCATACTCTCACATGTGGAGTAAAAGTCAAACCTAGCTGACATTTTCACTAAACCACTTCCCGAAAGTTAATTTAGTTTCCTAAGACGGGAATTGGGAATGTGTCGCGCTTCATGATGTTCAAATTGCATTCAAAACCCTTCATGATGATTTCGAAATTTTTGGGAACAATTGGGTAACTTTGGGAACATCTCACACAAACTATAAGGTTTAACAAAACGTTTTTGTTTGCTAGATATGGGGTGAGATGTTAGGTTCAACTCAATTTCTCAAAATGTCATTGCATCCCATGAGGAATTAAGTTGACGAGATAATAATCACGGTGGTGACCAAGTATGGGGAAAACCATTGCATAACATATGTGTATATGGCTCCATGATCATACTTGGACATTCCAATCAAGGCAACTTGATTGGAAACTTGAATTTGGAATCAAAACTTGGTTGAATTTGCTTGATTGATTGTTGATTGAGTTTGACTCCATTTAGATGGATCAAAGTGATTGTTGAACCTATAGGGACTTTTGATTCTTGTTCAGGGATCAATTCTAGTCATGGAATCATATCCAAGTTCGACACAGTCCATCAAATATCGTTTGAAAAATTCAGAAGTTCTGAAACTGAACATTTCAGTTCGTATCAGGAACTCTGATCGGTCACCGGACCGATCAGGCATAGGGTTGATCGGTCGCTGGACCGATCTGGCTTCTTCCTGTAGTGTTCGGTCCACAGACCGATCGGCGAGGCAAGCCGTGATCTTCCGGAATTTGACTAAGTGTACTGAGCTAGCCTGGATCGGTCTTCGGACCGATCTGGCACCCTGTGGGGATCGATCCACAGACCGATCAGGGAGCTCAGAGGTTTCTCTCCGGACCCTACTGATCGTATCCTGATCGGTCACCCGACCGATCAGGAGCGCGTCTGATCGGTCATCCGACCGATCAGGACCAGTCCAGTCCGATCAGGCTATAGCCTGATCAGTCTGGGTGCGATCAAATCGAACGGTGATCCGTTCAAACGCATTAAATTCTGGTTGGTGGACCGATCCACCAACCGATTAACTTCGCGAAAACTCTTATCGGCCGAACCCTAGCGCCGAAAACCTCCCACTCGCGCATCCTTTGCTTCGTGAGAAACCTCCTCAGTGCCTTTCTCTTCCTCTTGCGAGTGTGCTTTGGTGGCTCTGAGAAGATCTTCCGAGTCCCGTGACGTCTCCCTCGCGGAACAACCCTGCGACCAGTTCTGCGCCGGGAGTATTTTCCTGCGCACATTTTCTTCCTCTCAACTTCCAAAAATGACAACGATGACACCAAAGTAAGTTTTTTGCTTTGGTTTTTCATTCATATCAGTCTATAATGCTTGTTTATGAAGCTAATCAGGTTTTTGTTCTTGTTCTTGGTGGTGTACCATGATCATGTTTTGCCCACCGTGACCTTACCTTCTCACCTTATGTCAATGATCGAATCTATCTATCCTTTGATTGGGTATCATCTTATATGATCAATTCTTGTTTTGTATGATCGATCTTATCAAATCATTTGAATTCTGTGTCATGATCAATTCAAACCTCCTTAGAAAGACGTCTAAGGGAAAGGAGGTAGTGGAGGGAAGTTCAAGGGGAAAGACTCCTTCATCATCTACATCTTCTCAAAGGCCTCCACCACCTCAACTTACTCGGTTTCAGAGTCCTGGTCTTGCTTTCAAATTTCAGTGGCACAACTTCAAGTTAATGCCATGTCGATCTATCGACCATACCTTCATCTATGAACATTGCCCGAACATCCAACACATTATCACACATTATAATCTCCAATCTATTCTTTATCTTGAGAGACCAATCAATCTTGACTTGGTCTCTGAATTCTATAACAACATGATGTGTGGAGCAGGCACTGGGTGGAGCACGGGATGACGGACCCGTGTTGCCGGTATTGATCTTGAATTCAATCGATCTATTTTCACTGATTTTCTCGGCTGTCGCAGGTCAAACAATGATTTCTTTCTCTACCCTTTTCCCCCTGATCCCCTTCCAGTTCCCTTCGACGGAGTGACTCCTGATTCCATCTACAAGTACTTTCTAGGCCATCCCAGGCCAGGGGGTTCTGGTGAGCGCACCCGTGACTTTCCCACTTTTCCTGCTCTTCGTCTTTCCCCTGTTAACTATGTGTTGTTTAAAATCATCACCAACTGTCTCCTTCTAACTACTTCGAAGCACCTTGATGAGATTCAACCATTCCACTGCTTGATGCTCTACGGGATGCATCAGCAGTTGGATTTTGACACAGTAGTGTCAGTCTATCTCTCTATCTCGTCCACAGTATGTCGTTATCCCAGTCAGTCTACATGCCATTCGGCCATATCATCACCGCCTGGCTGGAGTCGGTTGGCATCGACGTTTCACAGGGCCAAATTGTGCCGATGAATCGACAAGACTGCCGCCTGGATCGTCGTATGCTTGCTCAGTCCGACATAGTTCTCGGGACCGAGGGGCTGAGGTGGAAGGATCGCAACCGAGTGGGGGAGCTATCGCAAGCAGTTCATGACCAGGGGACGCCTGATATTACTGCAGATTATGATGAGTGGGCTCCTGACCTCAGTTGGCAGGTTGCGGAGATAGAGCGAAAGATAGAATGCGAGCTACACATCTCCGAGCTTTGGCGACAGGAGGTCAGCTCCGAGTTCCAGTCTTTTGATCGCCGTTTTGATGCCCTAGCATCTGATGTCTCTGAGATGAGCGCGTTCCAGGACAGATGGTATGAAGAATGGTATCATCATACGTTTCCTGATGGTGCGTCCCCCAGTGGCCCTTCACCCGGGGATATCATATATATTGATGATTCTGATGACGATGTCGTATGACTTCTGGGCTGTATGCTATGTGACTTGATTGTTGTGGCCTTGTGTCACATGTATTTTACTACTTGTCTGGATGTCTTATGCTTTGACTTGTCTGACTTTGCTTCACATGCTTATCTGCTCTTAGTATATCTATTGTTGATGCCATGACGTTTATCTGCATGATTGTTCAATTGCCATGTTTATGCTTACAATGCCATGTCTACTTGATACTTATGAATATTACGGCATGCTTTGTGAGTTTATACTTCATACTCATATGATGCATGTGATTGGTATGTCTTGCTATATCTTTTTCACATGAGGTCGTATGATTATTCCACAAACTATCACATCTTTGTTGATTTGGGATACCTCTAGGGTTGAGGGGGAGTTTGTTTTAATCTTAACAGTCCCTCTTGCCCCTTTTCGGTGTTCGACAAAGGGGGAGAGTGTGAATTGGTTAAGTTTAGAATGATCATGTTATAGGGGGAGGATCTGGATTCCCCTATGATTCTAAATTTGCAAAATTGATTGAGAATCCCTAAACTTAAAATCGGGTTGTCAAACAACAAAAAGGGGGAGATTATTGATGCAGTCTGACCCTGATTGTTGTTTTGGTGTTGACAACGATTTTAGTTTAGGTTGATGATGATGATGATTATGATTAAGTCCTGATCGAGGATTAGGCATGATATGGAGGATTCTAGCATGGAGGGCTAGGTGTTGGAAAAATCCTAACCTGGAGGGTTAGGTGTGAGAAATCCTAGCTTGGAGGGCTAGGTGTAGGAAAAGTCCTAATTCGGAAGGGTTGGGTGAAAAGTCCTAGCTTGGAGGGCTAGGTGAAAAGTCCTAACTTGGAGGGTTAGGTGCAAATTCCCATCCTAGAGAATTAGGTGAAAAAGTCCTGGCTTGGAGGGTCAGGTGCCAAGCTTGGAGGGCTAGGTTGGATGAAGTTCTAACTCGGAAGGGTTGGGTGAAAAGTCCTAGCTTGGAGGGCTAGGTGAAAAGTCCTAACTTGGAGGGTTAGGTGCAAATTCCCAACTTGGAGAGTTAGATGGAAAATCCTTAGCTTGGAGGGCTAAGGTGGATGGAAACTTAGCTTGGAGGGCTGAGTTTGAGTCCCTGGATCGGTCTGGTGATCGATCAGGGATTCTGGCACGCTGCTCCTTCGTGGATCGGTCTGGTGACCGATCCAGCGATGACTGATCGGTCGGGTGACCGATCAGGGAGCACACAGTGAGGTTGGGAACCTACTGTGTTGCTCTTGATCGATCTGGTGACCGATCAGGGAGTATGCGCTTCACCCACTGACTGGCTCCTGATCGGTCTGGTGACCGATCAGGGAGCGAGCAGTGAGGTTGAGTTCCCTCGCTGAACTGCTCCTGATCGGTCTGCTGACCGATCAGGATCACTGTGCAGATCGTTCTGGTGAACGATCCAGCTTCGCGGGCTTCTCACTAAGATCGATCAGGACGGTTCCTGATCGGTCTGGTGGTGATCTGATCGGACTGCTGACCGATCAGGTGACACCCTGATCGATCAGTTGACCGATCAGAGGGCTTAGCCTGCGAAACTCAAAAATCGCCCCATATAAGGGTGGATCGGTCCGGTGAACGATCCACGACCTGGGATCGGTCTGGTGATCGGTATAGGAGAATCTCAAAGAAATCGCGATTTCTGATTGAGCGTTGGAGATCGATCAGGACGAATCCTGATCGGTCTGTAACCAGCCTGATCGGTCTGGTGACCGATCAGGAGGCTCTCTGAACGGTCAGGTGACCGATCACTTTAATTCAAAATGCACTGTCAGACGCTCTGATCGCGTCTGACCATATTCGATTCGCTGCTGTATTATCTCTGATATTTGATTTACTGCTTGATTTGCTGCTCTAACAGTCTGATTAAGTTACAGGTGACAGGGGAGGATTCAAACACTCAAGGAGAAGTCAAAGAGGGCTTTCCTTGGAGCAGGTTTGTCCCTTTCTCCACACAGGTTGCAACGGCTGGAGCTGCAGGACTGAAGCCGCTGACTGAAGCTTGGCTGAGGGAGCTCAGGAAGTTCAGTGAGGGTTTAGTGTAGCTGGCACGTTGGCAGTGAGGCAGCTGTAGGCTGCTGGAGATGAGGTCACTTGTTGCTTAGTGAAGAAACAAAAGGAACGAGAGAGCTTCTGTGGAGTAGAGTTCGACAATCCTTCAGCTTGTGCTCTTGAGTTCCAGTGCTTTGAGTTCTCCACATTGAGCTTGCTGTGTTCTTGAAGTTTCCATCATTCCAAGCAAGCAAGAGAGAAGCAATCGACCATTACTTGAGCGCTTGAAGGAGAGAACAAGAAGCTTGGAGTCCGACAGTGGGAAGACACGAAGAAGGGTTCTTGCGTGAGATCGCCACTGGGTGGAGCTCAGGGGAGCTTGCTGTGTTTTTGTCCTTGCTAAGTGTTTGAGTAAGATCATTCTTGTTGTTTCTTTGTGCTTATTCTATATCCTTGTTTGAAATACACTGTGGAGAGGTTTCTCCACCGAGAAGGAGGTTGCTTTATATCCGGTGATCACCGGGGCTTGATCTGCCGACGATCAAGGGATCGCCCACCTTAAGGGCACGCCAATGAGTAGGGGCAAGTTATCCCCGAACCTTGTAAAATCTCCTTGTTGGCGATCTTGCTAATCTTGCTAGTTAGTTTTTGGTTTTAGTTTCTGCAAGTTCTGTTTTCCATACTTCCGCTGTGCTACTGATCATTTAAGTGCAGAGAACTTGCTAAGTCTTCAAAGAAAAAGTGTTGGCTATATTCACCCCCCCTCTCTAGCCATCTCGTTTCCAACAAGTAGTATCAGAGCGAGGGGCTCTGTACACGGCTTAACATCCGAGAGTTTTCAACAAGATGGCTTTGAGAGAAGGCTTCTCCACCACCCGACCTCCATTCTTTGATGGCGCCGACTTTCAATATTGGAGATCAAAGATGGAATACTATTTGAAGATGGATATCCACACTTGGTTCGCAGTGAAGGAGGGATTCGTTCCTCCTAAGGATGATGAAGGCAAAGAACTCGAGTCTTCACGGTGGACTGCGAAACAAACTCGGAAGAGTGAAGCCGACGCGAAGGCGGTTGTCACTCTACAATGTGGCATGAACAAAGACCAACTCATCAAGGTTGGTCCATTCACAAGTGCAAAAGACTTGTGGAACAAACTCATCGAGCTTCATGAAGGCACCCGGGACTCAAGAATTGCCAAGAGGGACTTGTTCCTCAATCAACTCCAAAATCTCTCCATGAAGGAGAATGAGTCGGTAAGTGAGCTCCATAGCCGGTTCAAGGAAGTCCTCAATGGACTTCATTCAATTGATGAAAAGGTCGAGAATCGCGACCTTGTGAGGTATGTCTTGAAAGCATTTCCAAGGAATGCTTTGTGGTCATCCATGGTGGATGCCTACAAAGTATCCAAGGATTTATCTATTGTTAAGTTAGATGACTTATTTTGTGAGATGGAATTGCATGAAATGACTAACAAAGGCCCCAAGGAGAAGGGGATTGCCTTAGTTGCAGGGGACCGAGCCATTAAGAAGAAGAAGGAGAAGAAGAAGGAGAAGGAGGTCTCATCATCTTCATCTTCTTCCGGATCCGAATCCAATTCCGAGGAAGATGGCAGCGGCTCCTCTTCATCCAAAATGGCCAACTTTGTGAGGAGGATGATGCGAAGAGACCGACGTTTCAAAAGTAGAGGTAACACCAGTGAATTCAAACTTGATAAGAATAATGCATCTTGCTTTGAGTGTGGTAGGAAAGGGCATTTTAAGAATGAATGTCCGAAGCTTAAGAAGAAGGAGGAGAAATCCAAAAGAAAAGAAGAGAGATCCAAGAAGAAGAAGAAAGCTTTGAAGGCCTCTTGGGATGAGTCATCTTCTAGCTCATCCGATGATGAGAAAGAGGAGAAGAGCACAAGGCAAGTGGCTCTCATGGCTCTTGGAGAGGAGAGCAGTGATGAATCTTCAAGCTCCTCAAACGCGGCTTCATCATCTTCGGATGATGAAGAGGTAACTTCTCCCGAGCTTGAAAAATGCTATAGAGCAATTGCATGTTTAACTAGTATGCTTAAGAAATCCAAAAGTAAGGTTAAAGCATTGCAATTAGAAATTGATCAATTGAAAGCTTCTAGGGATGATAACATTGACGACTTGCATGTTGAATTACTAGAAGATGAAATTAGATCTTTGAAACATGAGATTGTAAGCTTGAAATCCTCTAAGGTTGAGGAAATCAGTGATTTGCATGATAACGTGTTAGTAGAGGAAAACCAATCATTGAAGAGTGAAGTTGAGAAGCTCAAGAATATTCTTGGGAAATTCTCAAATAGCTCTAAGACCCTAGACATGATCCTAAATGCCCAAAGGGCAGTCTACAATAGGGCCGGTATTGGTTATCGCCCTAAGGAACCCTCATTTGCATCTCTCATGTCTAGGACTGACATGAGACAATCTAGGACACCCAAGACTCAAAAGAAAGTTGTCAAGGCATGAGTGCCTAAGTCATGTTTAGTTGATGCTTTAGGTCCCAAGGTTTGGGTACCTAAGACTTCTATTTTTCGAATTGTGTAGGTTACGATTGAGGGGGAGCATCTATCAACTTGGTTTGTTGATAGTGGATGCTCCAAACACATGACCGGGGATAGATCATTGTTTACCACATTTTACAAGAAGAGTAGAGGTAATGTATCATTTGGTAACAATGGTAGTCTTAAGGTCATAGGAATAGGAGACATTCAAATATCCGAATGTCTTAGAATCTCAAATGTCCTTCTAGTCAAGGGGATGAAGTTTAATCTCCTAAGTGTCAGTCAATTATGTGACACGGGTTACACAATTGACTTCCAACCAAGTCAATGTCTAGTTAGACAAAATGACACCTTGGACATGGTACTAGTAGGAGCAAGAGTAGACAATATTTATCAAGTTTCATTTAAAAGTGCTACTAATGCTTTTGCTAAGTGTTTCATGTCAAAAGAAGAAGAGTCCACTCTTTGGCACCGGAGGCTAGCACATGTTAACATGAAGAACATCCGGAAGTTGGCCAACAAGGGACTAGTTCGAGGCTTACCGAGCATTAAGTATGGAAAAGACAAATTATGTGATGCGTGTCAAATGGGTAAGCAAACAAAATCTGCACATAAAGGTAAAAGCACTGTAAGTACTTCCAATGCTTTAGATTTACTCCACATGGATCTATTTGATTGTAGTATCATCATATCATTGAATGGAAGTAGATATTGCTTTGTTATCATTGATGATTTCACTAGATATACATGGACTTTCTTTTTAAAATATAAGGATCAAACCTAGATATTTTCATTTCTTTTTGTAGAAGAGTTGAAAATGAAAAATCATTAACAATTAAGACAATTAGAAGTGATCATGGAGGTGAATTTCAAAACCAAAGGTTTCTAGAATTTTGTCAAGATAAGGGTTATAGACATGAGTTCTCTACTCCTAGAACACCACAACAAATGGTGTTGTAGAGAGGAAGAACCGTGTTCTTCAAGAGGCTGCACGAAGCATGCTTAATGAGTACTCACTCCCGAGTTACTTATGGGCTGAAGCTGTAAATACAGCTTGCTATGTGCAAAATCGAGTTCTCATCCATAGGTTTTTAGGAAAGACTCCCCATGAACTTTGGTTTGGGAAACCACCTACGGTTAAACACCTTAGGGTGTTTGGTTGTAAGGTGTTCATCCTAAACACCAAGGATCACCTTGGAAAGTTCACGGCAAAGGCTGATGAAGGGATACTAGTCGGGTACTCCCTCGTTAGTAAAGCCTACCGAGTCTACAACAAGAAAACTAGATTAGTTGAAGAGTCTTCTGATGTGGTTTTTGAAGAAATTCCGAAGTCAATTGACCAATCAGATGCAGAAGGAGTTCAACTCGAACTAAGGAGACTTAGTTTGAATGAAATTCCAAGTGTTGTTGATGGTGATGAGTCGGATGACGGTGAGCCTAGACAACCCATTGATCAACCGGATCCTGAGGCTGAACTTTTGTCTAGTGAACCCGTTCAAGAAGCACCACCAACACCAAGGCAAACTAGATTAGCCTCTAGTCATCCCCACGACCAAATTGTTGGAGACATCCATCAAGGGGTTAGGACTAGATCATTCTTCCGGAATGAGGCTAATGAAGTTGCTCTAATTTCCGAAATTGAACCTAGAAAAATTGATGAAGCATTAAATGATCCCGATTGGATTATCGCGATGCAAGATGAACTAGGTCAATTTGAAAGGAGTCAAGTTTGGGACTTAGTCCCTAGAGCTAAGAAGACCACAACTATTGGAACCAAATGGGTCTTCAAGAACAAATTGAACCACAAGGGAGAAATCATTAGAAACAAGGCACGCTTGGTAGCCAAAGGCTACAGTCAAGTTAAAGGCCTTGATTATGATGAGACTTATGCTCCCGTGGCACGATTAGAGTCCATCCGATTGATGCTTGCATTTGCAGCACATCGTGGCTTCAAATTATTTCAAATGGACGTCAAATCGGCCTTCCTAAATGGTTTGATTAGGGAAGAGGTCTATGTCGAACAACCTCCGGGGTTTGAGAGTACCGAATATCCAAACCACGTGTTCAAGCTCAAAAAGGCACTTTATGGCCTTAAACAAGCACCCCGGGCTTGGTATGAGCGGTTGTCGACATTCTTGATTGAAAAGGGCTTCGTTAGAGATCAAATAGACCCTACACTGTTTCTACGAAGAGATGGTGAGAATATATTTGTAGCCTAAGTATATGTCGATGACATAATTTGTGGCTCAAACAATAAGGGCTATTTAAATGAGTTCATTGGACACATGGAGAGTGAGTTTGAAATAAGTCTAGTGGGAGAGTTGACTTTCTTCCTTGGACTTGAATCAAGCAAACTCGCGATGGTATCCATGTGCACCAATCAAATTATACACATGAAATGCTTCGAAAATTCAATATGAGTGATTCGAAAGAGGTAACCACTCCCAAGGCTACAAACACGAGATTAGATAATGATGAGAATGGTAAACCTGTTGATCTAACTCAATATCGAAGCATGATAGGTAGTTTGCTATACCTCACAGCTAGTCGACCAAATATACTATTTGCTGTAGGTATGTGCGCGAGGTATCAAGTCTGTGCTAAGGAATCTCATTTAATTGTTGTTAACCGAATTTTGAGATATCTCAATGGCACAATTGGTGTAGGTCTTTGGTATCCCCGTACCGAATCTTTCGATTTGATGGGCTATACGGATTCCGACTACGCTGGATGTAAGTTGGACCGGAAAAGTACTAGTGGGGGCTGCCAATTCTTAGGGTCGTCCTTAGTAAGCTGGTCGAGTCGGAAGCAACATTGTGTTGCTCTTTCCACTACCGAGGCAGAATATATCGCCATGGGAGAGAGTATATCGCAATTGTTGTGGATGATTCATACCTTAGAGGACTATGAATTGAGTTACAAGGGTGTGCAAGTGTTATGTGATAACATTAGCACAATCAACTTAACCAAGAATCCAGTCCATCATTCTAGGACAAAACATATTGAAGTAAGACACCACTTCATTAGGGATCATGTAGCTAGGGGGAACATCATACTCTCACATGTGGAGTAAAAGTCAAACCTAGCTGACATTTTCACTAAACCACTTCCCGAAAGTTAATTTAGTTTCCTAAGACGGGAATTGGGAATGTGTCGCGCTTCATGATGTTCAAATTGCATTCAAAATCCTTCATGATGATTTCGAAATTTTTGGGAACAATTGGGTAACTTTGGGAACATCTCACACAAACTATAAGGTTTAACAAAACGTTTTTGTTTGCTAGATATGGGGTGAGATGTTAGGTTCAACTCAATTTCTCAAAATGTCATTGCATCCCTTGAGGAATTAAGTTGACGAGATAATAATCACGGTGGTGACCAAGTATGGGGAAAACCATTGCATAACATATGTGTATATGGCTCCATGATCATACTTGGACATTCCAATCAAGGCAACTTGATTGGAAACTTGAATTTGGAATCAAAACTTGGTTGAATTTGCTTGATTGATTGTTGATTGAGTTTGACTCCATTTAGATGGATCAAAGTGATTGTTGAACCTATAGGGACTTTTGATTCTTGTTCGGGGATCAATTCTAGTCATGGAATCATATCCAAGTTCGACACAATCCATCAAATATCGTTTGAAAAATTCAGAAGTTCTGAAACTGAACATTTCAGTTCGTATCAGGAACTCTGATCGGTCACCGGACCGATCAGGCATAGGGCTGATCGGTCGCTGGAAAGCTAGAAAGATCTCCAAGAAAAAACCTCAACCTGCACCCGAGTCTGATTCAGACACAGACTCAGAAGACGATGAAGGAGATTGACCTAAGCTGGTCCGACTGGCCCGGAACTACTACAAGGAATTGAAGAATCAATCCAACAGAAGAAAGGCCAGCCGAAAGAAGGAAGATCAAGCTGAATCAACTAAGAACAAATCAATGTTGGATCGAGAGAAACGATAGAGGAGGGGGGTGAATATCGTAGAACGTTCGGATTAAAGTTAGAGTAATTACACAGCGGAAATTTAAATCAAACACACGCAAACACTAAGTTTTTTACTTGGTTCGGAGTCGCGGTCGGCTCCTACTCCAAGGCCCACGGTCATTGACCGTTTACTATGGGCAATTCTATATTTGCGCAAAACCGTTTACAGAGAGATATTACAAAAGCAGTATAGTAAACCTAAAAACAACTCTTCGTTACCGACGTCTGGTGTAGATTGAATTTTCGGAGCGGAGGGACGTCGTCGGCGCTTGTATCTCGAGTTGGGAGGTTTCCGGAGCAGAGCGCGGGAGCAGAAGAGCGTAGAAGCGTTGAAAGAATTGTTGTACGAAGCCTTGGGGTCGAGGGCCTATTTATAGCCCCTGGGGACGCCCGGAACGTCGGGGGCGCCCCCCCACATGTCGGCCGATCCGAGTTCCACTCGGTCAGCTCTGATCCCTTCAAACTCGGGATCAGATCTTGACGGGGGCGCCCGTGACGTTTGGGCGCCCGGGTTGACCGGGTCAACTCTTATCCCTTGGCTTCGCTGACTTCTGCTTCGTTGGCTTGCACTGGGGCCGCCCGGGAGCATGGGGGCGCCCGGGAGCATGGGGGCGCCCCCCCCATGAGCTGTCGAAGCCTGCCTTTGTTTCATGTGTTTTGTGTTCACCTTGGGGGCGCCCGGGACACTCCGGGCGCCCCTGGTCAGCTGCTGCCTCACTCCTTTGAGGCTCTCTGAGCTGCAGACACTCGTTCCTTCGGTCCTGCATCCAGGGTTAGTCCAAAACAACATAAAGCAGTAAGATGTTAGTTTATACAGCCTTAGCTGTCTTGGTTCTGACTTTGGGCCTCCAAAATGGAGCCCTAGGTGCCTAGCAGTCCTTCGCCAGGTCTTCAGTACCAAGCAGTCCTTCGCCTGGTGCCTAGCATTCCTTCGCTAGGTCTTCGACTCCTAGCAGCCCTTCGCTAGGTGCCCAGCTGCCCTTCGCTGGGTCTTCGGTTCCAAGCAGCCCTTTGCCTGGTGCCTAGCAGTCCTTCGCTAGGTCTTCGATTCTAGGTAGTCCTTCGCCTGGTGCCTAGCAGTCCTTCGCTAGGGCTTTTGTATCCTGACATTCCTTCGCCAGGTGCCTAGCAGCCCTTCGCTAGGACTTTGTTTCCTGGCAGTCCTTCGCCAGGTGCCTAGTAGCCCTTCGCTAGGACTTCTTTCTGCACACTTAAGTAACTTTGTTAGATCACTAATAATACTTAACTTTGAACCCTTTGCCAATATCAAAACAAGGTTCGATATGGTGCTTCCTGCACCAACAATCAAGTGTGACTTGCTTCGAGTGCAATAAAAAGGGACATTTCAAATCCGAATGCCCTAACCTAAAAGAAGCCAAGAAAGCAAGAAGAAAGAAAGCATTTCAGGCAACATGGGACAAGTCCTCCTCCGAGGAAGAAGAAGAGGCCCCACAGTCTAACCTGCTCGCACTAACCTCCTCAGAAGAAATCGAGACCGAGTCAGAATCGGAGCCGGATGACGGCAACCTCACTTTTTCAGAAAATGACGAAATAACTGTAAGTGGTTTTTCTAGAATGCAATTATGCGAATTAATTTTTTATCTTTCTCGAGATTTGACAAAACCCAAAATCCGAGTCGAGTCTCTCAGACAGGAAGTAAAACTCCTAAAAGAGAGAGCAGACTTTGAACTCTTAACTGAGAAGGTTCAAGAAGGAACCTCCTCTCAAGTTGAAAAACTTGAAACAGAGAACTCTTTCTTGAAAACTCAAGTTAAGGATCTTAGAGCTGCCTTAGAACAATTCACTTCTGGTTCCAAGGGTCTTGACATGATTTTTGGAAAACAGAAGTCGGTTCTAAATCGATCCGGATTGGGTTATAGAACCAAATCTAGATAAAGATCCTACTATGCTATACTGAACTAGTCCAGACCTAAAGTTCAGGCATGGGTACCCAAACTGTGCTTGAACAAACAAACTGGATCAAATCAGTATTGGATCTCCAAGGACAAGATTCACATCTTGCCGAACCATTACCGCGACTTTAGTCCAGGGGGAGCCAAATTAAAAACAATATTTATAGTTTGATAAATTTTAAATCTGTTTTCAAATTGCATGATTGATTGTTTATTTAATTTCTGCAATTTACCATGCTTAGACTTAGGAATGGTTAGTTAAGGACTGAACCAACTTAACTGAAATTTGAACAATATAGTATTGGGTGGAGGTGAGATGATAGTACGTTAGGGAAGCCAACTCTAATAAGGTCAAGTATACTCTACTTGGTCTCTTTAGACTGGTGAAACTAGCCGAAGCTACCGATCCAAGACCCAAACTAGTTAGATCAGAATTTTTCAAAATATTTTTGAAAATGAAATTTCATTAAAAGGCTTTGTCAAGGAAAGGGTTAATGATCCAATAAGGCTACGACCAAAGAAGGCCTAGTGCCTCGCAAAGACCTGGAAGCTAATCTTTGAAATTCAAATTCAAATTATTATTTGTCAAATTCGAATCTAACACAAACTTTCAGTTAATTGTAGATTCAAACATTTTTTTTATAAACTCAAAATCAACTATTTTCAAAATTAATTTAACTTTTTCAAAATAAATCATGATTTTACAAAATAATTTTATCTACTAAAACCTGTCTCACAAAACCTATAAGGCTAACGTGATTGATAACTCTAGATTTGGGTAAGACGGTAAAATTCAACTTAATCGAAATTCATTATTGTTTAAATACAAACATTTAGTTGAGAACGGCATGAACCTAATACTAGTCAAACCATGGTCAAAGTAGTCAAACCATAGTCAAAGCAGTCAGACCATGGTCAAAATAGTCAAACCATGACCAAAGTAGTCAAACCATGGTCAAAGTAGTCAAACCATGGTCAAATGGTCAACAAAGACAACAAAGTTGTCAATTTACACCTAACCCGGGCGCCCGTGACTCCTCGGGCGCCCCGCACAACACCTTCACTTCTCTCAAGGCAAAAATCCTACCACTATCTCTTAACCAGGGCGCCCTGGCCCTTGCGGGCGCCCCCAGTACCGGTCAAAGGCAGCTATGCTACCATCCAAGTCTGACCGGGGCGCCCGGGCCATCGCGGGCGCCCCAAGCAGCCTTAAGACACTGCCAAAGGCAGAAGCCCTGTCCCGGGCGCCCTAGCCAAAATGCCTATATAAGGCACTCAAATCCCCTCATCTTGCCACACCCAAATCCTTTCTTCAGTCTAACTTCTTTCTTTCCAAGGCGACCAAGTGACCTTGTTGCTCCCTTAAACTCAACCATGCCTCCCCGGTATGATTTCTCTTACGCATTTAAAATTATTTTTTTTAATTCCTTCCTTTAAATGCATGTTTCTTATCTTAGAAAACGCCGAGCAAACCAATCAGGCCCCGGTACCGAACCTAGTCCCGATCCTAGGTTCCCAACTTTAGAACTTTGTAATAAGTTTGCTCGAACGACATACAAGCCTATAAAAACAAGCTACTTAAATAGATAATTCTTCACCCAATCTTGTCCCTTGGCCATGAATGTTATAAACTTTTACCAACTCGATAACCTTGTATTCTGGACTCATCCCATTAACATATCTCTATGTGCAGAAATCTATAATAACATAGTTAGACAAGATGGTCTTATGTTTATCACTACTGTTCAAGGGATGCCCTTGACAATCACACCCTCCTTGCTCAACCGATTTCTTGGACTACGACTCTCCCAGTCCACCTTTTGCTGCTATCCTCCTAGGGATCCTCCTTTTGATGCCCCTTACTCTCACATTACTCTATATACTCTACACTCCTACTTCTATAGGAATGTTAGGAACCCCTTGGCCAGACGATTTCAGTCTGTGGACCTTCAGGTCCAGGACTATGCTCTTTATAGAGTTTTAGTCCGCTGCATCTTACCATTATCCACTAGGGACGTCGCGACCATGCGACCATTTCATACCTTCCTCCTGTATGCACTGATCCACCATCTTGATATTGACATTGGACTACACATATTCCATACGATCCTATATGCGTCCAGTGTTACCACTCAGGGGCGGGTACGCACACCCTATTGTCACATCATCACTTCCATTCTTCATTATCACGGTCGTAACATCACTGAGGGAGAGATGGCCGCATTGACTGACTTCAATGAGATAGGGTTTAGGAACTTCTCCCTAGCAGGTATAGAGGTCTCTGGTACCGGGGTTCTGTCCTAGAGACGTCAGAGAGTCGGACCCCAGATCGACTCGGATGAGGAGGTTGAAGTCGATGTCGCAGATCTGGCAGTCGAGGTTCGTGAGCACATAGACGAGCCCCCACCACTGACACTCTACGAGAGAGTGACACGGCTCGAGTCGCAGATCCAGAGTCTCCGAGAGGAAGTGGAGGCAAATCATGTTGAAGGAATGGAGACAAATCAGGGCTATTACACTGATATATGAGTGCCCGCAGAGCCGACAGAGAGACTAGCGACGCACGATATCACGAGATGATGACGCTATTTCGATCCTGGCAGACGGGCTCATTTGCTCGTCCTGGTCCCTCCTCCTAGATTTGATTGACATTGTACTAGTGACTATTTGACTGTCCCTACTCAGTAGGGTTGACTCATATTTGACTTATATGATTGTGCTGGTTCTCTCTTCTACCAGCTAACTTATTGAGTTAGATTAATTGCTTTTCTTAATTATCTGATCATTATTAGGATTATGCTTAGTAGAGTAAGATTTACTTTATTCTTCGATTTTTAAACTGCTCTACTTGCTTTTAAAATCAGTTTCTAAAATAATTTTAAAACTGTTTTACTTAATTTCATAATCAGCTTTTACTTAGTTTGAAAAATCTTTTTATCACTTTTAATTGCTCGACTTAGTTTTCTTTTCAAAAAACTACCCCTTCAAAATTAGGCTTTTTTTCGCAAAATGGACTTAGCCTAGGCCCTAACCCTAGAACTGCATGCACCTATAGATCTAGAAGCCAGCATCTCACAAGCACCTTAGGGTACTTTTGATTGATAACCTAGAATGGGTTGAGATGCTTAGGTCTTTGCCTTAATTCAAGATGCTTTAAATCAGTGCATCTGCAGTAATTGGGGCACTAAATACAACTTAAACAGTAATCAAGTTAAGTGTCAAGTTTAGAAAATCTAACTTGAACCGAATACTTAACTCAACTAACCCTAGCGAAAACTACTGTTTATAACAATAAGTAAGTAGCTAATTGGGTTAGACAAGACCCTACAGAGATAATTTAAATTGGTTTGATTCAGTTTATCTTGCATTGGTTCAGTACAGCACATTATTCCGTTATATCCTTATGCAATTTATTTTTATTTACTATATTCGTTTGTTTTTGATATATGGCAAAGGGGGAGAGATAGAAAAGGAGAGAAGCCTTAAATTTTTTCAAAATTTTATCCTTTCTTCAAAAAGTACTTACTCTAGGTTTTTCAAAAATGTTTAAATATACTTAATCTATTTTCTTCAAAACTATTTCAAAGTGCTTGACCTATTTTCTTCAAAACTGTTTTCAAAGTACTTAACCCATTTTTCTTCAAAAATGTTTCAAAAGTACTTGATCTAAATTGCTTCCAAAATGTTTCCAAAATTTTTCTAGGTACTTAAGACTTGAGCTGTAACTTAAGCTATTTTCAAAAGCTTTTCTAAGTGCTTAAACCAAGCTATTTATTTAAATATAGTTTAGTACTTAACACCCAAGCTATGTTCAAATCTATCTAAGTACTTAAACCCAAGCTATGTTCAAATTTGTCTAAGTACTTATCTTAAATAAAAAGGTTTCAAAAGTGCTAAAGAGATTCAAATCTTTCTTAACTTCAGAAAAATATTTTCTACCAAGTTATTGACTTGAAATTTTTTCTAAATATCACTAAAGCTTTCTCTTGGAAAATATTTTTCTAAAAACCACCTTTGAAAAATGTTCTAAGTATTTGAAAAATTAAATTCCATCTTTTAAACTTAGAAATTTCTCAAAACCCCCCGAACCTTTAGAAAACCTAGGGAGAGATTCCTTCCAGGGGGAGGAAACTAAACTTTTACATTACCTGTTCTTGATTAACTTAACTTTTTGAACCGAGTTTGTCATAAATCAAAAAGGGGGAGATTGTTGGTGCAGACAGCACCCAAGTCGAACCTGTGTTTTGATAATGGCAAAAGGGTTCAAAAGGTTAAGATATAATGTTGATCTAACATGTTCACTAAGTATACAGGAAAAGAAGTCCTAGGTACACTGGGCACGAAGTCCTGGTCGAGGACTGGGCATGAAGCCCTGGCAAGGAGCTGGGCACCAAAGACCTGCTCGGAAAGTGGGCACGAAGACCTGCTCAGAAGGTGGGCACCGAAGACCTGCTCGGAAGGTGGGCACGAAGACCTGCTCGGAAGGTGGGCACGAAGACCTGGTCAGGTGCATCGGGCAAAAGTCCAACCGGAGGAGCCGGTTGGCAAAAGGTAAACTCTCCCGAGAGGAGTAGGTGAGGACGTGTTCCCCATCGAGGGAACAGTAGGTGTCGGCTCGACCTAGGACTCCATTTTGGAGACCCAAAGTCAGAACCAAGACAGCTACGACTGTAAAAATCACTAACGTTCTTGCTTTATTGTGTTTGGTACTAACCCTGGATGCAGGACCGAATGAACGAGTCTCTGCAGCTCAGAACGCCTTAAAGGAGTGAGGCAGCAGCTGGGTTGGGCGCCCGGGAGGTCCCGAGCGCCCTAACTAAGAGCCAAACATGGGTTGAGCAAGAAAACGCTTCGGAAGCATAGCTCCGGGGCGCCCCCATGCTCCCGGGCGCCCCCGTGCTCCCGGGCGCCCCGGATGCCTCGGGCGCCCTAGGCTCAAGCTGACGAAGCAGATAGAATCAAGTCAGCGAGAAGCCAGCGGAATGAGTCAACCTGGGCGCCCCCCGCATCCCGGGCGCCCCGGTCAAACCTCAGCCCGATCTTGGAGGGATAACGGCTGACTGAGCCTTGTCTGGATCGATTGACACGTGGGGGGCGCCCCCAACGTTCAGGGCGCCCCGGGAGGCTGTAAAAAGCCCCTCGACCCCAAGGCTTCAATCATCACTGCTTCCAACGCCAATACGTTCTTCTACTCAAGCGCTCAGCTCCAGAAAACTTCCATCTCGAGATTCTAGCGCCGACGACGACCCTACGCACCGAAGAACGATCTACACCGGGCGTCGGTAAAGAAGAGTCAAGTTTTTAATTGTACTTTCTCTGCACTACTACTGTACATCTTCTTGTAATTATTTGCGCGACTATAGTATTGCCCGCAGTAAACGGTCAACGACCGTGGGCCTTGGAGTAGGAGCCGACCGCGACTCCGAACCAAGTAAATCGTGGTATTTGCGTTTGGTTTTTGTGTTAAAATTCCGCTGTGCATACTCTCTCTAAATCCGAAACGTTTTACGATATTCACCCCCCTCTATCATTATTCTCGATCCAACACGAACTGCGGATGTATGGGATAACAACTAGTTGCCCTTCCGCTACACCATATTGTGTCCCCACGGGATGAACTGATTGTCACGCCCACAGAGGCTCATGCTTGCTCGAAAATCAGGCAGCATCTCTCCTGCATGGCAGACAATCTGAAACTTATATATACATATCTCCATATATAATAATAGCACAGCCACACGCGGCTGGCTTTCATTTAGTCACAAATAAAAGAAAATACCACAACCACGTAGTTAAATAATTTGCATGATAAACATAATAAATAACCTCCGTAAACTAGAATCCAGCGGAAGCAATTAAATACATGTCTATAGAGAAACAAATGCCCTCCAAAACAAAAACAACTCTAAATGACCCCAATACGATAAAACACGACGAGAGTACGAAAACGGAAACAACCTACTCAAGACTAGGGACTGGCAGCTGGATCCTCTTATGGCGGTACAAGATACAATTATCAACTACCTGAAACAAAAAGGAGAACAAGGGGTGATGAGTTCCAGGTGGATCTTTGCAGGTATAAGAACAGATAAATGCATGATATATAAAAAGGATATAAGAAGCATATAGAAAATAAAGGGTATACAGTCTCTGGAATAAAGATGATAAAACAAATGCATCTGCATAAATAAAATATACCTGAAAATCATATAACACGTAGGGGTAAAATCAGAAATCCCCCTAATACCTCAATAAACTGCTATTACTGCCGAACAAATCCAGATCATATAATAACTATAAATCATAACCGTATATGCGCATAATTGCTAATGCAACAACCATGGTTCAAACGAGTGCAACAAACACAAACAAATACAGAATGCATAATATGTGCATAGTGTCATGACATATACTGTACACACACTAACCACCGCCATATTGGATAGGTTGAGTAGACAAAATGTAGGACCGATGCACGTGAGAGGGGGGGGTGAATCACGTGACTTTTAAAATCTTCGTTATAAAATCAAAGTCGATAGAAAATTGTACGATGCTTTTTATAACGTGCGCAGCGGAAAAATTAAAACGAAATGCGAAAGCGAAAAATAAAAAAAATTACACGAGGAGTTTTACTTCGTTCGGAGCCTTCGCCGACTCCTACTCGAAGGCCCAGGTTCCTTGAACCTTTCCTGTGGGCAATCCACTAAAAACCTCTACCGACAAACTACCGATAGAGTGATTCGAATACAAGATTGGGCGGAAGTGTAACAGCCCTACACTTCCCCCTTAAATAATTTAAGTGCAGAAAAAAAATTCGTTACCCAACACTTAGATTTATCTGAAGCAGCTTGGGTGTTGGGAGCGATCTTCCAGCAGCGGTCGGACAGCGTCGAGTCAAAGCACAAACCGCAGCAGAGGAGCGTGGAAGCAAGAGAGCGCCAAAGCTTGAACCAGAATCAAATTTTCTTATCTGTTAGAGGGCTTGCTTGCTTCTATTTATAGTGCCTCGATGCATGATCTTCTCAGCTCAAATTTTATCCATCAACAAGATAAAATAATTAAAAAAAAGATAATGTTTCTATCCTTTGCTTCAATTAAGAAAATAATTTAAATAAAATATAAATACAGAATATTGAAAAGTTAACCGAGAGGTTTTATCCTCTTACAATTTTATTAATAATTTAAAAGGAGATTTTATCCTTCCAGCTAAGCTTTACATGAGAATTTTAAGCATTAGTAGGAATGATTTTATTCTCTAAAAAGAAGGAAATACGAATAATTTAATTGATAATTTATCCTCCACCAAGGCTTTAGATAAGGAATAATTTTATAAAATTCAACTACAAAATCTAATTAAATAAATTCTGTAAAATAGAGTTAATGCATTTAGAATCTAATTAAATAAATTCTGTAAAATAGAGTTAATGCATTTAGAGTTAATTAGACCCCGTCCAAACCTGGATAAGGATCTATCCAGGACTCAACCGAGGTCACCAAAATGGGCATAAGTTGGACCGCGCCTACAGTCCTAAAATAGGACCCGTCCTCACTGGTTCGCTCCTCCAGTGACTTACCTCACTTATCTCGTGCAGCTCTACTCAACTTCTTAACCCACCAGGTCTTCCTGCCAGGGCTCAACCACCCTGGTCTTTTTGCCAAGTTTCAACCAACTTGGGCTTCAGCCAGTTGTCAGGCCCCGTGAACCCAACTGGACTTCTTGCCAGGACTCAACCACCCTGGACTTCCCGCCAGGACTCAACCACCCTGGACTTCAGCCTGGTGTCAGGTCCTAAGTCTTTCAACCCTGCACACTTAGTAAAGAGGTCAAAACCAAAAGCAAGTCTAACTTTAACCTATTTGTCATTCATCAAAACTCAGGTTTAACTATTAGTGCAAATTGCACCAACAATCTCCCCCTTTTTGATGCAATGACAACCTGGGTTAAAGTTAGAAAATACCAGATAAAGCAATGAGTCCAAGAATAATATGCAAATGACATGCTCTAAGATCAGAAATTTTTAATTTTCTAACTCAACCCTTAAACCCTCCCCCTTTGGCATTCATCAAAACAAAGAAATAATAAGTGCGCAAGCATCAGAAATAAAACAAGCAATCAAGTAATATGCCAGCCAAGTAAAAAATACTTTAAGTATTTGGGGAAGAAAAAATGCTTAATAAGCATACTAAGTTTCTGAACTGATTCAGAGGGGTAAGTCAAATTCTTAATTTAACACAAACAATCTGAGAGCATAAATGTTAAAGGAAATGACTAGGTGTAAATTTAGAAATGACTTTTCGAACACCATTTTTAAAAATTAAAAAGGCTACCTTCAAAATCTTAATCTTTTCCAAAATAAAGAATATCTCAAGGCAAATTAATGAAAAAGAGAAGATTTTCCAAAATTTTCTTTTCAAAGGATCATTTAGAATATTTTCAGGATTAATTTGAGAAAAAAAATTTCAAGATAATTTTTTTTTTAAATCCTTGTTCAATTAAAGAAGATATTTTCTAAAATAGTTTTTACTAAACATTTTTGAGAGTTAGAATACAAAATATAAACTCAAGCTCCCCCTGAACCAAGTAAGAAAGTTTAGCCCATTTTGAATATCTAACCGTAGTTACTAGCTAACTATCTATAGGATAGTAGTTTTCACTAGGTTAGTCAAGTCAAGTACTAGTATCTAGCTTAGCTTTACAGAAAGACTACTTGACTTGATCAATATGAAGTTGATATTTAATGCCCAGACTTGCTACGATGCACAGGTTTAAGCATTCTGAAGTCCAGGCAATACCCTATGCATCTCACCCCGTTCTAAGTTTTAGCATACACAAACATGTTATACCTAATGTGCTTTGTGAGATGCGGCCTCTAGATCTATAGGAACATGCATCTCTAGGGGTCAAACTTAGGCTAAGTCCACCAGTCTCGAAAGTCAAGTTTGAAATCAAAGTTAATTTTTTAAAAATTAAGTGTGAAAATCAAAGTCAATTTTGAAAATCAAGTTTAAAAAAATACACATTTTAGAGAGTACAAAAAATGCAAGTACAAAAATTAACTCTAACTCAAGCTATGTGTCAAATAGAATTTGTGAGTTGAGTAAAAGTGATTAGGTCAATCCTAGTCTACAACACACATTCCTATTAACCTTCTTAAATTGCTAAATTCGGATTCAGGAAGTGGTTTAGTGAATATGTCAGCTAGGTTAGATTTGGATTCAACATGATTAAGTTCTATTTCCTTTCTACTATTCCATTTTGTTGAGGTGTTTTAGGACAAGAGAATTCGTGATGGTAGCCATTTTCTAAGCAGAATTGGTTAAATTTTTTATTTTTGAATTCCCCGCCGTTATCGCTCCTAAGTCTTTTAATTTTAATCCCTTTTTCAATTTCTACTAATTTACAAAATTGAGTAAACATATCAAAAGTTTCATCTTTATTTTTTAAAAATTTTACCCAGGTAAATCTTGAATAGTCATCTATGATTACTAAACAGTAAAGGTTTCCACTAATTGATTTTACCCCATGTGAGTCAAATAGGTCTAGGTGAATTAATTCAAGAATTGACTTAGTTTGAGTTTGACTAGTTGGTTTGTGGGTTGACCTAGTTTGTTTTCCTTGTTGACATGCATTACATGAGGTTGACTCAAGGTTAGATAACTTTGGTAGGCCTCTAACTAAACCTTTTAGTTTAGGTAGTTTTCTGAAGTGAGTGTGTGAAAGTCTCCTATGCCAGGCCAAGTCTCATCCTTATGGGTTAAAAGACAATTTTCTAAGGGACAGGTTAACTTAATTTCATAAATGTTATTGTGCTTAAGTCCTCTAAGTGTGATGTTTGGGTTGTCATTGTGTTTGATCAGACATTCATTGGATAGGAACCTAACCTTATAACCAGTGTCACACAATTGGCTAATACTCAGTAAATTGAAGTGAAAATTTTCAACAAGTAATACATTTGTAATTATAAAATCAGACTCAAGTTCTATATTACCTAGGCCAATTACCTTAAGTTTACCGTTATTTCTAAAAGCAACGGTCCCTAGTCTTTTGTACTTGAGTTCTGTAAATTTGGTGGGATCCCCAGTCATGTGTCTGGAGCACCCACTGTCAATAATCCATTTATTTACCTACAGTTAAGTAAAAGATTTAGAACTTAAGTTTTTGATTTTTGTTTTTAAATTTAAGAAAATTTTAAACATCCTAAAGAATTTAAAACTTGAATTTGAATTTTAAATTTTATTAATTTTTGAATTTAAATTTTGAATTTGAATTTTATGAATTTTTGAATTTGAATTTTGAATTTGAATTTTATGAATTTTTGAATTTAAATTTTATTAATTTTGAATTTTGAATTTGAATTTTATTAATTTTTGAATTTGAATTTTGATTTAATTTGAATTTTATTAATTTTGATTTTTGAATTTTGAATTTTAATTTTATGAATTTTTAAATTTGAATTTTGAATTAATTTGAATTTTATTAATTTTGATTTTTGAATTTTGAATTTTAATTTTATGAATTTTTGAATTTGAATTTTATTAATTTTGATTTTTGAATTTTGAATTTTAATTTTATGAATTTTTGAATTTGAATTTTATTAATTTGAATTTTGAATTTTGAATTTGTTAATTTGAATTTTGAAATTTGATTTTGTTAATTTGAATTTTGAAATTTGATTTTGTTAATTTGAATTTTGAAATTTGATTTTGTTAATTTGAATTTTGAAATTTGATTTTGTTAATTTGAATTTTGAATTTTGATTTTGTTAATTTGAATTTTGAATTTGTTAATTTGAATTTTGAATTTTGATTTTGTTAATTTGAATTTTGAATTTTGATTTTGTTAATTTGAATTTTGAAATTTGATTTTGTTAATTTGAATTTTGAATTTTAATTTTGTTAATTTGAATTTTGAATTTTGATTTTGTTAATTTGAATTTTGAAATTTGATTTTAGTAATTTGAATTTTGAAATTTGATTTTGTTAATTTGAATTTTGAAATTTGATTTTGTTAATTTGAATTTTGAATTTTGATTTTGTTAATTTGAATTTTGATTTTTGATTTTGTTAATTTGAATTTTGAAATTTGATTTTAGTTGTCCTTATTCATCTCACTTGATCTAAGTTGTCAATCAAAGGGATCCTATGATTTGTTTGAGATAAGTTTGAGTTTGATTTATAAAAGTTAATCTGACCTTTTGTTAGATTCAGGTTTGACAAGAAGCAGTTTAAAAGTATACTTCCATAATTGGTTTCCAGGCCGTGGCGAGGCACAGAGGTCTTCTTTGGCCGAAGCCTTATTGGATGAACAACCACTTTCTAGGCAAAACGGCTTAAGGAAGTTGTACTTTTAACCTACCTATTGAAACTCCTTGGTCTAACTAGTCTAGGATGTGGCGAGGTAGCTTCGGCTAGTTCCACTGGGCTAAGAAGACCAAATAGAGGACGCCTTCCCCTATCTGACTCCTTAGATCAGCTTCCCTAACGTACTATCAGCTCGCCCTACCCTGGTACTAAGTAGGTCAAGTGTCAGACTAACTTTTGAAACTAGTCCTAGGTACCCAGACGGGTAAAGGGTGACTTTGAGGTGCCAACTAATTTGGAGCCTCCCCCTAAATTGTAGACTGGGTGTCTAGGGTCAATGTAGTGGATGTCCCTTTTTGGGACATAAAGTTGATTCTGACCTACTTGCTTTGTTAGGTAAGCTTTCGGAACCCACGCTTTTCGTTGATTTTTGCGGGGGTGGATAAAGGAGATAAAGGATCTTTGGGCTGATCCTGATTTATATCCTATCCCAGATTTATTGTACATGCCCTTTTGTGATCCAAGAATGAGGTCAAGGTTCTTTGATCGGGTTGTGAAAGTTGCTAGTAGATCCTTAAGTTTTAGGACTTCGCCCTTTAGAGTGGAGTTTTCAGTTTCAAGCTCAATTGTCTTTTGATTTTGAGTTTGTTCAGTTAATGTTCTGGTATTAATTAATTGCTCCTTAAGGTCTTGATTTTCCTTAAGGAGCTGGTCATTCCTAGATTCAGATGCAAGTAATTTTTTATTTAAAATGGAAATAATCTTAAAAAAAATTTCATTAACTGAATCTAAATATACCTTAGTCGAGTCGTCCGAAAAGAGTCCGATCTCTTGACTCGACTCGTATTCGGAATCTTCGTCGTGCTCCGAGTCTAACCCGGGTCCAGTTGCCATTAGCGCAAGGTAGCTTGTCTTCTTTGGTGATTCATAGTCAGAGTCATCCGAACTCTCGTCCCAGGTGGCTTGAAGAGCCTTCTTCTTCTTGCTTTTCTTTGATTGGTCCTCCGTTTTGTAGGGACATTCATGTTTGAAGTGTCCTTTTCTGTTGCAACTGAAGCAAGTTATTTTGCTTTTGTCTCCATAACTGGTTGGCTTCATTATCTTTTGGAAATCTCTTTTCGAGAATTTGCTTTTCTTTTTTGGCGAGGACTTTTCTTACTAAGTTAACCATTTGTTCCTCGTCATCTGAGTCTGAGTCTGACTCTTCTTCTGATTCTTGAATTTTCTTCTTCGACTTGACTTCTTTTGAAGAACCTGCAAACAAAGCAAATCCTTTCTCGGCCTTGGCGTTAGTTTGTTCGTGCAGTTCTAATTCACAGAATAGTTCATCTAAATTTATTTTGGAAAGATTCCTAGAAATTTTATAAGCATCTATGATGGATGCCCATAAAGAGTTTCTAGGAAAGGCATTTAGTGCATACCTTATAATATCTCTATTTTCTTGTTTGTGCCCAATGAGGTGGAGTCCATTTAGTATGTCCTTGATCCGGGCGTGGAGTTGGCTTGCAGACTCACCTTCCTGCATTTTTATGTTAAATAATTTATTCAATAACAAATCTCTTTTTGTTACCTTCGCATCTGAGGTGCCTTCATGCAGTTCAATCAGTTTGTCCCAAAGTTCTTTGGCAGATTCAGTTGGGCCGATACGGTTCAATTCCTCTTTGGTTAGTCCGCATTGGAGTGTGTTCTGTGCTTTGAACTCAATCTGAGCCCTTTTCTTCATTTCTAGATTCCATCTGTCATGCTTCAGTAATGCATTGTTTCCCTCGTCCATTGGTGGTTCGTAGCCAGATTGCACCGCGAACCATTGATCCATATCAGTCTTTAGGTACACCTCCATTCTTCGTTTCCAGTAAGGGAAGTCTTCCCCATTGAAGAGCGGAGGACGGGCAGTACTATATCCTTCACCTTGAGCCATCTGAAATAGACAACAACAAAAACACTTGTTCCAAGACTAGGTCTTGGATTAGTAGTGTGGTAGGAAAAGGAGAAGAAAGGAACAAAAAACGACTCGAAATGGTGTTGCCCAAATTCGAGTAAAATCGATAGAAAATATCTAAATTTAGGCAACAATGCCTAATTTAGATCGTGCAGCGAAAACACAAAAAAAAACGAAAAAGAATTGGATTTCCCCCGGCTCTTATGGTGGTTGCACCGATACAGAGCGAACTTGGCTCTGATACCACTTGTAGGACAGATGCACGTGAGAGGGGGGGTGAATCACGTGACTTTTAAAATCTTCGTTATAAAATCAGAGTTGATAGAAAATTGTACGATGCTTTTTATAACGTGCGCAGCGGAAAAATTAAAACGAAATGCGAAAGCGAAAAATAAAAAAAAATTACACGAGGAGTTTTACTTCGTTCGGAGCCTTCGCCGACTCCTACTCGAAGGCCCAGGTTCCTTGAACCTTTCCTGTGGGCAATCCACTAAAAACCTCTACCGACAAACTACCGATAGAGTGATTCGAATACAAGATTGGGCGGAAGTGTAACAGCCCTACACTTCCCCCTTAAATAATTTAAGTGCAGAAAAAAAATTCGTTACCCAACACTTAGATTTATCTGAAGCAGCTTGGGTGTTGGGAGCGATCTTCCAGCAGCGGTCGGACAGCGTCGAGTCAAAGCACAAACCGCAGCAGAGGAGCGTGGAAGCAAGAGAGCGCCAAAGCTTGAACCAGAATCAAATTTTCTTATCTGTTAGAGGGCTTGCTTGCTTCTATTTATAGTGCCTCGATGCATGATCTTCTCAGCTCAAATTTTATCCATCAACAAGATAAAATAATTAAAAAAAAGAAAATGTTTCTATCCTTTGCTTCAATTAAGAAAATAATTTAAATAAAATATAAATACAGAATATTGAAAAGTTAACCGAGAGGTTTTATCCTCTTACAATTTTATTAATAATTTAAAAGGAGATTTTATCCTTCCAGCTAAGCTTTACGTGAGAATTTTAAGCATTAGTAGGAATAATTTTATTCTCTAAAAAGAAGGAAATACGAATAATTTAATTGATAATTTATCCTCCACCAAGGCTTTAGATAAGGAATAATTTTATAAAATTCAACTACAAAATCTAATTAAATAAATTCTGTAAAATAGAGTTAATGCATTTAGAATCTAATTAAATAAATTCTGTAAAATAGAGTTAATGCATTTAGAGTTAATTAGACCCCGTCCAAACCTGGATAAGGATCTAACCAGGACTCAACCGAGGTCACCAAAATGGGCCTAAGTTGGACCGCGCCTACAGTCCTAAAATAGGACCCGTCCTCACTGGTTCGCTCCTCCAGTGACTTACCTCACTTACCCCGTGCAGCTCTACTCAACTTCTTAACCCACCAGGTCTTCCTGCCAGGGCTCAACCACCCTGGTCTTTTTGCCAAGTTTCAACCAACTTGGGCTTCAGCCAGTTGTCAGGCCCCGTGAACCCAACTGGACTTCTTGCCAGGACTCAACCACCCTGGACTTCCCGCCAGGACTCAACCACCCTGGACTTCAGCCTGGTGTCAGGTCCTAAGTCTTTCAACCCTGCACACTTAGTAAAGAGGTCAAAACCAAAAGCAAGTCTAACTTTAACCTATTTGTCATTCATCAAAACTCAGGTTTAACTATTAGTACAAATTGCACCAACACAAAATACAAGCGCCTAACACCTGTGGCTATGTAAATACACTATAATATCTGTAACCCTAAATGAAAAATCGCGAAGCACCTATGGGGACTGCAAACACTTGGAGAGTATCAACTGTTTGCACACAATTCCAACTGATCGTGGCACAATAGGAAAATATACCTGACGACCCATCTTAACCACAAGGGAGCCAGTGGTCGTCGGCCTGCAAACAATGTTACGATGCATGTCACTAATATGTTCAACCTCAATCAAACTAAAACCAAACAAACAATACGATACGAAAAAATACAATTAACACCAAGGTAAATAAACATGCATTAATCTACTGGGTACGGTTATCTAATGTCAACCAAACCCTAGATAGGTCAAATGATTATTCTACAGTACACACATACACGAGGTATTCTTTTGATCAGAAGCCAAGATATGAGACTGTATAACTGAACATTTGGATAATTACTCAAAGGTCAACCAAAAATAAGTATCAAGCAGGAAAAACAAGACAAATAGATTTAAGGTAAACCAATCTACTCAGATAAATAAAACAACATGCATTTAAGGTAAACGAATCTACAAGGATCAAAGTAAGAAGTTCCTGCCTCTAATGTAGGTGCTCGTGCGCGAAGAAAACCCGTCCAAATCTCCAAGTCCAATTAAAGTTCTTTGAATTGACCGTCGGAATAAACCGAAATATCAAAAAAAATACCAATCCCTTGTCTATGGTTGTTGTTTCTTCTTCAATGAGTTTTCTAGAATTCTTCCAGCGCGAAGTTAACAAGGCAAACTCCCCACCATGGCTCAACTAGAAAATCCACAGGTTGTGTGGAGAGCAATTTCCTTAGCAATTGACTTGTTTCAACTTCCACCTAATTTTTCTTCAATCGACACTTGTTCATAATACCAATGTATTCGTTTTGTCCAATTCTTGTAAGCCTCAGAGCATTTGCAACGGTAGATAACACATCATCTCTTCTCTTCGACAAGTTTTCCCTCGAGCTTTCATTCCTTATCACCTTCAAGAGGAGCTGCTCCTCAATTGTTGCTGAAATATGCTGCATCTCCAAAGCCAACCAACAGAAAGGCAGCGGAGACGGATCCACACCGACACTGAGATCTGCCCGCACTTGCTATATTCGAGGGGAGAGTGGAGGGTTATTAGAGATGGAAGGGAAATACGATCGCTATATATATATATATATATATATATATGTTTCGGAAAGAGTCGATGACGATGGTCAGGCACCGGAGCTTTGCCCCTGTGGTATTGCTGAGGCGGGGAGGAACTTATGGTCCTGCGAAGTTAACACGATCGTTAGGGGACACGCCGGCAGGGGTCCGACGGAGTCCACTCCGACGCTCAAGTCAGTGTTTGTCCGAGAAGCAAAGGTAGCGAGAAGTAAAGAATGTGTTTAGGGTTGAGAGAGCGTAACCCCCTTACCAGAGGGGTTGAACTATCTTTTATACTGATGTCGACAGATTAGACATGCCCCTCGATCGGTGCCACATCTCCGATATATAAGCCACGTCCCCTATTTCGGCGGTAGCGGGATATCCTTTGAAACGGTCTGCGCCATTATCACGCGTGCACCTGTTGCGACATTTAAGGGTCGTGCGGACCCCTTCTTGCGGGGATGCTTATCCGTACTGAGAGGGGGGGGGTCAGTACTTGAGGTTGGTTATTGCGGGGATTCCACCTCCTGAGGTGAGCTCGGGGGCCTTTGGTGCTATAACTCCCGAGGTGCTCTCGGGGCCTAACCTCCCGGGGTGCTCCCGGGAGGGGTCTTCGGACTATCTTTCCTGGGCGCGTTTCCTGAGGGGGGCCCCGGGGCCCAAGAAGGGAAGTCGCTTCGGTCATGTCGCGTCCCGTGGCTTTCTTCATCCCTCGTACCGGGCATGGACTATTCAACCCTATATATATATATATATATATATATATATATATTCCGAAAATAATACTTTTCCTTGAATAACTTGTAATTAATCCATCTCACCCGATCTATCCCTGCAAATCTTTTTAAAAATTTCGAAAAAATCTTCCAAAATTTCCTATAGGGTTATTTCCAAATTTTAACCCTTGTTTATTTTAATTTAATTTATTTTTTTCTTATATTTCTTTGTTTACTTATGTATTATTATTATTATTTATTTATTTATGTCGTATTTTACACTGATGATTAGTGCGTGAGTATTGTCACCATAATGTCTGGGAATTAAAAACTGATAAAATCAATGTGCCCGCCCTCCCCATGTACTAGCCACAACATCCTGGCTAGTAGCCCTCGTAATGTACTTCCTCTATGTTGACCTTGGGATGGATTGGTGGGAGCATTAGAGACTAGCGAATTACCTTTTATCATCAGATAGAAAAATTATATTCTTCCTTATAAATAACTCTTCCATTGCATAAAGTTCACTTTTAGATGCGTTGGAGCATTTTTTGATAATAAATTTACAAGTTACAGTTTCTTTTACTGTCATCACTTGAAGATGATTATGAAATTTTTTTCTGATTTTTCACCAATAGAAGTGGGACCCACAGTTGCCATTACCGTAAATATCATCTTATGATTGTCGAGATTTTTAGATATGCGGATGGAGATGAATATACGGTGTTGATCCAACCATTGAGCCTAGTTAGTCATCTCAGCGATGAGTCAATGACTTGACCCAGCGAAGTTTAGTATGGCAATGTGGACCTTGTCCAATTTACACTCTCAACATATCCTTTTGGTTATCGAGACACCCTTCGGATAATAGACATACCTTGTTCAATTTACACTCTCGATAGTTTACTCAAGAAATATCTATCTAATCCTTATTTAATTAATTGGTTACCAAAAGCTAATCTTCTAACGCCTTCAGTAACTTAACGTATGAGGTTTGCTTTGCTTCCATCGATTATCATCTTTGCTATTTCGATGTTCTTCGTCCTAGAATAATTTAGTCTGCTTCATGTAAATCTTCTTCGATGTTTATAGATCTCGAACCATCAAGTTGAAACCTACTCGCATTTATCCTGTTTGAAAAGGGATAGAATTGAATTCTTTCGAGGTATTCATTTTCAGGAAGGAATTGATAAGGAATTAGAATTTAATTTCTTTCAAATCCCTCAAAATAAGAGGTCTGATTTGTGAAGGGAATTCCTCTGAGAATTCCAAATTACTAAATCGCCCTCATGATTTCACGCAGCTTAAAATTTTACTACATAGAAAATATAGTGATTGAATTGATGGATTCAAAATCAGTGTCCAAGCCACCCAAAAAATTAGAGTTGTTAGTATAAAATATGAAATTTTATTGGTGAAGGACAAAATGATAAAAATATAACAATTAAATTCAATTCTGATTGATTCCAAATCAAGAAATTTAATTTAATTATATTATTTACTAATTCATTTCAAATATTATAATTGAATTTAATTTCGGATGAAATTTAATTCAATTTCTTTACTTAAAAATTTTCAAATATGATTATTAGGTTATTACTTTAATATTACTCAATACCAGTTTAGTCTTCCTCGTCCGGTAGTTCTTTAGATATCCATATCATCCTTTTCTTATGTCTAAATTGTATATTAAATTGTATATTAATAATATATAATTTAATATTATTAAAATACAATAATATAAACTTTTCAATAATAATATTTTATTTGAAAATTGATTTCTCAATTTTCATTTTTTTACTAATTATGTATATATATAAATATCTTTTATTTTGATATACTTTATGATCTTTTTATTTTAATGTATTTTTCTTAATCTGATGGGCAGGTCTAAATTGACACAAAAGTACAAATTAGTGGGGCCCTGAGCCTAGTAATGATGATGACAATGGTCCGTGATAAAGCGCGTTTAAATTGCTAATTCTAATGCGGGACAGGTCAGCCCTCACCCTCGACAGCCATTATTTTCGTTTTCACATTTAACTAATGTTATTTGGACTTTATAAAGCGATCGCTTTCGCTCGTCACTCTTCCAATCCATCCATCCATCCATCCATCGTAGTGCTAGGGTTTCTGGTTTCTGATTCCCCACGCTGGCTCTTGAGAGCCACGAAACGAAACGGGGAAGAACACCTAGGAAACCCCGAATCGCCTCTCTAGCGAAACCAACTGTAAATTTCCCATCTCAAACGGCGGAGCCATTAAACCCCTCTTCCCGTAATGAATCCGAGCTCCGGCGATACCCCCTCTTCCGGAAGGACAGATTAAAGAAAACCTTTTCGTAAGAACAGATCTGACCTCTGAGAACCTCGAATTACATATTTGCACCACTTGGAAGATGAACTCGGACCTCGGAAAGTTTTGGTCTTTTCTTACAGATGTGAAGATCAGAACTGAACTCCTTTTCCGTGGTTGCTGAAAGATCGACGATTCACTTTTTCTCTCTGCTTCTCCTTTCTGAGACCGGACTTTGAATTTTAAGAGTGTTTACTGAACGATCGGACCTAGATTTGTTGATCTCGTTGAAGAAATTTTGGTTTCTGATCATCAAATTCTCATCTTGATTCTGTAAAAATGGTTAAATCGGCTGTTTACTACGAAAATTCCTTCCTTGGGGAAGTGGAAATCATTCCCCAGAACTCGAACACTGGTTCATGGATCAGGGAGATCCGGATCTCCCATCTATCCCCTCCTGGCGAACGATGTCCACCTCTTGCTGTTCTACACACTGTTGCCGCCGGTGGCGTCAGCTTCAAGATGGAGCCAAAGTCGCCACTGTCCAACGATTCACGGTTGCTCTCTTTGCACGCTACTCTCGACACTGAGAATAAGGTAATATTCCCCAAATGGAAACAAAACACACACCAAAATACTTCTATGACAACTGCTGGATGATTAAGAGTGAATCATGCCATATCACTGTGTAAAATATCACACACATGACCTTGTTGTAGGTCGGCTTTTTGGGGAGGGAATAAGCTGCTGAAATTCACTTTTCATGATCTAATTAGATAAATATTGCTCTAGCAAAACTTCGTTATCTTGGATTATTTGAATAAATGATGATACGATAATAAAAGAGGAAAAGATAATTTTCTTTAATTACTATGTGAAGTTTTACTAATATTCACTTGAGTTGATTGCTTGATCTGTGATGTGTTACATTAATTATCTAGTAGGAGCGATCAATTTTAAGATGTTTAAAGATGATTTTCCCACAACTGGGGAAAAAAGATGTTCAAGATAACTTTTATTAATATTCACTTAAGTTGATTGCTTGATTTGTGAGTTTTGATATTTGTGTAGTTCGAGTGATCAATTTTTTGCAGGCACAGTTTTTTGTGCATTGCATGTCATTGATAAACATGAAACGGGCATATATACATTATGATTGATTTTGGCATCTTTTGCTTGCACGTATGTAGAATTTGTATATTTAACTTACACGGGAGATCATGGGAGATCACATTTATTAGTTGATTATGGTAAAAGTGAAGATTCACTAGCTACCAAAGACATTTGATTGCATCCGTTGCAACTTTTTGTTAATAATTTCTATTTTATTTTGTTTTTCCCCGTTTGAGACTATTTTAAACAATTATTATAAAACTTCTAAGACTGGGTAAATTTTGTTTCAGGTAAATTAGTGTTTATAATCCATTTAGTATGAACTTTAACAACATTAAAAATAAGAGGAATTGACTTACTTTATCCATTCCTTGTGAATTTCCTCCCTATTATCACATTGTGTTGCATTAAAATTTGAATTATGAAACAACTGCAACATATGAAGGGGATAGAATTCTCATGGCTGTGTAAACAAGAATGATAGTGAGTGGTTGTTGTTCAGCAGAATCATTTTTAAGGGTGATTAAAGATAAAAAAGAATGAAAGCATTGACTTTTGGATTGATTTAGTTTATTTTTTTTGTTGCCAATTAAATATTGTTCTTGATATAAACAAAAATGTACAAGTGTGTGTGTGTGTTTGTAAATTTCCTTATCATGCCTTAGGTAATACTTTTTTGATATTTCCAATGTCACCAATCTTTTTCTTGATGGATACTCTGGGAATAAATCAATATTATTTTTCACTACTGATAAATTTTATACATAAAAAAAATTATATTTTGAAATATATTTGTAAATAGTTTTCCTTGATTTTAGAATCTTATATTGTTTTATTCTTTCGCCAATGCTGAAAAATACTAGTAAGTACATTTTGTGGCCTAGTTGGCTGCAAATTTACTCTTATATTTGCTAAGCAAATTTCCTGTTTTGTTTTGCATAGTAAACTTCATATGTATGCAAGGTGTATTGGATCTACCAATGACGTATTGGAACTTCATGTTGCTTATCTCTGCAGAACTCAAGAAGGTTTTTGATTGGGTGAAATCGGAAAGGCACATAACATGCCAATATTTCATATGGCGATCATGCTGAAAACTATGAACATTGCTTTATTTGCTCAATAAGCTTCCATAGACTATAGCTTAATTTTCTATTCCAGGCTTATAATTAATACTTGTGAGGAGAGTAGAGGAAGAACTAGGAAACTATTAGAAGAAACAAAGAAGTTTATGATGTAATGCTGCACGTTTTTTGAATTTTTTTTGTTTCAATGTGCTTGCAGACTGCTGTTGTTCCAATAGGTGAAGCAGAGTTGCACCTTGTGGCTATGGCTTCGAAAAAGAATCCTACTCCAATACCCTGTTTCTGGGGTTTTATTCTTCCATCAGGATTATATGATTCATCTCTTACAATGTTGAATCTAAGGTGCCTCGGTATAGTGTTTGATCTGGATGAAACACTTCTAGTTGCTAATACAATGCGCTCGTTTGAGGATCGAATTGATGCACTTCAACGAAAAGTAAACAATGAGACAGATCCTCAACGCATTGCTGGGATGGTTATGGAGATCCAACGATACCAAGAAGACAAATCTTTCTTGAAACAATATGCCGAAAATGACCAGATCATTGAGAACGGGAAGATTTATAAGGTTCAAGCCGAGATGGTTCCTCCTTTGTCTGATAGCCATCAGTTGATTGCACGACCAGTAATAAGGTTACAAGAGAAAAACATTATCCTGACACGTGTAAATCCATTGGTATGTTTTTTACACTGCCACTTAAAATCCAATTGCACTTGATGTACTTTAGCTCTTTCTAGACTTTGACAATAGTAGTTAATCATGATTCATTGGCACTATATTCTGCTTGATCATGGAATCATTACATCATTTTATTTTAAAATCTCCTTGCTTTTCTGTGTCAATAAAATCAGTTTGAGTAAAGAGCACAATTTTACTTAATTCTATTTTAGATAAGAGATACAAGCGTTCTTGTACGATTGAGGCCTGCTTGGGAAGATCTTCGAAGTTATCTAACGGCAAGAGGTCGCAAGCGCTTTGAGGTCTATGTGTGTACAATGGCTGAAAGAGATTATGCTTTGGAAATGTGGAGGCTTTTAGATCCAGAGTGTAACTTGATCAACTCATCAAAGCTCCTTGACCGCATAATTTGTGTTAAGTCAGGTTTGCCACACACATCTTGCTAGTGTAGTTCATGTTATATTATTTTCATACACTATCATTTGCAACCTCCTGTATTAAGAATACTTGTTACACAACTGTTGAGGGATCTCTGCATGTATCTGTTGTTTTTTCTCTGTTTCTGAAGGCCTAGATTGTGTTTTTTTATGTATTGGTGTTATTTGATTATCCTACCATAGGCTCAAGAAAGTCACTTCTTAATGTCTTCCACGATGGGATATGCCATCCAAAGATGGCACTTGTAATTGATGATCGTCTGAAAGTATGGGATGAAAAAGATCAACCGCGAGTTCATGTTGTTCCTGCTTTTGCCCCATATTATGCTCCCCAAGCAGAGGTATGGTGAATCCCTTTATGAATGAGCTGTTTTATATATCGTAATCATTCTTACTATATATTAAAAAGTGATTCAACCATTCATAGACAAATATCACCATCCCAGTTTTATATGTTGCAAGAAATGTTGCTTGCAACGTTAGAGGTGGCTTTTTCAGGTAAGCGTTTCATTAAGTTGAGTTTGTTATGCCTGCTTCCAGCTATCATACTATTAGATCCTTCATTTGACAGGCCTTTATTTTTCTTAGGGAGTTTGATGAGAGTATACTACCACGGATTGGTGAAATATCCTATGAAGATGAAATAAGAGATTTTCCAGCTGCTCCTGATGTGGGCAACTTCTTGATATCCGAGGTAAACCTGGTTTTGAACTTTACGACTCAGATTTCCTTTTTCACTTCTATTTTAGTTTTTTTTTTGTCTGGTTTAGGATGATGGTTCAACATTGAATATAAACAAAGACCAGCTAGGTTTTGATGGCACAGCTGATACTCAGGCCGAGAGGAAACAGAAGGTTTCTTTCTTTCTTTTGTCTCTTTTAGTTTTGATATTTCATGCATAAAATATTTTATTGTAGCATTGCCAATTTCAATTTTGCAGGAAGCAAGCTGCAGCATTCAAGTAATTCAGCCAATGGTTACTAACTTTGGGCCAATGGCAGTATCTTCTCCACAGCACGTAATTCCTACATTAGGGACCACTTCTTTGGCAGCTATGCAAATGATTGTGCCTTTACCAAATAATCAAATTGCTCAGCCTGTTACAGTAGGTAGGCCTGTAAGTCAGTTAACCTTTCCAGAAACTAGCTTCCAAGGCTCTCCTGCTAGAGAAGAGGGTGAAGTTCCTGAATCAGAATTAGATCCAGACACAAGGAGAAGGCTTCTTATATTGCAACATGGTCAGGACACAAGAGAATCTACTGCTACATTTCCTGCGAACCCCCCACTTCATGTCTCAATATCTCCTGCACATCCACAAGGAAATTGGTCTCCATTTGAGGAAGAGATGAACCCAAGACAACAGAACAGAACATCTAATGAATTTAACAGAGACCCAGATCCTGCAAGATACAAAAAACGCTCTAGGCATCCATCTTTCATGCAAGGGGGAGAGAACTCTGTTCCTTCAGATAGAATTCTTCTTGAAACTAGAAGGTTTCCCATGCAGGTAGTGTGTGGTCTTGACCTGGCAAATTTGTCTTGAACTGTGGAAAATTTAGTGATTTTTGTTTACTTTAATGACTTTCAGTTGGACAATGGAGGCAAACGTGTTCGCCCAAATAACTCACCTAACTTCAATTCCTTCCAAGGTAATATGCATGATCAAAGATTGCATTAATTCACTGATCCTTCTTAGACTTTTGTCATATTTCTGAAAAAAAAAAGTTTTTTGATTTTACTCGTGCTCTTTTAGCTTGACAAAACTCTTTTTATTCCAAATTTTGTTGGTTGACCTTAACCATATAGCTCTCTACTTGTGCAACTTTCTATGTTGAATTAGTTTGTGCGTAAAAGTTAAAGAATTTTTATTTGGATTTACAAGGTTGTCAAAGTTAGTTTATTCTATCTATGCTTTATCAAAAACTTAATTTTAATAATATATTGCCACTTGTTATGCCTGCTTGTATTATTAGATTTCTGTCCATTCTTCTGTACTTGTTTTTGAAGTTGCTGCATTATTGTCACGTGTCTTATCTAGGGATCAATATTTAGGCTACCAGTTGTTAGACGTGAATACTTGTTCATGAATACTGACTATTATCTTTCTTGTCCAAATAATTTTCAAGTAAAAAAAGCAGCTCTAATTAGTTGCTGCAACATAAAATCCCTAAAAGTGTGATTATGTAGAAAATATGTCTTGACAATGTTCACAACTATAGTCTGAGTGGAATTTGTATAGGACATTGAAGTTGGAACATGCTAACCTTTTTATATTATATATTTTGACATGTTAGTTTCCTACACTCAGTGTCTTACTTGTATATCCTTTTTTCTTCTTTTTTTGTTGGTGATCCAAGTGTTTGGGCTTCACCTGACTAATCTTTAAGGTAGATGGTCTTCCCCTATTTTGTCTACCGGATAAATCAAAAGTACTATTTATGCATACTCAGAAGAAGCTGATCTCTAAAATATTCGTCCCATTTGGGATTTGAACCTTGGCTCTTTTATTGTTCCTCATTTTGTATAACCCTTTTCTTGTACTAGCACGTGATGATAGATTGTTTGAGCATGGATCTATGTAGAATGGTGAGATAAGATCCACGTAGCTAACCTCAATCATTAGGGATTCATGGTTTGTTGCTGTTGTGTTGGCTGGTTGAGTTCAGAAATGATCAAAAGTGGCTGATACATCAAAAAACTATAAAGGAATAAGGTTAACATTTCCTCTTTAATCGCAGCCTGACATCTATCAATATCCTAACTCTGAACTCAACCATCCAATCTCTACAACAAGAAGAATCCATGAATCCCTACTAATTGAGTTGGTTACATAGGTCTTATCTCACCATTTGAGATAGATCCATGCTCAATCAATCTAGGCTTGCTGTTGTATAGATTGGATTGGTTGAGCTCAATTGAATGGTAGTGATTCATGTAGGGCTCAGATTAAAGGGTTTCTTGTTACCTTAGGCCCCATTAGCACTTAATTTTTGATGTATCAATCACTTTTGATCATTTTTGAGACAAACAATACAATATTGAAATAGTTTTGCTGATCAAGACAGTGCATCAATCATTGCCTAATGCTCAATGCTTCCTCTTGGAGAGGTCGATATTGCTGTCCAATTCATTTTGGAAGGACAGGCTAGGCCAAGTTCGAGAATGATTTGAGGTTTGAATGTGGAAAAGTGATGTCATATCTTTCTTGACATGACTCCAGGTTGTTACTCTAATATGTTATTGTAGACACACTGATTGCATCGATAGATATACCTAGTGATGCAAACATGACTCTTTATTCTAGTTGATAATATCTGAACTCATATAAATGGGAGGGAGTTCTGTCTAAACATGCTGGTTCTTTTTAGCAGATGAGCCTATTATACCAGTCAGGATACCTGCCATTGGAAGACAGCTGAATTTGTGTTCTCTGTTTACCAATGATGCACCCGTACTTGGTTATTGGGCAATATGCCTTTTATTTATTATGTTACTTATTTCTTGCCTATCATGCACATTGTTTTTTCTTTATCAAATAATGTCTTGCTTTGGTTTCCATTCATTGATTTAGCAATTTATCTTTCAAATGGCTGGTGGTAGACATGATAAATGTACATTTGCTGGAAACACATTCACTTATTTATCTCTTGTTTCTTAAGATAAATTGTTTAACCCTCAAAATTTGCTAGACTTGTCCATGATAATTTTGTTTGTAATCTTTCCTTTTCTGCTTACAAAGTTGGTGAGACTCTTCTTGGAATCAATGGACCATTCCATGTTAATCAAACTTGCAATATTGAAGGTGAGATGCTGGTGAGACGAAATATTTCAAGTCACAAGGCTGTCCAATTTGAACAAAGACAAGCTACTATAGAGAGAGCAGATTCCCCTGCTAGAGTTTTACAAGAAATAGCAACACAATGTGGAAATAAGGTGGTACTGAATGACTTATATACCTGCTTATATTAATATAAGATGTGTTGAAAAGGAAGATATTCAAATGGTAAATATTGATATCAAGGAGTTAACTATTCTTTCTCTACATTTGTGTAGATGGAGTTTCGAACCACTCTTTCTGATACGACAGAACTACAATTTTCTAATGAGGTAAGAATATGGTCAACAATGTTGTTTTTGGGACCCAAATACCATTTTTGTTTTATTTTCATTCATATCCTCTTGCACTAGTTTCTCAGACGATTATTTTAAGTTAATTTGTGTAAGTGTTATTCATCAAGAATGTTTTGATACTAACTTGATGCAGCACCAAAATTAAACCCTCAAATTACTTAAAAATATTGAACCAAAATTGATGAACTAAAGGGAAAACTATATAGAGAAAAAGAGAAGAATCTCACAAAGGAAAACATCTCAGAGATTAATCAAAGAAAAATTTTATTAAATGAAAATTGATTAATACAAAGATATATGATATTTTATATTATCAATTAAACTAGAAAAGAAATATCACTAATTGAAAAATATAAATAAATTCTCACCAAATTTAAAGAACCCTTACCAAAGCTAAAAGATACCAAATTTTCTATGCCTATACTAGTACAATTACCAAAATAAATTACAAGTTCATCATTCAAAATTAAAATTGGTTCCTTGTTTGCATTATTGTTTTGGTGCTATTGTTGTTTCTAGTAGGGATATCTTATTCGATATGATCTTACATCTATTATGCCTTTTTTTCTCCTTTAGGATATAGTTTGGCTTGATATGTAAATTCTTGATGGTAGTTAGGTAAGTTAACATGTACAATGATGTAGCTCTCCACATTGAACTCTTTTGTAGCAGAAAATTCAATAGTGAAATACCTTAATCCTATTAAATTCTTACAAAAATAATAACTATAAGATACCAATACCTAAATTGGTAAATTACTAAAATTAATTATAAATTAAAATTTGGTAGTATATTTTCTGTTCCCTATTTGCACATTCTCCTCTATCAAGAAAAACTTAACCTAGATGAATTATAGGATTTTTTAATTAGGTCATCCTTTTCCATGAATAAAGAACAAAAATATCGCAATCAGAGTTTTCAAATATTGTAATACCTTTATATCTTATTCTTTGGATGTCTATTCTAATGGGAAAAAATTATTTTGCTTTCCTACAGAGTTTGACTTCATTTTTTTTCCTTTTTGGTCATCCTTTTCAACCGCAGAGAAAATATCTTAGTTTATCGCAGGGTGTGGATCTTGTCCATGCTTGTGTAGCACTCATAAAGAGTAAAAATCGAAATGGTGAGAATGAACCCTCTAAAGCATAACCTGTGATAAAATCAACATATGGAGACAAAGGCTAGAAATTCTCAAGCAATTTAGTAAATTGTCCAATTTAAAAATTGAACTAGTCTTTAGATAAGTTAACTTGTCAAATAAAGTAACATTACAAATTATTTTTCTCTTAATATGATAAATTTGATATGAATTATGCAAATGCTTCCAAAGTAGATGAGAAAATTTGAGTTCATGAATGCAAAATGGGAATTTATTGCATTACTAAACATTTTATAATAATCATTACTCTCACTATAATTTTTTTCCTAGTAGTTGATAAAACTCTCATATGCTATGTAAATCTCTCAATTTGATATATATAAATAGGAAAACTAAAAAATATAAAAAAAATTTAATTGATTGATAAGTTTTAAGTTAATATCTTGCTTTCTTAGTTTATGTGGTTGTTTTCTTCATATTTTTAGGGCCGTTTTGGCTAACATGGAGGAGTAATGATTTGTGAGACTAAGTCTATTATATTAAGTTGGTAAATCTCGAAAGAGTTAAGCAAGTAGCCTTGTTTTCCAAGGTTTCATTATCAAGAGGCTCATTAAGGTAGAGGGTACCTCTAAGATATTATCAGAGGGGTTTTAAAAAATGTTATTAGATAGTTCTTCTAAGTTATATTAGAGGGCTTTACTAAAATGTAATTGGTGTGAATTTCTTAGCTTAAGCTATTAATGGAATTTTAAGCTCAATTTCTTTATTTCAAATAAAATTTTTCTTTGATTGTGAGTGAACGATTGGATGTTATTTTAGAATTCAATTCACTTAAATAAGGATGTTTTGGGTTCACAAATTCAATTCATAAATTTATTGGGTTTGAGGATGTATTAATAATGGTGAAGTATGCATGTGTTGGAGGAATGTGCAAGGCAAGTGGCTTCTACTCTTGGTAGAAGTGTAGTCCATGTGTTGGAAGATGTAGTGAAGGTGTGGATCTAGAGATCACAATGTCAATAGGGAATGACAACAAACAAGGGAGATCACAAGTGACTCGAGTTCTTTTAAGAGTAAACTCTTAGAGAAACAACTTAGAGAAACAAGGAAAAACTAGATGTAGGTCTCGGCTACCTTCTTTGGAAGGTATGCGATTGTAGGTATTTATAGATGTTGTGCTTGGGCAAGGTAGCAATGGTTGTTGAAAGTAGACTCGATGGTTTGTCGATTTAGAACTACCAGTTCGAACAATATTGACACTTTAACCTTCAAAGGTGATTACGGTTTAGAATCGCTAGTTACAGTACGGTTCATGATGGTTCAAGATTATTATTTTTTATTTTTTAAAAATATTTAATATATATATATATATATATATATATATGTATTTGAAAAAATAAAAAATATAAAAAAGGGTTTGAACTCATTTAAGTTGGCAACTTATCCATTTAGGGTATAGGGGATCAAAGCCACATGGTTCGTTTACTTTTTTTTTACCTTTATTATCTCAAGAAGTGATGTTACTTCCATTTCAGTTCCTATAGTGGTAGTTCTATATTGAACCTGGGGTGACCGGCCCGGTCCCACGGAAGTTTCCCACCAGTCACCAGGGTAAATCGGGAAGCGCTCGCGGTGGACAATCTAGAAGCCCAGCGTCCCAAGGTTCGTGCCCCATTTGGAGGAAAAATTCTTGCAAAATACGCCATAGTGGTAGTTCTATAGTTATTAAAGGCGCTCACCTTGCTATGCCTAGGTGCAAGGTGCATCCAGGCGAGCCTCTTGTGCTTATGCGCCTTAAGTGTGCGCCTTGTTGAAGAGGAAGAAATTGGTCTTGAGGAACCCATAAAGATTCAGTTATACAAATCTAAAATATCTAATGATAATGATGATGATATGATGGAAGAAGATAAAGATTTTGATGATTTAGATATTTGAAGTTTTTTTAAAAAAAGTTTGAATTATGCGCATAACATATTTATTTGCTAGTGAATTTTATATTTATATTATTGTTTAATATTTTATGGATTATAGTTAGTGAAATATTTTGGTAGAAATATCTTATATATGTTTGACTTGTAAAAATTTATACTCAGAGTACCTTACTTCAATAAGGCATGCGCCTCACCTTGCACCTTGCGCCTCAGGCTTTATAATACCTATGCGTTTTTTGCCTGTAGTTCTTTCAGTATCAAACTTTTCTACCTCATCATCTTAAAGTTACATTAGTATTCTTTTTACAACTCTCGTCTAATCATCAAATAATACTTGTTCTTTCAAAGAGTTAGGAGACAAAATAGATCGTCTGTCATCCAAGATATTACCTTCGGAAATAAATATCTGTTTTACAACAACATTTGATACAAATTAAATTTTCTTTACTATGATGTAGATGATGGGACAATTTTAGTCTTCTGCGACCACCATCTTAAAATATCGAAATTCGGCTTGCTATCTATTTCACTAAAATAAAAAGTAGTAAAATAATTCTCAATTTTTTTTGTCTAAACTTGAGGATCCTTGTGGATATTGTATCTGTCCTCTTAATAAAATTGTGTTTTTATGAGTTTTAAATTATTAGAGCTACTAATATTGTGTGTTTTAGACACATTACCTTCTGATCTATATATTAAATTATAATCTTTATAAATATTATATAAATTATTTCTTGCATTTTGTATAATATTAGAAGGATTAGGAGAACAAAAATCTTTAGATAGAATTAAAGCATGATAATGCATAATTAACATTTTATACAAAACGTCTAATTTAAGTCTAGTTTAAGTCTAGGATCTAAAACAAATTCAACTAAATAAATATAAAAAATATGATAAAAATATTTTTTTACAATTTTGTCTTCATTGCTAACATGCAAGGAGATAAAAATTCATTCATAATATATTTATTTAAAATTAAAGTTATGCTATAAAATTCATTACAACTAAATGAGAAGTAGGATAATAAACATTAGATAGTTGTTCAATTACATTATTAAATATTTTAAAATTTTACATATACTTCTACATACTCCACTAGTGCGAAAATAAATATACATTAGTATTATTAGTATTTTGCGTAAAAAATAAACATGATAATTCTCTATATTGAAATGAATTTTGTAATAATTTATATATTGAATTCTAATGTGTTGATAATTTATACATCATGTGGAAATTTATTTTGGTCTTATTCTATTAATTTTATAAATTCTACTCTATCAGTCTATTGTTTCATTATACCCTATATGTGATCACAAATAAGAAATATAAATTTTAATTCATTTAATTTTTTTATTTTTTTTAATTCATCTTGGACGCATAAATTTAAAACACGACATACACATTGAATATGAAAAAATAAACCACCTATAGCAAGGTGATATATAAATTTAAGTTCGTCAATGCTTGTAGTATTAAAATTAACATTATTGAATGATGTTGAAAATATTTGGAAGTTAATCTTATATTCTTCTAAAATTAAGCACATTAATTGAGATATGTTGTGAGAAGTGTGTGCTTCATTAGACTCAATGGTCACTCTAAATATGATACCAAATTAAACGATGCCAACTTCTAAAATAGAAAATTACTAAAATCAATTTATTGTTTTCTTTCTTTATTTATTTATTTTGCATCAAATGGTAGCTTATGCTCATCTTCTTAACTATCGCTAGCATACAGTAGAAGAAAGAAAATTGAGTATCTTAATATGTAATTAAGAAAAATTTGAAGGATTTAATTGCTGACTTTTGGTCTTTTTCCTAAGTATCTTGAGACATCCATTTTCTTCCCAGATTTGGTTTGTCGGGGAAAAGTTAGGTGATGGAGTTGGAAAAACAAGGAAGGAAGCTCTACAGCAGGCTGCTGAGATATCCCTTAGATATTTGGCTGGTACATCTTTTGCTACAATAGCTATACTGGAATTATCAAAATCTAACCTAATGCTAGAGGACATTCAATTTTCTGATTTTTTTCCAGTTCATACTACCTTGTTTCCATTTCATGAAGTTGTGCGAATTCCTTTTACAATGTATTTTATTAGGCTTTTCAAACTTTGTATTAATGGGATTTCTATTTATTGATTTAATCTAATTCTAACCCTTGCCCTGTAACAAGTTTTCCCTTGCTACACATTATCTTTGAAACCTTGTTTACTTTTTTTTTTCTTTTCATTTTACACTTTTGCAGTCATCATATGTTAAAGAATTTTTTCTGTGCACATAATGATATCCTGATTTTTTGTTCCAGAGAAATACTTGAAGACTTCTCTCACTGGCCCAAATATCAAAGAAGGAGATATATACAAGTTCTCAGAGAACAAGAAACATGGTCTTGTAAATGATTCATCTTCTTTTGGTTATCAGTCATGTCCCAGAAATGATGTTTTGCCAGTTGCAAGTACTTCAGAAGATTCTCGTACAATGGATCAAAGATCACTTGGTTCACAACGACCATCTTCTGTCACTTCCCTCAAAGAATTTGTCTGTATCACCACTTCTTGATGACATTTCTCTCCAGTTTTCCCCCCTCGTATTTTATTGTTCTTTTGTGCAGTGTGTTATGGAGGGTTTTAGTCTTGTTTTTAAAGACGAGTCTCTAGCTTCAAATGTTGCAGTTAATAAAGAAGTATCTACACAGGTTATTCTCCAACCTTTAACTTTATTTTTGATATTCTAGTTTGAGGTAAATAAATAATGGACTAATTATTCACCTGCATTGTCATTATGGCAACCATCTTGTGTCAACTGCATTGTCGTCATGGCTACCTTCTTATGTGAACTGCAAACCACGTAGTAGATACTTTGAGAAATTCCTAGAAACTCATTTACCAGACACGACATTGAGTCTGATCCCCTTCTGCATATCATTTCTGAGATTTCTTAGTATTGCAAGTTGAGTAGTAATGTGGACCATTTTATGACCAAGTATTTGGAATACATTTGGTATTTTGTGTGAAACTAATAAGCTCATAAACATCCGGACCCGTTCTCTTTTAATTGTTATGGTTTAGGTAAACATCCTTTAAAAGCTTTTCCTGTGTCAAATTGTCAATCAGTGATTGACCAAAATTATTCTTTTCTGGGTTCTCACAACTAGTAAGTACCCAAATTTTCAGGTTTTTCTTTCAGATCATTCCTTGAGGGTGTTTAGGCATGGTTGGCAACATCAGGGCTAGTATTGGAAATTTAAAGAACTTGTATTTCAGCCGTAGCAGATTAGTGTAATCGGAATTGGTAAAAAAAATTTGGAAAAATATGGACATAATATAACAATAAATTTTAATCAATTTTTATTCTAATTAATTCAATTTATTTAATATAATTAATTTTAGTTAATAAGATTACATTCAAAATCCGAGTTGAGTTAATGTAATTGCAGTTCAATTAATTAGAATAAAATTTAATTGATCAAATTAATCTATGATTTAAAGTTCGATTAATTAAATTACTTTAATATTTTAAAATCTGATTTAAGGTAATTCTTATTTTAAGTCTGATATAATCCATGTTTTAATCTATTTAAATTAAAGTCTATTTTATTAAATCTATTTTAATTCTGATTAAATCAATATTATTAATTTTAGTTAATTATATTGGATTCAAAATCCAATTTAAATTTATTGAATTGTAATTAAATTAATTAAGTTGAAATCTGATTTAATTTAATCAATATGATATTTAAAATATATTAATTTAAGTTGTTTAAAACACTTATCTTATTCTTAGTATTAACAATATTTTAATTATTATTTTAGTTATTGACATTACTAAAAGTTAGATAAAACTCTTAACTTACTTGCCTTCATGCATCAAACTCATGAACAATACTTCTCTAACTTGCCCCATCATGTGAACAGCCAAACTCACACGCATCCATGCTGGAACAGAACTTGCAAACAAGGGTGCCCTGGACTTTTCCTATGCCTCAAACAAGTATTCCACAATCTCTCCAACTCACTTCCTTCAAACAAGGTACCATGTATTTCCCTTTTTCTCTTTTTTGTCTCCATCTTACTCAATTCCAGCTGCAAAACTTCTATTTTTACTGATTTAAAGCAAATTTGTTGATTTCGTAATGTTGCCTCAGTAGGAATTGGATTGTATTTGTCCAATCTTGATCCAACTCAGTCGATCCAAATCGGGGTTGGGTTGATTTTTCCAACCATGGTATACAGTAAAAGATGCCTTTGTTGTAAACACTGGTTCCTGTATGAACTGTGTAGGTCATTCGGATAGGAACTTCAAAACTCCATCAATGACATTTATCTATGGAATCTTCTTCAACTTATGATTTATAGACAAATTTTTTAAAGGTTTCTATTGTTGTATTTAAATGAGAAACAAAGTAGTTACTTTAAGTTAAAATGTAATTATGTGTTTCAGGTAGAAATAGCAGGTCAGATATTGGGACGCGGAGTCAGAACAACTTGGGATGAAGCTGAGATCCAGGTACTATGCTTTCTCTTTATCCCATGCATTGTGATTTAAGGAACTTAGCGTCGCATAGGATGAAACTGCACTATGGTATGATATTGGTGAGGTTGAAATATTACTGCAAAATGGTAAAAATGGTATATATATATGGACACATCCATAACTTGAATAAACAGTATGATGCTCTACCAATGACCAGTTAGTTCAAGTCTTCATTTCTTTGCCACTTTTAGTGCAATTAGCGTTATGATGATGAGTTGTTGCTTATATCTACTCTTGTTTCATGGAATCCTTAAGAAAAGTTATGTTATTTACATAACCAGGCAAAGTTGATGTTTTTGTCCCGGGGTTCAATTTTGGTTGGTCAAGTCAGATTAAAGGCAATTCCATTACCTGTCCCTTTATTACTTGGTAGCATTTGACCTGTCTCTTGTTCAACTCATATTTTAGATACAATCTGACCCCTTGTCCAAGAAATCATGCTATCACTCTAATCATGTTTAAGTTGTGTCATTTGGGGGGGAGGGGTGATTTAGTGGTTCTATGACTCTGTTATAGAGGGTCATTTGCTAGTATCTGCAGCTGTTCCGTGGGATAAAGTTGTATATTTTTTCATCATTATAAATTTATTTATCCAATCTTAAGATTGCATCTTTCCTACAGGTTGCTGAGGAAGCTCATGGAATGTTGAGGTCCATGCTTGGTCAATTCACTCGTAAATTCTCTAGTTCACCAGGGTGAGAAAATTATTTTATTTTGGAGTTTCAAGATATGTACTCTGTTTTTCAACTTTAATGATTGAAAATTCTCAAGGTAGAGAGAAGTTGCAATAGGTCTCAGGACATAATATATTACTTATTAGGAAAGAACTCACATGGAAAACTAGTAGAGATATATCACGTTAATTTTCAAGTTTTTTTACACGACGCTGTTGTGGTGTGTTTTAATACTTGTTTGTTTTTTTTAAACTTTTTTTAATTTGAAGTCACTATGCCATAATTGTAATGGATTTAAGTTGAAATAATTCGTATATGGTCTTGTATCATGATCTTGATTAGTAATGGACTAATATAGTGACAGGTTAATGTAGTTAATTATAGACAAAGTCCATAGGAGTTAGCTGTATAGGCTTAGTCAAAAGTCTAAATGTGAGTTGAAGTAGTTCATATATAACTCCACCTAAGGATCTAGCTAGCAAATTGCTAATATGATATGTGAGATTAGAGAACAAAATGGTGCATGAATTGATGTGCCAAGTTGTACTAAACCAATGGCTCACGGTGGCAAATCATAATCATTGTTGTCATCAACAAATGATAGGAGATCCAGAACTCATTCCTTTGCTTCATTTATCCCTTCATATGTCATAAGAAGCCTGTTTCAAACAAACAAAATATTAGGTACACGAAAATCCTAACACGTTAATATAATCGCGCTCGCCAAAATACTTTTGTCTACTATTGGTCAAATTATATTTGTTTAGTAATCGAACATACTGTTTTATGTAGGTTATCATAAACTGAATGCTTCATGCTACATGAGTTCAACAATGAGACTTGACTTAAAATAATACTAACCTGATTTGCATTGTCAGTTTAGTTCTGTTAAATGAGCTTGATTACAATAGTGGCCGTCTCATCTGTCAAATTAAATGAATACTTAGGTTGCTATTTCAGTTTGTATAATTTAGTTATCAAATTGCTAGAAAGTTGATAAGAATCATTTCAATTTTATGCATGTTAAGTTTATACTTGTAAAACTGTCTAATAGGCTGGTACTTTCAGTCAATGCTTCTTATTGGGGCTGTAAATGAATTTTACGTTTATGAACTAAGTTTTGTGATTAATTCGATAAAACATGATTATGTTCATTCAATAATAAAAGAATATATAAAATAAACAAGCTTAAAGTTCATTAATAATTTATGAATAAACTTATTTATTAACTTTTGCAAAATTTATTTTTAAATTTTTATTCTAATATATAAAAATATAGTAATTTATAATTTTTTTCTAAATTATTTATGTTATGTTAAAAATAAGAAAATGATATAAGTTTCATATATTAGATAAACATTTAACCCAATTCATAAGGATAATAAAGTTGTTATTTGAGCTTGAGCTCGGCCCGAGCTCAATAAGATTTCAAAATAAGAAAATAATGTAAGTTTCATGTATTAAATAAACATTTAACCCACTTTATAAGGATAATAACGCTCTTTGTCGAGCTCAATAAAAAGCTGGAGCTCAGGCTGAGTTCGATGAAATTTCTAAAAAGAAGCTCCATAAGGAAATAAAAATACAGTTTAGTTCAGCTCAGCTGGTTTAGACCCCTACTTCTTATAGTAACAAATACAGGTTCAATTGCTAGTAATTGTTCTTTCCTTTGAACCTGTATTTGTTACTATGTTACTTTGAATTTTTTTCTCTGTATTATGTAATAAGACCATACGTTCAATGATTAACTTCCTCATCTTTTTTTTGCTGCATTTTAATTTTAGGTCACTATCTACATGTCGACATAAGCGCTTCAGGCAAGGAATTTCCCAGTCTTGTCACCGACTTCCATCTTCTTGAAGATATTCCAGAAATGAAACTCCTATCCCATGACTAAGCTACACTTTTGGTCATTTCCTAGTCTATCGACTACCTAGGAAGCTTAGGCGGAGGCATAATGAGCTGAATGTTGTCCATTCTTGACCATCATAGGTGGAACATATATAATTAGGAACCATGTATATAAACATCTCATGCTGAGTGTTGTTTTAGTTTCCTGCCATCATGTTTGGGATCGGTCTACTACTCGAACTAGGGTAACATCTTTGTTTTACGGTGCACTGTCTGTTTGCAAAAAGAGTTACGGCAGGGGGTGCTTGAGAGATTTCTCATTTTCTGCTTTTAGGATATTTGTGCTAGTTTTGCCTTCATAATTCCAGCATTTCTAGGTTGTCTTCCAGTCAATCTGGTGGCAAGCTCAGTTAGGTGTGGGTTGGATGGAATCCTAAATGTACATCCATTGTATCATATGCACTTTTTACAGCTGCAAATGCATTTGCGGATTATGAAGATCTCGCACAGAATCCTTTTGGAGCAACCTGATCAATTGAGATGAGATGAAATTTTAGTTGTATGAGTTGTGAATTGAGATGAAATGGAATTTTTAGCTGTAAGAGTTGTATCTGAATGGCCTATTGTTGTTGTAATTGAATGTGAAATTGTTCACCGTCTACGCTGGGAGTAACAAGCTGATGTGAATAGTTACTACTTTTCGAATTCAGCTTTTTATTTTCTTGTTTGCTTTGATGCGTAGCAAAGATTGCGACTTATGTCTGCATATTTCTTTACAGTCTCAATAACAAATATCGTCCTCGACTTTTCGGAAATCCAGTGACATCAATTTGAAAATGGGAATCTTTGAACAACTCAAACACCAAATTCAACAATACTCAAATATAAGACGATAATCCCTTGCAGCGTGTATCAATTTTTTTACATGCAACTTATTCCTAATTTTGCAAGCAACTTCTTGGGATCACTTGATTCTTCAGACAATTGATTGATACCGAGGTGCAGTGGCAGCTCTAGTACACCACCAACTTTGTCAAGTTCGGATCACTAATCTTCTATATCAACGAAGATTGAGATAAACTTCTTCATCATCTCCAGACCTTTTGCTTTTTCTCAGATGATGCCACACAAGTTGCAATTCTGGCTTGTCCTACTTCATCTAGCTCGGATCACTTGCCAGTTATATTAGCAACAATGATAAGTCATGAGTCCCAACTCTGATGATAAGTCATGAGTCCAATTATTACCTGTGCCAGTCTTTGCCTGCTTCATCTTTGGAGATGGTGTGCAAATCTTTTGCGTGCTTCCTCTTTGGATATGAAGCCTTTCTCAATACTCTGGAAAGGGACGGAAGAAGAGGCAAAAGAGGAACATGCAGGTCTAAGCTATTCACTGAGACTAAAATGTTCGTATTGCACAAGATGAAATCGGATTACTCTGAAGCTTCAACGACCTAATATAACGATTAACCACTAGAGCCCATGAGTGGGCTTGAAATTAAGCGTCCATGGATTGCTTTCTAAGAAGGCTAATCAGGCTGTCGTGTGTCTAAATAAGGGAGTTGAATAGCTGTTAGGACTCGTGCAAGATAGGGGTCAATAATTCCATCGCTTCGATTCGATTTTATGTGCTCATCTACAATTTATTAATACGCGTGGAAACAAAACAATACAATACAAAAGAAAACATATAAAGACAAACTGATTCTACTTGTTCATCGCTTCCCAAGGAGATTACATTTAAGGCTTAGTCCTGACGGGCTATCACCATTAATTTTTTTCTTCTCGGATACCTTCCGGAGGTTGAAAACCTCTTACAACTTGTTTCTTACAACAAACACAAGCAATATAATTATACACATGAAATCAAAGCAAAATCAACTTTAAAGTGAAAACTTTACTTTAGATACTTCTTTGTCAATTTGGATTGTTTCTTGATGGTAGAAAATATAGTAGCACTTCGTCTTCAACCTCTCAAGAATGAGTGCCTTAAAATCTTCACAAAACCTTCTGTTATAAGGTTGCTTTCGAACTAAAACCACCTAACAATCGATTGCTAGAATCCATTCAAAGATTGATGCTCTGTGAATTCGACTGTTGCTCTGACTTGCAACTTAATGACTCAATTTTACCTTAGCAAGCGATTTGCTGCACTTACCAATGCTCGGTAATCCATATTATTACAACACATTTTGTATGTTGTTGCAATGCCAACAATCGATTACTAGATTCCAACCATCAATTGCTGGATTGCTAGATTAAAATAATCGATTGCTAGGCCAAGCAGTTGATTATTGTATTCTGGAAATCAGTTGTTGGATTCCAACAATCAATTATTAGGTTTTAACAATTAGTTGCTGCGTTCTAGCAATCAATTGTTGGGTTTTAATAAATCCCTTTTACACTCTTAAACTCTGAATTTAGATTTTTCTTTGTCCACTTTTTGTTGAACTTTCGATAACTAAGTATCTAGTCAACTGTGATCCATTTGGACTTTTCTATTATCAACTCCCTATTGGACTTTCAATCATCAAGTATTTGGTCAACTATGATTTACTTGAATTTTCTTTTGTCAACTCTCTATTGGACTTTCGATCATCAAGTGTCGAGTTAATGTGACCAACTTGGACATTTTCTTGCTTGCCAAGTGTCTGATCAACTGTGACTCACTTGGATTTTTTTATTACTTGTTAAGTGTCCGATCAACTGTAACCCACTTGGACTTTTTGACTGTCAAATGTTCGATCAACCTTGACCTACTAAACTCTTCACTTAAACAACTAATTGATCAAATATTAAAACTCAATTTGAGTCAATAGGAACCTGATCAATCTGATTAGCGGTTGATTGTATAAAAAAATAACCTTTAAATTCAAATTCTTTTTCTCTGTTTTGTGAATGCAAGATCTTATATAAATCTTATTTGCAATTTAAATATCATAGATAATGCAATGAATATAATAAAAAATAATAAAGCAATACTAACACAAATAATTTACTTTCGGAATTCCTAGACTCCTACTCATGATCTATGACTTAATAGATGAGCCACTCCTTGAAACTACTAATTAAAATGATTCCTTGTTTATAGAGCTAGGGAAACCTCGTATAAAATTAATTCTATGGTAGAGTTGATTGCAACATACGAGAGAAACTACGAAATAAAAGGAAATTAAACCTGAACAGAGTAACTCTTTGTTTGGATTCATTATAACAATTCAAAATAGTAAAATAATAGCAATAGATGCACATGAATGGGTAGTTACGTTGTCGTGACCATATATATGTCTTTTATTTGAAGTGTATTTTCTTATTATTTATAGATTGTGGATCCTTAGCCGACTCAATTATCAATTTGACTGATTAGCAATCTCAGAGATAGATCTGCTATCTCAACGGTCTCTTTAGAGTCAACCCTATTGATATGGGAGAGTTTGGGTCCCTCACCCATGTAGGATAAGTCCTGGTCATTTACTCTAGCATTCCACTTCATTTTAACTGACTTGAGTATCGGAGTGTCTGCGTCGGACCCTCTTGGCCTTGCTTCTGACTTCTTCAATTTTCCTTGATTTTCATTTTCAAGATCAATTTAGTGCAGCTTCGAATCTTCTATGAGTACACATTGGTGTTGTTGTTTAACATGCATTGATGAGACGCCATTCTTCTCAGCTTGAAAACAGGATCACCTACGTATATGAAGAGTGATAAATATTGGTATACATGTGGGAGACGCATGATGGGGTCAAATTTGGCCTTGGCACATCTGGAGGTACACAAGTAGCAGTGTGTATCTTTAATGAAGCAAGGTAATTAATCTCTTGCCGACTATGGACTAGTCGAGCTAATGACATTAGCTAGCGAGATCATTACAATATGTTACTGAATAGATTTGGTAGTGAAACATATGCATGCAGCTCAATGACAGTAGCTAGCGAGATCATCACTTGATACCCACTTGTTCAAGGAGGATATAGTCAAAGTCTTCTTCAAGGTTCTCCTAGGACTTAAACTCAACCATCACAGCGCTAAATGCTAATCGACTCTAAAGCCATAACTATGTTTTTGTGTTTGTGTGAATAAGCATATAAAATCGATCTATAAGTTGGTTCAAACAAAAATTCCCATTTTGATCAACAAGTTGTTGAAAACAATTACGTTGTTAGCTATAAAGCCATTCGGTTCTTCCTTTTCTCCTTATTAATATATTTTTTCCATTTCCTCGTGTATTTTGAAAACTAGTATAAAGAAACGTACCAATTCCTACTCATGCTCTAAACCATGACAAGTCCAATAAATTAATTATTATATATCAGGAAAAGAAACAAAATAACCTAATTATATTATATATGGATTTTCACATGTTGATTAGGTATTGAGTCACTGTCTATTCTCATGAGAGCGATATGTAGTAGTGCTAAATAATTCGTTATTGGTACGGGTAAAATCCGACCAACTAATTATATTGTGCAACGTATCAAATGGGGGAAATGATGCTTATTACCTAAGGAATATGCTCATTGTATTTTAAGGGAGTGTTTGGGAGAGCTTCTGCTAGTTGCTTTTTAGATTCTAGCTATATAAAAGTACTTTTGAGTGTTTGTGAATACCAGATTCTGCTTTAACTTCTATAACTTTTAGCCAAAAGTTGGAAGCAAAAATTTGATGCTTTTTTCTGTTTCTGTTTTTTTGCTTATGGTCTAGAATTAAAAGTAGACATTTATACCCTTAATAATTTATCATTTTACATAATTGTCACCATAGTTTTAAATAAAATTTTATATTTTCATATAATTTATATATTCATAATTTTTTAATAAATTTTTATAAATTTATATAAATTTTGTCATTTTTTATATTTATTTTTTTATTAATTATATATTTTTTAAACATATATATTATTAAAAAAATTAATTTTGATATAATATTTAAAATATAATAATAAATATATAAAACATTATTGATGGTGTATATTACTATATTTAGATAATTAAAAATAATAATTTATATAGTTTAAGGATATTATTGTCATTTAATTAAAAATTAAGCTTGAAAGCAATTATTCACCAAACACTCAAACTTTACCTTGTATCAGCTTTTAGCTTCTATTTCCAAACACTCCATGCTTTAGCTTCTCACTGACTTCAAGATAATCTCTACAAGAATCACTTTTTAAGAAGTAAAAGTTCTACAAAAATCACGTTTCAAGAAGTAAAAGTTCTCCCAAACACTCCCTAATTAGGCTGGCAGATTAATTTGGCATGAATTAGCAAAAATTTTGGATGATATTGATAATATTAAAAAAAACTACTATATATATATATATATATATATATATATATATATATATATATATATATATATATATATATATATATATATATATATGAATTCTAAAACTTAAATCCGTTACCCTCATTGCCAATTGGGAAAAAAAATCAAAAGAGCATGCGTTATTTATAGGGCAAAAGTAGGAGAACTTCTCTTCTTCCCCCTCCCCCTCCCCCCCAAATCATAAAGCGCGTCTCAATTTACCTTTTTATCGAAAGATGATGAATCAGGTAACAGATAAATTGAATCTGGGGTGATCGGTCCAGTCTCACGGAAATTTTCCACCGGTCACCAGGGTAAATCGGGAAGCGCTCGTAGTGACCAGTCTAGATGCCCAGCGTCCTAGGATTCGCGCCCCATTTGGAGAAAAAATTCCTGCAAAATGTGTCATAGCTGGGAATCGAACCGCGTATACCTGGGATAACAACTAGTGATCTTACCGCTGCACCATATAGCCCCGGGGACATCTTTTTATCGAAAGAGAACTTTTTAATACTGTCCAATTGTATACATTTACTCTCCTATTTTCTAATAGTATTCTTATTATTATCTCCCATTTAAATTTTAAATCGGTTTGACACATTATAGCACCAATAGTCATGCATGATTTCACATTTATTATAATATAGATTCGACTTAACATTTACGTGGTAACAGTTTTGATTTTCTAGTTATTATAATAAGTCTGATAAATTTAAAATTTAATGGAGGGTAATAATATAAATAATATTGAAAGACAAAACACGATGAACAAGAAGGAGAGAGATATAGAACGCTTGTTTTTTAATTTTACCCTTATTTATATCGTAAAAGGGTATTCAATTTTTTTTGTAATGATTAAAATAGTGTTTCACTGATATGTTGACCTCTAATTGAGATATTCTTAGTGCTCCATTCTAAAAAATCTTTGAACAAAATTATTCTAAAGTAGTGCAGCTTTGTTAAAATTGTCCGTGCCCTCGGCATGCATAGTGTGTGTCTTGAAAGGTGGAATAATTTTGATCAAAGTTGCACCATTTTAGAACAGCAACTTTGATCAAAATTACTTCAAGGTGGTATAACTTTTTTAAAGCTGATCAAAATTGTTTTAAAGTTATGTAATTTTACTCAAAGCGGTGAAAGTTTAGTTAGAGTTGTTTTAAAATGATGTAATTTTAATCAAAATTAGTCTAAGATAGAGTATAGAGGATTATTTTAAATATTAAAGTAGGGATAGGAGGGTGTTTTAATAAATTTTTTAAAAAGAGATGATATTATTAGTTCATATCAAATATTCAATTTATTTCAATAAATTTGAAGGAAGACTAATTCGGTCCTATAAAATTTTTTTACCGCTATTAAGATAAATTAAAAAACACTTGTAAGATGGTTCATCAGTCTCACGTTTTCGATCAATTATCTATTAAAATAATTATCTATTAATTATTTGAAATTGAAATTTGATTTTTAAATACTTTCAAAATTAGAAAGGTATATGCCGGGGGCAGCACATGCGCTTTTTTTTTTTTTTGCCATATGATTCATAATGATGCTTTCTTTCTCCAAATTTTATTAAATTTCAATGTTTATCTCTTACCGTCGTCAGAATTTAGTACTTTTGTAATTTATTAAATAGATCAACTTGATGATGAACCATGCAACTCTGAAACATTGTATTTAAAAATTTCTATAAATTTAGATATCAGTCCATATAAACAATGTAATTTTCTTTAAACAGCAGCATCAAAGTCAAAAATGTCATTAAAGTCGATATTACTAAGAATTATTATTATTGTTATTATTTTAATAATTTAAATATTTAAATTTTACCATCTGATTAATTTTAGAAGAGTCAGTCATCATGATAAATCTAAGTTCAAGTGACAGTTAACAAAATAACTCAACAGTTTTAGTGGTACAAACACGAGAGATAAATTTCTTGTGCTTTAAGTTTTGAATCCTGGATGCGTGGGAAGCCTGAAGATATATTTATTACTATATTATATGGTAAAAAAAAAAATGAAATCATCGCCTTAACAACCTTTTCAAGACATTTCTGGGAAGACTTGGTCGAATAGCAATAATACAGGTAGGAAATGAAGCAAGTAACGGACTATTTCACATCCATTAAAAATGGATTTCAGATTTATTATGATAATATATCAACATGAATTATCTGTATATATAAATACGTGAGAGTTATTTATCACTGTGGAGGTAAATAATTAGAGTCGTCAATTTGAATTAGGTCCATCAGATTGGTTCACCCCCGTCAAATAATTTAAGCGGATTAGGTTGGGATTTTAACGATCCAAGTTTGTCGTGAGCTGACCCGCCTTAGCCCGCGACCTGTATGGTTCGGCTCGGGACCTGCACGGTCGGCCCGCGACGGACTTGGGTTGACCCACGAATTGAAAATCATATGTTAGTCAAGCTATATGTTAATTTATTATTTTTTTGTTATAATTTTTAAAATAAAAAATAATATTTTTTTATCAAACATGAAATCTATTTAAAATACATATTTTTTTAATATTCAATTTTGTTTTAATTTTTTTTAAAATTTTGATGGATTCGCAGATTGACCCGCCTAACCTACGATCCATTTTGGATTGGATTGATTTGGGGATCTCAATCCGTCAAGATGATGGGTCGGCCCGTCTCATCCCGCCAAATGACCGATTCATTATGGGCCAATCCGTTCCGTCACGGATTTATCCGTCTGATAGCCCTACAAATAATCATCTCTCGCTAAGAAAAAGAATTATTATTATTCCGAGAGGATTTGTCAATACTAAGCCAGAGCACATCCCTTTCTCTTCTCGATTTACCTGATACGCCATGCCAACTCGATAGGCATCAGCTCTTGCCTAGTTTGTTGACTTTTTCATGACATTTTCTTCTAGAGGATATATATACATTCCAAAAAAGTTATCAAACTTCCCTAAGAATCCAATCCAAATCATTGGATAATTTGAAGAAAAAAACATGGGTGAAGATCTTATCCTGATTGATTATTCTCAATTCAAATACCAGCATTAATTAGTTGTTTTTCAATTCCATTATCTTCTCCTTTTCCACCAACTTGTGGGTGGTGCCATCAATAACTCCAATTCCGTCTCTGTTTCCACTCCAACAGCAGTTCCTCAAACCTATCAGTTTCATATGCTGCACCGAAGTCAAACGTTTACACTCGGGGATTCCTGCAACCTCCATTTTCTATCTTCGAGTTTAAGACGGAGACGAGACAAATTTTGACTGCCTCGTGATCTTTTCTGGCTTTCTCTCCATGTTGAGCGAATGACCAATTGCCAAACACCAATCTGTTTCCTCCAAAATTTGACTTTGAGGGGGCAATATCGGAGACAAGATCAAGCAGCATTAATCTCACTCCCAACTCTGCAGGAATAATAGGAGAGAGGAGCTGTATTCCTCAATCCCTAAAACGGGAAAAATCTTTCTTTTTTGTTCTATTCTTCTTTTTCTCGTTAGGGGGAGCGAAAGATTCAAGTTTTGCTGAAAGGCGAGACGAGAATGACACCGGGAGGCGAGGAATTTGTCAAGGTTGAATCTTGCATAAGGTTTGCGCTCCTGTAACGCTTCTCTATTTCTTTCCCTCTCATAATGACGGCGAAATGGCGAGGCCGCTCCAATCTCCAGAGTTTCCTCGACTCCACCACTCCTTCGATGCCGTCCCACAAACTCCCCAAGGTTTCTCGCTTTTCTTGACCTGCTGGTATCTCATAAACATGCCTCCGCACTGCTTGATCTTTTTCCTAAGAGATTTTTGGTTTTGCTAAGACGCTTCGCATGTCTGCACAACTTTATGATGAAATCTATCATTTTTCTTTTTCTTTTTTTTATTGTGTGTGTGTTAGAACGCGTAGTCTAACTAGTTAAGTATTGCACTTGAAACTAACTGATTGATGCTCACTTGCTACTTCTACTACACACAATTCATGTGCTTTTAGTTATCTGAGTTACAACTCTTAACAGTCATGGTGCCGAGACCTGAACAATCTTTGGCAACTGGTCGGAAAGGACAGTGTCGAGTTCTTCAACCTTGGAGACTTATGGGAGCAGTACTATGAATGGAGTGCTTATGGCGCCGGCGTTCCAGTCTGCCTACAAAGTGGGGAGATGGTTGTGCAATATTATGTGCCATACCTATCTAGTGTTCAGATTTACACTAACAAAGCTCCTTTTGATGCCAGGTTCTCCATCTATACCAATTCATTGATTACTGAGTAGTTATAATTTCACATTCAATGGAAGGCTGCAATTTAGTTGGACTGGTTGTTGTTATGAATTAGGCATGTTAAGGTGACTGGTGGGAATAATACTGTTAGTTGGAATGGTGAGCAAGTTGGACACTTATACTCTGAGTTTTCTGAAAGTACTTCCCCTTATGGAAGAGTTCCTCTTCTAGACAAGGTAGGTTGTGCTTATGAGGTTTGTTCCTCAAAAACATTTTCAATTTCTTGCTATCTAATTCTTCTCTTGTTCGTGTTAGGTACTCGAGTTGTCGCAGTCACACCCAGGCTTGTTTTCTTTTAAGAGTACAGAACTCTCACCAACCAGTTGGATGTCTGTAGCCTGGTATGCCATACCTACAATGTTTCACTTCCGAAAAGAAAATCGAATGATACTTCCTACAACTTATTGTTGATTGTGTTTGAAGTATAACAAAAGAAATGCTTTGATTTGAATATTATAAATGAGCATTATTTCATTTCAAGGTTCAATTACTTTTGTCGAACAGGTATCCTATTTATCATATCCCAACAAGACGTAGCGTGAAGGAGTTGTCTGTGTGTTTCTTGACTTATCATACCTTGTCCTCTTTCTTTCAAGGTATGTCTTTGTTTTGAGATCAAGGTGTGTACTTACTTAGTAAAGGCGGAGTAAGTATTTATCTCTGAAAAATCTTCTATCGACCAACATGACTAGCAATGTCTGAGATATGAAATATGTATCAACTGAATTACTGAAATCTTACAGATGAGGTTCATGGGAGCATAACTGATTTGAATTTTATCCAATCTGGGAAGAATGAATTCAGATCTAAGGAAAAGTGCAACCGCATCTATCTTCCTCCATTTGGATTGGCAACTTACAAACTTCAGGGGAACCTTTGGACAATGCCAGAATCAGGAGACCAGGAAAGAATCGCCTCTCTATTTACTGCTGCAGATTCATGGCTGAAGCAGCTCAAAGTCCAACACCATGACTTCACTTACTTTACTACACACTTTCTTTGAGCGTATAGAATTAGTGAAAGGAATCTATTAGATTATATTTGAGTTGAATCACAGGAAACAGAAAATTCTAGACTAGATATGTTTTCTAGATTACTCCATTGCAGCTATTCTGAACTAAATCTTAAAGTAGTTTCTGAAGTGGAGGCCATTTTGTTTTATATCTCATTTATTCTTTTCGACAGATGTGGTTCTTTGGGACCAAAAAACAGTTGGTCCCAACTGAATTCATTAGATTGTCTAGGAATGACTTCCTTGGACTCTAAATCTAATGAATTGAGATCTGTTGCACTTATATAATATTCTATGGAAGGAGAGTACATAAGCTTTCCTTTTGGGTCTTGGTTCGTAATCCAAACAAAACCATGATAGTTAGTTGCGCGCCTTTCAATCTTTGTAGCGACCTTTTTCCCTGTACGCAAAGCCTATAATATGTTTTTGAAATTTAGAGTTCCTTCCATAGTTGGGACTGTGAGATTTGAAGGAACTATGGGGCTTTCCTTTACTATTGGTTCAACGAGATTTAAAGTTTCTCGCTTTCGTCTTTAGAGGTGGAGGTAGGAGTCAATGGTCTTCCGTCTTCGACTACTTCATCAATAACAAGTGGTTCTTCTTGTAGCAATCTTTTGGTGATTCATGCACTAATGTTGGATTTTCATGAAGCATAACTAATTTGTCCTACAACTTCTTTGTGTCCCCATCCTCACCAATACTGCAGAAATCTTCATTAAGCAAAATACAACCTAATAGTTTCATTACCTTTTGCCTTGAACTTTTGGATTTGTTTCATCTTCTTTTTCTCGAGCGTTTTCTCCTCTTTGTCTTTTGATGCTTGATTTTTCTTCTTAATGCTTATCGAGGTGGCAAAAGGTGATTCGTTCGTTTTCATCGTCTCCGCCAACATATCTTCCGAACATATTTAATGCTTATCTACAAAAAATAATTAATGAGGTTTTTCCAATCTCGGGCGACCGGTCCCACGGAAGTTTCCCACCGGCCGTCAGGATAAATCGGGAAGCGCTCGCGATGGGTGGTCTAGAAGCCCAGCATCCCAGGATTCACGCCACATTTGGAGGAAAAATTTCTACAAATACGACAGATGAAGATCGAACCATGAATATCTGACATAGTAATTAGTCGCTCTACTACTGAACCATAATTCTGGGGGCTATTTAATACTTATCTAACATTTAGAGTGAATGTAGATGCAATACGCTACCATCTTTTACTGATCAAAAGAGAATTCTTCGTATGCTTGAGGTGGAAGATAAAAGTTGTTGGCAATTTCGATTGGATGTCGAGTTTAATATTTGGAGAATTTAGTTTGATGCCAAATGTAAGATCGAATATGATGATATAGGAAGGGTAAATAATGCAATAGGAGAAATTTAAAACTTAAATAATAAATATAGTTCGATCCCAATTAAGATGAATTTTATAAAAAAAATTTTAAATAGGATACGTAATTGTGAGATAATTTTTGGATGATCCGCTGTGAGTGTTTTCTGATTTATTTTGATGGTCGGTAGGAAATTTTTATGGGATCATACTGATCCTCACAGATTTGACATTATTTAACCTGATTGATATTTTTTTTTTAATGATGAGTCACCGTTTTAGAGGTTATAGTGAAGCAGAGACATCAAATTATCACTCAAATATTTATAATTTAATTTTTAATTATGATATATTTTATTAGTTTTTTTTCTTAAATGAAATGCAACCACGGAATATCTAACTTTTGGATCGCTCACCGATGACACGATGAGACACCACTAACTTTCTCTCACTCTCAAAATCCTTCGTAGGAAGAAAAACTTTTTACAAAGTTATAAAGAAGATAAAAAAAAGAGATACAATAATTATAGTGGAAGAAAAAGAGCACAGATAGAATTGTTGTATCAATGTTATATTTTGAGATCCTCTTGCCTCACTTCTATAGCCATGCAAATGATCATAATAATGATAAACTTCGATGATCATTATGATAACAATCAAGTTTATTTTAAATTCCTCTCACCTCACTTTTTAAATGAGGCCGACTATATAAATTTTTCTATACTATTAAACTTTATCCCTTAATATATTATTATTTATATTTTAAAAAAATTATTTTATTATTACTAATTAAATTTTTTTATCTTTATCTTCCTCATTTGATATGCATATTTATTATAATTTTATACAACGGCCGAGGCAAGAATGGGATTACTCGGGTTGCAAGTCGGGGGCCCAATGAGATAAGAATGACATTTATTTACGAGGAAAGAAGAAAAATGAAGAAAAAAAAGTTAGCCTGGGTTGACATTGGCGGAAAGAGGAGGCTAGCTCGGTGATAACGTCGAAAGAGGAGGATAATTCAGAATGACGATATCGATATCGACATCGACATGGACATCGACATCAACATCAACATCAACGCTCAAGGACCACAACCCGGATATATTTTTTGAGCTAGCTTTGCCATTGATTTTATATCACCCAATTGAAACGTTTATTGATGGTCTAAGTATATGTTCGAATTGATGAATCTTTTGTTCTCCACACTCAGACGACTCCTGGAACTGCACATCAACATGCGTCAGTGGGTGCCGATGTGACCCCTTCGATGGTCAAGGAAGAAGGAAAGTAGAAGAGCACGAATGAAGAGTTTGTACATATTCTTATAAAGAAAAAGTTTACCTTCAATCACCATCACCCAACCTTTTATACTGGCAAACCTCGGTGTCCATGCGAATGACACATTTACATATAGATTGTCAGAACCATGGGTCGTATAGAGGCACATTTGCCTATGTGTGTCAAAAGCATGGGGGTCGCATGGGGTGTTAGAGGCATGGCGTTGACGTCGTACACTTGACTCTATGCAAAAGTCGTTGTGAGTCACATCTACTACAGTTGATCTTGTCAATGATAGTTACTAGCAACTCCATGTCAAAGTTGTCATTGTTAAGAATGGTTGGACTTTCATATTGGAAGAGTTTGTCTATATAAGAATATTCTCGATCGATGATGCTCCCTAGACCCAAGTGCATTGTCTTGAGGACGTTTTTGGTGGAAGATGCTACTACTGAGATGTTCCTAATTAGCGATATTCTCAAAGTGAGTGTATGATTGAAATCTTATGTGATTTTTTCAAGGATGTTCATAGTCGGGGATATGTTCTTAGATGGGAATGTTTCTAAACTAAGTGCATGACTGAAGTTCTGTATGATTTTTTCGGAAATATTTCTAATCAAGGATATTTTCAATGTGAATGTTCAATCTGTAAGTACCCTAGGTTGATTTTGATGTGATCAACCGATTTAAGTTAGATCCTGATATTTTTAATCCCTGTGTCTAAATGTACAGGAACTTAGAAGCGTAGGAAGTCGAGTGGAAGATGTAGAGGTCGAGAAGGATGACACGAAAAGGGAGCTGACGGGCTCGATGCATTCGAGGTACGCGGAGTTCTGCGGAAGAGTACGCTGATGGAGTGAGAAAGACGCACATGGCGTCTGAGGGACGAGAAGCCGGGAGGAAGGATGCTCGAGGGGCGAAAGGTCGGAGTTGGGTTCAGGTGAGCCTAACTCCGATTGGCTAGAAATCACCCAAGAAGACCGGAAGTCAGGCTGGATCGTGGTCAATGGTTGCTGTCCAAAATAGCTATTGTCGAGCGCCCGTGAGCATATAGGCGCCTGGGCTGTTGGGCGCCCAAGTACTCGGGCACCCCTGTGTAATCAGGTGCCCAAGAGGCTAATCTTAGCCGTTTACGAACGTTGCTCTCTGGATAAGCATCAGGCCACCTGTCAGACGTCTAAGAGCTCTCGGGCGCCCTACAAGTGTCATGTCAACAAATGAATAACTTTAACTAGGGCTATAAACAGACCCCCAAAGCTCAATTTCATTCATTCCAGTTATTCCAAGCAGTAGCAAACTAGTTTGGTGTAATATTTCTTTCTTTCTCTGAGCTTTCCACGTGTAAGAGGTTTTCTCCGTCCGAAGGAGTTCTATTCAGGAGAATCGAGCCATATTCAGCCTTGGATTAACAACCTTTCCGATTGCAAACCAAATAAATCCGATTGTCTCTTTATTTAATGTTTACTTTATTTGTTTATGTTATTTGTGATCAACTAATATCTTTGTTAAGTCGAAACAAAAGATAATAATTTTTATTTTCAGGGGTAATTCACCTCTCTTGTCGACCTTTGTTCACCCTCACAATCAAAATCCTATGTGATCTTTTTGAGATGTTCCCAGTCAAAAATGTTCTGAAAGTGTGTATGACTGAAGTTTTATATGATCTTTCTACAAATGTTTCTAGTCAGGAGATCTTTTCAAAGTGAATATACGATTGAAATCATGTAATCTTTTTAGAAATATTTTTAGTTAGAGATGTATTCTAAAATAAGTCAGAGCCGGCCCTGGCCCAGGGCAACCAGGGCACCTGCCCAGGGCCCAAAATTATCAGGGGCCCAAAATTATTAGGGCCCAAACTATATATATATAAAACCCAACTTTTCCTGCGCATCGCTCCTCCCGACTCCGCGTTCCCTCCTCCCGACTCTGCGGGCTAGGGCTACGGCGAAACGGCGAAACCTTTTCGCCGTCGCTCATCCTCCTCTCTCTCTCTCGCCGGAGCCCGAAGCCATCTTTCGCCGGAGCCCCAGACCATCTCTCGCCGGAGCCCCAGGCCATCTCTCGCCGGTGAGATAAGCCATCTCTCTCCGGATCCGAAAGCCATCTCTCGCCGGTGGCCTCGCGCATCACTGCCCACCATTGCCTCCACGGCTCCACCGCCCCTACCGTCTTTTCCCTCAACTCCCTCCCAACTCGCGTGCTAGGGCTATGGCGAAAAGATTTCGCCACCGCTCTTCCTTCTCTCTCGCCGGAGGCCGAAGCCAAGCAGAGCCAACATTTGAGAAGATTTCGCTGCCCACCATTGCCTCCACAGCTACGCCTTCGAGAAGCTTCGCCGCGCCGGAGGCCACAACCAAGCATAGCCCCTCTCTCTAAAGGTCCTTCTTTTCCCTCCTCTAAGGGCGTAGGCAAAAAATTGTTAATATCTTAGATCTTATACATCCATTGCAGAAATTGAAATCTGAATCAACAATTTACAATTTATCCCTTACCTTGTCCAACCTTTTGTTGTATGATTGAACATCAAAACATGGGATGGATTTTATGGTACCAATTTTTATGCTGTGATTTTTTTTGGTATCAATTTTTGCTGAGTCAAGCTTGCTGTGATTTTGTTAATTTTATGCTACCAATTTTTGGTATCAATTTTTACGCAGAGCCCAGCTTGCTGTGATTTTTTTAATTTTATGCTACCAATTTTTATGGTATCAATTTTTGTTAAGTGTTTTTACAGTGTTTTATATTTTTACTTTCATCTTTTTTATGTTTTATTTATGATTGTTCTCTGGGTAAAAATGTTTGCAAAGGATATTATTATAATCACAAACTAATTCTCATTCTAGTCTCAATTTGATTTTATGAATTTTTTCATGATGAATATCTATTAATGTATTGTTTTGTACTTATAATAGGAAGTTGACACCACGATTTTGGGGCTGTCAAAAGAAGAAGCTGTAAAAAAAACCATATATAGCATCAATGGATGTATATGTATTCAAGAAGGATTTGCTCTTGGATCTTCTCAGGTACGACTTTGGCTCTTATTCAAGGAGCGTAAAAAATAGACTAGATTTAGGTAGAAGTATCCAATGCAAACCGAGAAGCATTGTGATGGTTAAGCTTGTCCAATTATTTGATAATTTATTTCGCAGGCTAATATATACTTTTGCCACTCCCTTATACGGCTTCAATGTGAATGTGGTATTTGAAAATTATATACAACTTATTCCATGAACTTTGTGGTTACTAGAACTTGCACCTTGTCAATTCTTTCTTGTACTTAACCACATGCTTGATTTCTAATAATTTGATGTACACCATATAGCCACCTCGCTTCAGCTTTTATGATGCAGCAAAGCCAATGTATACATCACGAAGAAACTTGCCTCCATCAATGGTCGACAATAGCAAGGTCAGTTAATTACCCTAATTAAATCTATGTAAAGGTTGCATCCTTGTGGTGCTGCTATAGATTTTGTTGTGGTTATCATGAGTGATCAAGCATATTTCTTCATTTCAACTATTGGCTTTGTTGAAAATTGATTTGTGATAAAATGCTTCTTGCAGATTGAGATTTAATTCTCATAGGACTTAATGTATCTGTAAATGAGCATGCGTAGAATTATTACTGATTAACCATGAATAGTTAATTGTCCCTGTAAATGTTATAGACATTTGTTAAACAATATAGTTTATTCATAACTTCAGTGTTGACATGCCATTATTTTTATGGTTAAGGTAGTTCTATGATTTTAGTAATTGTCTGATTCCTCACAGTGCATAGTATATTAGTGCATTTAGTATTAGTAAAATTTTATGATGGATATGTAAAATTTTTTTTGGAAAAAGTAATATTTGGAAGATAAAATTAGGGCATGATTTATAATTTCGCCCAGGGCCTTTAGACAATAAAGACCGGCTCTGAAATAAGTGTACAATTGAAATCCTATGTTCATGCTATTAGCTATCTTGGCATATGCCTGATCGAATGTGTGCCCTGTGCGGCTTGCTTTATGGACGACACATGTCCTGCGCGGTTAATATTCCGGGCGAATATTTAGAGGTATATCATACACTAAATATTTTTGCAGCTTGCTTATCTACGAACTCTAGGCGAAATGATAATGTCTATTAAATTCTTTTATGCTAATCCTCTATTGCATTTATTTATGTCTATGAGGTTATGGTACTGCGGTAAAATGATTAGTCACTATCTTAGATATTCATAATTTGATCTCTAATTACTGTATATTTTATAAAATTTTTTTTTTTTAAAATTGGATGTGAATCTTGAGATACTGAATTTTTAGATCGTCCACTTCGAACGTAGTACAATGGTAGCTGACCGACAAGTGATTGTTATTTTCTACTATCGTTATGTGCAGTGCAGGTGAGAATTCCAGATTAGACAGGATTAGAAGAGTAAATATATTCGTAAAAACCAAGCCGAACATAATTTCGATGATAAATTAAAATCAAGTACACCTTTAAAGAGACGCGCGCACAATCCAAGTCTACAATGATTCTCTCCTACATTTCCAACAGCGAACACAGAAAGCAATGCAACCAAAGTTGATCATTGAAAAGATGAGCAATAACAAATCATTTTTATATGTTTGGCGATCGGATTAAAACAGGCGATCTGTTCTTCCTTCGCTCGCCAGACTTGATGTTTTAAGTCGGCTAAAGCATTCTCATATAGAAGAAAAAGCAGTGACTCTCTCCACTGAATCTCTGCTGCTTTGTTCGTCTCTCCAGAGTAGAAATCGAGATCGAGATCGAGATCGAGCATGGGTTCTCTCCTATCGAAGCAGCCTAACGATTCTGCCCCAAAAGGTTCTTCCGGAGCTTCCCGATCTTCTTCCCCACCGAAATTGAAGACTTTGCCTTTCAGTCCACAGTATTCTTCTCGCCCATCGGAATCGAAGACTTTAAGTTCACAGTTCCAACATGCTGATGCCAGTAGGAGATCGCCGGGAACAACCACGAGCATGCAAAAGCACACGCCTGACGCAAGAGACGGAAATCCTGAACTGAATGGGAAGATTTCTGCCAGGATGCCTGATTCCACTCACATTTGGGGCATCCATCAGGCCTCGACGAAGTCCTCTAAACCCTCCTTAAATGCTTCTACTTCTTCCTTAACCTCTTCAGTCTCATCCAAACTTCCTGCGGTCGCCGATCCTCTTTCATCGAAGTGCTCTTCTGTACTCCCTGCCTCATCATCGTCCACTCAAGTCTGGATCAAGCGTCAATCTACCTTGAATTACGATGATAAATCTTCGCTTTTGTCACCAACTACTCTTCCATCAAATACCTCCAACTTCACAGATACGTTTGCTTTTTTCCAAGAGCAACAGACACCGACACCTGAGACTAATCGTCATGATTCCAAAAGCAACAGGGACTACTGTTCCAACTCTTCGTCTTCTACTCCCCACTCATCCAAGCCGCCTCCATTTTTCAAAAATCGCACACTTGCTGAAATATACGAGATTCCTGAGGATATCGAGGTACTGATCAAGAACGATAAATTGCCTGCAATGATGCCATTAACCCCGCACAATTATGCAGATAATTTCCGTATTTTGCTTTACACAGAAGAGTATGAACTCGAGGTACTCTCTTGTCACAAAGCGAATCCTCATTTCTTGGTAGTAATATTACGAATTAAGGTTGATCACTTTTCTAACAGTTTAAGCATTTGAGGTTATCACTTCTGAATCAAATATTGTTAACATGTTTGCCAAAAAGAAAAAAGGGGGAAAAAAAAGAAAACGAAAAAAAAACACTATGTGGTTGGGGGAAAAGGTTTTTAATTCTTTTTTGTAAGAGCAAAGGTGATCTATAATCTTGTTCAAATTATAGGGGGAATAAATTGATGAGTCAAATCATGAGAAACTCTTAGAAAGTGTGAGAAGAATAAGATATGGATCGATGAATTGTTGAAACATAATTTGACTGTATGATCAAAATATCAGCTATAGATTCTTTCTAAAAGAGATAACTAACGGACAAATATTGAGAAAGGAATATGTTTATGCTCACTTGCACATAACTTTTCATTGACAAACAGGTTTGTGATAGACTTTCTACATAGTTATTATGGTGGATTTTAGAGGAAATATATAGCAATTATATCAATGTAATGAATGCTATAAGAATAATAATAAAATTATTAGTGTGAGGGATATTGAAAGAAAAAATAGTTTCCTATTATTCTAGGTTGAATAGAGCACGACATTCATTCATTAGGCATAACAACTCAGAGTTTATCCTATATAGAACAAAGGGAGCCAAAGTGAATGCAAGAGGTACAATGCTATGCAGATAATGATCTTTGGATAAAAATTATGCAAGAAGGGATGAAATCTCTTTATGGTCAATAACAGATGATTTAGTCAAGTTGCCACATGATATATAATCTATAAAGAACAAATAGGCCCCCATGGGCTGGATCGGATGGTAAGGCACCTGCTGCTTGAATCGGAGGTCTCAGGATCGAAGGTCGCCAGTTGCACACAGGGATAAAACCCTGGTCTGCTGGCATTAAATTCCCTCGACCCCAGGCGCCTCACCACACCAGTGATAACCGTGATTTACCTCCTCCGTGTTGGTCTTGGGGCGGGCTGGCGGGGGCGCTGGGGGCGAGCGTTTCGCCTTTTTTGAATATAAAGAACAAATAGGTGATTGAGTTGAAGAAAGGCCACAATAAGTTGTTTCAGTGCAACCTCAATCAATTGTAGAAGGGTTCGGTTGAAAGAAGGACAATATGTTAATTATATGGTATGATAGTATAATGGTTGATTAGTTGAAGAAAGAGTTAGTAGATCATATAATATATAGAATTTGGTGCTAACCATATGCATGCTAGGTATGGAAATACTCAAGATAGAAAAGCTAGACAGTTGTCTCGTATAAGAGAAATAGGTTGGACAAGTTTTAGAAAGGTTCAACATAAAGATGCTGCCACAGTCTCAAACAGTTATTTTAAGTTGACTAAAGGTACTAGTGAGATTTCAGTAGTAGAGATGGCAAAGATTCTATATTCCTTTTCAATTGGATCACACATGTATATTATGCATGCAGTTGGAGTTTTAGAAAGATTGTTTTCAGATCTAAGGAAGGCTTTATAGACAGTAAGTATGTGGATTTTCAAGTGTTTTAAAGGTATGATAGGTTAGCACTATGCTTTGAGGATCACAGTATACATGAAAGGGAAAGAGGATGGGTGGAAGTCCACTTTAAGTTATTTGTTCACCATTACAGGGGGAGTTATTTTTTGGCAAACCAAATTGTAGAACTAATTTGCGTGGTTGTGTGTTTTGGACTCTTTTACCATTTTGCTGTTTTTTCCCATACAGCTAAGCGCATATAGTGATATTCTTCAACCCAAGAGGATGTAGTCAAAAAGAATTATCTTGTAACCTTCTGCAATTTCTTTTACAAAAATTGGTCTGTATCAATCCAAAGATGCATATGTTCATTAACATGGTCAAGAAGGTGCATATATTGATCCATATCTATACTTGTGTTTGCTATCAGCGATCACCCACCTCTCTTTCTATTCCTCCATTTTCTCTTTGATCTATACACCTTAGAACATTATTTCCAAAGATTGGGAATGCTGAATTACAAATCTGGGGTTTGTTGTATAATTTGCAAAATCCAAGCAATTTTTTTGCAATGTTGGCACAGTCGTTTTCTTTCATTCTTACCAAACTGAAATATTGTCAACACAGAACTCTTGCACATTCTTTTCATTACCATAATATTGCATTTCTATATAGCTTATTACCTCAAAAATTTCTAATCAGTTTTCTATCTTTGATGTATTTTTTAATTCATTTTCTTTCATACTATTGGTCTCAATTTACCACGCTGATCTTACATAGAAATGGAGCGAATATTTACTGGAAGGAGTTACTCTGGAGTTGCGTGAAAAGAAAGACTGTAAAATTCATAAATTGAAAGAGATTTCTAAGGCAAAAAACAGTCGGAATGATCAACATTCTTTTGTAGCATTCGAGATTGATGCTGTTCCTGAAAGAAGGCCTTATCTTTTATCAAGAGATTTTGTCCTTGTGCAACCCTCAGACCAGATATCTGCTGAACCTTTCAAGGTTTGTTTCTCAGATTCTTCTAAATGTGCAATGGAAATGTTGAGCTAATACTTCCAGCATTGCATCATGATATTTAGATATTTTATGTGCCCTAAAGAAAGTCTTGAAGGTGCTATGCTTTAGCACACAACGTTCGAGACAATTTTATCTTTTCATCTGCGACATACATGTGTAGTCTTGGTTTATCATCTAACATTTAGATCCCTTGCTCTCTTTTTTCCCTTTTATCTAAAAAAACAGGGAGTCATTGTTTGTGTGGTAAAGAGCAGAACTGTTTTAGTAGAGTTTGGACGTGATTTTCACAAACAACATTCATCAACGAAAAAGTATAATGTTAGCTTCTCCTTCAATAGAGTTTGCTTGAAAAGATCTCATATTGCAATCTCCGCTGCAACAAATCCTTTGCTGTGTATGATCCTCTTTCCAAATCCCAAAGGCATTACTGATTATGCAAGCTCGTATGGGAACATGGTTTCTCCAACCATTCAGTCTTCCAATAAGCATGATCATGTAATTCGAAGAATCCTAAACCGTAAAGGTCTTGTACCCTATCTCATAGAAGGACCCCTCGCCTACGACTACAAGGTTGAGGAGCTCACTGCCACTGGGAAATTTATTCAAGAAGCAGTCATCCAAATTTACAGGAATGTTGTTAGCTCCAAAATACTTATATGCACTCCCAGGAACATGACGTGCGATGCATTGATGAGGGGTTTACTCGACAAGATTCCAAAGACCAAGTTGTTCCGAGCTAATGCTGCCTTCCGAGACATGGAACTTGTGCCAGATGACATTATGCCAACATGCCTGTTCAAAGGGGAGTGCTTCACTTGCCCTCCCGTTGATGAGCTCAGAGAATTCAACATTGTTTCTTCCACCTACATGAGTAGTTTCAGACTTCACAATGCAGGAATTGAAGCCAACCATTTCAGTCACATTTTCTTGGTTGATGCAACTTCTTCGATGGAGCCTGAAGCAATTGTGGCTCTTGCAAATCTAGTTTGTGAGAATACTGTCATCGTAATTACAGGTTCGATGGATGACTGTCCACGTTGGGTGAGATCAGGAATAGGGAGGAGATGGAATGGACTGAAGAGATCATTGTTCCATAGGCTTATGGAGTTTGGGCCTTACTCTTCATTGGATTCTAAGCATGCAGCCAGCATCAGATCCGGCTAGCAGAATGTGTATAGTAAAATTATTGTGTCGTTTCATATATAAAATAAGTTGTATGTATGTGTATATTGATCCTTAGATGACTTGAATGGGCAATTTCATAGTCTAGTTATAATGTATAGGTACGTCGGTTATGGACATGTTATAATTATATTGTCTATGCATAAAAAAATTACCGAAGTTCATGATTTAAAGTTACTCTTTTGGTGATTCATGCAGTAATGTTGGATTTTCATGAAGCATAACTAATTTGTCCTACAACTTCTTTGTGTCCCCATACTCTCCAATACTACACAAATCTTCATTAAGCAAAATACAACCTAATAGTTTCATTACCTTTTGCCTTGAACTTTTGGATTTGTTTCATCTTCTTTTTCTCGAGCGTTTTCCCCTCCGTCTTTTGGTGCTTGAATTTTTTTTTTTAATGCTTATCTAACATTTAGAGTGAATGTAGATGTAGTACGCTATCATCTTTTACTGATCAAAAGAGAATTCTTCGTATGCTCGAGGTGGAAGATAAAAGTTTTTGGCCATTTCGATTGAATGCCGAGTTTAATATTTGGAGAATTTAGTTTGATACCAAATGTTTGCTCGAATATGATGATATAGGAAGGGTGAATAATGCAATAGGAGAAATTTAAAACCTAAATAATAAATGTAGTTGGATACCTAAGTATGATGAATTTTATAGATTTTTTTAAAATGGAATACTTAACTGTGAGATATTAGACTTTTGGATGGTTTGTTGTGAGCGCTTTCTGATTTATTTTGACAGTCGATAGGAAATTTTTGTGGGACCAAACTAATTCTCTCAGATTCGATATTATTCAACCTGATTAATATTTTTTTTTATAATGAGTCACCGCTTTAGCAGAAAGATATTAAATTATCACTCAAATATTTATAATTGAATTTTTAATTATGATATATTTTATTAAAATTTTTCTTAAATAAAATACATAATCAAGAAATATCTAACTTTTGGACCGCTCAAAGAGACACCACTAACTTTCTCTCACTCTCAAAATCCTTCGTAGGAAGAAAAACTTTTTACAAAAGTATAAAGCAAGATAAAAAGAGATACAATAATTACAGTGGAAGAAAAAGAGCATAGATAGAATTGTTGTATCAATGTTATATTTTGAGATCCTCTTGCCTCACTTCTATAGCCATGCAAATGATCATGATAATGATAAGCTTCGATCAAGTACAATCAAGTCTTATTTTAAATTCCTCTCATCTCGTATCCCTTAGCATATTATTATTTATATTTAAATATATTTTATTTTATTATTACTAATTAAGTTTTTTTCTCTTTATCTTCCTCGTTTGATATGCACATTTATTATAATTTTATACAAGTGCGGTGGCAAGTATGGGGTTACTCGGGTTGCAGTCGGGAGACACTACTAGAATTTTTGCATTCAACAACACATAATCGACAACGATTTTTTGATAAAGTGTTGTCTTATGTCAATTTAACAACAGTTTTAGTATTAACCGTTGTTGTTGTTGGTCTGTATACATAAAAAGACAACAGTAATAACAAAATGTTGTCGTATGTATACTCAACGACAACAGTTATAAAATAACTGTTGTCTATAGGCGGGATTTACAACAACTGATGTGATAAACTGTTGTCTATTATGACAATAGACAATAGTTATATTAAACTGTTGTTGTTGTATTGTTGTGCTGTTCAAGCAATAAACAAAATCAACGGTGGATATCCTTAATCATCTTTTTTTCTCGTCGCAAAAACCCCTAATCTTTTCTCTTCCTCGCCCGCCAACTACCCAAACCCCCGACCATTTCCGCTTCTCTCACACAAACCCCTCGCAGCCACGAGTCGACGCCTGTCCCCCTTCTTCATCGCCCGTGTCCAAGGAAGCCCCGAGAGCGGCGCTTCCTTTCACCCTCGCGAGGTGAGCCCCGACTCCTCTCGCTCTCTTCTTCTTCATCGCGCAAGCAAGGAAGCGACGCCTCCTCACTTACCTTTTCTTCTTCCTCGATCGCGTGCCCTAGCTACTGACGCCCAGGCAAGCAGTACCCTGCGTCAACACCGCATCTTCATCGCTAGCTACGACAGGCGAATTGCTCCTTCCCGGCTGAGTGCCACTGCCAGCGGCCCTCCTAGTGAGTTGAGATCGCTATTGATTGTTTTTGGTACCGTGAGTTGGAGCTAACCTAGTCCTCTTCCTAGGGATTTCTGGAAATTAGGGCTCTTGCATGTGGCTGGGTTTCTTCTGATCGAAACAGAAAGGGGCAGAGGAAAGCTTGGTGTGTGGGTTTTCAGGTAAGGCTTGGTTGTGATCTTCATTCTTGGATGTTTCCCTTTGGATTCCCAAACTTGTACGTGAGCTCTATTAGATTCCCAAATTGCATTAGCTAGGTTTAGTTGAGCTTTGATCATTTCTTTTATGTAGGACCCAACTAATTCCTTGATAACTTTATTCATTCACTAACTGTTGATGAGTTTGAAACTAAGAACATTGTCCAGTAGAGCATAATTTTCTGCCAACCCTAGCTATTAGTAGTTTACAAGTAGATTTATAGCATCTTATGCTCTTTGGTTTGTTGTGTAAGACTTTGCTATTCAGACAAAAACTAACAATTTGTTTGTAGATATATTTTATAACTTTATTTATTACTCTGTAAGAAATTATATTTAATGTAATGAAAATGTTTAAGGATCTAAATGTTACTATACTAATATAAGCTTTGGATGTACTTCAATAGTAAGATGCAATCCATATGTCAACCTCAAATAATTTCCCTCAGAATAGATCTGACAATGCATATTATTTTAAATTAAATTTGCTTAAACTACATCTCGGAACTGATATTATGTGAATTTAAGCATAGAAATGAATGGTTTGAGGTAGTTACAAATATTGACATTAGATATTGCATGCTATGAATATTGCATGCTATGAATATGTGAATATTGTATGCTATGAATATTGCTTAAGATTTTTTCCTTTTTCTCCCTTATTTACTTATTTTTGCTCAAATATTGACAGTAGATATTGCATGCTATGAATATGTGATGTTTCTTGTTAGGTGGGTTAAGATTTTATTGTATAATGTGTATTTATTTTGAAGGTAGGTGTTGGCTCATTTCTAATTGATTAGTACTTGTAACAAGAATGGACAAAGAATGGATGTCAAAGGATAGATTATCACGTGAATATGGTATTGGAGTAGAGTCTTTCTTGCAATTTGCACTGGATAACGCTAACAATCCTAATGCAATACCTTGCCCATGTGCAAGATGTGGTAATATCAAGAAGCAAAATGTTGAAATTATAAGGGCACATTTGTATAGTAATGGTATAGATTTGACATATCATACATGGATATGGCATGGGGAAAGTAGTATGGCAGAGAACTCAATGAATGGTAATGATCGAGTAGGGCAAGATGAAGACAATACTTTTGGTGAGGAGCCTATAGATATGGTGCAGGCTGTTTATGATAGTTATGATCAGAATCCAAGCCATTTCAATAAGCTACTTGAAGATGCCGAGAAATGCCTATATCCTGGATGTACCAAATTCACAAAGATATCTGCCATTGTGAAATTATTTAACTTGAAGGCAAAATATAGTTGGAGTGATACAAGTTTCACCGATCTACTTATTTTGTTTGGAGAAATGCTTCCAACTGACAACTAATTGCCATTATCTCTGTATGACGCAAAGAAAAGCTTACGTGCATTAGGGATGAATTATGTGAAAATTCATGCTTGCCCTAATGATTGTATCTTATATCGAAAGAAGTACGAAGACTTTGCCAATTGCCCTACTTGCGGGACATCAAGGTGGAAGTTAAGCAACAAATCCAAGGTAAAAGAAGGAGTTCCTGCAAAGATCCTATGGTATTTCCCACCTATTCCAAGATTTAAAAGAATGTTTAAGAATAAGGCAATATCCAAGGAGTTGACTTGGCATGCCGATAAAAGACTTCGTGATGGATATTTACGTCATCCAGCAGGTGCGCCTTCTTGGAAATTAATTGATCGTATGTGGCCAGAATTTTCTGCCGAGCCAATAAATCTGAGATTGGCTATATTGGCAGACGGGATCAATCCCCATAGTTTGATGAGTTCTGCATATAGTTGTTGGCCAATTTTAATGATCACATACAATCTTCCACCATGGCTGTGTATGAAGAGAAAATTTGTTATGCTCACCTTGTTGATATCTGGTCCTAGACAACCTGGAAATGATATTGATGTTTACTTAGCACCATTGATTGACGACTTAAAATGCTTATGGGATGAAGGTGTTGAAGCATATGATGCATATCGAGAAGAAAGTTTCTCTCTTAAAGCTGTTCTACTGTGGACAATCAATGATTTTCCTGCATATGGGAATATGTCTGGTTGTGTTGTGAAGGGATATTATGCATGTCCTATTTGTGCAGAAAAAACTTGTGCAAAAAGGTTGAAGCACAGTAGGAAAATGTCATATACAGGTCATAGAAAGTTTCTACCTTTAAGTCATCCTTATAGAAGACAAAAGAAGACATTTAATGGGAAGCAAGAGTTTAACCCACCACCAAATCCATTGAGTGGCCATGAAGTTCTGGAAAGAGTGGAAAGAATTAATTTTCAATTGGGAAAAATAGGTGGAAAGCTACAATCAAAGAAGAATGATGGTGAAATATGTTGGAAAAAGAAATCAATATTCTTTGAACTTGAATATTGGAAGGACCTACATGTTCGACATGTTCTTGATGTAATGCACATTGAAAAAAATGTTTGTGAAAGTCTCATCGGTACTTTACTTGACATTCCAGGAAAAACAAAGGATGGAGTCGCGGCAAGATTAGACCTTCTAGAAATGAATATAAGGACTGAATTGCCACCAAGGGTTGGGGAGAAAAGAACATTTTTGCCTGCTGCTTGTTACACTCTAAGTAAAGATGAGAAAATGAGTATTTGCAAATCTTTAGCGGGAATCAAGGTCCCTGAAGGTTACTCATCTAATGTTAAAAACCTTGTCTTGATGACGGATTTGAAATTTGTTGGTCTTAAGTCACATGACTATCACACTTTAATGCAACAATTACTTCCCGTAGCCATTCATGGTGTCTTGCCAAAACATGTCAGAGATACTATCACTCGGTTGTGTTTCTTCTTCAATATGCTATACAGCAAAGTAATAGACGTTTTAAAGTTGGATAACTTACAAAGAGAGATTGTGATGATATTATGTTTGCTTGAAAAGTATTTCCCCCCTTCATTTTTTGATATAATGATACATTTAACTGTTCATCTTGTGCGGGAGGTCAAATTGTGTGGACCCATTTGGTATAGACATATGTACCCATTCGAAAGATACATGAAGATTTTGAAAGGGTACGTACGCAATCGCAATCGACCGGAAGGGTGCATAGCTGAATGTTATATTGCTGAAGAGACTGTGGAATTTTGCTCAGAGTATCTATCTAATGTCCACACAATTGGGATACCATCAAGACAATGTATAGGAGAACGTAGTAAGCCTTTATTAGGAGCAGTAGTGCACTCCGCTAGGCATGATGAATTGCAGCAAGCACATCATTACGTATTGGCGAATGATGATGAGATTGATCCTTATATCGAGTAAGAAAACTAACTTATCAGTACTTTCATTATACTTGAATATAATATTGTATTGATTTATTTATTTGAAATCATTCCATTAGGGCACACATGGTGGAGTTGAGAGCAAAATTTCCTCATAAAGCTAGGTCTAAAAGGTGGTTACAAGATGAGCATAACCGAACATTTATTAAATGGTTGCATGATAAGGTACATTCCAAACGTACTATCTATTATCATATATATACAATCTAGGTATCAGTATAATAAAATTTAAATTTTATTATATTTATAAATATAGGTTGAACAGGAGGATGCGCATTCTACCTGTCAAATATCTGAAAGATTGAAGTGGTTAGCGCGCGGACCAAGCATGAAATTGTTAAAGTATTCTAGTTATTTGATTGATGAGGTTATTTACACTACAAAACAGCGTGATGATGTTCGCATTACTCAAAACTCTGGAGTCAGTTTAGTTGCAAAGACAATGCAAGCCTCTAGTGCAAAGGATAAAAATCCAATTATGTCAGACATGGTTTTTTATGGAGTCATTGAAGAAATATGGTCACTCGATTATCACAAATTTCAAATTCCAATGTTTAAATGTATTTGGGTCGAGAATAATAATGGTATTAAAGTGGATGATCTTGGTTTCACATTGGTAAACTTAAAAAGAATTGGATTCAAATCAGATTCTTTTATCTTGGGAAGTCAAGCAAAGCAAGTATTTTACATTCAAGATCCGGAAGATCCTGTTTGGAGTATTGTACTTGCAACTCCTACTAGAGAGTCATTTGAATATGCAAGAGAGGATGAATTAGAAGACATTGCAATCCACTATCAATCTCTTACCAGAGGGTTACCATCAATGGATGTTGACGGAGTTGATGAAATGGAACCATCATGCATTCGTGAAGATTGTGAAGGGATTTGGGTCGACAATGTTTAACCAAAAAATAATTTGCTTTTGAAGACGTATTTGTAGACAATGATGTTATATATCTTGTTCAGATTTTATTTGGTTTTGATTACTAGCTTTTAAATCACTGGTTACCTGTAAGAAATCCTATTCAAGTATGTTCAAGTTTTCTATTCATTTTTCTGTTGCCGTCACTACTATATAGTTCTTGCTCATGTTGCTCTGGGTTAGCTGCTAAGATTCTTGCTCACTGATGATGGCTTCTGTTCCCTTTTTCTCTCATTATATCGGTATTTTGTCTACAAAAGTTGAAGAGACTAATCTAATTTAATTCTTTCTGTAAAATTGATTGGTATTGAGTGCAATGAGTCTTTAGCTTTTCTAAATTTCTGAACTAAAAGAATCCCCTCCTTTTTCATAGGGAGAGTTACTAAGGTCTTTGGGTGGTGCGAAAGCTTCAACTTCACTTTTGGGAGTTCCACTAGGACACAATTCCTCATTCCGGTAGGTCTCTGCTTTTGCTCCTGGTTGAATTAGGGAGGCCGTCAAATAATGGTAGTATCAACTCAATCACGGAAACTAGATTTAGGTTAATCTTCACAAGTTTGACTTTTTTTATAATCTTTGCAGATGTGTTGGATGCTGAAATGTTTAGACTTTCTTTTAACATTGTCAAATGTTGTTTTCTCAGTTGTATCCACTGAAACTGATAACAGAGCCCTTTATGTTAGGTATTTGTTTTATTGTCTATCATGCACAAGTGAAGAGTACTTAAAACCTCACTTTCTACTAAAACACTTTCAGCATTGACAAACTACTGGCCCATGTTGATTTGTTAAGATTACAAGATAATATCTGAGTATCCGTGCTTTTACTTTGTTGTAGGCCTAAAATTCTATTGTTGTAAATTTCAATTGCTAATGATAAATAGGATTCAATGACAGCGAAGAACAAACACAAAATCGTAGCTGCAACCACCAGCAATCAGGTAAGTTATATATTTTCATTAGATATTAGAGAAGCTCTCATTGCAATTGTTCTAAATCTATATTGATAATGATAGGCTTCAATGACAAATAAGGGAAAAGGAAAAATCATCTCTACATCCACTGAGCAAATGGTGGACTCTACAGAAACAGTAACAACAAGAATATCTAGAGGACGTACAAGTCTAGATAAGCTTGCTAGACATAGAGTGCAAGGAATTAGAAAGCCGGTGAGATTTACTAAACTTGGACTACCAGTAGGGAAGGCTGCGAGTGAGATGCAGAGTTACATCGGTTTGCTTGCAAGAGAGAAGGTGAAGATTACATACAAGACTTGGAGGCTAGTACCAAATGAAATTAAAGAATTAATATGGGAATCTGTTAAAGTACGTGAGTAGGTTTGGTCAAGTGTTACTATTCATTTTGTTATCTTAGGTGAATTTTTTTACTGCATTTCCAACTTTGTGTTTTATAGTTGACATACGAAGTTCCCCCAACTTGGAAGAAGGGTTGTTTGAGTTCAGCCAGTAATAAATGGCGTCAGTACAAATCGCATCTCACTCAAACATTCATTTCGAACAAGCTAGACAAGCCCGATGAATTGAATGAACCGCCTAGTGGTTATGGGATTTCAAAAGAAGATTGGATGGCTTTTGTTCTTACGCGCATATCCGTCGACTTCATTGTAAGTTTATTTTTTTGTTCTTTCAGAAATAAGTAGACAATAAGGTAATTAATGATTTAGTAAATTTGACTATATCGAATGTTTCACTTGACTAGAATCTAAGTGCTGTCCAGAAGGAGAAACGAAAGAAGAACATTTACCCTCATCGCCTATCTCGTAAAGGATATGCACGATTTGCAGAAGAAATAGTAAGTATTATTCACTGTTCGATAATGTTGATGCATTTGCATGTTTATAGTCTAGTTCAACCATGGATGAGAGGATGTCCTATGTAACTGAAACCAGTCTTGAGGTTGTAAAGAATTGAGAGCTTTAGTATTCCTAACAATAAGTATTTTGCAATCAATAAGACGATATTATGATTGTGACTTTTTTTAGGACAATCGGTGGTTTCTTCCAAATTGAAAAGCAATCATTAAACTGTTCTAGCAATGAAAGTAGATGTACTGAACCTATTTTGTGACTGAAAGCTCTTTTCGTGTGACTCTTTCTGTACATGATCTATTGCCTGTATGTTCAATAGAAAAAAATATTCCTTTCATGGTTTGTGTTATTTCTTACTCTTCAACAGTTTTGATAACCATTCTATTTTGCCATAAATCTTTCTTTTGTTCTTATTCTTAGGCAAATGACTTATGTGAAGATGAAGAAATCAATCGTGCTATTATCTGGAAGAAAGGAAGGGTTAACAAAGAAGGAAAATTTGATGGTGAAGAGTTGAATCAAACAGTCGCCAAGATTGTGAGATATTATACATAAAACTCAATTATTGTATTTCAATTAAATGCTTCAAAGTATATTATTGTTTTCATTTGGATGACATGATGAATACATTCAACAAAAGCGTGAGGGTAAACTAGAAATAGTAGGCCCAACATCAGATATTCTTACCAAAGCACTGAATACGGAAGAACATGGGGGACGTGTGAGGGCTGTTGGAGGGCATATAACTCCAACATTATTCTTTAATGTTGATAAAAGATGGAAGACCAACAAAGTTGCTAGAGAGCTGATGAGTATGCAACATAGAGAGTTGATGGAGGCGAAACAATTAATTCAAGACCAAGATGCACGCATTAAACATCTGGAATCAATTGTCTTAAAAAAAGGTGCATCGGGCAGTGAAATTGATGACAAAGGAAGTTGCTCGGTCAAGTGCGCTCCTAAAATTGACCAAGATGCCGAACCTATTTCTGATGAGGTCAAACCTGTTTGTCAAGAGGTCAAACCAATTTGTGAAGAGGTCGATGATGTTGAACTACAGATTGTGGAAAAAGTAGTTGCTCTACAGGTATATAAGTCATTGTGGTTATAAATATTACTGAAATATAGAGTTAGTACTATCCAATGACGTGACTATTTTTTGTTTAGGGTAAACCTGTTATTTTGACATTGGATTCGAGCAATGAATTGCTGTACATGGAACTGTTGTTGAGCTTGAAGGAGGTAATCAATTAATCCATGGCCTTCCAATGCCTAAGGATTTTATGCGAGTGTCCGTTGATGTGGCAATGCAAAAATCAGCACGTTTGCCCTTTCCGATTCCTGATGAATGTGAAACTATTGGTGATGCTATTGGAACACATGTAGCTTGGCCAATCCACTTGATAAAGCTACAACCCGAGGTACATCTAATTAAGCTAATATTTCAATGTAAATATTCGTTAAATTATTTAGTATTGCGCCATCTAACAAGCTTATAATTACAATCTTTAGAAGCGTCAAATGAAGAAACCTACCCGTGCAGAGAAAAACCAGAAAGTTTCATCACGTGTGCCAAAATCGTTGCACATGTTATATTGTTATGCTAAGCATGCTATTGATAATGGAAAGATCTTGTCAATTGTTTTAGATCATGAGATATTTCAAGATGATTATGAACTGAATTTGCATATTGAGGACATCACTGCATTGTATCACTTGGAGCCAATTTCTGGAAATTGTGTGGTTATTTACATATTGTAAGTTGTTGATTTACCTTCAACTTTCTTTGTTCTTTTATTAATTTACTATAGAAGCACTTACTGATTTTCTTGTAATTCATATGGTAGGCATCTTTATAAAAACTTGGTGAAAGAAAACAAGATTGAGAAATTCAGGTTTGTAAATCCGCATAGCATCCCATGCTTTAAAAAAATCACAGTGGACAAATTAGTTAAAACTGAGCGGTTGAACCAAAGAGCAAGTATTTTAGCTGAAAGGCTAGGTGGTGCATCACTTAATCAGTTGGTTTTGGTGCCAAGTTGTAACATGTAATGGACTTCTTGAATATATTTTTTCAATTGCCATTTTTATTTGAATTGAGAATGCACTAATTTTGTGTACTTCTGTGTAGTTTCCATTGGACTCTCACTCTCATTAATCCTCATAAGGAGATTGTTTACTTATTGGATTCCCTAGGTCCTCGCATTCGTGATAACGATTGAAAATATGTTGTGGAAATGTGAGTTTATATATGTTTTTTGTTAGTATGCATCTAAATTAGTCTTAAAACAATAGTTTATCAACTACTGTACCTAATGTATAATTGAAGGGCAATAAAATTGTTTAATTCGTTCCAAGGAAGAAAAGGAAGAAAACAAGTACAGTGGGAAGTGATTAAGGTATTTGTACTTCTATTTAAATCAAAATTTTTTATTGTGTATAATATTGGTATTTTAAGCATTAAAAATATGAATTATCTTTGCCTTAGGTTCCTAGGCAACCGGATGCCAAACAATATGGATATTATGTGATGAGATTTATGAAGCAAATTACTGAAGAAGTTACATTAATCGAGGGGGATGCATTCCGAACGATAGTAATAATTTTTTTATTATCTCAAATATTTAAAGTTATCTAGTTATAAATTTTTTCAAGTTGTTATGTTTTATTCTGTACAATCATATAATGTGTTTTTGTTCATAGTTTGCAAAAGCAGAGTACTCCCAAGATGAAATTGATGAAGTGCGCTCCGCGATAGCTGATTGTATACAGGATTATATTTGATAATAGGTATGTAAATGTTAGTTACTAAGGTTTAAACTTTTCCTGGTAAATGTTAGTTACTAAGCTTTCGGGTGATATTCCCCTGAATCAAACAATATACATCAACAATATTTTTTTTAGAGATGTTGTAACCTGGTGAATGATTCTAGATTGTCAGTTGTACTAACCAACACTGTTATTATAACCCTTAGACAGCTTGTACATCATCAACATAGTACACATTAGTAGGCCAGTATTTAACATGACAAAATTTAACATGACATTTATACATCATCAACATAGTACACATTAGTAGGCCAGTATTTAACATAATTGTGGTCATAAACAGATTGTGGACACTTCTTTGCTTACACATTATCCAACAGCTGAGACAAATTAGAGGTTTGGAATAATTATTACCAAGGTCATAAACAAGTTGACTCAAACATGATGTTTTCATTTTTGAGGATTGATCTGCGTAACATCTTAATATATTAGTATAAACTATATATTTATATCCTACGTACGTTTTATTTTTTTGGTGAATTATCATTCAGTTGTTATTGGATACTATTTTGGTAGGCATTTTGATGCATGTAGGAATCTATAGAAGATTTTATAATAAGATGAATTGATTCTAGTTCAAATCAATTGGAGAGAAAAAGGCATAAGATGCAGAGACATCAAAGAATAATCTAATTAATATAATAAAAAATGATATGAATATTATTGATTATATGGTCTCACATAGAACTTAAATGGATGTGAACTTAATGGAGGATGGAATGATAAGATTGATGCAGCCGATCCAAATAGTTGACATAAACACAGCTTGAGGGGAGAATATACCTGTGTTTTCTCTTTGCGGAGTAAATTAGCTTTCTGCAACACAAACAATTACAGCTTTACAATTTTCACAATCATGCAGAATTACTGATGCACGAATCCATAAATATGATTATTTGCTATTTTATTCTTTAGGTGTTGAACTTCTAAATTTGTTATTGTCCCATCTCAGCCTTAGACATTCATTTACTGGATTTTGTAATTATAATAATAAAATGGAAGTGGCTACCTTTTATCTGTTTTTGTGCAAACCTTTCACAAACTAGCAATGCCATGTCGAGGGCCCTAAATGTTCTACAGACAACTCACTTTTTTGGAGATATGATACTTTTCTCAAGAGCATCTGAACTTGGAAAGGTAAAAAATAAATTGTCAGTTGTAAGAGCATCTGATACTTTTCTAGATTGTCAGTTGTACTAATCATTCATCCAATAGAAATTCCTTCAATACATTTTTTTTCAATATATTTTGGAGCTTTAGCAGTTCTGCCTAACATCCCTGATTGGATGCAATTCTTCAATATATTTTGTTATTTGCCTAAACAGACACAGTTTGTGATTCAGAATATGATTCTGAATCACAAACAATCAATCAAGAACATGTGTCAGATATTTAATATGGTCGTCTGAGTATTTTCCTTGAAAAGTGGTTGCAAGGCTGTAAATGTCTAGATAAGCCAAGCTAGCAGTTTCCTTATAATTGCAAGTGCTGATACATGCATATCTTTTTTGTTTGTTTGTTTGTTAGTTTGTTATTTTTGTTGTTTGTTGATATATATCTTCATGGATCATTTTTTATTGGACATATGCATTTAATAGAATAACTAATTAGAGTGTTTGTTCTCTTTTTTCCAGCTGCAGGGACTTGTTCGTGATCATGTTCAAAGACCATTAATCTGACCTTCCAAGCTATAATTTTTGTGATTTGAACTTCATTGTAAGTTTAGTTGGGTCAGAATTATATATAATTTGAACTCTTGTAATTTGGGTCAGAAGATATTTTAGTGGTTTCGTCTGTAGAAAGGTTTTTGGACAGAAGATACTTTTGTGGTTTCGTCTGTAGAAAGCTTGTGGTGGATCTTTATTGTAAATATGTTGATGATGTTTGATATATATAGTTTTTGTTTCGAGGTTAAATTATTGCCTTTTAATTGAAAATATAATGGAAATATCTTTGTTGTCAAATTGGTATGAAACTGTTGTGGAATAGTGCAAACGCACAACAGATTTTTTTAAAGCTAAACTGTTGTTGTAGATAAACGGTGAATATGACATACGACAACACAGTGATAAAACTGTTGTCGAATATAATAAAAGACAACGGTGAATATGGCATACGACAACGGTGATAAACTGTTGTTATTGATATACGACAACGGTTATAAAAACTGTTGTCGAATATAATAAAAGACAACGGTGAATATGGCATACGACAACGGTGATAAACTGTTGTTATTGATATACGACAACGGTTATAAAACTGTTGTCGAATATAATAAAAGACAACAGTGAAAAACTATTGTGAAAATGTTGTCGAATGTGATACACGACAACAGTGAAAAACTGTTGTCAAACTGTTGTCATAGACCAAAACGACAACAGTGATTCACTGTTGTCGTAGCCCCCCCTTTAACAACATGGCCTTTAACAACAGTGGTATTTGGCATACGACAACAGTGATTCACTGTTGTTGAATGCATTTTTTCTAGTAGTGAGACCAATGTGATGAGAATGAAATTTACTTACGAGGAAAGAAGAAAAATGAAGAAAAAACAGAAGGTTAGCCTAGGTTGACGTCGGTAGAAAGAGGAGGCTAGCTCGGTGACGACGTCGAAAGAGGAGGCTAATCCAGAATGACAATATCAACATCGACATCGACACTCAAGGACCACAACCTGGGTATATTACTTGGGCTGGCTCCGCCATTGATTTTATATCACCCAATTGAAACATTTATTAATAATCTAAGTATATGTTCTAACTGATGGATCTTTTGCTTCTCCACACTTAGACGACTCCTGAACCTGCACATCAACATGCGCCAGTGTGACCCCTTCAATGGTCAAAGAAGAAGGAAAGTAGAAGAGCACGAATGAAGAGTTTGTACATATTCTTATAAAAAGCTTACCTTCAACCATCATCACCCACCCTTTTATACTGGCAAACCTCGGTGTCCATGTGGACTGACACATTTACCTATAGATTGTCAGAACCATGGGCCGTATAGAGGCGCATTTGCCTATGCGTGTCAAAAGCAGGGGGTCGCATGGGGTGTTAGAGGCGTGGCTGTTGAAAACCGAAATTTTTAAAAGGCTTAGTTGTAAATTTTAAAGGAGTTAATTGTAATTTCCAAACCTTGGAGGGTCTTTTTGCAAAAAGGCTAAAAACTAATATAAAAACTTTAAAAGCCCTAACTTCCTCCCCAATCTTTTTTTTTTTTGCCGTTTTCTTCTCCCTGACGCCCGACCCTTTCGGTTTCGCCCGACGCCGGCCGCAACCAACGACGTCGACCGCCACCACCTCTGCCGAGTTTCTGCCTCTCGTTCTTGTTCTTCTTCTCCCGTCTTCTCCGGTGCGTACAAACCAGGTGTACCCTTGCCGGCGCCGTCGCAGCGTTGCCTCACGTGGAAACCTAGCCGACGCCGTCGAACTTGCCAATCAACGCCGAGAGCCGACCGACGATCGTGCTTCTTGATCCCTGCCAGACTTCACAGTAGGTAAGGATTTAATTAGGGGTTGTTATGGGAGATGGAGTTTAGGGTTTCTCGGTACTTGCCGTGGGTGGCCCTTGCGATCTCCTTTAATTTTGGGTGGCGGATCGTTTTGGTATAGGAAGTCTCTGTTAATAATCATTTGGATTTTTCATGGCATGATAAAAGAAATGGAGATGGAATCTAAATTAATTGCAAGGAGATATTAGTGGATCGTATGCTCCCATATGTATTAGGATCTAATACAAATATATGTTAACCTCCTGTCCAAAACTGAACATTTATTACCAACACATGGACTTACACGGTTGAAGTATTTTGGAGGAAGATAACATGAATGTTTGTTTCCTTGAACAGTGATTTGGGTTTAATGGGAAATAACTGCTAATTAAGAATTATTAGTGATCAGTACCTTAGCAGGATTTGTCTTATGCTCATAGTAAGTTGTTGTTAAATTTTTCTTTGTTGCGATAGCTTAAATCTAGTCCTTGATACAGGACCTTGATTCAGACTCGTTCGGTTAATCGTGGACGGTTCTCGTTTACGGACTTCTATAATTAAAAGGCGGGCACTTCTCCTTTGTGCTCTTGTAGTTTCCTTTACCTTTAAGCATGACTTATTATGTCTGATAGGTTGCTTGACCTTGTTCTTTGTCGTTATTTAAACATCGCCGTTGAGACTTATTCTTCGTTGATCTTCGAGTATTCCAAGTTTGTATCCGTACAGTCCTCTATTGACTTTCTGTTCTGTAAAGTGTCGCTTGTACGCGAGCACTTAGAAGTTCATTAAACACCATAAGGTTTATTTGGCATTAGAAATACCCTACCTAGTAGTGTAGATGCATAATCGTTGGATTTCGATTTCTGGTTGGTTGTATCGATGCATGTTTCACTCGTTGGATTTTATTGCATCGTGGGTTCTTCGGTTGTTTGTGCATCGTATATCATGCACCATACTTGCACGTTGCATACTAACGACTGTTGGCTTACATTTGGTTAAGCCGTCGTTAGTCATATTGTTGCTCGATTCACTCAACCACATGTTGTCATGGTAGTGGTTAGAGTGCGAGTGTTTGTCCTGTCATGCCAGACAGTGACACCCTCACCGTTGTTTTAGAGGGATGAGCCGTTGGTGACTCACCCTCACCGTTGTCTGTTTTTTTAGGGATATTGTAGTTGTGATAGCTCCTCCCCGATGTACCGTGGGTTTGGAGTGTATACTTCCCAGCATCCTATCCACTCAACCACGCCTTATGTGGTATTATTATTGTTGTTGTTGGAGTGGTACAGTTGTCACAGTCCTACCCACTCGGTCACATAGATGAGATGTGTTGACGGCTTGACTGGCGTCAGGGGTGACACATGTTATTGCATCATGTGCATACGTATTTCTTTTATGCATTTGCTTGTGTTTGATGCACTTATATGAGCTATGATTATTGCATATGTTTGACATGCATGTATATCTTGATATTATTGTTATTGAGTTTTTTTATACCTGTTAGTCGTTATTCGGACTTTATATCATGTCGATTTACATATGTTATGCATGATTAGGTTTCTATATTTTCTTATGGACTGTACCCTGTTGGATTCTCTACGTGGTTATCTTATATATGCCATGCTTATTTGTCTACTCATATACCCGCAGAGTCCGCCCGGACTCACCACCCCTGCTTTCCTTTTTGTTGTTTCAGGTAGCAGGTAGATATTTTGCTTGGAGTCAGGAGATGATCCAGTTGCCAGTCCCTCAGTCCCACTGTGTCAGTTTGGGTTGGTTTGATTTAGTGTCTGTTTTATTTCCACAGTTATTTTATTTGTCGAGTATATATTTGGTTTGTCGTTACTACCGGTATATAGACTTTCTTTTATGATTAAGGTGGCTAAGCCACATTATCTTTTATTCTAATATAAACTGCGTGGATGTGTTTTACTTATTGTTGTGATGCCGGCCGCTTGTGGCTGAGATATAGAGTTGAGATATATGTATTATTGCCCCATATTGTCCGTCGTACAGGGGGGATGTTGCCCGATTTTCGAGGAAGCATGTGCCTCTGGGGGCGTGACAGTGGCGTTGATGTCGTACATTTGACTATATGCAAAAGTCGTTGTGAGTCATATCTACCGCAGTTGGTCTTATCAATGATACTTACTAGTAACTCCATGTCGAAGTTGTCATTGTTAAGAATGGTTGGACTTTCATATTGGAAGAGTTTGTCTATATAAGAATATTCTCGATCAAGGATGCTCTCAAGACCCGAGTGGATTGTCTTGAGGACGTTCTTGGTGGAAGATGCTCTTATAGCATGGCCTACTACTAAGATGTTCCTAATTAGCGATATTCTCAAAGTGAGTGTATGATTGAAATCGTTCTTAGATGGGGATGTTTCTAAACTAAGTGCATGACTGAAGTTCTGTATGAGTTTTTCGGAAATATTTCTAATCAAGGATATTTTCAATGTGAGTGTACAATATGTAAGTATCCCAGGTTGGTTTTGATGTGATCAACCGATTTGAGTTAGGTCCTGGTGTTTATAATCCTTGTGTCTAAGTGCACAGGAACTTAGGAGCACAAGAAGTCGAGCAAAAGATGCAGCGGTCGAGAAGAATGACACGAAAAGGGAGCTGACGGGCTCGGTGCATTCGAGGGACGAGGAGTTCTGCGGAAGAGTACGTTGGTGGAGCGAGAAAGACACGCGGGACGTCCGAGGGACGAGAAGTCGGGAGGAAGGACGCTCGAGGGGCGAATGACCGGAGTCAAGTTCAGGTGAGCCTAACTCCAGTTGGCCAGAAATCACCCAAGAAGACTAAAAGTCAGGCTGGAGAGTGGTTAATGGTTGTTGACCAAAATAGCCACTGTCGGGCGCCCGTGAGCATACGGGCGCCTGGGATGTCGGGCACCCGAGCACTAGGCGCCCGAGTACTCGGGCGCCCATGTGCTATCAGGAGTCTGAGAGGTTAATCTTAGTTGTTTGCGAACGTTACTCTCTGGATAAGCATCAGGCCACGTGCCAGGCGCCTAAGAGCTCTTGGGTACCCTATAAGTGCCACATCAACAAATGAATAACTCTGACTAGGGCTATAAATAGACCACCAAAGCCCAGTTTCATTCATTCCAGTTATTCCAAGCATTAACAAACTTTGGTGTAATATTTCTTTTTTTTCTGAGCTTTCCACGTGTAAGAGGCTTCTCCGCCCGAAGGAGTTTTATTCAGGAGAATCGAGCTATATTTAACTTTGGATTAACAACCTCTCCGATTGCAAACCAAGTAAAATTCAGTTGCCTTTTTATTTACTATTTACTTCATTTGCTTATGTTATTTGTAATCTAACTAATATCTTTGTTAAGTCGAAATAAAAGATAATAATTTTTATTTTCAGGGACAATTCATCCCTCTTTTGTCAATCTTTGATCACTCTCACAATCAAAATCCTATGTGATCTTTCTGAGATGTTCCTAGTAAAAAATGTTTTCAAAATGAGTGTATGACTTAAGTTTTATATGATCTTTCTACAAATGTTTCCAGTCAGGAGATGTTTTCAAAGTGAATATACGATTGAAATCATGTAATCTTTTTAGAAATATTTTTAGTTAGAGATGTATTCTAAAATAAGTGTACAATTGAAATCCTATGTTCATGCTATTAGCTATCTGCATATGCCTGATCGAATGTGTGCCCTGTGCGGCTTGCTTTATGGACGAGACATTTCCTGCGCGGTTAATATTCCGGACGGATATTCAGAGGTATATCATACACTAAATCTTTTTGGAGTTTGCTTATATGTACGAACTCTAGGCGAAATAATAATCTCTATTGAATTCTTTTATGCTAATCCTCTATTGCACTTATTTATGTACGGAACTCCCAGCGCAAAACTAGGGGAAGACAATGGTAGCTGACCCACAAGTGGTTGTTATTTTCTATTATCGTTATGTGCTGGTGAGAGTTCCAGATTAGTTAGGATTAGAAGAGTAAATATAATCGAAAAAACCAAGCCGAACATAATTTCGATGATACATCAAAATCAAGTACACCTTTAATGATATTTTTTTTAAAAAATCATGACGCGCGCACAATCGAAGTCTACAATGATTCTTTCCTACATTTCCAACAGCGAACACAGAGAGCAAAGCAACCAAATTTGATCATTGACAAGATGAGCAATAAGAAATCATTTTTGTATGTTTGGCAATCGGATTAAAACAGGCGATCTGTTCTTCCTTCGCTCCCCAGACTTACTGTTTTAAGTCCGCAAAGCATTCTCATATAGAAGAAAAAGCAGTGACCCTCTCGACTGAATCTCTGCTCCTTTGTTCGTCTCTCCAGACTTGAAATCGAGATCGAGATCGAGCATGGGGTGCTTCCTCGATGTGTTGCGCTGCATCATCTTCTGCGGAGATGACGACGACGCTTTCGATCGATTAAAGGTGAGGAGGAGCAGCATCACCAGCCACTGTGGAAACTACCATCGCGTCGAGGATTTGCCGATACGAGCGCCGTTTCTTCCAAAAAATTCCTCACCGTCGGTGTCGTATCCTTCATCTACCACCTTACTGTATCCGTGCAAGCCTTCAGTGGCTTCTCCGCCGTTAAATGCTTCTGTTTCTCCGTCCCCCTCTTTGCTATCTAGGTTTTCCACCGCCTCTGATCCTCTCCCATCGAAGCAGCCTAACGATTCTGCCCCAAAAGTTTCTTCCGGAGCTTCGCGATCTTCTTCTTCCCCACCGAAATTGAAGACTTTGCCTTTCAGTCCACAGGCTTCTTCTCGCCCATCGGAATCGAAGACTTTACCTTTCAGTTCACAGTTCCAACATGCTGATGCCAGTAGGAGATCGCCGGGAACAACCACGAGCATGCAAAAGCACACGCCTGACGCAAGAGACGGAAAGCCTGAACTGAATGGGAAGATTTCTGCCAAGATGCCTGATTCCACTCACATTTGGGTCATCCATCAGGCCTCGACGAAGTCCTCTAAACCCTCCTTAAATGCTTCTGCTTCTTCCTTGACCTCTTCAGTCTCATCCAAACTTCCTGCGGTCGCCGATCCTCTTTCATCGAAGCGCTCTTCTGTACTCCCTGCCTCATCATCGTCCACTCAAGTCTGGATCAAGCGCCAGTCTACCTTGAATTACGATGGTAAATCTTCGCTTTTGTCACCTACTACTCTTCCATCAAATTCCTCCAACTTCACAGATACGTTTGCTTTTTTCCAAGAGCAACAGACACCGACACCTGAGACTAATCGTCATGATTCCAAAAGCAACAGGGACTACTCTTCCAACTCTTCATCTTCTACTCCCCACTCATCCAAGCCGCCTCCATTTTTCAAAAATCGCACACTTGCTGAAATATACGAGATTCCTGAGGATATGGAGGTGCTGATCAAGAACGATAAATTGCCTGCAATGATGCCATTAACCCCACACAATTATGCTGATAATTTCCGTATTTTGCTTTACGCAGAAGAGTATGAACTCGAGGTACTCTCTTGTCACAAAGCGAATCCTCATTTCTTGGTAGTAATATTACGAATTAAGTTTGATCACTGTTCTAAGAGTTTAAGCATTTGAGGTTATCACTTCTGAATCAAATATTGTCAACATGTTTGCCAAAAAGGAAAAATGGAAAAAAAAGAAAAAGAAAACGAAAAAAAACACTATGTGGTTGGGGGAAAAGGTTTTTAATTCTTATTTGTAAGAGCAAAGGTGATCTATAATCTTGTTCAAATTATAGGGGGAATAAATTGATGAGTCAAATCATGAGAAACTCTTAGAAAGTGTGAGAAGAATAAGATATGGATCGATGAATTGTTGAAACATAATTTGACTATATGATCAAAAGATCAGCTATAGATTCTTTCTAAAAGAGATAACTAACGGACAAATATTGAGAAAGGAATATGTTTATGCTCACTTGCACATAACTTTTCATTGACAAAAAGGTTTGTGATAGACTTTCTACATACTTATTATGGTGGATTTTAGAGGAAATATATAGCAATTATATCAATGTAATGAATGCTATAAAAATAATAATAAAATTATTAGTGTGAGGGATATTGAAAGAAAAAATAGTTTCCTATTATTCTAGGTTGAATAGAGCACGACATTCATTCATTAGGCATAACAACTCAGAGTTTATCCTATATAGAACAAAGGGAGCCAAAGTGAATGCAAGAGGTACAATGCTATGCAGATAATGATCTTTGGATAAAAATTATGCAAGAAGGGATGAAATCTCTTTATGGTCATAACATATGATTTAGTCGAGTTGCCACATGATATATAATCTATAAAGAACAAATAGGTGATTGAGTAGAAGAAAGGTCACAATAAGTTGTTTCAGTGCAACCTCAATCAATGGTAAAAGGGTTCGGTTGAAAGAAGGACAATATGCTAATTATATGGTATGATAGTATAATGGTTGATTAGTTGAAGAAAGAGTTAGTAGATCATATAATATATAGAATTTGGTGCTAACCATATGCATGCTAGGTATGGAAATACTCAAGATAGAAAAGCTAGACAGTTGTGTCTCGTATAAGAGAAATAGGTTGAACAAGTTTTAGAAAGGTTCAACATAAAGATGCTGCCACAGTCACAACTCTTTCATCCAGTTATTTTAAGTTGACTAAAGGTACTAGTGAGATTTCATTAGTAGAGATGGCAAAGATTCTATATTCCTTTTCAATTGGATCACGAATGTATATTATGCATGCAGTTGGAGTTATAGAAAAATTGTTTTCAGATCTAAGGAAGGCTTTATAGACAGTAACTGTGTGGATTTTCAAGTGTTTTAAAGGTATGATAGGTTAGCACTATGCTTTGAGGATCACAGTATACATGAAAGGGAAAGAGGATCGGTGGAAGTCCACTCTAAGTTATTTGTTCACCATTACAGGGGGAGTTATTTTTTGGCAAACCAAATTGTAAAACTAATTTGCGTGGTTGTGTGTTTTGGACTCTTTTACCATTTTGCTGTTTTTTCCCATACAGCTAAGCGCATGTAGAGATATTCTTCAACCCAAGAGGATGTAGTCAAAAAGAATTATCTTGTAAACTTCTGCAATTTCTTTTACAAAAATTGGTCTGTATCAATCCAAAGATGCATATGTTCATTAACATGGTCAAGAAGGTGCATATATTGATCCATATCTATACTTGTGTTTGCTATCAGCGATCACCCACCTCTCTTTCTATTCCTCCATTTTCTCTTTGATCTATACACCTTAGAACATTATTTCCAAAGATTGGGAATGCTGAATAGCAAATCTGGGGGTTGTTGTATAATTTGCAAAATCCAAGCAATTTTTTTTTGCAATGTTGGCACAGTCGTTTTCTTTCATTCTTACCAAACTGAAATATTGTCAACACACAACTCTTGCACATTCTTTTCATTAACATAATATTGCATTTCTATATAGCTTATTACCTCAAAAATTTCCAATCAGTTTTCTATCTTTGATGTATTTTTTTAATTCATTTTCTTTCATAGACCAATTTACTATGCTGATCTTTGTACATAGAAATGGAGCGAATATTTACTGGAAGGAGTTACTCTGGAGTTGCGTGAAAAGAAAGACTGTAAAATTCATAAATTGAAAGAGATTTCTAAGACAAAAAACAGTCGGAATGATCAACATTCTTTTGTAGCATTCGAGATTGATGCTGTTCCTGAAAAAAGGCCTTATCTTTTATCAAGAGATTTTGTCCTTGTGCAACCCTCAGACCAGATATCTGCTGAACCTTTCAAGGTTTGTTTCTCAGATTCTTCTAAATGTGCAATGGAAATGTTGAGCTATACTTCCAGCATTGCATCATGATATTTAGATATTTTATGTGCCCTAAAGAAAGTCTTGAAGGTGCTATGCTTTAACACACAACGTTCGAGACAATTTTATCTTTTCATCTGCGACATACATGTGTAGTCTTGGTTTATCATCTAACATTTAGATCCCTTGCTCTCTTTTTCCCCTTTTATCTAAAAAAACAGGGAGTCATTGTTTGTGTGGTAAAGAGCAGAACTGTTTTAGTAGAGTTTGGACGTGATTTTCACAAACAACATTCATCAACGAAAAAGTATAATGTTAGCTTCTCCTTCAATAGAGTTTGCTTGAAAAGATCTCATATTGCAATCTCCGCTGCAACAAATCCTTTGCTGTGTATGATCCTCTTCCCAAATCCCAAAGGCATTACTGATTATGCAAGCTCGTATGGGAACATGGTTTCTCCAACCATTCAGTCTTCCAATAAGCATGATCATGTAATTCGAAGAATCCTAAACCGTAAAGGTCTTGTACCCTATCTCATAGAAGGACCCCTCGCCTACGACTACAAAGTTGAGGAGCTCACTGCCACTGGGAAATTTATTCAAGAAGCAGTCATCCAAATTTACAGGAATGTTGTTAGCTCCAAAATACTTATATGCACTCCCAGGAACATGACGTGCGATGCATTGATGAGGGGTTTACTCGACAAGATTCCAAAGACCAAGTTGTTCCGAGCTAATGCTGCCTTCCGAGACATGGAACTTGTGCCAGATGACATTATGACAACATGCCTGTTCAAAGGGGAGTGCTTCACTTGCCCTCCCGTTGATGAGCTCAGAGAATTCAACTTTGTTTCTTCCACCTACATGAGTAGTTTCAGACTTCACAATGCAGGAATTGAAGCCAACCATTTCAGTCACATTTTCTTGGTTGATGCAACTTCTTCGATGGAGCCTGAAGCAATTGTGGCTCTTTCAAATCTACTTTGTGAGAAGACTTTCATCGTAATTACAGGTTCGATGGATGACTGTCCACGTTGGGTGAGATCAGGAATAGGGAGGAGAAGGAATGGACTGAAGAGATCATTGTTCCATAGGCTTATAGAGTTTGGGCCCTACTCTTCATTCGATTCTAAGCATGCAGCCAGCATTAGATCCGGCTAGCAGAACGTGTATAGTAAAATTATTGTGTCGTTTCATATATAAAATAAGTTGTATGTGTGTGTATAGTGATCCTTAGATGAATTGAAAGGGCAATTTCATAGTCTAGTTATAATGTATGGTTACGTCGGTTATGGGCAAGTTATAAATATATTGTCTATGCATAAAAAAATTACCGAAGTGCATGATTATGTACAGTAAGGTCCATGAGGTAAACTTCCAAATGTAATCAAGTCAATTGCCTAAGCATATAATGTTGAAGATGTGATATTTTTCTTCGTTCCTAACTGTTATAATTTAGTATGGTGCATGGTTATGACTATTGACATTAACATAAACGTTCCTAACTGTTATAATTTAGTATGGTGCATGGTTATGACTATTGACATTAACATAAACTATCCGTCTATGTACATAATGTTCTAGATGAGATCTGAGAGTTAAAATTTGATAAACTCAGTATATTCATCCTCTTCACACGCTAGTCATAGTATCCGGGTTAGTAATTTCCTTGATTTATCTTCTCCGTGTTGGCTTGGGACGAATTGGCGAGAGCGTAAGAGGCGAGCGAATTGCTTTTTGCTACCAAGATGAGAGTTTTTTTTTTTTTTTTTGCTCAAGGGCACCATGCAATGGTAAAGTGACGAGGTTCTTTCTCATGCAGCGAGGGTTCAAATCTTATGTTGAACATTTCCGAATGCTTGTGGAGTTCGAACTATTGGTGACGTTGTGGGCTCTCAATGGCCCGCCCGCATTTTCATCTTGATGGCCAACAAGAAATTTCTATGAGGTCGAATCGATTACTTTCAAAAATAGTCATTTTTATGAGTCGAATCGATTATTTTCAAGAATAGTCACATCACAAGAGTTAGATAATTAGATTACTAAAAAAAAGAGAGATTTTTCTATATGGGTCCATGGTAAGAGGCAAGAAAAAACTCATGCACTAATGATTCAAATCTCATGCGGGATCATTCTTACGGTGTTTGAACTACTGATAATACTAGAGTATCACATCAAGATCTACTTATGCTTTCTAAATTTACTGGCCATTGATCTATGGATTTGGATCATCTATCTCAAAAATCAATAGGTAGAATAGCCAAATAACTAGATTCCCGAGAAAAAAAAACGATGAGAGATTTTTCTTATCTTTTCTAATTTGCCTTATGGACTCGCATGCATAGTAGTTGGAGAATATATAAATTGCCCCTGAAAATTTCAAAAATCACATATGGAACGAAGCTTTGCAAGAACTTCTTATTATCTACAATAACTGCTAAAGCATTGAATAAAATTACTAATTTTTACATTATTGATCCTGTCCCGAAGCGAGGTGGAGGCCCCAAGAGTGAGATGGTCTCCTGAAGATCATGAACTGCTGATGCTAGCTCCGCCGCCGCTAACTCCTGATCTACAAGACAAAGACCGATAGAACCAGCCGGGAAAAGTCCCCGACAAGGAACTCCGACTGTCAAGTCAGTCCCCGATAGTGAAATAGCAAGAAGGCAATAGAACAGTAGTAAAAATACTATTCTTGCGCGTACCTGGGATATGTGGAGTGGAGAGACTTATATAGCCGGGGGAGCTGACAGCTTCTGCCCGCCTGCCACCTTTTGTCTCGTAGCGAGAACAAGGTAAGGATACCCAGAGGTGGCAAGGTAATGCGTCGTATACCGGAATAGGGAAAAGGGCACTATCAACTTAAAGGCGAGCGTCGTTGGGCGCCGCTCGGCCTGACACCAGCGTATGTGGTCGTTGTACGGGGGGACAGGGTATGGTAGGAAGATCATGGCGTCAGCGAGATGCTCGCGATTCGGGCGAGAATGGTGTCTGACCTGCGCTGACCCCGTACAGTCTCTACGAGTCTTGTGTCAAGGAGTGGTTGTTCTGATGAGTCACGACAAAAACCTCGAATGCTAGGGTCGACTTGGGGCTCAGAGTATGAGAGCCGATTGGGGGCTTAGAGTGTTGGAGCCGACTGGGGGCTCAGAGTATGGGAGTCGACTGGGGACTCAGAGTATTGGAGCCGACTGGGGGCTCAGAGTGTTGGAGCCGACTGGGGGCTCAGAGTGTTGGAGCCGACTGGGGGCTCAGAGTATGGGAGCCGACTGGGGGCTCAGAGTGTCCACGATTATCAAGAGCGACTATGCTTCCCGAGTTAAGGAAGGCGTCCCGAGCGACGATATACTTCCTGAGTCGTGGTGCGCATGGGTCGGGATGAACGTTCGAACTTGTTTGACCCGGAGATGGTATGGTCGATGACCGAGTATACTGCTGGCTCGGGGTGCTCTTAACTCGGGGATCTTATAATTCAGTGACACTTGAGTAAAGACTTCTGTGGCTCGGGGTGCGTCCAGGGAGCGTGGGCCGCCACGTGTCCGACTGGGGAAACCGAGCCGAGAGGTGCGCGGAATCAGATTCGCTTATGACTTCAGGATACTTCAGTTTGAGGCTCCCGACTTGGGAGTGTTAAGACTCAGTGAGGCTATGAGTCAGGACTTCTCTGACTAAGGCTCCTCCTAAATTCGGAGGCTTTCAGGGCTTCTAGCCCCCTTAACCTCGGTGATCGTTCTTCAGCAGGGGCCTATGGCCTATCGTCTTCGAATAAACTGGGCCGAATCGCCGACCCGGGCCCTATATCCGAAGAGCTCATAGAGCCCGTAAACCCCTCTTCTCCTAACGAGGCGTCAGGCTGCCGGGCCAGGCTACACGTAAGCTGGCCCATAGCCTGGCCCGGGATCCATTATAATTTGGACTATTTGTTTAATTAATGATTTTGAAGAAAAAAAATTATTATACTATTTACTCGATACTTCATCCTGTTCAATGTGTAATTTTCCCTCAAGTTTAGATCATGCACATTAATGAAGCCCCACTTGCCTAGTAGAAAGTGAAAAAATCGTCTTCCCTCATGTGCCTCGATGAATACTACATTGGTTGTGAGCAATCGACTCCTTACAATTCAGTAACGTGGGTTTGATTTACACTAACCAGTGTCCAATTCCCCCTCCCGCTCTCGCATCAGAGCAAAGGAAGTCGTCATCCACGAACGGAAACCACCCAGAGAGGTTCTCCTCCTCTACTCACACAACCGCCACCACAGGTCGCCCCGAACCGCCTCGCCATCCACCCACCCTGCGCCGGCATTCAGCTTGAAGGAAGTCAGCACCTGAGAGTGGGCAACATCGCTATTTCTGCGAGGAGAAAGAGAACATCAACTCCCCACCCACCGTTCGTCACTATCTTCTTCTTCTGCCCCCGGTTCAGCACCATCACCCTTTGGAAGAAGGCAGCAGAGGAAGAATGGATCAGTAGCAGTAGCAGATCGCGGTGATTCTCAGCTAGGCGGAATCAGGCCCCTTCAAGTCCCTGATCGGCCAATTGATGCCCCCCTTCAACGAGGAACTCTCCCACGCCAAGTCCCTTTTCAACCTCTGTCGTGACCTGCACACGGACGCCCTTGCACTTAAGCTAGCCTCCATCATTCACTCCTCCCCCGGGCTTGACTTCTGCGCCATGTCTGCCGTCCTCCTCCGCAAGTTCCTCACTGACCGTGACTCCGACTCTCCCTTCTAGGCTTCTAGCCCTGCCTCTCCCTATCCTCCCAGACCTCTGTCCAGTCCCTCCTCCTCGCCGTCCTCCACTAGGAGCCCGACTGCTCCACTATCATGAAGATCGCCGACACCATCTCCGCCCTCGCCGTCTCCCTCCTCCCCGAGTCGACCTGGCCCGATCTTCTTTCCTTCCTCTTCCATGCGATAATCAGCCTCCAACGCTTCGCCTCGCCTCCTGGAGTTGCCCTCCTCATCTTTTCCCAAATTACCTATCTGCGCTGACAAAGATTAAACTAATTATGGATAGATATTAATTTGGAGATAAAATAAAATTAATAGATAAAAATAGAATTTATTAACTTGGTAAATTATGGATAGGTAACCTGTAATTATCGATAGGGATAAAATTTAGTGGATAAATAAAAAGTGTCTAGATTCAATGTATGTGAAGTTGATGTTTATCCACTAAAGTCTATAATGTTGATGCAATCTGAACATGATTGTTGTTTTGGTGTTGACATCAATTTAAGTTATGATTTGAGTTTAATTTAAGTTTGGTTGCGAGAATTTGGATTAAGTCCAGGTGGATCGGGTGATCGCACGCTGGCATGGAAAAAGTCCTAGCTTGGAGGGCTAGGTGTGAAAAAGTCCTAGCTTGGAGGGCTAGGTGTGAAAAAGTCCTAGCTTGGAGGGCTAGGTGTGAAAAGTCCTAGCTTGGAGGGCTAGGTGTGAAAATGTCTCAGCTTGGAGGGCTAAGTGTGAAAAGTCCTAACTTGGAGGGTTATGTATGAAAAAGTCCTCGCTTGGAGGGTCAGGTCCTAGCTTGAGAAGCTAGGTTGGATGAAATCCCGGTGAGTGAAGCCGGGTCCTAGTGAGTGAAGTCAGGTGATTGAAATCCTAATGAGTGAAGCTAGGTTGAAATCCCGGTGAGTGAAGTCGGGTCCTGGTGAGTGAAGTCAGGTGATTGAAATCCTAGTGAGTGAAGCTAGGTTGAAATCCCGGTGAGTGAAGCTGGGTCCTGGTGAGTGAAGCCAGATGATTGAAATCCTAGTGAGTGAAGCTAGGTTGAAATCTCGGTGAGTGAAGCCGGGTCCCGGTGAGTGAAGTCGGGTGACCAAAACCTTGGTGAGTGAAGCCAGGTCCTAGTGAGTGAAGCTAGGTTGAATGAAGTCCCGGTGAGTGAAACTTGACATGAAGTCTTGGTCCGAGGGACTCAGCACGAGTCAGAGAGGGGCTGGAAGCTTGTTCTCTTGACTTAGAGTGGTATTGATCTTGCCTGGATCGGTCTGGTGACCGATCAGGGAAGTTGGCACGGAGTTCCCTCGTGGATCGGTCTGGTGACCGATCCAGCTATGTCTGATCGGTCTGGTGACCGATCAGGGAGCATACAGTGAGTTTGGGAACTTTACTACTCGGCTCCTGATCGGTCTGGTAACCGATCAGGGAGCATATAGTGAGTTTGGGAACTTTACTGCTCGGCATACAGTGGATTTTGGGAACCTTACTGCTCGGCTCCTGATCGGTCTGGTGACCGATCAGGGATATTGTTCAGATCGGTCTAGTGAATGATCAAGTGTCGCGAGATTCTCCTTATGACCGATCAGGATGACTTCTAATCGGTCAGGAAGCAACCTGATCGGTCACCAGACGATCAGGGCACAGCCTGATTGGTCTGGGGACCGATCTGGAGTGTGCAGCAGACTGTTGGATAGGTCTGGGGACCGATCTGGAGTGTGCAGCAGACTGCTGGATCGGTCTGGTGACCGATCAGGGTCCTCCCTGATCGGTCTGGGGACCGATCAGGAGCAGAATTTTAATTCAAATACGCTGTCAGACGCTCTGATCGCGACTGTTTTCTCTGCCGATTCTCTGATACATTGCTGATTTCATTTGATATGTTTTGCTAAGCTTCTGTTGAAGTGTGCAGGCTTTACAGGGATGGTTCAAACATTGGAGGAGAGTCAATGGGAGGCTTTCCTTGGTGCAGGTTTGTCTGTTTACCGATTTCAGGTTTCAACGGGCAGCTGGCGCAGTTGGCGACTGACGGAGGCTCAGCTGGAGAGGAGGTCTTCAGTGGACTGAGTGCTCAGGGAGGTCAGTGGGTTCAGGCTGGCTCAGTGGATGCTGATGAAGTTGGCGATGGTGAGCAGAGCTTAAGTGGAAGCTGATGCAGTGGAGCGGCAACAAGAAACAAACAGAAACTTTGGAAGTTTGGCTGGGTTGTGGTGCTTGTGTGCTCTCTGTTGCTTTGAGCTTAAGCGTTCTTGTCACATTCTTGTGAGCTTCCCTTCTCGAGTGTCTCGTGAGCTTATCTTGTATCCATCTGTGAGACAGCTTGTGGAGAGGTTTCTCCACCGAGAAGGAGACGCTTGATATCCGGTGTTCACCGGGGTTTGATCTGCCGACGATCAAGGGATCGCCCACCTTACGGGCACGCCAAGGAGTAGGGGCAAGTTATCCCCGAACCTTGTAAACGATCATTGTTAGCGATCCTTGGTTTGTATTCTCTGTTTCTACATTTCTGTTAAGTTTGTTTCTCTGCATATGCTTTGTTTCCGCTGCTGCTAACTTAAGTGCAGAGAAAATCCAAAAAGAGCTAAGTTATAAATGTCTGGCTATATTCACCCCCCCTTTCTAGCCATCCAAGCGCCAACATATAAATATGTAACCCTTTGATGAATAAATGTATGTTGAGTTAATTTAGTTTTTTCTTATTCTCTCCTTTTCCACAAGAGTGAAACTCCTCTTCCATTTTTTTCTTCCACTTATTTTTCTTCCAACAAAGTGGTATCAGAGCCATGGCCAATGGAGATATGGTTCTTTTCCAAGTTCCAAAGCACAAGGCAAGCAAGTATGATAATTTGAGTATCAAGATAAAGGTACTTCTTGGAGCTCATGATGTTTGAGAGGTTATAGAGAACGACTATACTGAGCAATTGATGACTCGACGTTATTTTAGACTTGAAAAGATAGTATGAGAGATTTAAGAAAGAGAGACAAGAAGGTTCACTTCCTCATTTATCAAACTTTAGATGAGGATAATTTTGAGAAAATCTCAAGCGCAAGAAAGCATGGGAAAAACTCCAAATCTCTCAAGGAGAAGAAAAGGTGAAAAAAGTACGACTTCAGACATTAAGAAGACAATTTAATACTCTTCGTACAAAGAATGATAAGCTGATGCCTTCTAGAGTCTACCATTTCCAATCAACTAAACAGAAATGGTGAGAAACTAGAAGAAATAACTATTATTGAGAAAATTCTTTGATCACTAGATTCAAGATTTAATAGTATTACAACTATCATTGAAGAGACAAAGGATCTACAAGCCATGACGATAAAGTAGCTCCTGGGTTCACTACAAGCCCATGAAGAAAAGAAGAAGATAAATGAAGAAATTTCTCAACTTCTTAAAACTTCTCTTCAGCCAGTTCTTAAGAAAGATAAAAGCTTCTCAAGGAATAGAAGTCAACGTGGAAGAGATCGTGGACATTGATGAGACCACGCTTGTGAACAAAAATGTGTTCCAAACAACAACAATGAAAGAGGAGAACATTCAATAAGAGGACATGAAAGAGCACATGTAAACTCGAGGTATGATAAATCTCAAGTTAAGTGCTACAATTGTGATAAATTTGGACATTATGCCAAAGAATGTATATCGCCCAAGAATAAAGTCTATGCAAAAGCAAACTATATAGAAGAAAGAACAGAAGAAGATGACACCCTATTGTTAACATACAAAGATAATGAAAGAGGCGAAGATACAATGTGGTATCTCGACACTGGTGCAAGCAATCATATGTGTGGAAAACGAGTCTGTTTGTAGAACTTGATGAACCAGTTGGTGGCAATATATCCTTCGGAGATGAATCAAACATTGATGTAAAATGCAAAGATAATATTCTTATCCTCTTGAAGAATGGAAAACATCAATTTATTTCGAATATTTTCTTTGTGCCAAATATAAAGAGCAATATCCTGAGCATAGGATAACTTTTGGAAAAAGGATATAATCTTCATCTTAAAGATAATATGCTCATGTTGAAAGATAATATTAGTTGCTTAATTGCTAAGGTTTCTATGTCAAGAAATAGAATGTTCTTGCTTAATATTCAGAATGATGTTGCTAATTGTCTTAAAGCTTGTTATAAAGACCTTACTTGGTTATGACATCTTCTATTTGAGCATCTCAATTTTGGAAGATTAGAATTGCTTTTAAAAAAGGAGATAGTGAAAGGATTGTCTTACATCAAATATCCTGACCAATTATGTGAAGCATGTATACTTGGGAAGTAATTTAGAAAAAGTTTTCCAAAGGAGTCAAGTTCAAGAGCCCAAAAGTCACTTGAATTTATACACACAGATGTTTGTGGTTCAATAAAGCCAAGTTCACTGGGTAAGAATAATTATTTCATTCATTTCATAGATGATTTTTCTCGGAAAACTTGGGTGTATTTTTTGAAGCAAAAATCGGAGGTCTTCGGCATATTCAAAAAATTTAAAGCTGCTGTAGGAAAGGAGAGCGGTCTTGAGATAAAAGCTATGCAATCTGATCGAGCAGGAGAATTTACCTCTAAAAAATTTTAAGAATTCTATGAAGCCAATGAAATACGACAACTGTTAACTATTCCAAGATCTTCTCAACAAAATGGAGTGACAGAAAGAGAAAATTGAACCCTTCTTGACATGGCTAGGAGCATTCTCAAAAGCAAGAGGCTTCCAAAGGAACTTTAGGCAGAGACGGTTGCATGTGCAGTATACTTATCCAACTGATCACCAACGAGGAGTGTGTGGGGGCAAGAAACCACAAGAAGCATGGAGCGGAAGGAAGCCTGGGATCTCTCATTTAAGAGTTTTTGGAAGTATAACCCACGTTTATGTGCCTGACGAAGCAAGAAGTAAAAAAAATGGATGATAAAAGTAAGAAGTTCATTTTTATTGGCTATAATACTAACTCAAAAGGGTATATGCTATATAATCCAGAAGACAATCGTTAGCCGAAATGTCATATTTGATGGAGAAGGAGAATGGAATTGGGAATCTTCAAATAAAGATTACAACTACTTCCCATACTTTGAAGAAGAAATAGCGGAGCAACCAAGGGTAGAGCAAACAAGAGAGGAGCCTACTTCTCCACTAGTAACACCAACATCAAGTACTCAAGAAAATTCACCCGCGTCAGCGTCAAGTCAAAGAGTTCCACACTATAGGAGCTTACGCGACATTTATGAGATAACTGAAAATCCAGACAATCTTACTCTACTTTGTCTTTTTGCCGATTGCGAGAGCCTATAAATTTTCAAGAAGCTATAAAGAGTAAAAAGTGAAAAGATATAATGGATGAAGATATCAACGTGATCGAGAAGAATGATACATGGGAGTTAACTCCACTTCCTGAAGGGCATAAGGCGATTGGTGTGAAGCGGGTGTACAAAATGAAGAAGAATGTCAAAGGTGAAGTTAAAAGATACATAACAAGATTGATGGCAAAAGGCTATAATCAAATATCTGACATTGATTATGATGAGATATTCGCTTCTGTTGCTCGATTAGAAATTGTTAGACTAATTATTTCTTTAGCAACCCAGAATAAATGGAGAATACATCAAATGGATGCAAAATCTACTTTTTTAAATGGAATTCTCGAAGAAGAAATCTATATTCGGCAACCATCAGGTTATGAAGTTAAAAGACAAGAAGACAAAGTTTTAAAGTTGAAAAAGACTCTACGGGCTAAAGCAAGCACCAAGGGCATGGAATAGCCGGATAGACAGGTACTTGCAAGAGAAAGGCTTCATCAAATGTCCTTACGAACATGCACTATACATTCAGAACAACGACAAAGATGTTTTGATTGTCTGCCTATATGTCGATGACTTGATCCTCACGGGAAGCAATCCAAGAATGTTTGAAGAGTTCAAAGATGCGATGATTGAGGAGTTTGAGATGACTGATATTGGGCTCATGGCATACTATTTGGGCGTCCAAGTTAGCCTAAGGGAAGATGGAATCTTCATCTCACAAGAAGGTTATGCAAGTGAAACATTAAAGAAGTTCAAGATAGATAACAGTAAGCCTATAAATACCCCAGTAGAATGCGGAGTCAAGTTATCAAAGCATGATGAAGGAGAAAAAGTTGATCCAACATTTTTCAAGAGTTTGGTTGGAAGCTTACGATGCTGGACATGCACAAGGCCAGATATTCTCTATGATGTGGACTTGTTAGCCGTTACATGGAGACTCCAACTACCACCCATTTTAAGACTGCTAAAAGAATCTTGCGCTATGTCAAAGGTACAATAAATTTTGGATTATTTTATTCATCATCTAATAATTTCAAGCTTGAACATTATAGCGACAGTGATTGGGGGTGGAGATATGGATGGCAGAAAAAGTACTACAGGATTTGTATTCTTTATGGGAGATACTACTTTCACTTAGATGTCGAAGAAACAACCTATCGTCACACTTTCTACCTGTGAAGCAGAGTACGTGGCTGCGACTTCATGTGTTTGTCATGCTATTTGGCTCAGAAATTTGTTGAATGAGTTAAGTTTACAACAAGATGAAGCAACTAAGATTCGAATTGATAATAAGTCTACAATAACACTAGCAAAAAAAAAAAATCTAGTCTTCCATGAAAGGAGCAAACACATCAATACACGCTATCACTATATCAGAGAGTGCATTATAACAAAAGAGGTGCAAGTGGAATACACAAAGTCTCAAGATCAAGTTGCTAATATTTTTTGCAAACCACTCAAATTTGAAGACTTTATCAAGATGCGAAATTTGCTTGGAGTTGCGAAATCAAGTTGAAGAGATGGTGTTGAAGATTAAACTTGATTATGGATAGATATTAATTTGGAGATAAAATAAAGTTAGTAGATAGAGATAGAATTTGTTGACTTGATAAATCATGGATAGATAAAGTGTAATTATGAATGGGGATAAAGTTTCATGGAAAAATAAAAAATATCTAGATTCAATGTATGTGGAATTGATGCTTATCCACTAAAGTCTATAAATATGTAAGCCTTTGATGAATGAATATAAGTTGAGTTAGTTCAGTTTTTTCTTATTCTCTCATCTTTCATTTTTTTCTTCCACTTATTTTTCTTTCAACAAACGCCTCCTTCGCTGCTCCCACCTCACCACCCTCCACTCAAAACCATGCCGCCCGTCATCGACACTTGAGGCGTCGTGGAGCCTTGTCGAAGAACACAATCAATACCACGTCACCCTTCATCTTCTGCTGGAGCTTGTTCTCCCTAAGGGTTTTGGTCACATCAGTAAGGGTTCTAGTCATGCCCTGAAATCACATTGTCGAGTTCAGAGAGCTGCACTCATAGACACGGTCAACGAGTAACAACTGGTGGAGACAACGGTCGGTAAGCACAGTGAAGACCTCGGAGAGAAGGCTGGGGCGATCGTTGCTGATCACACAAAAAATTGGATGTTAATTTTGGGATTTTTTTAACTTCGAAATCATCAAAAACATAACACTTGGCAATCAGATTAGGAGACCACTTGTTCATGCAACGGAAATGCTCCGTTAGTTGAGAATCACTCATTATTTGAATAAAACATAATTAAATAATATAATTTTATTGGATAACTAAGATTAACAATAATAACCCTCAAAAAAAAAAAAAAGGAGTCTGTCCACCGATATCCGCCATAAAAGGTTCAAGCCATAACAAATGAAAAGTTATACGACTCAGCTCCAGCATAATTACTCTGATACAGCTAGGCCTTTTAAGTACTTGAACATTTTTCAGTTGTTCTGTTACATTTACCGTTATTGCTTCTGTGAACATAGTAGCTAAATCAGGGCCGTCTCAAGATTTCACGAGGCCCTGGGCTAAATTATTTTTTAATCTTTAATAATTTTTTAAAAAATAAAAATTTTTCCTCACCCTTTTTCATTCGGACTTGGGACCGACAATGATGGGTTTAAATTTTTTTTTAAAAATAATTATTCATTATGCAAAATAATAAAAACAATTATTCATTATGCAAAATACTAAAAACAATTTCATTATGCAGAATAAGAAATTTCGTATTCATTATTCATTATGCAGAATAAGAAATTTTATTATGCAGAATAAAAACAATTTTATTATGCAGAATAAGGAATTTCTGTATTCATTATTCATTATGCAGAATAATAAAAATAATTTCGAAGAAGATTCAAGATTGGAAGAAAAAAAAGAGTGAAAAATTATTACCGAATACCAAGCGAGGGAGGTTTGAGCCTTGAGAAGAAGGATGTCTTCTTAAAAAATCACTGATGAGGAAAGAAAACTAATGCTTGTTGGCTCTTGAGAAAACTGAGCTAATGACATATAAAATAGAATGAAAAAACGTGATCAGCATTAATCTATTATAGTCCTAAATAAAATTTTTATGATAATAAAATAATTATAATTAATATGAAATTAATTATTGGTGTGTTGAATTTTGGAAATTGGAATGAGTTTTCCAAGCATGGCTGCATGATTCAATGAATACCAAATTAATTATTGGTGCGTTTGGCAATGATTCAATGAATTTTCCAATTTCCAAGCAATCACGCGTTCAGTGGCAAAAGCGTGATTTTTTGGTGAAGCAATCATGCATGCAGCCACTAAATGGCAATCACGCATGCAGCCACTGCATGGCAATCACGCATGCAGCCATTGCCTACATGCAGATAAAAAAAATAATTAAATTTTAATATTATATATATAATAATAATAGGCCCTATATTAGTTGGGGCCCTAGGCACAGTCCTTAGTGGCCTGTGCCTTGAGCCGGGCCTCAGCTAAATAATCCCAATTTGTTACATAAGGCAAAACATACCCTTATAAACACTATTGTCATTAACTTGAACTATGCTTCTGTTAAGGATCCGGAGACAAATCATCTACTTCTTAATTTTGTAGGACGAAGGAAATCCTCCGAGCATAATATAAAAAAAATCTAACAAATGCACTAGGTCAATGGACAGCTTGCCTAGTTTTAGTCACAATATATGATATGATTTGAGAAAAATAGCTTTTAGAGCAAGATTCCCCATCCCATTCTCCGTTGCAAGAGCCAAGAGGCGGTGGGTGCCATCATCTTTTTTGGAAGTCACAAGGTTTTGCTGAAGAATGCGTACATTTCTCCAAACTCTATGATTGGAATATTGATAAAGTTAAATAATGATCTCCATCGAACTATAAGCAACATGAATGGGGCAGATGGCCCTCAATGACAACCGGATAATCATACAACGAGAGTTCGATTTTATGACAGAACATTTCATCCGTCCGTAATAGTCGAACTATTGATCATGCTGAGCCGTTAGCAACAGGCAATCAAAGGGATTGGATTAATATCCCCAGAAACAGGAGCAAATTGGAGACTCCAACTACCACCCATTTTAAGACTGCTAAAAGAATCTTGCGCTATGTCAAAGGTACAATAAATTTTGGATTATTTTATTCATCATCTAATAATTTCAAGCTTGAACATTATAGCGACAGTGATTGGGGGTGGAGATATGGATGGCAGAAAAAGTACTACAGGATTTGTATTCTTTATGGGAGATACTACTTTCACTTGGATGTCGAAGAAACAACCTATCGTCACACTTTCTACCTGTGAAGCAGAGTACGTGGCTGCGACTTCATGTGTTTGTCATGCTATTTGGCTCAGAAATTTGTTGAATGAGTTAAGTTTACAACAAGATGAAGCAACTAAGATTCGAATTGATAATAAGTCTACAATAACACTAGCAAAAAAAATCTAGTCTTCCATGAAAGGAGCAAACACATCAATACGCGCTATCACTATATCAGAGAGTGCATTATAACAAAAGAAGTGCAAGTGGAATACACAAAGTCTCAAGATCAAGTTGCTAATATTTTTTGCAAACCACTCAAATTTGAAGACTTTATCAAGATGCGAAATTTACTTGGAGTTGCGAAATCAAGTTTAAGAGGGGATGTTGAAGATTAATCTTAATTATGGATAGATATTAATTTGGTGATAAAATAAAATTGGTAGATAGAGATAGAATTTGTTGACTTGGTAAATCATGGATAGATAAGCTGTAATTATGGATAGGGATAAAGTTTCGTGGAAAAATAAAAAATATCTAGATTCAATGTATGTGGAGTTTATATTAATTCACTAAAGCCTATAAATATGTAAGCCTTTGATGAATAAATGTAAGTTGAGTTAGTTCAATTTTTTCTTATTCTCTCATCTTTCTTTTTTTTCTTCCACTTATTTTTCTTCCAACAAACGCCTCCTTCGTTGCTCCCACCTCGCCACCCTCCACTCGAAACCACGTCGCCCGTCATCGACACTTGAGGGCGCCGTGGAGCCTTGCCGAAGAACACAATCAATACCACGTCACCCTTCATGTTTTGTTGGAGCTTGTTCTCCCTAATGGTTTTGGTCACATCAGTAAGGGTTCTAGTCAGGTCCTGAAATCACATTGTCGCGGTCAGAGAGCCGCACTCATAGACACGGTCAGCGAGCAACAACTGGTGGAGACAACGGTTGGTAAGCACAGTGAAGACCTCAGAGAGAAGGCTGGGGCGATCGTTGCTGATCACACAAAAAATTGGATGTTAATTTTGGGATTTTCTTTAACTCCGAAATCATCAAAAACATAACACTTAGCAATCAGATTCGGAGACCACTTGTTGATGTAGCGGAAATGCTATGTTAGTTGAGAATCACTCATTATTTGAATCAAACATAATTAAATAATATAATTTTATTGGATAACTAAGATTAACAATAATAACCCTCAACAAAAAAAAGGGAGTTTGTGCAACAATATCCATAAAAGATCCAAGCCATAACAAATGAGAAGCTATACGACTCAGCTCTAGCATAATTACTCCGATATAGCTAGCCCTTTTAGGTACTCGAACATTTTCCAATTGTTTTGGTGCATTTACTGTTATTGCTTCTGTGAACATAGTAGCTAAATAATCCCAATGTGTTACATAAGGCAAAACATACCCTTATAGATACTATTGTCATTAACTTGAACTATGCTTCTGTTAAGGATCTGGAGACAAATCATCTATTTCTTAATTTTGTAGGACAAAGGAAATCCTCCAAGCATAATATAAAAAAAATCTAACAAATGCACTAGGTCAATGGACAGCTTGCCTAGTTTTAGTCACAATATATGATATGATTTGAGAAAAATAGCTTTTAGAGCAAGATTCCCTATCCCATTCTCCGTGGCAAGGGGAGGTGGGTGCCATCATCTTTTTTGGAAGTCACAAGGTTTTGCTGAAGAATGCGTACATTTCTCCAAACTCTATGATTGGAATATTGATAAAGTTAAATAATGATCTCCATCGAACTATAAGCAACATGAATGGGGCAGATGGCCCTCAATGACAACCGGCAAAGCGGGATAATCATACAACGAGAGTTCGATTTTATGACAGAACATTTCATCCGTCCGTAATAGTCGAACTATTGATCATGCTGAGCCGTTAGCAACAGGCAATCAAAGGGATTGGATTAATATCCCCAGAAACAGGAGCAAATTGGAGAGTCAAGAAGAACACCTACAGGCTACAGTTTATTAGCATTAGATATCAACACCACCATTATTGTCAAGTCGGTAAGCACAAGAATCATACAGAAGGGAGCTCTGGTAACAGGGAACTCACAGAATGAAAACCCAGACTCACTTAATGATCTTAAAGTGTGTGTTAGAGGAAAATGACTGTACCCTTTCCTCAATCCTCAGCCTAGAGAGAGAAAGGGGCACCGTTGATCATTATCCTCCTTGTGGTTGCCAATACGAATAATGCAAGTAATTTTGAAGCTTCTCGCGGCCAAAAACCGATCGATGGAGGGAGAATCTCAATTTGAGGTACCAATCCCGTAAAACAAAGATATTAAAAGATAGAGTACGGCAACCGCGAACAAACTACCAAGGCATTCTGACAAGCACCTAGCGTGCATCTTCGTCCCTCCCCGCCGCCCCCGCGGTGGCTGCGTCCGGTGCGCCCGACAGCGAGGCCAGCAGATTGAGGTGCCCGGACAGAGGAAGGTAGTTCCCCACGCGCGCGGCCGATGCCTCCCCCGTCGGCTGCCCGTCGAACCGGGCGCTGAGCGTCACCGGGACCATCTCTGGGGTCGCGAAACTCCACACCTGACCGAAGTCCTGTCTGGCCGGCACGGCCCAGAAGCCGGCGGTGGCAGCCGTGACGGCGACTTCTTTGTCAGTGTCCGCGCGGAGGCGTTTGCCTAGGATGAAGGGCGCGGGGGCGAGGGAGTGGGAGAGGATGTGGGCGCCGGCGGTGGAGGAGGAGGGGGAAGGGAAGGAGAGTGGGGCGAGGGAAGAGGAGGAGCAGGAGGAGGCGGTGGAGAAGCTGGCCGGACTGATGCCGGTGCCTGTGGCGGCGATGATGGAGGGCTCGGCCTGACGGAGGAGCCACTCGATGGTCTGGCCGTCGGACTTGTGGCCGAGCTCGCGAGTGAGCTGGAAGACGCGGGCGGCGCAGATGATGGGCATGCGGATGCGGCGGCCGCGACCATCCACCTTGCTGTGGCGGTCCTTGGACGGAGGCTTCCTGACGGCCATCGCGCCGTTGCCGGGTGGTCCTGGCTGCCGCGGCGACTTCTGTCCCTCGAGTGTGCCGCCGCCGCCGCCGCCGCCGCCGTCGTCGTCAGGGTTGCTCATAGCCCGAAAAGAAGTAGTAAAAAAGGAAAATAATAAAATTTCCCCTCTGGAGGGAGGGAAAGAGTTGGAGAGGAAGAAAGGAAATGATTAAGGAGAGAGAGAGAGGAGGAGGAGCAGGAACGGGTGGAGACAGAGAGGAAGAGCACATGCATGGTGAGGACCACGACGACGCTCTTTCCTTACAATTTCGTCACGTCTATTGCTATTATTTACCACGTTTTATTTTAATATTAGTATTAAACTTTTATGAATATTTTGATAATAAGCTCATAATGTTTACGACGAATTATACCTTCTAAATAATTATCATCAAACTCTCAATATGATCTATGTGACCATTCAAAGTGTGCATCTCGCCGTAATACATGGAAGAAGATTAAAATGGACAATAAGAAGGTGCATTGAAGACTAAAATCGAAATGGTTGCCAAGTGAAAACGTTGTTACCATGGTTTTCACTACCGTTGACTCGATTGAGGATTTGTGAGAGCAATAAGAGAAGGCTAAGGAAGGTCCTAAATCAAATAGGCAACATGAAGGTGGTCGTGAAGGTCAAGCAACTAGACGTTCACAAATGGAGTTAAGAAATAAGAAGGTGATGAGGCAGTGAATGCAAACGAGAAGACGACGAAAATGAGGTTGGGGAAGGGGACCATGACCAAGAAACAATGACGCCGATAATGACCAAGCATATGAGGTGGCAACGTTTGTGACTAGAGCTAACTCTTTTCCATAAATATTGTAATTGATTTAATTCTTTACACTATTAGAAAATTGGTAATTAATAGCGTAAGAATTAGCAACGGACAAATGATGGATACGTGCGTCGCTAATCCCATCACTATTAATCAAAAATCATATTTAATATAATTAACGATTAAAAATTATTTATTCCATAAATTTGAGAAAACTCCCCAACATCAAACTGGGCTTTGCATGCACTCTCCAACCGAAAATTTCTTTGCATGCACTCCCTGATGGGATTGACAAGACAGTTTTATATGTTATTTTTTTATCAATATAAAAGAGTAAAAATTTAGTATAAATCGTAAAGATTTGAGTATAAATTGTTTGAGATTGAGTACTAATTTAAGAAATTTGAGTATTATTTGAAAAAATTTGAGTAAACATTGTTTCAGTATATAATAAAAATTTCAGTATACATTATTAAAATTTAAGTATAAATTAATTTAGATTGAGTATTATTTAAAAAAATTTGAGTACAAAATTTAGAAATTAGAGTATGTGAGGTTGCATCCACCACATCAAGATTTTCACATGAGGGATCACCAAAATTTTATACTCAAATATCTTAAATTAGTACTCAATCTCAAAAAATTTATACTCAAATCTTCATAATGTATACTGAGTTTTCACTCTTTTATACTCACCACATCATGATTTTCACATGAGGGGCCACCGAAACTTTGTACTCAAATTTCTTAAATTAGTACTCAATCTCAAACAATTTATACTCAAATCTTAACAATGTATACTGAGTTTTCACTCTTTTATACTCAATCCATCAGGGAGTGAATGCAATGAATTTATCAAGTGGGGAGTACATGCAAAGGCTAGTTTGGGAATGGGGAGTTTTCTCCAATTAACCGCTAAATTAATGATCAAAAATTATTTCGGTCGCTAACTAACGACGGATACATACGTCACTGATCCCATCGCTATTAACTAAAAACCATATAAATCATATTTAATGTATTTAATTAGTGACCAATTAATAATTTCCGTCGCTAACTAACGATGGAAAGTTTTTATGGGGTCAGGCTGATCATATCATATTCGTCTACTACCTGATCTAACAAATAGGGTTATGCATTCGGTTAAAACCGAACCGACCGAACCGAATAAATCGAAAATCGAATTAACCAAATTTTTTTGGAACCGACCAAACCGATCGAATTTTCTATAAAAACCGAACTTACCGAACCGATAAAATTTCGGTTAATTCGGTTTTCGACCGAATAAATCGAAATTTTAAATTTTATTCGATTTTTAATTAAAATAACCAAATTTTATTTAATTAATTATATTTTTAAATAAAAAATAATTAAATTAATATTTTTATTCGGTTTAATCGAATTATAAAATTTAAAACCGAAACCGAACCGATTTAACCGAAAAACCGAACCGAATTTAAAAAAAAATGAAAATCGAATTAACCGAACCGAATTTCAAAATTCGATTGGTTCAATTCGATTAATTCAATTTTTTTAAAATTTTTACTCACCCCTACTAACAAATCTATTTACTCCAAGATGTGGATGGAGAAAGAAAAGGAATCTCTAAAAATAAGGCATAAAAGAGGAAAAGAAAAAGTAACATAAAAACAGGTCTATTGGGCGAGCGACAGCAAAGGTCGCTTGAGCAACCGGACTTGCCGCCCAGTGCGAGCACGAGCAGCCGACTGTGCAGACCGCGCGAGCATGCGAGCGGCCAGCCGGCAGCCACAATCGAGGTGATACCCCCTCCAAAAATCCATTGCCTCCCATCTTCACTTACAAAGGGTTGAAAGAAGGCATGACAAAGTAGGCCGTTCAAGATCACTTCTTTAAGTCAAATTGCTGAACAAAATCCTACACACGACACTCGCCCTGGAAAGCATAATGCTTGTCCCCCACGCCATCTCCCCCGAAGAACTTCCATTTTTGAGCTCGCCTGTCGTGGCCAATCTCCTGCCGCCTCTCTTGGTTGCCAGAGTGACATCTTTAGCGTCAATGCGACTGCCTCCCCAGCCATCGCCGAAGCCGCTGTGTACACAACCCAACTAATGGAACTGATCTATCACCCCTCTCTTCTATTCTTCTACCAAAGTTGCAAAAAAGGTGGATCCGCCGTCCTAACGACCCCCTGGTCTCTGCCCCACAAGTGCCCAGAGGGGGTAAATCACGGTAAATGCTGGGATGGTGAGGCACCCAGGCGCGAGGGATTTTTTTTAAACAGCAGCCGAGGTTTTATCCCCCGTGCATACCGTCGACCCTCGAACCACGCCCTCCGTTGTAAGCGGCGAGTACCAAAGTCAAGCAATAAAAAAAACAAATTGAAGAAGGAAAAGAAAAAGAGAAAAGGAGAAAGATTAAAAGACTACAAATATTTCTAAGTGTAAAATAGAGAAAAATTCTCATTCAAAACTTCCCTTTAGGATTTACTTCCTCTTTGGGGTTTTATTTTTGTAAGCTCCCTAATCTCCTTTTTTTTCACTTCCTAATACAATATTAGGGAGTAAAAAGAGGGGATTAGGGAGCTCAAAAAAGTAAAATTCCATGTGGGGAGTGAACCCAAAAAGGGAAGTTTGGGGATTTTTTTTAATTTTCATTATTTCAATCTCTTAAAAGTGGTGAATAAAGTGTCACAGGGAATGACGAACAATAGCGAAGAACAAGAAATTAGTGGATCAATTGCTTCTAGTCCGAGCAGTCAAGAGGCGCTGCCTCCAATCCATCTCCTTTTCTGGTCGTTCTTCAGCTTTCTGCATAAAAACAGGGAAAGGAGACTTGTGTAGATGTTGTGAGCAGGCGAGCAGCCAATTGTACAGGCCGCAAGCGCAGTCGGCCATGCAAGTCGTGCAAGCAGCCGTTCGTGCAAGCTGGGCAAGTAGCCGCCCGTGCAGGCCACGTGAGCAGCCGCCCGTGTAGGCCGCCGAGTAGTCGGTCGTGTCGCCTTGTTCAAGAGGAGCAGCAGGCCGTGCCACCTTATGTGAGCCGAGCAGCCGACCGTGCCACCCTGCATAAGCGGCCGAACAAGGAGGCCAGTGATGCCCATGGCTCACGCGATTGAAAGCAGAGATGAATCGAACGAGGGCGGAATGAGTTTCGTCCGAGTTAGGCAGATAAATGCAATTAACCCTGAGTTAGTTTTGACATCGATCACCCGAGTTAAATTAGGGTCTCTGTGTTTTGATGCCTTATGTCTATGTGTATAGGGATTTAGGAACACAAAAAGTTAAGTGGAAGACGCAGCGAACGAGAAGGATAGCATGAGAAGGTAGTTAACAGGTTTGATGCATCTAAGAGACGAGAACCTGCGGAAGAGTACACTAGTATGTTGGATATTATTATTATCTCTATTAGGTGAGCTTATTTGTAAGTTACACAAGTAATGTTGTTCTCTAAGCATGAAATCTACTTGATAGAAAATTTTTTGGACTTACAGCGATTTGAGATTTCTTCTTTCTCTGGTTTCTTCTCGTTTTCTTGCTGTCGCGCGATCAATCACGAAGAACTAATCACAATCTGCCACAAACCAAATCCCTCAGATTCGACGCTCCGATTCCTTCTTCGTCGTCCTCTTAGATTGCAATTTGGACGCCCTTTATAGGGTGAAGCGTGCGTTTCATTTACCTCCATCAATGGAGGTATTAACGTTTGGCTTGTAACGCCAACGTTTCAAGCTGCTGGTCGTAACTGCAAGATTAATGCCAGTAACGCCAACATCTCCCACTCGTCCAATTCTATCCATATAGGTCAGCTAGTCACTAAGACTATGTAAGGAAGTCACAAAGACCATACAGGAGCATTCAATTCATACTTCAGGGAAAATGGTTGTGCGACAGCAAGCACACTAAGCAATTAATGCTAAGAAAGTCGTTACACTTAACTTAGCTGCTCTATAGAACGAATCAGAGACATCAATAACTTACCTTTACCCCAGATTAAATATTTACATCATTATGAACATCTCTAATCCCTCATTTGACATTTATGTCAAGAGCATGTTCGACATCTTAAATCAATACATTTATTCACAATCACAATTTTAAGTACAAAAAAAATGTAACTGGTCGACCAGTGAATAAGTATTACAGATGTAAACCAATTTTAATCTTCCTTTTCAGCTAGAATCTATTCATTCTAATCAGTCGCTTTCCTAGTTATGCTCCATAGACTGAATCATCCATAGTCAATAGGATACACACTAAAGTAGCAAACACTGATTAAAACTTCAAGTAGACAGCTAAATAGTCACTTGGGGTAAGATTGAGATTAACTGATAATCTCAAGGGTCTCACATAGTATAGAAGCAGGGATCCATTCTCCTACTACCCTTATTGTCGCTATAGCACATGTGATATGAATCACATGCTACGATGTTTTTCTCTTTACCAAAAAGAGTGCATGTTTTTCTCAAATATTTAACATCATACAGATTTCGATCTAGACATACCTAACGTCTAATCCGAATTCAACTTATGAATTCCAATCTGGCTTTAAACAGGTTTAATAAATGGTGGGTGCATTTACTATGATCATTACATAAATGATCTCATCTTGATACAAAATCAAGGCGACCTCAACTTATGAGTATGTCTCTCTTTACAACTACATAAGTTGTCTCATAAGTAATGGTCTTACCTCTATTTATACTCAACAAATAGAGACGATTGTCCATGTGAGAGGACCAATCTTAGCCTGCCAACATGCTCATCGAGACTTTTACCAAATGTAACAAATACATTTACACTGAATAAATCATGACATTTCATTTATATAACAGTCTTTACAATTTGTTACAACTTGCGTAGTCCCAAAGACTTCACATGTTCATAAAACGACTCTTTAGTCAACGGCTTAGTAAAAGGATCTGCAAGCATTGCTCGGGTAGGGATGTACTCAAGAATTATCTTTTTCTTGTCAACAATATCCCTTACAAAATTGTATTTAATTTCTATATGCTTGCCTTTGCTGTGATATTTAGGATCCTTGGAAAAAGCTATAGAAGCTTGATTGTCACAACACACTGTAACAGGGCTCCCACTGTCCTCAACAATCTTCAGATGCTTTAGGAACCTTCTCAACCAGACAGCTTCTTGTACAGCCGCTGCATAAGCCACATACTCAGCCTCCATTGTTGACAGTGCTACACAAGCCTGTTTCTTGCTGTTCCATGAAATGACACCTCCATTCAGCAAAAAAATATAGCCAGATGTGGATTTTCTGTCGTCAAGGTCCCCTGCCCAATCTGTATCTGCATAGCTCTTCAAGCTCAGCTTTGATCCTCGGAAGCAGAGACAATAATCTGTCGTTCCTTTGAGATATCTGAATATCCTTTTTATCGCTTTCCAGTGTCTCGATCCTGGGTTTGACTGGAAACGACTAACTAAGCCAACAGCATAGCTTATATCTGGGCGAGTACACAACATAGTGTACATCAAACTACCAATGACACTAGCATATGGTCTTTTCTTCATCTCGGCTATCTCTTCAGGAGTCTTGGGAGACATACTTTTGCTCAAAACAATACTTTTCGCTGTAGGTGTTTGTTCAACGTTGTAATCAAACATATTGAAGTGTTGTAGTATCTTAGTAACATAAGCTTCTTGGGACAAACCCAAAAGTCTTTTTGATCGATCACGAATGATCCGTACTCCTAAGATATACTCAGCTTCTCCCATGTCAATTATGTCAAATTGTGATGAAAGCCAAGACTTGACCTCAATCACAACTTTTAAGTCATTTCCAGCTATCAGCATATCATCAACATATAATGATAAAATGACCAACTTTCCTTTATCCTTTCTTAGGTAAACACAATGATCCTCATTGATCATTTCAAAACCATAAGATAAAATGACTTCATTGAATCTTATGTTCCATTGTCTCGACGCTTGCTTTAGCCCATATATAGACTTTTTAAGTCTACATACTTTTTCCTCTTGGCCATCAGCAATATAACCTTCTGGTTGTGCCATATAGATTTCCTCGTCAAGATTACCATTAAGGAAAGCCGTTTTTACATCCATCTGATGTAATTCCAAGTCATAATGTGCTACTATAGCTAAAATGACACGTATTGACACAAACTTCACAACAGGGGAAAATGTCTCTTCAAAATCAATACCCTCCATTTGGGTATATCCTTTTGCAACCAGACGAGCTTTGTATTTATTAATCGATCCATCTGGCTTCCTCTTGATTTTGAGAATCCATTTATTCCCAATAGCCCTTCGGCCTGGAGGAAGATCGACTAAATCCCAAACCTGATTCTTTCTCATAGACTCCATTTCTTCATCCATTACAATTCTCCATTTTTCTCTAACTGAGCATCTCAATGCTTCCTCAACCGTTCGAGGTTCTTCATCGTCAACTGGGAGAATCATTAATGCCTCATTTTCAATGTCAAACCTTCTCCGAGGAATAATCTTACGATTACTTCTTCGCAGGTTTGACTGTTGAGAAACTAATTCACTTATAGGCAATTTACTCCCACTAGGTTGACTAGATTCAGGTATCCCCTGTGATTCCTGATTTGTTAATGGAGGAACAGTATCCTCCTCCTCTATTGCAAATAGAGGAGTTGATTTATCAACTTCACCTCTTGTTGGGAACTCAGTTTCGAGAAAAGTAGCATCTCTTGACTCAATTTCAGAGATGGTTCTATCTTGTTGCTCACCAATAAAGACATAACCCTTAGAAGTATCAGAATATCTTACAAAAATACATTTCTTACCTCTGGGTCATAATTTTACATATTTGTGAGTCTTGTCATGAATATAAGCAGCTGACCCCCACGGTCTCAGATTACTCAAATCTGGTTTTCTGCCTGTCCAAAGTTCATATGGAGTAGATGGAACAGATTTAGAAGACACCCGGTTAAGTATGTAGGTTGCAGCCAACAATGCATCTCCCCAATAGGAAATAGACAAATTTGCTTGAGCCATTATCGACCTAACCATTTCAAGAAGAGTTCGATTTCTTCTTTCAGCAACTTCATTTTGCTGTGGAGTTCCAGGGATAGTTAACTGTCTAATAATCCCTTTCTCATTACATATTGTCTTGAACTGATCAGACAAGTATTCACCTCCACGATCAGTGCGTAAGGTTTTAACCTTACATTCCAATTGATTCTCAACTTCGTTCAAATAACGATTAAAGCAATCTAATGCTTCAGATTTATGAGAAATCAAATACACATGACCAAAATGCGTGAAGTCATCAATAAATGTAATGAAATATGAACTACCATTTCTAGCCTTCATGTTCATTGGACCACAAATATCCGAATAAATCAATTGCAATGGTGAATCAGCCCTAATAGCCTTACCAAACGGTTTCCTAGTTGCTTTTCCAGCAAGACAGTGCTCACATATAGACAAGTCAACTTTAGCACGAGTGCCGAGCAGACCCTCTCTTGCTAATCTATTCATTCTTTCTTGTCCTATATGTCCCAATCTAGCATGCCAAACTTCATCATTAACATCAGCATCACTAGTAAGAGCAATGTTTGAAAAACAACCATTATTTTCACAATTAACATCTGGTTCTACATCAAGAACCATGAATCCGTTTGATATAAAACCATATCCAATTAACACAGAGTCAATTTTAAGTTCTACACGACGACTGTAAAAATTCATACAGTAACCCAATTCAAGAAGACAATTCACAGAAACCAGATTTCGTCGAATCTCAGGAGCATACAGGACATCATGCAGAAACAATGTACGTCCACCACGAGGTTGAGTTTGCAAGTGTCAATTCCTTTGACTTCAATTCTTGCATTGTTTCCCACATAAATCCACTTATTGCCAGCTGGTACACGATGGTACTCCATGGTTCGTTGCTCCTGAATCTATAATCCACAAAGGATAAGAATCAGCTAACAACATCGAACTAGCAACATAAAGCTCATGAAAAGAAGACAAACATGGATTTACCTTTTTCGGCTCAGTACACTCCCGAGCAAAATGGCCCTTCTTGCCACAGTTGTAGCAAGTTAGCTTGCCTTTAGGTTTCTTTCCATTCTTCTTTCCTTTCTTCTTGATTGGGTCTTGCACAGTAGTAGCACCAGCTTCTTTTCCCTTTCCCTTTCCTTTCTTAAACCATTTTTTCTTATTCTTGGATCCAGAACCTTCAGCTACAAAAGCTTGCTCAGAAATCCTTGCGGATTCTATTCTCTCCGCCTCCAGTTCAATATGGCGTGAGACATCAATGAAAGTCCTGATACTCTCACTGTGAGTAAGGTTCTGCTTCATTGTTTCTCAAGAATCAGGAAGGGAACGAATAACTGCTTGAACCTGTTGTTCGTCGGTCAACTCATGACCAGCAGTCTTAAGCTCCCGAATCATATTACCCATTTCTCTCAGATGTAGGGTCATCGTTACATTCGGGCGCTTTTTACAACTGTCAAACTTGATTGTCAGTTGACGAAGCTTGCTCACACTAACTCCACTGTATCTCTCTTTCAGGGCAACCCAGACAGCATGAGCTGATGGTAGTGGCTCATACTCAAATACCAGGTCATCTACCATTGAACTAATCAATATCCCCTTTGCAGTGGAGTCCTTTTTCTTCCATGCCCTATAGGCATCTAGATCAAGTCTGTACTGTGCAGTTGAACCAACAGCAGGTTCTACCATGAAATGATTTACAGCCTCCAGAACTTCTTGTTCCTCAAGAACATATTGTATCTTGAGATGCCATATTTTATAGTTGTCCCCATACAATTTCTCTCCCTTGTTCAGTTCAGCTATGATGTTCTTAGTTGCCATGATCTATCATAAACAAACATATTATTCATTAATTCAGTGTAAATCATCTGTACATAATTTTTGATTGACTTAATGTAAACTTGACTTGGTTTACGAAATCAAGTGATAACTACGTTTTCACTCATCATTCGCATCATCCAATCTAATTAACATTGATCAATTATATTACATACATCCCATTAAACGAACTAATCATTTATCTTGAATATGAACTAATCATATAAATGAACTAATCATCGACAAGTCAGTTAACACATAACATAACTTTATTTAATAGGCTTAAAAAGTTGGTACAACAAACAGAATTCAATGAACTAGATAAGTTGACATCATTCCCATAATAAAAAATATTATGGCAGTGGCTATCACTCTCTCGTTCATCTCTAATCGGCCAGTCTGATCAGGCTCGGGGTCTTCCACAGATTCTATCGGATCTTTCTCAAATATTTCAGGATCTTCCTCGATCATTTCAATATCAGGATCTTCCTCAAATATTTCAGGGTTTTCCCCAGGCATTTCGGGATCTTCCTCGAACATTTCGAGATCTTCCTCAAACATTTCAGGATCGTCCTCGACCATTTCGGGATCTTCCTCGAACATTTCAGGATCGTCCTCGAACATTTCAGGATCGTCCTCGAACATTTCGGGATCTTCCTCTGGGTCCTCTTCAGAATCTTCAATTGGATCCCACTCGATTTCCTCAGGATCCCCCTTGAATTCTACAATCAGATCTATCTCTGGATCCTCTTCAAATTCTTCAGGATCCTCTTCCAGATCGTCCTCAGAATCTTCCAGATCCTCTTCTGAAAAATTCTGGCGAAGTAGTTCTCTACATAACTCGGTATATGAGATACGTCCTTCATAGCATCCCCAGATACATCTTGCAGCTACTTTAGCACGCCTCGGCAATGAACTAATCAATGTCCCGATCCGGTAGTTATCTAGAACTGGAAACTCTTCCTGTTCAAGTTTCCAAAATAGACGATCAAGCCTTCCCATATGCCCTTGGATGCCTAGATGCGGGAGGTAGTCAATCTCCTCTATTTGTTCCCTTAGCTCATTCTGTCGCACATCGCGACGAGTCATTGTGGTAATAATTCTCGGCATCTGGAATTGAAATACACAATGTCAGTACAAAACCGACAAACCAGTAACAAAACTGGTTCAATTCAATTCACAATTATGCATAGAAAAAAAAATCACAAATAGATGAAGGCATATAATTTTCCTTTTTGTTTGTAACTACAATTAAGCCTATTTAAATTTGAGGTTCAACATAATAATCAAATCATTCTGTTTAGTTCAGATTATTAGATCAAAATGGTTTGGTTAAATCAACTAATGGTTTGAACCAAAACCGATTTGACCAACTTAATCTTTTTCAACCAAAATAGAATCTAATTTAAATAAATTGAACCAAATTTAAACAAATTACCTATTACCACTTTTGGTTGGGCCTGTTTGCCTTCACTTGAGAGGTCACGAGTTCAAAACTCCTTTGGGCAGCAAAGGGTTTTTTTTTCAGAGTGCAAAATAGGTTTCAGCGGGTTTTTTTTAATAAAAAAAACAACTTTTTCTCCTTAAAAAAAACAAAACCTAATCTCATTCTCCTCAACACGTAGCCGCCTCTCAACGCCAAACAGCCGCCTCTTCTTCTTCTTCTCGTAGCTTTCTTCCCCACTCAGCCAACCCTTTTTTTTCACCATCACCAACGCCATGGCTGCCTCCATCGACGCATCCGGCCGACGGCGACAGCTGCCTTCCGCGCGTGATGCGATCGTCGGCCAGGGGATGAAAACGCTGAGAACTCAGTGGCGATTTCAAGCGATTTCATTACAAAGGTAAAATTTTTTTTCATGCTCTAACAATTGCTCTGATGCCATTGTTATTCTCTAAGCATGAAATCTACTTGATAGAAAAATTTTTGGACTTACAGCGATTTGAGATTTCTTCTTTCTCTGGTTTCTTCTCGTTTTCTTGCTGTCGCGCGATCAATCACAAGAACTAATCACAATCTGCCACAAACCAAATCCCTCAAATTCGACGCTCCGATTCCTTCTTCGTCGTCCTCTTGGATTGCAATTTGGACGCCTTTTATAGGGTGAAGCGTACGTTTCATTTACCTCCATCAATGGAGGTATTAACGTTTGGCTTGTAACGCCAACGTTTCAAGCTGCTGGTTGTAACTACAAGATTAATGCCAGTAACGCCAACAAGTAAATACAATCTGAGCCCTTAAAGTGATCTAACTTATGTTTATTGGGTTTCAGATTATTGGATGCGGGTTCAATGTATAGAACCCTTTAGACCAATCTGTTATTATCTATGGGCTGATAACAGATTGGATTGCTATATAAATGGGAGGTCCCCAAGGGTTTAGGTGATCTTTATGACCTAGTTTCTTGTTCCCCATTGACAAGAAACGTTACGGCGCCGTCAAACCTAAGCCCCTTGGAAGATTCTCCTTCTTCTTTCCACTGCGTCTTCTTCCACAGGGATCAAGCCGACGACGCTACGACAAAGACAATGGCTCTTCAATCAAGTTCCTTGTCATTCAGTTTATATTATTTTATTCTTGTCATGCCATGATTCGAAGAAACAATAGATCCATGTTTATATGTCTTGTGTTTTCTCTTTTGAATTCTTATTTTGTTTCTAGAATTCATATGGTAAAGAGAAAAACACAAGTTCTATCATAGTAGAGTAAGAAAGATGCACACGGTGCATCTAAGGGACGAAAAGTCGGGAGTAAACCTGCTCGAGGGAAGGTCGGAGTTGAGTTCAGGTAACTCAACTCCAATTTGTTGAAGCATCACCCAAGCAAGCAAAGTCAGAAAATGATCAACTCAGAAGTTAACCATTCGAGGCGCCCCCATTGACTGGAGATGCCCTGAGGACTCGAGGAGCCTCGGAAGGCAGCCACTGGAGGCGCCTCGGATGAACTGAAGTGCCTCAGATGGCCAAGAGCTATTGCGGAGCGGATTAGCAATGGAGTCCATATTAGTCGAATTGAGGCGCCTTCAATCTGTTAAATCAGAAAACGGTCATTGCGACAAGGATGAGGATTTAATCGATCGGAGGCACCTTAGTTCATTGGAGACGCCCGGAATGACCACGTCAACAAAATGATCACTTCGAGCATAAGGCTATAAATAGTGCTCTAAAACTATTTGTAAAAAAACACACATGTTCTTAACACCTATAATTCATTATAAGCTTCCAACACTATAAGGGGTTTCTCTACCTCCGACCTCTATCAAAGGAGTTTTCTTAGTACACTTTCCACTATCTTAGATTAACAACTATCCATGTTGTAACCAAGTAAATTCAGAGTCTTTACTTTCTTTAATGTTATTTTTATCTAATTTATAGTATGTCCTTGCTAAGTAGAAAGCAAGAGATTTGTAATTTTAATTTGTATGTTATTTATCCCCTCTAATTGATTCATCGATTTTAACAAGTGATATCAAAGTAAGACCGCCTTAGAAGGATTATTCAGATAATGGTTGGATCAAACATCTACCAACCAAAGTTCGAGAGAAAGTTCACGCTCTGGACGCGTCGAATGGAGGTATTTTTCAAATTAGATTTCAATATATTATTAACTATTAAATATGATTTTGAAATATCCAAGGATAAGAACGAAGACGAAAAAGAACACCTGTGTAACAAGAAGTAGCAAACTGAGTTCATGGCAAATAGTAAGGCAGAGTTCCACCTTTTAAGCGTACTACCACCTTAGGAACTCAACCAGATAAGCGCCTATAATTCTACAAAAGATCTATGAGATACTTTTCTGGAGCTTCAAGAAGAAACCTCGGAAATCAAGTTGGCTAAAAGCGATGTGGTCCACAACAAACACAGCAATCTTCGATTAGAGAATGATGAATCAGTTGCTCAACTACCCTCAAAGCTCAAGGAGCTGATCACTGGACTCACCAATCTTGGAGAAACAATGTCAAATCGAGATTCCCTCGGATATGCATTAAATATATTTCCAAGACCTCAGAATGGACAGACTCCTACTATATCTCCAAAGACCTTGAGGTAAGCAATTTAGAAAATTTATTTTCGACTTTAGAATTACATGAATCTCGATGTACAAGATTAAGAAAAAACAAGGAGCCAAAGCAAAACATAGTGTTACAAATCAAGATGAACAAGTCAGATTCAGAAACCTCACTCCATAAAGATGAAGAAGCATTTATGGTAATAAAATTTAAAACATTTTTTTAATTCTAACAACTTTGACAAGACACAGGTTAAAGCTTAGGTCTTACAATTACAATGAAGAAGAGTATATCAAGGACAACTACTAAAAATTGAAAAATAAGAGAAATGAAAAAGACATAAGGACAAGAAGATCCAAGCACAAGAACTTTAAAACGATATAGAATGAATCGTCGTCAGAAGAGTCTGAGACGAAAGAATACGTCGGACTAGTACTAATGACAAGCCACAAAGAAATAGATGACAAATATACCTCAGGGGAGAGCATCGATGAAAGGGGAGCATCCACCTAGTTTGATTTATTAACATTATTGGAAAAAATAATTTTTCATAAACTTTCTATTCGATTTTTTATTTAATAATATGTTATCAATTAGTAGAAATTGTTTTGTAAATTTTTGATCATTATATAATTTTTATGATTTTTTTACTACAAAGCAAATTTTAAAATTGACAAGTTTCAGAGTTTAATTTTTGAAATTGATTTTTCTAAAAGTAAATGTTAGATTTTGAATGTTCAAAAAAAAATAGCTAATATTTTTTGAAGTCAAAATCTATTTTTAATTATTCAATTCCAAAATACCTAATTTTTAAAGAAAAATGATTTGTCACACAAAAATAAATTAGTTTTCTTGTGAAAATTTTTCTATGGTTAGGTTAATTCTGCTTAAAAATTTTCAAAAATTTTCAAGCCATAAAAATATTAAAATAAAAATATGTATTTGGGGCAAACAGAATTATAATTCTTAGAGATTATTTTATATGAAACTTAATTGTCTATTAAACACACAAAATCGCATATCATCTATACCCCAACTAGAAAATTTTTCAAATTTAAAGTATATTTTTTCATTTTTTATTCATATTTTTTTATGTGATTAAAGGGGAAGAATTAATTGATATTAAGGGGAGGACTTAATTATAAAATTTTATTTTAATCGTTAATTGCAAAACTTGTTTTACATATATAATTTCTTATTTGTTTTTCCTAACTTTAACTTAGATTGATACATATAAAAGCGGAAGAGATTTATACCTCGATTTAGTTTTGATGGTGATCAACCTAAGCAAGGAATTGACGAACTCGATGTATCTAAGGAACGAAGAGCTACGAAAGAATACATCAGTAGAGCGAGAAAGACGCACGCGGTACATCTATGGGACAAAAAGATGAGAGGAAGCCTGCTTGATGAGAATGCCAGAGTTAGGTTCAAGTGAGCTCAACTTTGGACGACCGGAGCATCACCCAAGCAAATGCAGTCAAAAAATAATTAACTCAGAAGTTGACCATTTGAGGCGCCTCCATTGACTAGAGATGCCCTTATGACTCGAGGCACCTCAGTTATTTGCAAGCGCCCGGAAGCCAACCATCGGTGGTGTCTCGGATGAATTAAGGTGCCTTAAATGGACAGAAGCCGTTGCGGAGCGAATAAGCATTGGAGTCCACATCATCCCAGCTAAGGTGTCTCCGATGAAGAACTAAAGCGCCTCTAATCCGACAAATTAGAAAATGGCTGTTGTGACAAAGATAACGATTCAGCCGATCGGATGCACCTTGGATCATCGGAGGCGCTTGGAATGACCATGTCTATAAAATAGTCACTTCTACCAAGAGACTATAAGTAATGCTATAAAAATAATTGAAAAAAAATACGTCGGTTCTTAACTTCTATAATTCATGGTAAATTCCCAATTACTATAAGAAGTTTTTTCGCCTCCAATGTCTATCGAAGCAGGAATTTTCTTAGTGTATTTTCCATTCCCTTGTAAATTCAAAGTACAATTTATAATTGTTATTTTATGGACAAATAGCCACAGGAAGATACATGACTACATTTAGAGTACAATTGCGCATTATTTTCTCTCGTTCGTAGCCTTTGATTGATACATTATGTTTATAGAAATTCAGTAGTTAGGTAAGGGACAGAAAGGAAATAATAATAATTATACTTTATAATTAAGTTTAGTCAACATCACCCTTAAACTTAATTATCCTCCATAGTTCATTTCGAGAATTAGTTTTAGCTGTCTCCACGGGATAGAGTGATAACTAATATATGAGGTGCTGCTATTAAAAAAATTTGAGAGTCAAATCTTGACGAAACCAGATGTATATCCTTTCTTATACATTAGATAATGTCTAAACTAATAATCTCATGATTTACATCCTCTATGTTTACCCTGAAATAGATTGGCGAAAGAGTTGGAGACAAATGAATTACTTTTTACCATCAAAAATTAGCTTGAGCTCAATGAAGAAATCAAATCTGAGCAGCATGAAAAATATATATGCTAATTGATCTTGGGTCTTGATGTAGACAAGCTTAACAAATTTTTCTTTACATGCTCTTGAATAAAAGGAAGCGCAAGTTAATGTGGTTACTTCTTCCATGATATACCAAGTCTTGCAAGTGCAATAGTAGATTTCTTGTCAATATATATGTTTAGAGTTTCTTAAATTATATTGAAATTACCGAGCATCCTTCTTAGCCAAATAGCAGGGCACACCCATGTCAGTGCTGCAAACATTTTGTTTTGCATTTTTAAGAGTGTCACAATTGGTTGTTTATTGGATAAAAGCTATGTCAGCTATGTAAAACACAAAACCAGTGCTACTCTTTGTTTCATCCAAATCTCCTCCACAGTCACTATTACAATATCCAATTAGTTGAAAGTTTTTAGAAGGAGAATATAACAAACCATGTGAAATGGCACCTCAAAAATAACACACCGCAGTTATTTCAAAAAACACACCTAGCACAGTTGTTTCTTAGTAACAAACCCTGTGAAATAACACCTCAAAAAAAGATGGAGATAATGAAATGAAAGAGACATTAAGTAGATATGTTTCTTATTAATTCAACTATTCAAGTATTCCTTTTGCAGGCAAATCCTTCTATATATTAAACTCCATAGCCTTTTGAAATAGAAATAACACCTACCACGCTTATTTTCAAACAAATATGGAAGATATACAGATATGCTTTTATTAGGGAAAAAACACTAGGAGCAACCTTTAGTATTATTTGCAACAGAAAATGAATATTTTCAAATACAATTAATTTATCAAACTGAAAATTTGTTTAATATAATTAATTTAGCAAACTGAAAATTTTCAAATACATTTTGGGGGGAAAAAAATAAACAAGTTCACTTGTATCCTACGTTTCACAACACAATCTCAATGAACTTTTAAACTGTGATCAGATATTTTATCGATCTCAACCAAAATGAAATGAAACATATCATATATGTGTCTCTTAGAGAGAGTAGTTGATATAATGCTCTGTTACGGCTAAACAAAAGTTTGTATTAGCGAAAATAATTTGGGCAATTCACCTCTAGATGCATATTTTCCTTTAGGTTAGTTTAGATAATTTGATGATAATATACTAATACTAGGATGGACGTCCGACCTCACATTCCAACCACCAAGTAAATCCAAATGCGAGGCGGCTCTTGACGTGACACCCCAACGTCACTAGTTGTCTGAACGCCACATGCATGTGTTGCGTGGGTTTCGAACCCTGGTTGCTTGGGAAAAGCACCCTGTCTCTTATCACCACAACATGCCTTGGGGGCATTTGATGATAATATAAGATCCACATAATGTTGACTCCTAACAATTTTAATTGATACAATTGCAAAGTTATCACAGTTAATTACTAAAAGGTGTATACCTATCTCTCACTTTGAAGTTTATATATTTAATTACAAAAACATACGAAACTAAACTAAAGGGATTAAGTTAACTAAAACCAAGAAAAGAAACTAGAAAATAGTTGGGCGGATAGGATGAAAATTCTTGCAAGTAATATCTTGGATCTAGTATTAGACAAAGAGAGATTGATGAAGATCTTGTTAACAGGATAAAACATGAGTGGTTAATATGAAGAGCAACTTCTAAAATCTTGCGTGATCATTATGCAACATAGACTAAAAGAATTAGGATTGAGGTATGCCCATCATACTTTATGGATAAAATGTTGAATAGTTAGAAAACAACATGTCTACAAAGTCAATGTAATAAATATAAGTGAAACAAAAATGATAAGATGGATATGTGGTGAACTAGAAAAGAATTAAAGAAAAAAAACATATTTCTATCCTGAATGTATCTCCAATATATAATACAATGAGAATAAGTAAGCTAAGATGATATGAAATATCAAAAACACGCAAATAGATTCTAGAGTTAGATATATTGAATTGGTTAGAGTTAAAGGAGCAACTTGTAAAAGGAAGGAGGAACCAAAGAAAATTCTAACTCACCAAACTAACATGACTTGATAATGGCAATGAGCTAAACAAAGAATTTTTAATTTAATTTGGTGATGAAAGGAAAAAAGGAGGCTCTAAGATTAATTTAACTTTATAGAATTTACAGATATCATAGAAATGTTAACATCATGTTAATTGACTACAACGGGCACTTGTATAATACGGTAATGCATCCAAGCGCATTTGCCTAAGCACCAAAATCTCAAAGAGACAACAAAAAGAAAAGGATTGCTAGTGCAAATCAATTCGCCGAGGGTACAGTGGGTGTGGTGCTAGGCGGTGGAGGCGTGGACGGCGGCGGCGCGGGCGACAAGGTCGAGATCAGAGGGAATCCAGGGATGGGAAGTACCTGGAGAGGGGGCGAGCGAGTGATTCCGTATCCGTACTTCTTGCGGAGGTAATCTTTGAGTAATTGGTCACGAGCGAGGGTGCGGGCTCGTTGGGGTTCGATGTTGACGTAGGAGAAGTAAGCGCCCACAACGAAGAGGGCGGTTCCTCCGCCGAAGCAGCCGAGGGTGGTGGCCATCCACTTGGGCGAGCACCAGTTCATCACTGTCAAATTTCCGGTAGATAACGTTCCAGATTTCGGATTTTTTTTTTACCAGATTTGTAACGCGACAGCTCACGGAAGCGTCTTTTCCGGAGACAGAACACGGCGGCGGCGGCGGCGCGTGCTGGAGAGGTGAAGAGCAGCGGCGGAGGAAGTGGTTTGGTGGGACGGCAGCGACGTCGCGCGTGGGAAGAGAGGGAAGGCGGCGTCGGAATAAAATTTAGGGCAAGCTTAATTAGCTAATCCGTTTTCAATTTAAATATGATTTAATTTAATTTTAACAGAATTATCTCTAAAAATATTTTATAAATTCTATTTTAAATTCTAAAAGTTCCTAAATATATTTTATATATTTAAGTCTATTTATTTGACATATCATTAATTAATTAATATTAATAATGAAATTGTTAATTTAATTAGTAAATTCATTCTAACAAAAATTTTAAATGATAAATTCTATTTTCTGAAATGATATAGAATTAGAATGGTAAAATCTATGGAAGTCGTCACGATCGTTCTTGTAAGATATGTGACTAGTGTCATACTTGAGATTTTGATGGCCTAAATTGAATTTTAAAGAAAGAGACATCTTATAATGTCTCACTACTATTTTAGTTATAAAAATCATTAACATTTTAAAACACAATCCTCTCTCCAACATATGATCAAAATTTTTTAACGAGCCTATAAAAATATATAATAAAATAAAGAGTTAAATAACATGAATATTTTGAAATGTAATTAAAAAAAATAAATATTACCAGTAATCATTTAGTACAATGCGTCTTACTTCCGTTTTAGTTACAAAAGTATAATGCATATTGTTGTCATTTTTTAATAAGCCTACAATATGTAAAATAAAATATGAAATTAAATAAAATTTAATATTATAAAATATAATCAAATGAAAAAGTTAAATATTACCAATAATTATTTAAATAGAACACATCTTGTTGTTTTAGCTATAAAAATATTAATTAAGTTTGTATAATCAAGATATTCAACTATTTTCTTTTCAATATACAACATCATCAATCCATTTAATGTTTTTTATGACATGGTTGATTAAAGATATGTTTTAATTAACTTCAATTTGGAAAAACTCTTTTCTACAGATGTTATTGTAACTGATATAGTAAACAAAATTTCATAGGCAATATGAGTATTTCGATAATGATCATCTAAATTTTTCAGATAATGTAAAACATCTAATTATCTTTTTGCTACTACCAGTAAGACTGTTTCAAGATTGATAACTTCATATATAGATCATCTTCATCAATGTCTAACTTGTCATTATATTTTAAAGTTTATTCGAGATTTTTATAAGATTTCGTTAGGTTATCATCATTAGCAAACTTAATCTCTCTGAATTGAACAAAAACCCAAATGTTTTTTATGTACCTTTTGAAATGGTTCAAATCGAGTTTCTAGTGAAGAAATAGTTTGATCCATTAAGAAGAGAAAATAATTAACTCTAAAAGATTCTTCAGTTGATTATATCACATCTTCACTACTACTTTCATTAAATTGTTTCTTTCTTCGGATAATGCCTTTTTCTTAAACGTAACTTCAATCTCCATTTTTTCGATCATTTGCTTCGCTTCCATCATGGCCTTGTCAAATCCAAACTCTTTATGCTCTTCAAAAATAATAATAAGTTCTTTTAATTATTTAATTGCAACATCTCAATGTCCATATTTTCACTATAAAGAAATTTACTCACGATATTGATCGCATACAATAACTTATGCCAATTATGAATTCAAAATTTTCAAGTTCATATGTTTCCAATGATTCAACATCACTCTTTATTTTTGGATCTTTACTCGTTTGTGTAAAATCAAGTAAAGCATCTCTAATTTTTTATGTTTGTTCTTTTATAGTGATTGCGGATGTGTTGGGGAGATATCACGTGTCGATGTGATAACTGAGAGGTGGTCACGTGGCAATTTCGTTGTCATAGGAGGACAAAACCAAGAGCAGAGGAGCTAGGCTCATTAGCCTAGATAGGATCCGCTCGGGTGCCTCAGGGTCTTATTGAATGCCCACTCAGGATAGGTCAACTAGTCAACGCTCGAGTGCCTCAAGATCTTATTGAACACCTGCTTGGTTGGGTCAACTATAACTCAACTTGCTCGGGTTGAAACAACTCAGTCAAGCTCTCATAGGCGGGGGTTATGGTGAGTGTCGTCCGAGCAGGGAAGCCAACATAGCTCGACCGGCAGGACTTGGCCTCTGAGATTCTTGGAGATATTTCCTCACGGTCAAAAGTAAAGGGGTATCGAGCCTTTAAGGTGCCACTGAGATATGAAAAAGTTACATAATGGGAGAAGTTGAAAACGTCTATAAGTAAAGTACAAGAATAATGAGGGTCATAAAAGAGGTGTCATTAATCTCCAATAATTGGCAATAACAAGGGTCATAAAGAGGGCACCATTAATAGCAAAGACGGGAAATAAAGAGCCATGGTAAGGAGTATAAAAGGAGTAGAGGAGCCTTTGAAAAGAGGTCAAAATTTAAACAAACTATTTTCTTTCCATTGATCAATTTCATAACTCGACTTCTGACTTGAGTGTCGGAGTGGGATCACTGGAACACTTTTCGACACCATTCTAACGTTCTTTTCTCCTTCTTAGGAGATAACCTCCATGTAGCCATTAATCACATCGCCGAGAGTTCGCCGTTCACGTTGTCAGCTTTTAGAATATTTTGGTGTCGTCTGTGGGAAGTATATTTTCAACCAGAAGTTGCTAAATCAATGGCGAACACTGACAACCCAGAGAACATGGTTCTTACACGCGAGAAGCTGGATCAACTCATTGTGACCGCCATTAGAGGAGCACTGGAATAATATCAAATTCAACAAGCGGCCTCCAATGAGGCCTCTATTTCAGTGGGAAGGCAGGGAGCTTCGCCTTTACCCCCGAAAGAGCACACGGGGGCATTTTAAGGTCGCAAGCGAGATGCATCCCAAAAAGCCAATTCATCAACCTCTAGCATGCCTCCTCCCACCATACGTAAGGCGAAGAGCACACACGCCTCAGCCCCTCCCAACCAAGAGTCGACACCATTCACCTAGGCTATCATCGATGACCCGATGCCTTGTCACTACCGACCTCCCCCGATTGGGGAGTATAATGGTAGCTGTGATCCCGATGACCACTTGTGTAAGTTCGAGAATGTCGTATTACTATATCAGTATATGGATGGAGTTAGATGCAGGGTGTTCCTAAATACTCTCTCAGGAGTGACCTAGCGATGGTTCAAGAGGTTGCTTAATGCCTCTATTGGATCTTTTGGAGAATTCAGACAGTTTTCCTCCATCATTTTGCAAGCAGTGAAAGATACCATACGATTGCCCTCAACTTGTTCGCCCTCAAGTAGAAGAGCAAGGAGGCCTTGAAAGATTACATCTAGTGTTTCAACCGGGTAGCTCAAGATGTGCCCACAACCATCTCTGAGATTCTAGTCCGTGCATTCATTCAGAGCTTGACAGAGGGTGAGTTTTCCGTTCGTTAGTGAAGAAGTCGTAGCCAACTTTGACGACTTGCTAGGCCGGTCGGTCAAACATGTCAATGTGGATGAGATTTGAAATGCTCGAAGGAGTCAGGTAGCACAAGTACACAACCGCTTGCTATTCCTGAGCACAAAGCACCCCTGCCACCTGCTTGAGCAAAAGAGGCAAGGTCCAATAGGGAGTAGCACTGGGGCCGTCGATGAGAGGGCAATCCAAACTATTGACGCAGAGTCCCCTCCCGAGTAGGGTGTGGCCCGGGGTAAGAAGTATTGTTCATACCATCATTCTTACATGCATTCCACAGAGGAATGCTATGCTCTCCGTCGTACTTAGAAGGACGGCTCCGGTAAGTCCTGCAAAATGAGGTACTCACCTAAGCCTTGTTATTGTTCGCCTCGAGCCAGTTAGTTCGAAGAATGGGAGCCTTGCCGGAGGCAGACTTGGTCACCCTCAAAACGGCGATCATCGAACGAAGAGAGTCTTCACCCGGTAGGACACCATCGACCCTTAAGGATCCGGCGAAAGGAAAGGCTCCTGCTTGGGGTCTACCAAAGGGAATGGTCGGCATGATTTCGGGAGGGCCAACAAATGGAGACTCCAACCAAGCCAAAAAATCTCAAGCTCGCTGCTTGGAGAATTATGCAGTCGGGACTAGTCAGGAACGCTAGACTGGTCCAATAATCTCCTTGGGCTGGAAGACTTGGATGGAGTGGAGGCTCCACATGAAGACGCCCTGGTAATTGAGGCGATGGTAGCCAACTACACTGTTAAACATATTTTTGTTGACACAGGCAGCTCGATCAACATCATCTTCAAGGCTGCCCTAAATCAGATGCAGATCACGAAGGATGAGCTACGCCCATCGCCACTTTGTTGTTTGGCTTCACAGGG